>CM033796.1:39362004-39962004 GCA_019656835.1 Rhododendron ovatum | reverse complement strand
GTTTTTGGGGTCATTGGTTCCGACTTCGGGTCTCTTGATTTTTTCTTCTTGTTTCTCCCTTACTGGTAGTCAGTGTCTTGGCGTCGAATCCTCAATACAATGATGCTACACTGGAAAATCCTTTTACAATGCCTTTGAAATACTCAACATTATTTTTTTGTGTTGAATGTCCCTAGTAGGGCTGAATAACATAAGTGTTTCAGTGAGGTTTGTAGTTTCCTAATGTGGGTGGTTATCTCGAAGGTGGGGCCTTACTGTGGTCCTTTGGGAAGATTGTCAGCACATGAACAATGTGGGTGAGTGCCGAGTCAACCTAGAGAGAGAAAGAAAGCGAGTGGCAGTCGAGAACGCAGGGCTATGCCAGAGGTGGGTAATATCTACATGCATTAGTGCATTGTTTGAAGAGCCCCATTTATAGGACAGTTAAACAATGGATAACTACTCGTCCTTGGATAGGTGGCTTAAGCCTCTTGGTTAGAGACGTTAGACAATCCAAAAGTTTCTCGTGTACCCGTTGCTAGGGTTGCAAACGAGCCGAGCTTCACCATACTCGAGCTCGGCTCGCCTTTATTTACCTAGGCTCAAGCTTGAATCGAGCTCAGAATATTAGGCTTGAGCTCGGCTCGCAAAGATATTCGAAAGCTCGAGCTCGGCTCGCATGGCTCGTCTAAGCTGAGAAATTGCCCTTGCGCAGCACGTGCAGAGAAAGTAGAGCTGAACACTTTATTTATACTGGTACAGTGGGTTGTGATCAGACTTGGACAGAACATTTACCTTTTGTTTATCCTTTTAATTTACAGGTTCTTTTTGCACGAATCCCATGCCCCACTTTCCCAACCCCCTCTTAAAATGAATGAAATAGGATCAGGTTTTAGATTAGTTCTCTCCAGAATAGTTGTTTGATGGTGATATTATCTGTGTCTGCCTTTTTTTGTTAGTATTAAATACTACATTCCATCAGGCATTGTTAAGTAGAATGCTTTATTCTTCTCTTCGCATACTCTTGGTGTTTGGTTCTCTATTTTTATGTTGGCAAATGACTATTCAAATTACAGATCAGTAGCCGTAACTTGGATCGGGTCCGTAAATTGAAGAGCGCAATGACTCGGTTAACTGCTCGAGTTCAAAAGGTACAGCTATATGGGTACTCCGTGACATAGCGTTGCAAGTTTTTGTATCATGGGCTTTTTGTTTTTGGTAATCATGCGTCTTTGCCTTATGCTTTATAAGTAGGAAAATGGGACTTTTTCTCGCATTGCTGGATGTGCGTGCTGATATGGTCCTCATTACAATCCAGTCAATTTCTCCATCTCCAGGAGAACTGGTTAACGTGGTAGAGTGCTCTATGGTCGAGTAATGACATATCTTGGGCATTAACTACTTGGGCCCAAACAATACATAGCAGCGTAATTATGAAAGATCTCTTACTGACTTAAAAGTGTATTTGCTTAAATTTTGTTTGTGCTCTTCTTGTAACTCCTCTCTATTTTGATTAAAAAAAAAGAAAGATTGCTGACTTGGTTTTCGAAATGCCAAATGACTTGTGGAGGAGGTACTGGCACTAGTTTTCCATACAGTTGTAGTTAAAAAATGATTTTTTACCAGCACGCTGTTTTCTATTGTCCACAGAGGATTCTCCATCAGTAGAGAATATCATGCCTGGTTGAAAAGCTTAAAAATAGATGTGTATTATCCCAAATTGATTGACTATCTTGAAGGAACTGCCCATCTTTTTGTCTGTCTAATAGTGCACCCGCAGCACTCCCAATGAGATTTTGCTTGGCATGAGTTGGGTTGACCACCCGCCTAGCTTGTGAACTTTTTTTGCCCCATAAGAGCTTTATTTGATGGATTTCATGACCTGAAAAAATAATAAATCACAAAATTTCTGTTTCTTGTTCTCTCTTCAAACAAGAGAGTCGATCATACAAAGGGTTCCTAGTAGCTATATCAGTCCAGATATTTCATTTTGTTTTTGTAAGTAGGAAGCATAAGCCACATAATATTGGGCTGTGTTCATTTAATAGTTTGAAAGGAAGGAGATTATTTTGTTAACAAGGATTGGCGATTGTAGGTGAGAGATGAGCTTGAACAATTGCTGGATGACGACGATGACATGGCTGATCTCTACTTGTCTAGAAAATTGGCTGGTGCATCTTCACCTGTAAGTGGCTCAGGTGCTGCCAATTGGTTTCCTGCATCTCCTACCATAGCCTCAAAGATATCGAGAGCAAGTAGGGCAAGCATGGCAACAGTTCGGGGAGATGAGAATGATGTTGAGGAGCTTGAAATGCTACTTGAGGTAACAATGTTCACTCTGCACCTGCTTTTTTGTCTGTTATTCCTCTCAAAGTTGGTCTCAAGGTAGTGGTGGTATATTTGCAGGCTTACTTTATGCAAATTGATGGAACATTGAACAAATTAACTACGGTATGTTGTGTTGAATGCTTTTGGTCCTGCTCTATTGCTTTGGGGGATAAATAGTTGTGTAGGCTGTAGTTTTTCCTGGTAAAATAGTGCGACTACTCAAAATGAGTTCTTATGCTTATGCATTGAGAAAATTATATATGAGTTCTTATGCTTATTATTTAACTTGTGGAATTCCATGTATTTAATCTACTGTTCCAACGTAATCATCCTTGATTAATTGTTGTGGTAGTATGGTTAGGTAAAATGGTGTGAAGTGGCGAATTTGGTTTTATCATGGGCAAAATTAGCACCATTATGTTGAACTTGGAATCTTACCTGCATTAATTAATCTTCATTATACATGATGAAGCTGTAATGCTGTATTTCTGATGATTAATCTTGTTTAATTAATGTTACTTCCCCAACTATTGTTGGCTCTAAGTTCTAATAAAGGGGTTCGTGGTTATGTGATATTTTCATGGACCTAAGGCAAAGGTCTCTCTCTCTTGATAATACTCATCTAGAATATGTTCTCTTTTTGTTTTTGTCTTCTTTATGGTTGTTCATTGGCTGTCTCTATTTTGAAGAAGCAGTGAAAGAAGTAAAAAACTTTTGTTGGATGTTTGGCTGATAAATACACTTATTTCCTGATGATTTTGTTGATCAGCCAAGGTTTTTTGTTGATCAGTCATTGTAAGGCCAGGCCTTTGATTTCCTCTCTTCTTTCATTAGGTTTTGTTCTGCTTATGGATTCTTGGTGTAACTTTTCTTAATCACCATAAATTCCAGTGCATCTCCCTGTCGCTGTAACTTTATGTCAAGAAACAAATCTAGTTTTTATATGGGCATACATCTTTATGTATGCATGTGTATCCCCTTCTATTCAATGTGATCTTTACAATGGAAGCTCCTGTGTCAAGGCTGCAAGATGTGGCCTTCATGGGGTGGGTATGAGTCATATGACTCAAGTTTTTTTGGTGGAGATATGGTTCATGCCCTGTATATCTTTCCCTCGTAAAACCTTTCATGATTTCTTTCAGCCTTGTCCTTTCCTAAAACTTTTCTGATGTCCTTTTGCTTTGGTTTCTTGGGTAGACTTCATGAATATTTATGAACAAGTTTTCTCGCCTTGAACTGTTCTTTGATTGTCAACCTTTTTGATATCTTTCCCTAGTGATAACCTTGATGTTTCATTCTAAGTATGGTGGTTATGTATGATGATTGATGACCTTAATTCTAATTAGAGATCTCTATTCCCTGCACCTAAACTATCTTCATTTTGTGTATTGAATTAGGCAACCTGCCTATATGTTGTTTACTTTTCCATTTACTGAAAACCCATTCTTGCCGCGTTAGAAATTGACCCGTTTATGTTGCAGCTGCGTGAATATATCGATGATACAGAGGACTACATTAATATTCAGGTAACCAATTAATTGATCAAGTTGAATGGATTGTGATTTATGTATGGTGGTCTAAATACACGTCATGATCTTTTTTGCAGCTTGACAATCATCGAAATCAGCTGATTCAGGTAGGGTGTTGTACGTACTTTACATGATGTTGACAATCTTGCGTTTACGATGTCAGAGAAGAATTTTAATGACAACCTCCGGCTCTTTTTGAGTAACTAAATTTCGTAGGGTATTTCTGATGAGATGGATTTGTCTTGTTTTCTCTGTGGCTGCAGCTGGAGCTTTTTCTAAGCTCCGCAACTGTTTGTTTATCCATTTATTCTTTGGTGGCTGGAATATTTGGCATGAATATCCCGTATACGTGGAATACAGGCCATGGGTACATGTTTAAATGGGTATGGTACTATGGTTATAAAATTTGTTTACATATTTGCAACTTCTGTTTTTAGTACATTTGAGTTTAGTGCTCATCTGCTTAATGTCAACAGGTGGTGGGGTGTTCAGGATTATTTTGTGCCATCCTTTTTGTTCTTATCATTTCGTATGCTCGCTACAAGGGTCTAATTGGATCTTGAAATTTATAAATGAGGAAGGCCCACCGGAGCGGATGAATTATCACTGGATTTAATTGCCAAATTTGCAATTCCGTGAGCTCACCAGTTCCATTCCCCTGTTAAATTTTGCCCTAAAGTCATGTCTACCGAATTTTCTCGGCCGGAGAAGCTTCAGCAATCACTATCACCGTCAATGTTGGGAAGCCTTCACAAATCGCTGGTTACTGGACTAAACTCTCTCCGGTACCAACATAGATAATTGTAAACAATTTACAGAGTGTCTCATTTTGTTCTACTGTAGTTGATTCGAGTTACTACTTTTTTACAGTTACGTAAATCTGGGTCAATTTCCCGTGTTTGTTTACGTTGCCTTTGTAATTACGAATAAATAATTTTGTTTTCTTTTATTTTAGTAAACGAAATAAATGCATTGCCGTAGCCTTATTTGTTTTGCTTCTGTATTTGATTCGACTATTTCAATTTTTGTTGGTATAACGTGCATCCATTTAAATTCTCTCTGCTTGAGATTTCTCTGTATACAGGATTTTGTTCCCTCATCTACTTTTTTTCAGAATTTACACTAAGAAGGAGATAGCCTAGTTTCTGGTCAAATGACTTCGAGTTTTTCCTAAAAAGTTTTTATGTCTTGGAGTTAGAGCCCGTTCCACAATAAATAATACATACTTATTTTTTAAGAAGGTAATTTTAAGTTAAAAAATAATGTGTTTATGCAAATAATTTTTCTAGTAATATGTATTTTGTTTTATAAATCTCATTGAGATCTTTTGAACGGTGAAAAAAAATAAAAAATAAAATTTTTATTTACATTATTTTTAGTTTGAAAATATAAAATAAATGTTTATTTTTTAAGAAGGTGTTTTGGAACGAAGCCCACTTTAGACAAGTTGTTTCTACTAAATGAACTTTTAGTTAGGGTGAGTTCTCTTAAACTTAAAAAAAATTAAGTTGTTTTGTCCTTATTTGAATTTTTTTTTTTGGCATTTGTTAGTTTTGCGCTTAACTTTTATGGATTATTGATTTGTCTTGACAAGAAGAATCGGAAAAATAATTTTTTTTATTACTTTTATCATAGTATTTTGATAAATAACCACTTTTATTTCACTTATTTTGCTAACAAGTGGTTATTTTCAAAAATACTTGAGTAAAAGTAAAAAAAAAAAAATTACTTTTCCAATTTCTCTTGTCGAGATAAAAAAATTTACTTTTCTAATTCCTCTCATCATGACGAATCAATAATCACAAAAGTTGAGTTGAGTTTTCCGATTTCTTTCCTATTGGTTGAAATGACGTGGATCCCACCACAAGGTGATGTTATGCTTATCAAAAAGTATATTGCATGGTAAGCATGACATCATTTTATGGTGGATCTACAACATTTCAACCAATAGAAAATAGTGTAATGTTTACCATCTTTTAAAGTGGGTGAACAAAATTGCACTCACAAAAATTTGGTGTAAAACTAATAAATGCGAAAAAAATTCAAATAAGGATAAAACCAACTTAATTTTTTTTTTAAAGTTTAGTAGAACTCAACCAAAGTGTATCAGAGGAGAATGGTCTGTCTCGAAATTTTTATTTTTTGGGCATTAGCCCGTTTAGACAATAGGAGTGTATCAGCTACGAGTGGAGTTTGATTTTGGGAAAATGACGGCAAGGAAAAGATTGAATTCATTCTGATAATTTGGGAGCTAAAAGGAAAATTTTGAAGTAGGAGGCTGATATTGAAAGGAAAGTATTTGTAACAACATGGAGTATTAGGAATAAATCTTACCGGCCACCAACAGGGATGTACTTAAAAATCGAGGTATGTATGATACAAGTAATTACTTTAGGAATAATTTTGGAAAGCCACAAAAATATTGTTGTCAGTTACAAATTATTTTGATTAGTTTCGAAAATGTTGGTATTTAAGTTAAGACGGGATTGCGGTAGCTCCCTCCACCCTGCTTGACTTATTTGGTTTGACTTAAAACCATCTTGCCCCGTTGCCCGTATTTATATATATATATTTATTGTCTTATTAAATGCTCGTTACGGGGCGGATCCTCATAATAAAATAGAAGCCAACAACATCAAAAATAAATCAAAAGCAATTCATTTATTTTCTATCGGAAAAGCAATTAATTTGATAAATACAGAATCAACCACGACCCAGAAAACTGGAGATATATACTGGATTTGTGATCTTTTCCTCTATCAACATGTATGCTTGCTTCCAAGAATTTCTTACATCACGAAACATACATAGTATTAACTAAAAGAAGCTTGCTATTTTGTATAACTTTTTTTTTTGGGGTAATGCAGGGTGTTCCGAGTCAGCTTACGCATATTTTGGACTAATCTCTACGGCTCCTCCCACATCTATTTCACAAGTTTACATGTGGGGGTGAGGTGGCTCCAAGAATTATTGGAAAGAAGAATCGAATCTGAGATATTAACTGTATACTCTTTTTCCTAGCTTGAAGGGAAAAGTTGAAAATGAATTCTCTATTTCGCGGCATTCATATGTTGCAATTTTGTTCATCAATATCACTATATTAGAAGCAAAGACCATGCATATTGGCATGTATGTTGAACAATTATTGTGGTTTGTAGTTATTACAGATAGGGGATTACTATATTTACGTTCACGTATATATATCATAAGAGCTTTTTACCATTCAATTTGATGTTTGTGATTTACTTCGTCAATCAAAAAACTTCTCCAAATGCAATTGTCATTAGATTTTATGCAACTCATGGGAAGTAAAACGATGACGGAAAAATGGATCTTTCGTACGTCTTCGTTTTCCGTTTCATGTCCATTAATGAATCTTGTGCATTTGATAATTATCTTTTTTTATTACACAATTGTTTTCACCATATTCTCTCCCTTTGTTCCCTCTCTTATGCAACTTTTTTGTTTAATTATTTTGTTATCATGGTGCTTACAAAACTACTAAGAAGGCAAAAATAGGGTCTTAGACATTATAGAAAATACTAGATAGTCGATTTTTGGCAAGAAAATGAATTTTTTCCCCTTGCACGCATATCGAATCTTTTGCAAATTTATTTTCAATATATGATTCGCACCAAATTTATTCTCCCTAGAAGGACATGAAGGTACGGAGATAAGCACATGCCATTATGTATTCCAAATCTTGCTGCAATTGGGAGCTCTGCGCATTGGATAACAATCTTTTTCGAATTAATCCTTTCTAATTTTGATCTTTTACTTTTCTTTGACAAGCTTTGTGACTCTGTTGTTTCACACAACTTTTCAAGTTCTTATGAGACTGGCAAGTGGAAGAAAAACCAAAAAAAAGAAGAAGAGAGGGAGGAAGGAAGAATGTGAAGGAATCATTTGAAGTAGCATGGCACAAAGGTAATCTTGTCACTCTTTCTATGTAAAAATAAGAAATGAAACAGATCGAGTTATCTGTGTCTTATCTAGAGCATTTCCGACCCATCTTCCTACTTGTTTGTTACTACTTTAGAAAATCATAAATACAATAATTTATTCAAATATTAAAGGTAGAACAATATTTAACTATTTACAGCTCCAATCCCAATTCTCCATGTTTGTCTTCAAAGGGTTGAAAAGAATTTGGATTTTCCTTTTAATTTAAACGTTAATTATGTCCTACAGTCTTATGTTAAAGGTACCCACGATATTGTTGATTAGAATTGATATACCGTGTTGGCCTATTTTATAACAGCTTAAGCTTTTGGGACAATTGATAACTTAACATGATATTAGAGCTCAGGTTGCAAGCGGCCCAAGCTTCAATTCAAGTTTTTGTGTTTGCATTTGTTTTCTGTTTGCATTTGGCTTGTCCCTTTAGTATTTTATCTCGCTCTCGCTGTAGATATTAGCATTTCCATATACAAGACGTGGTTGCATGTTGGGAACAGTATTGAATAGCTTGATGTACGTCGTTGGGTCCATTTCTTAGCATTACAAATTATTGGGACAATTGACAACTTAATCTTCAATGGTGCCAAGTGATAAAAGACCTCTACAAGTGTATTCAGGGTAATTTCCGAATACACTTTCTTTGTACCTTGCACTTTTGTAACATAAATTAGATCTATGATATTAGTGTTTGTTTGTGAAAAATTCTGAAAGTAGATTATGAGATTCTGCTTCTAAAAAATTGTAGTGGAGCGACTGTTGCATATTCTAGAAGTAGCTTCTACAAATCACCAACTTTTTTTTGGAAGTTTTTTTAAGGCTCAAAATCTTTTTTTTTTTAGAAGCTATAATCTTGATGCTTTTGCAAATTTTGAGAAGTTGTGATTAGCGCAAAGACAAAAATATTCATTTCCATGCTAATAATTTTCTTTTTCATTTCCATGCTAATAATTACTCATTGGTCAAAGACAAAATAGATTAATTTACAGCAAAAAGTTTATTTTGTATATTTTACAACAAACTCCTACATATTCAGCTTCTATAGCATTAATTTAATAAAAATCTAAAGCGCGCATTAGCGGACACTCTTCATAACTTTTCTAAAATTTAAAAATATAGAATATATATCATATATAATCAACAATCAAAAATCCAAGAAAAAGTTATCTGAACAATTATAGATGTGTTTTATGAAAGAATAACCAAAATCCAGATTAATATTGTATTGATTCTGCAAAATGGAATCATATAGGTAGGAAAAAAAGCAATGTAGCGGGTCTGAGACGGGTTTCACTCATTTCTTCTCCGTTCTTGATTTTGTCACTCCCTTTTTTACCAATGGCACTCTTCTTTTGTCTTCTAGTTAGGTGAATCTACTAAATTATCCCTCAATGCAATAAATTTTCATAAAATGCATGGACTATTTTGTAAATTCACACACTACAAAACAAAAAGGGGAGTGCCTCCGGTGAAAATGGAAGTGACAAAATCATTACCTTTTTTATTTTGTAAATAATACTTACGGGATAATTTATGTACTTTGTGGAAATCCACACACGTACAGCATGCTTGTCAGGTTGACATAATCTAACCTAAGATTACGCTAATTTTCTTTCAGGCAAATTCGATATGAAACCACATCTTCTATATATACCTGCGCGCTCTTTCAGGCAATTTTTTTTTAAAATTTTTTATCAGCAAATCTTTTTTAGTATAAATCTATGCAAAAGATTACAAAGATTTAACAGATCACGGGCATACCGGTGAAATGCCACCCGAGAACCAGATCCAAAGGAAGGCAATGAGCCAATCAAACCATCACAGAGAAAAACAAAACCGAAACATCCATTGGAACAACCCAAACAACAAGAAAAACATTTACAATATGAAAATTGACAGATTGGTGGTGTGATAGCAAACCCTTGGCTCTCAGTGTGTTCCTGGAAACAATGTGAATTCTAACCGAAGAATTTCTGAAATTTTTGAGTAATGTGTCATTTCGTCTCTTATTAATCACCCAAAAAAAGGGCATGGGCGGCCCAACTAGGGAGCACCCCATGTGAATGTTCTTGCGCTAATCACAGCTCAATGTGGGCATACATCATAGACAGAAAAAATAAAATTAAGTACCAATTTTTATAAACGTTTTACATATTTTGATAACCATTCATAAACTGTTGTGTCTTTTTTTTCTCGGTAAAACGAAGATTTTATTGCTCGAAAGGGATATATTGAGGGGGAAAACGCACAAAGCATGAAAAGGAGAAAACAAAACGAAAGAACCATCCAACAGAGAATTGGATATATCCCTTTGCCGGGCAAAAAAAATCCAACAGAGAATTGGATAGCCCGATTCCTCACAAAACCAACTACACTGTTGTGTCTTTGTCAAAAAATATGCGAATACTATGCCTTTTTTTTTTTTTTTTTTGTATATTAAGGTTCTATTTGTTTGGGTGCAAAATATTTTACATATTTTCAGGAGTGTGGTTGTGTAAAAAATGAGAAAAATATTTTACATGTAAAATATTTTCCATTAGTTGGATAAAAATGACTTACCTTTAAATCTTTCGTAAGTTATTTTTCGAAATAAACCCATTGCCTTCTACTGTAATTTTTACTACTCAGTTTCATCGATCGTCAGTCATGACCCACGTTCAATTCTAATATTCTCGTATCTCTCTACTGTTTAAGCTATCTCTCTACTGTTTAATGGCCCCCCCCCCCCCCCCCCCCCCCCCCACACACACACACACACACACACACACACACACACACACATTTTGTTGACTTCTGAAAATATTTTTAAGTACCAACCAAACATTGAAAAATAAAAATTTGAAATTTTTTTTTCTGAAAAATATTTTACATTGTAAAACAATTTACATCGAAACAAATGGAGGCTAAATTAGAATTCTTCGAAGGGTCCTACGTTTTAGACTTCCTTACATTTGTGTTTTAGTGCTTTTAAAAGTTAGCAAAATGATTTGGGCAAACTAGAGTTTGATAATTACACTAAAAATTGTCTTCTAAGTGTGATTATCAGCAAAGATGGGACCACTGGTGCCCTTAAGGACGCCAGACCCTCTCAGTGGTAGTTCCGTTATTATGTAAGTATTTTTTTTTGATACATGCTTGATGTAACACATTGAGAAACTATATTTTTTCCCGCATTTTATTTGTTTTTACTTTTTTAAGAGTACCTAAATATTGTGTTTTGTACTGGATATATATTATTTAGATATTTAAATAATTTATATTTTTGAAGCTTGAAATTATGAAAACTCTCTTTTTATGTCATGCGTCCCTCTTATATAAAATCTTGGTTCCATCTTCGACCATAAAAAAATGGAGTGCGAAAATAATTGCCCAAATTTACTAGAGGCGCCACCACGTACTGATTTTCAGCCTGTGTGCGGTAAACCCTCAATAAATCCCACTAGTTAAGCACTCGTGTCAATACGTGCGCAGGTTAAGACACTGAACACAGCTTTGGCTCTCTTTTTCCCAAACGTGTGTGTATATACATTCACTCCATTTCGGCCTCTGTCGTAAAATACTTCATATGAGAGAGAGAGAGAGAGAGAGAGAGAGAGAGAGAGAGAGAGAGAGAGAGCGCACCTCGAACATATCATCATCACTAGAATCGTTATTCCAGACGCCTCCATTGTCCAAATCCGAAACTTGGGTTCTCTTCGAGTGATCCTACCCATTTCTCTCTCTCTAGCTAGATCTATGCACATGTATATCGAGAGTGAGAGAGGAAGAAAGCTGTATCCATAGGAAGGAGAGAGAGAGAGAGAGAGAGAGAGAGAGAGAGAGAGAGAGAGAGAGAGAGAAGGGGAATATAGGTTTTTTTTTCTTTTCTTTTTTCACTTTTTTGTTGTGTGTGACTGAGTGTTCTCGTGAGGAATGAGGCAAAAATCTCATGATTTTTATTTCATTTCTAATCGGGTAGCATGCAATCTCTTGTGTGTACGTCCGTAAAAAGCTGTCACTGTCAGGCTTTGTGACCAATCTATACGCATATATATACACACACACAGAGAGAGAGAGAGAGAGAGAGAGAGAGAGAGAGAGAGAGAGAGAGAGATATTTGGGATTATGACGAGTGAGAGACAGTTTGTTGCAATTCAGACCGATACGATACTACCATGCATGACATGCCCAATCTGCCATAAGCTCTTCAGAAATGCTACCACCATCTCTGAATGTCTTCACTCATGTGATTGAACCTCTCTCTCTCTCTCTCAAAATCTGTTTTTTTATCCTCGTATTTTCATCTAAAGATTTGTATCTTTTCTAGGATATGGGTGTTGATTAATTCGCGGTTTTGCGACATGGGTCTCCCTCGCTCTTCATTTTTGCGCTGTATTCTGATTGAAATTGTGATCTGTATGTTTATATATCTTCTGATACGTGTTTACAGGACTGATCGATGATACTTACCTAGCTAGGTCGAGGAGTAGAGTAATGCCAGATTGCTGTTTTTTTGTGTTATTTTTAATTTTCTCATTTCGATTTGCTAGATAGTAGCTATATATATGTACCGGATTTTCGATAAACAAGATGATGATTTTGATTCTATTTGATCTGTGCTCTATTAATAAATCTATACACGTGAAAGCCTATGATGTATAATAGCCTTGCATGTTAATGTTATACGTTTGAGTTGGTTTTAGGGGCTGCATGTATATGTTTGTTATGTTCGAGTTGAACTACTTTGAGCTCACTTCTTCAAAAGAACTACTTTTAGCTCGCCTTACTATGCAAATCGAATATCGCCCGAAAATCATAGAGATCAAACACTGTTACTGTAATCACATTTTAGTACTACACTTGAGTATCATCTGATGACCACTATATATAAGTTTAATTAGCTAGAGATTTTGTGCATTGAGTTTAGGAGCTAGACATGATGAGTCAGTGGGGAAGAAAAATAGATGAAGATCGATTGGTTGGGGAAACCAAAGAGTGGATATAGAGTAACACAATAACTAGGTTTGTGAAATGAGAATTCTTGATTTGCAATTTATTAATTGTCTGTGAAATTTTTGAAGTGTGCTTTTTATTTTATTTTTACCCTTAGTGAAGTGTGCTTGATTTTGTGGGAAAATCTCTTCCTCCAACATCATCTGCATAACAAAATCATATATTCAAGCTAGTGAGACCCATTGGATAATGTGAACTAAGCACCACATTAGACCCAAAAGTAATGTTGTGACAACTTAATTTGGATCAACACTTCTAATTTTTTTAAGAAGGCTGCATAATTTATTTATTTATTTATTTTTGGAGCTGCGTTCTTTTTTTCTCAAGAATTTCGTGGGTCAAGTCAGTTTTGTCTTTTGCACAAAGGAAAGATCTCACAAGTATTTGTTTATACAAAAATCCCAAAATGCAAAACATATATGGTGGGTATGTGCCTCACACTAGATCAAAGTTTGTACTTATAAAGACTTTATTAAGTTTAAATGTTTGATATGCATTCTATTTTCCTGGCACAGATAACGAAATTTGAGTAACATGTGAAACTTTACTCCTATTTCAAATATTATATGCATCACATTTGAGTATCATCTGTTGTGCCATTGACTCCATTGAATGTGTTATGTACGGTAACATCAACCGTCATAGTTGGTGCCATGAATGAAGCCACGTTAACTATAATTAACAAGCTAAGTATGATTCTGTATTGATACTTGTTTATTTGTTTAATTTGGAAGCAGTTTGCAAGAAGTGCATATATAATAAGATAACGAGAGAAGAGTTGGATTGCTGCCCAGTATGCAACGTTTATCTTGGTTGTGCTCCATTGGAAAGACTCAGGTACTTTCTTTGAAATTTTTCCTCTTTTTGTGAACAACTACGGAGGTAGGCAAAGCACCTCAACATATACCTCCACCAAGGAATATTGTCCCGTCACATTACACTGGGAGTCCACTAGTACTGGCTCAAGTGTTTTGGATATGACTGGTCTTTACGAACCCTAGCCTTTTGGATATAATTGTGTTCTTGTTGCATATACTTCAAGACAATTACTATGGAACTCAGGAACTGCATGTCAAGAGAAATGTCAAAGACCAAGGATTTAAGAAGTATGTATACCATATAAATGATATGAATTGATAATCTAGTAGGCTTTCCTTTTGTGCTTTGTGCAACTAGGTTTTGAATTAACTATGTGCGAGCAATATTTTAAGAGTCTTTGGGCGCTAGTTGGGTGGTCAGCCCCTTTCGAATTTCGAGACCTAGTAATCGGCAATTAATCGATGCATAGCAATTAGTTGGATCTAATCGAATAAGCCCCGCATCGATGAATCAGAGATTAATTCCAATTTTTTGAACACTGTGTGCGAGTGCTGATATGACATCATTACATGCACCAAGATCCACTACATGGTGTCATAGTCTAACAATAACGTGGGCATGGTAGTTAAAACAGTTTTCTTGCTTAAAGTGTATGCAAATAATATGCTTACGTGAAAACATAGTTGGCTTCCAAGGTGCTAGTGTAATTACAACCTGCTCCCACCTTGTACGATATGGTTTGGTTCGGCCGCTAAAACCCATGGACTTCTTAGCAAGTCCTCCATTCTTGCATTGTTGTTGCAAGACAAGCATGCTTAATTGTAAAATTCTGAAGGGCTTTGGCACCCTCACGCCTTTTAAAGGACTTGTACGATGTGGAGTCATGATCTAAGTATGTAGAACACTAAACTTTTGCATTCACCAAGAGATATGGACTTGTAACCCCCATCTAGACGTTTAGCGAGACTCTCTACTAGAGCCCGGCCTTAGCCTGACTGTGGGGCACCATAATTAGTTTGCTCCGCATGGTTATGATTAGAGGCCCGGTATGGTCTAGGAGACTTGGTCCATGTAAGTGTCTGGACAAGAAAATGGATGGATCCTTTCATGGACCGAGTATCCTGAATCTTAACACTTTTGTTATGATTAATTATGTAAATTGATTACGGAACATCAGAGGGTATATAGTTGAGTATTGCTTCTTGAATTAATATTCTTTATCACTAGACTAGCTAGAAATTGCACATGAATTAAGATGGTATTTTTTTGGGAATTTTTTGGCTCTACTCATGTGATTTTTACTTATTGTAATTGATTTGGTAAATAAAGTTAAATTACTTAAAAATATAATTTGTGCCTTATGAGTCTTGGTTAGAAAGGCTAATTAGAAGGCTCAGAGCATCTCCAACCCGCTAGGCAAATGAGCCATGTTAGCCAAAATGATTGGCCCAACACTTTTTTTTTTGTAACTCCAATATTGGGCTCACTCATGGCTTGGCATTTTGTTTTAGACCAATTTTCACAAGCAATATTTGCCTAGCCTGGGTCCAAATTACTCCATAGTACGTAGTGCACAAAGTACAAACCCAGACATGATATATGGATTGATTTTCGTCTGTTCCTCCAATTTAGCTTCGCCAAACATCAAAGAATCATCAGCAAATTGTAGGTTGTAAGTACTGGACCATGGGATCCCACATAAATCCCTTTAATGATACCCAAGCCCTTCGCTCTCTTGAATAACGTATTTACGCCTTCATAGCCACTGTGAACAAATAGGAGATAGAGGGTCTCCTTGTCTTAGCCCGTTTTGTATATTGAACTCAAGAGTTTGTGATCCATTGACTCGAACATATATAAACTCCAGCCGTGCGCACACTCTTTGATCCACATGATCCATTTTGGAAGAAATAATTTTTTTTCTCTCATTGAAAACAGATACTTCCAACGTATATTAGGCCTTTTGAAAATCTAGCTTAAGAAGTAGCCCTTTTAATTTGTTTCTTCTTTCTCCAGCAATCCACCACCTCATTAGCAATAAGAATCCCATATATTTCTTCCTCCAACAAAAGCAGACTGTTCCTCACTAGACATGGAGGCACCAACCACACACGGTGGCGGACTGGTCCCCCAGATTACTCGAGGTGCACGGAAGTTGACCCAGACACCTGAGTTATCAAAATCGGACATGTGCATGGTAGCACCAGTTTTAATTTAGTCGTGCAGCCAACACTCTGGCCAGTGGCCAAGACTTTACACATGCTTCCTATAAGGCTAAAAGGCCTGTAGTCTGCCAAGCTAGCTAACAGGGTTGTCCTCCTTAGGAATTTGACTTACAGAGTTGAGACCTTTTGCAAGTTTGGCACTAGCATGACATTCATTGAAGAATTGTAATCATCGTTTCTCTGCGAACAAAGATGGCATAAGATTTTTTTTTTCTTCGGACTATGGACCTTTCCTGTGTCATCTTTCTACCTAAAGGTTACTAGCCTGCTGCTCCTCTAGTTAATTTTGAGATTCTACTTTCACCAACACGTAATACGATTTTCCTCTGCATAAGCGAAAGAAAAGAGTGGCCGTAGAAATTTCGGACAGAACACGGATTTGATTGGGATTGGTTCTACATCAGATTTTGTGAACGAGACTGGATAATACTACTACGGCCTGGGCCACTTTCTTAGGTTAAAGAAGATTCTGTAAAATACAAATGGGCGAAATCCAATTTACGCCCTTGAGGTTTGCCTGATGTGCTTCATTAGAAAATATGCAAATGCCCATCGGTGAAGGTAAAATGGAATGTTTGCGTAAGATTGGAACAAATTTAATGCTGTTCTAATCGAAATTTCCTCTGTTTTTTTCCTGATGAACTGCAGGCCTGACCACTATTTGCAAGATATTCGGGCGATACTCTTCAATCC
Organism: Rhododendron ovatum; assembly: GCA_019656835.1. Taxonomy (NCBI): domain Eukaryota; kingdom Viridiplantae; phylum Streptophyta; class Magnoliopsida; order Ericales; family Ericaceae; genus Rhododendron; species Rhododendron ovatum. The sequence continues at coordinate 39,945,482 of CM033796.1, read as the reverse complement.
CTCAACTAGAAAAGAGTCCAAGGAACCGAAATCCGGGCCCTCTATCCCACTGCCTGCTGCTACTAAAGAGCCAGAGGAAACTGACGATGTTCCTTCTGTTCCATTGCCTGGAAGAAGAAAGAAGAGGTCTATGTCTATCTCTTCCTTGGTTAGACAACCTAAGGCATCAAGTGAGACTGGTATGATTGGAAGAAAGAAATCCGGGCCGAAAAGGGCCTATGCTCCTAGAGGATCCACACTATCGATTAACGAGCCTACTGGAAAAGAGGATGACAGTCGTAAAAGCTCAAGCTCTCATTTAACTCTAAGCAAGATTACTCGATACAAAGAGAAGGTAAGATCTCTATGGATTGCTTGTTTGGAATTACTCTTGAGTTGTTAGGTAATGTGTATAAATGTGGTCTTGATTTTGAAAATCCCCTTTAATGCATTTTGCGACAGATTTCGGCATGAAATTATGTGTGTGGACATCATAGGGAAAGTAGAACCTGCTCTATTTTCAATCTGGAAGCTATAATTTGCACATATTTATGATTTCACACCAGTAAACATTTTGTGCCAACTGTTATAATGCTGCAGAATTTACATGATGGTGAGTCCTCTAAGCAGAAAATGCCTCAAAAAGGTGCAGAGGATCCTGTGGTTACGCCATTGGATGGAATGGCTGATATCTGGAAACCCTTGAATTGCCTTGTAGAAGCTGCAGATGCAACAAGACTTGGAAATCCTCCCATGCCATTGTCCGTGACCAAATCAGTACCACCGAGCATCCGTTCGGATGAAGCACCGGTGAACAAAACAAAATCCAAGGAGCGATCGGTTCGGTTCAATGTCGTTGAGGAGGGTGGATCACCTATTGTGCCATCCGGTTCAGGCAAATCAGTACCAACAAGCATCCGTTCAGATGAAGCACTGACGAACAAAACCAAATCCAAGGAGCGATTGGTTCAGTTCAATGATGTTGAGGAGGGGGGATCACATCTTGTGCCATCCGGTTCATCGAAACCTAGAAAGTATTTCGGGGTTCACTGGAAAAGAGATGGATCCTGTGAAGGGGGAAATATTGCACCACAAGCTTTGGTTAATGCTGCCAGCACTGTGTCCAATGAAGGAGCTCATCCAATTTGGTTCTCCTTAGTTGCTTCTGATTCCCAGTTAGGTTCTTCTATTTTATCTGCACTTACATTCATAAGCATAAAAATAATCGTCTAGAATTTCGACAGAGAGAAGTTTCACAAAAAAGTGTCAGGATTTTGCTTCATCAGGATAAGTGCTGGCCATATGAAAAATGAAATGCAGTGTCGCAATCCGTAATCGTGGATGACTATTCCTCAAATTTTTCTCTCTTTATGCAACGGGGTAACCAGGGGACAAGTGGCAGCGGTTGCCACCGCAATGATTTTGGAAAACTCCCTTACTCTTCTATAATTTTTCTACTGACTGTTAACTAGGTCTTGTCATTCTCTTATTTGGGTTAACTGTGTGTTCCATGACTAATATCTGATTTCAGGGAAGGAGATGCACCCCTGCCACAGATACCTTCTTGCTACTTGAGGATAAAGTAAGTCCCTTAACCACACTAGAGTTACCAGTTCTAATCTTTGCACAATATTTTTATACCACATTTTCCGTTGTGTTTGATAACCGGGTGCTCTGACCAGCTTGTGCACCTCGACACCACATATCCAGTTTGAATAAGACATTCATTTTCTAGGATATTGTGCTTGAAACATCACTAGAGTTTCCCCTGTGGAAAGGAAAGTTACCCTAATAAAGTTTCATTTTTCAAACTGGGATTGGATTTGCTTTAAACTCTGTGTGATTTGGCTTAGATAGTGTCTTTGTAACGTTTTTTGCTGGAGAAGTTTTTGTGTGCAAATTGGGTACCACATGGCGGCTCGGATGCGCGCTCAAGTACCACATGTATTATACCCTATTTTGCACCCAAAAACTTCTCTTTTTGCTGGGCTTTTTAATGATATATGGTTTGATTCCCCCCCCCCCCCCCCTTCCCCTGCCACAGGAATGCAAATTTACCAGTTTCCTTCATCCAAAAGTATATTGTGAAAAAGCTGAATCTTTACAGTGAAGCTGAGGTACGCTGCCCTTTTCATTCATCGCTTCCTAAATAATTTTTGGTTATCCATTTTCTATTGTTGATTCCTTAGTTCCTGCTATTTCTCATAGCAAGGAAATTTAGGGTTCGGATTCTCTCCCGTCCAAAACTTGGACCGGACGACAATTCAAATCTGAACCATACATGTTGCTATAATCACCGGTTCAGATTTGCTCCGAGATTTTTGCCGGTAGGAATTCAAATTTGGATCATACATACTGCTATAATCACCGAGTCGGATTTGCTTAGAGACTTTGCCGGTAAGAATCAACTCACCGGCAACTCGGCAAGAGTCTTCGAGCAAATCAGAACCATTAATTACAGCAATGGAAGATTCAGATTTGAACTGTCCTGTCCAGTTCAAATCAACGACTTGAGAAAATCCAAATCCAATTCCTATTTCTAACGCCAAAGTGAAGTGCACTTTGGTTTGTCATTAGTTAGTTCACTCCAGCAAACAGGGCTACAAAATGTTTTGCTCATTAATACATTTTCTCTGAGATGTCTCAGGTGGAAATCACAATGCAGGGCCACCTAGTGCCTCCCGACTTGCAACTCCGTAACTTGATCGACTTGTGGTCGCGAAGAGCACCGAAATCAGAGACAATAAAGACAGCGGTGGGACGCTCAGCTGAGGACTTTGTCATGGTTCTCTGTTATGGTCGAAAAACATAGCTCTTTTCAAATATCTTCGAACAACAATACTCAGACTCAAGTCCCCCTGGTCCAAAACTTCCTGTTTTTTAGATTAATAATAAATTTGTTGTAGAGAAAGTTTAGTGTAAAATCTTTGATCGTATTACCCATATGCATACAGAATCAGCGATGATGGTTGGGGTTGCGTGCATGTAGAAAATAATGTAGGGTGGCTTGAGATACTGGTTTTACAACAAAAGAAAAACAATATTGGAACAACATTCTAGCTAGCCTGTTTGTTTGTTGTATTTTTGAGGGAGTTTGGTCTTATTTTCGCATTTCTATTTCGGTTAATATTTAACGAGATTAATTTGCTTAGTTGTAAAGTTTATACCGAAGAAAAAAGTAGATGAAATTCCTTTATTGGTCTCGGGATTGTGCCCAAATGTTTGATAAAAGGGGGGAAAAAAATGAGTTGCTCCCAAACAGAATTCAAAGTCGTGAAGAGTAAAATTAGTATTTGTCCATTCTTGGCCAAGGTACTTCTCATTACTTGAATGGGAACCAGGGATCCTATAAGGCGGGCTGCCGTATAGGGCTTCAGAGCGGCCAATCCCCTGTCCATTTTGGCAATGGACAGCTCAAATTTTAATCTAAACAATAGACGGTTCTGATCAATAGGAGCTTGGATTAAATCTGAGCTGTCGGCGTCAAAATAAACGGCCGGATCAGCCACTCTACAGCCCCTGCAGTGCGGGTTAGAGTGCTTAGTGGTTTGCTGCATTGTCTCCTTGGATTTCAAAATTTGGGAAAAAAAAAAAAACTTTCTAGTCAAATATTAGACTGAACCCAATCAAACGGAAAAGATTGTGGACTGAAAAAGTCTATGGTTTCATTTACACACGGAGTGGAGGGCCGAATAGCGGGCATGCTGATGGACCGAACCATGTGGGTTAGGCCCACGGTCTCTGTCAACGGGTGTTCACACACGTCTATCCATATCCATTCGTGAACATATTGTTTGTGTATTCTATGAGATGAACGGTTCGGATCATAGTTTTGGAAAACAAAAAGAGAAAACAAAAAACAAAAAGAGAAAAAGAGAAAAATTGCTCCAAAAGAAAAACCAATTCCCAGCAGAGAGCCGGCTCACTCAGGAGAAGTAGACAAAATTTTCGAGGGAAACCAACAAATAGATCTCAAAACGCAATCGGTTTGTGTGTGTTTTCTCAGCTTGATATAGACCATCTTCAACGGTCAACCCTGATTAGTTCACTTGGAGACACGGCTACCCGCCTAAACTCGAATCAGCATAGATACTATATCGAATAGTTGTGAGTAATTATTTTGAAAAATCTATAAAGATAGCATTAGTTCGTTACAGGAGAACTTAAACAGCCAATACAGGGAAATTACTCTACCGATCATCACAGGGGTAGATACTTTTTTTTTTTACCAGAAAGTAAACTTGATTTATATATAAGCAAAACACAGTACAATAAGAGGGGTACATACTTAAAGTGAAAGGATAGTCGAAGAAAATTCAAAAGAGTCATCACTGATACATTCTTTATATAGTAGCTAAACATGAAACGGAGTTCCAAGCTTATCTACTTTTAGGAAAATATAGCAGCAAAAAAAAAAAAAAAGATCACAAAAGGCAAGCCACAGTTCATGGCTTCATACTAAATATGCTTTTTTTACAAGGCCAAAAGGCAAGAATACAAGCAATCCAGCAGTAATCGCAAAAGAAACAGAGCAGTAATCACATATGACAAGGAAGACATAGCTTGAAGACCTCAAACTCCTGTGACAAGGGATTGTAATTTGTGAAGGAAAACATGGAAACTGATTTAAAGGATACGACACAACAATTCAACCTAGCACAAGTGAATTCACAATAGGAAATGGAAATAAAAAAAAATTGCATATAACAGACTTTGTGATCGAACACCTCCCGTCGACAGACGAGAAAAACAAATGGAATGACGATGGAAAAAGGTATCCATTCGTGTAGCTAAAACATCGATCACAGATCCATCATTCAGTTGAGAACACGTTTATAGTTTACAGTTTACACTTTCTACTATTCTCTCCACCCATAGGTAAACTTTTTTAAGGAGTTTATTGAACAACATTTTCCCCATTTTCAAGCCTTGAAATGTTGCCTGATGTATTACCCACACAAGATTGTTGCAGTCACAATTCTATGAACTATAAACCAAGGCTTTATCCAACCTAAAGGCCAAAAGGAAGACCATTCACCAAAATCTAGAATAAAACTACAAGAATTCCCATTACTTTCAAGGAAATACTCTGAGAGACTATGCAAGTTTGCAAATACAGATCTCAGCGAAGGAAGACGATGAAAAATTCTCAAAGAAGCATCCTTTCAGATGCAAGCTTGTCCCCCATCCTGAAGCTTGTTATTGGTTAATTTGTAAACTATGAATCAGCTTTTGCTTGTATAAACACATATATGCATGTGTGCCATGATAAGCATAAGTCAAGTTTAAACTGCAATTGAAGTCTCAGCTTCTCTAAGGTGCTTTAAAGGTCTAACAGCATATACATAACCGTCATTCCCGCAGCCATCAGCTTTTCACACAGAGGCAAATACCGCCAAAGGGGGAAAAAAAACACAAAAGCACTCAAGGCTCCCATAAAAGGAACCGAAGACAAATTTCAAGCCTTGAGTAGAAATGTACAAGTAGAACACATTCACCGACTTAATCTCCTGGACGCGTCCAAAGGCTAATCCTTTCTCTTATTCTCTAATCGAATAGCTCAATCCAAAGGGGATGTAACTAATTAGCTGATTGACATCTAACAAGACAAGAATTAATCAATTGCAGTAAAGGAAATGGAAAACGAAATGATATTCAATCCATATAATAAACAACTAGAAGAATGTGCCACCACGTGCCACCCCAATTCCATTATGAGTAATGCTAAAGACACAAACAAAAGTGCATAGTCCGGGCAAAGATGTGTCCGAAACTGTGCACCTTGGTCCCACATGGGAAATGTGGTTTCACACACGTCAAACAGTTCCAGACACATTTGTGTCCGGATCTGTGCACTTTCATTATCTATTGTTTTTGTCACCATTTTCCCCCAATTCTAGCCAATTGAACCCACTGAAACAATCCGGAAAATCAAAATTCAGATACGAGAATAAGCCCTGCTGGGACTATACACAACCTGCCACTGAAAGAGATGCCCCATAAGGGGCTTCCTTAGTTTGTAGATTCTACATTCTCCATCTCATTTCTGATTTCTCAGAATCCATAATCTGTGGGTAAACACCTTCAATCCGAAAATGCATAATTTAAAGTCCAAAACGGAAGCGGCCAAACAGGACCTACGTGTTTTGCTATTTGCAAATCAAAATCAGATCCATGTGATGTATATGAAAGATAAAACTATAACTTTAATCAGCTGATTAATATCCAACAAGAACAAGAACTAATCAACTGCAGAAGACAAAATCAACAATCCGTATAGTTAACTACTACAAGAATGTAACAATTACCCTATCGCCACAACCACGTTCCGCCCCAATTTCAGCCAATCGGATCACACCGAAACAATCCAGAAGTCGAATTCTTCAGACATGAGAATAAGCCCCTCTGGGGCTATCACCCGCGCCCGAAGAAAGCAAAGCGCCGTACGGCGACTCCCCGTAATCCGGATCCGCCGGAAACCTAATCGCCGCATGCAAGCAGACCAAACCGGCCGAGACCAGCGCCGCGATGACGACGTTCGACCACACGTGGGTCAAGGTCACGGCCAGAGCGGTGGCGAAGGCGAGCACGACGAGCACGGCCCGGTCGTCGATCTGGAAGTCGAGGACGGCGAGGGGCTCCTCGCGGGAGAGGTAGAGGAAGAACCAGGCGGCGAGGGCGAGGAGGGCGAGGATGAGGGCGAGGGGGCGGGGGAGGAGCGAGAGGAGGAGGACGAGGAGGGAGAGGAGGGCGTAGTTGAGCCGGAAGTGGCGGAGGTTGGAGGGGAGGCGTGAGTTGAGCTCGGAGAGGGAGACGGGGAGGGAGAGGGAGGAGAGGGAGAGGAATTCGCGCCAGGGGCGGATGGTGGCGGCGGTGTCGGCGTAGAGGTTTTGGGCTGGCGGGGTGTTGTAGGTTGATGCCATTGTTGGTACGGGGAGGGAGTCAACTGCGTAGGAATGATCGAAAGGGGAGACAAGTGAAGTTTATGCAGTCGAAGCTGGGTTTCTATGCCGAGAGATTTCGGATGAGTTTCGCCGAAAAAGTTTAGCTTAGGCTCTGTTTGTAATCTATGAAAAATGAAAGAAAATGAAGGTAAATAAAAAAAAATTCATTTCCTTTTCATTTTCCTCTTGAAACCAATCAAGGGAAATTTATTTTCCTCATAGTTTCTTTTCATTTTCTTTCTACAACCAAACAAAAGAAAAGAATCTATTTTCTTCATCTTTTTTCTCTCTTTTCTTTTCATTTTCTTTCCACAAGTTCCAAACAGAACCTAAGGTAAGTTCCAATATATGAATATTTAGGTTGCTATTCCATTCGTTTCATAATTTTGATTCCCTAAAAAGTTACGTGTAACTTTTAAACTTAACAATGATATACTTTTACTAGAATAATTTCTCGTGCTTTTGACGCCCTTCAAAAAGATCTAGCTTTTTTTATTCCAGACCAAAGATTTATATTATTAATTTATATAAATTAATTCAATTAAATAATTGAATGAATTGAAAATTTAATTCATTTTAATTTTTATCTCTATGAGATTTGCCTATTTCAATATATATCTATCAAATTGTGGTTTCATGTATCAAACATTTCCACATCAATCAATCCAATATCTTTGTTCTGACAATGGGATGGAGATTGCGTCGTCGATATCTATTAAAGTAAGATCTATATTGCACAAAAAATTAATTTTGGTAAGTACATTAATTTTAAGCTTAAAAATTGAATGTAATTTTGTAATGGACAAAATTTATGGGACAAAGAGAATATATGTGAGAAGAATGATGTTTCTAGAAATTTGTGCTTATGTGAGCTTTTAGCCCATTTAGCCCGTTTATAAAAAGGGAAAAATCTAGCCTTATTTCATGTGGGCACCCTTGGAAATTTGTCCTATGGGGAAAAAAATAATTGAGTGCTACGAGGTCACAGCACAATACGTTGGGTTTCGAGTTCGACTCAAAAAGGTTGTTCGAGTTTGATGTGTCCATTGAACGAACCGAGCTGCGTCTCAATTTGAGGCTGGTTTATTATCCATGAGTCGAGCTCAAACCAAACATAATTGGGACTCGCAAACTTAAAACATATGTACTATATTTTTAGAGAATTGGATGGGGAGGCTGAGGGATGAGAGAGAGAGAAAGAAAAGAAGTTCCGCCAATCGTTTGAGATGGAGGGTGGCGGCGGCGTTGGTGAGGTAGTGGTGGGTTTGGGCTGGGGAATGGTGTAGCTTGTTGCTGCCATTGTTGTTGTACTGACTACTGAGTCAACTGCTTGGAATGATCGATGCGCGCAAAGAAAGTTCTTAGCGTACGATGATTAATTATTAGGCTTGGTTATTACTACGTCTTATACTCCTAACCTATCACATTGTTTCACATTACTCTCTAGACTTCAGGATTTGACACTTTACCACCTTAAAAAGTTATCTAACTCTGCAAAACTGGAACTTTATTAATCTTTAATTGGATAATTGCCGTCAAAGAGTCCACAATAGTGCTAAAATGTTTCTTGTTTGTTTTTTTTTCCTCAAAACAAAATACAAAAAACCACTCTTGGACATTGACCTAACGGAACCAGTAGGAAGTAAGCCATCATGGTCGTCGCCAAGAATGGAATAGGTGCAAAAACAAATGTTCTCGCAATTTAGGGATTAAGTTTGGGAAAGATTTGGATGTTTCAATTCCCGACTTGAACTCGTGATTATCGGATCACATCGGGACAATTTTACAGTTGCACCCGAGCAGCCCTTCTAAGTACGATTTTTGCAAATAAATAAATTACACCACTGCGAAAAGAACTCTGGTACAGACATAGACAATCTGATTTCGTTGTGGGGCCCACCAAGGGTTCCACACAAATAATTCAAGCCGTTCATTAAATGTAAAATATTTTTTCGAGGGTCCTTGCGAAAAATCAGTTCAATCCGATATCTATATATGCTCGATCCAATTGTCTAACTTTTCATTATCCGAAAATCTGAATGAAAAGTTAGACGATTAGATCAAGTTTCTATATGTATCGGATTGAGTTGATTTTTTGCGAGAACACTTGAAAAAATGTTTTACATTTAATGAACGACTCAGATCATTTGTGTAGGACCCCACAATTGTGCACAGATTGTCTGTGCGGACAAACTTTCTGCTGCGTAAGAGATATGAAGAACTCCTCCAGATGAAGGGGACGTACACCAACGAAAACAAAAATACAAAATAGTTGATGATTTGCATTAATTTGGATAAGTAGTTTCTGATTTGCATACTCATGTCCTTCTTGGTTCGCTTTATTTATTTACTACTATTATTTTCAATAAATCATACTAGTAAAGTCAAGAATAAATAAATTCGTTTTTTTGATATTGGCTTGGGGCACAATAGGCTCTACTGTGATGAGCACATAGGCCCAATCCCAGGCTCAGAAAAATGATCAAAACTGTTCATTTGTTAAACTCGTTAAATTTGTCGCGCTTGTAGATGATAGCACTCATATGACATATATAAGGAAAGACATGAATAGAACAAATTTGTGTTACAAAATCCAACAACTATTATGAATTCAGCCAAAACTTCATGACAAACTTGCGTCGTTTATGTGTTTATTGATGTTCAATCAATGTGGACTTTTTGATCAGTGTGCACTTGACGAGTTAAACAAGCCGAACAATTTGAATGATTTTTTAAGACCAGGATAGGGCCCGTATGTGGGTCCTTGTTCCGCCCCAATCATAATAGGCCACACAGTCATACGTACTTGAGAGAGAGAATGTTAGGTTATTATAAATATGCAAATGTAGGCATCAAGCTTCCCCTAAACAATCTTGTTTTCTTATTTCAAGTAAATAAACAAGTGAATCAAACAGACCCTCAACCAAATAATACCTGAACAGCAGCAATCAGTACTTCTTACACGTTTGGAAGAAATTGACATGTGAATGTGACAATTTGTTTTCGTTAATTGGAACTATAATCACCACCCTGCCGGCCTCGGCCTGCGAGCATTTTGTTAATATTCAGACATCATTCACACACAAACACAAAAAAAAAGAAAAGAAAAGAAAGTTAGCTTTGGGAAGAAAGACAAAGGATCCATGGAGGGACACCATGCTATGGACAGTAGCTTGTACAGAGCTGCCATGGATGGAGACATTGATGTTCTCATAAACAACAAGGACAACCTCGAAAACAAGTTCACTCCAAACAACAACACTGTGCTCCATGTCGCGACACAATTCGGGCACATCCAGTGTGTGATGGAGATCCTCAACATGTGCCCCTCGATGTACCGGAAAGTGAACTCGAGGGGGGACACCGCCCTCCATGTAGCGGCCAGGGAAGGGCACTCGACGGCGGTGCAAGCCCTGATTGAGTACGCGAAGGCGCTCAACGAGGAGATGGAAAACGGGACTGGGACCGCCAAGGGCATGATGAGGGTTACGAATGGGGAGGGGGACACGGCCTTGCACGAGGCCGTGAGGAATCACCACCCGGTCGCTGTCCAGCTGTTGACGGGAGAGGATCCGGAGTTTTGTCATCCGGCTAACAAGGCGGAGGAGACTCCGCTTTACTTGGCCGCGGAGAGAGGTTATGTTGGTTTGCTGTTTGTGATATTGGAGAATTGCGACGCTCCGGTGCACGGTGGCCCTGGTGGCAGGACGGCTTTACATGCGGCTGTAGTTCACAACTTTGAAGGCACGCCTTATTTCGAGTTTTCTTGGTTTACTTTTTCTTGTCTTTTTTTTTCTCCACAACGCATATAAGGGCAAACCGTGTCTGAGCACTGTTTTGGGAAAGATTTAGGAAAATAACCCAAGTATCAGGAATGACAGAAAGATGTCTTCTTCACACAAAAAATTATATGGCAGACTACAAAGCTTGATCTTTTCGACGAAAAGAGGTCAAGCCGATAGGACCGCCCTACTTGATCAAGCTGATTGGCAAGTTCGTTCACGTTCGATCTACTCTCAACCTAAGACTGTTCCCTCCAGCTTCTATAGTCAATCGTAAGTGTTTGGTCTTAATCGATAGTTCCGCTTAGGCTTCGTCTTTTAACCATAAGCCCTCTGTTTCCACATGAAGGTGACAACCTTGACAGAGTTCTCAGCAGTAGGAAGACGATCGACCATAGAGTATTTTCCATGTTTCCCTTGTTTTTTATTCTCAAAAACATGAAAAAGAAACAGATTCGAAGAGATTCACTTATTTGAAGTGAATTTTGGCATTGGATTGTACACAGTAACTATTTGCTAGTTTACAATTTGATTTTCTTTCACTAGGATGTACCAAGAAATTACTTGACTGGAAGCCAGCTCTCTGCAAACAAGCCGATGCAAGCGGGTGGACGTCCCTTCACTATGCTGCGCTCTTTGGTCATGTAACTAGGGCAAAAGAGCTACTAAACACCGACAAGTCGGCTGCATACATAGCAGACAAAGACAACAAGAAGATTGCTCTACATTTAGCAGCTAGCCAAGGCCATGTCCGCGTAATGGAAGAGCTTATATCACGGTGTCCGGATTGCTGGGAGATGGTTGATGGCAGGGGCCAAAATATCCTTCACATTGCAGCAAAATACAAGAAAAAGAGGGCAATCAAATTTATCTTGGAAAAATTCTCCTTCAGCGGCCTTATAAATCAAAAAGACAGTGATGGAAACACCCCTCTACATTTACTTGCTGCTTCTGGTTGCTGTCAAGCTTCTCTCATAAAGCACCCTAAATCGGACAGGATGGCCTTCAACAAGGAAAATTTGACTCCTGTGGACGTAATCTGCAAAAACAAAAATGTTGGAGCAGTGGTAAGGATACTGTCGTACATGCCAAAATACATAGGGCACAGGCCATGTGATGCCTAGTGCCATAAATTTTTAACATTTCTAACAAACCCGGCGAGGACACACATGGGTACACGGCATTGTGACTTTTGTAAATTTTATAAGCTTTTTGGAGTAAATTTTTGTAACTTCAATAGATTAGGTAAAAAACGGATATGAAATATGTAAATAGGCATACTCATAATGCATTCATTGGAGTCCAAAGTCAAACCTTCAAGTGGTTACAACACTAAAAAAAATCATCTTAAAAAAACTGCATTGCCCCTCTCCTTGTCCTTATTTGTTGAGAATTGCCGTGTCCTGTATCTGGTGTCCATCACCGTGTCTTGTTCGTATCCTGCTACATATCACATAGAGAACTACATAGTTTATATGTGGTCTCTTGGCCTAATTTTTCTGGACTCTAGCTCACAATTTCTCATGATGGCAATTTGGGGGTTTCAAGAACTGAGCAATCATAAAGGGAACATGTCTTTTTTCCCAAGTTGACTAAAAAATTTATACATGCAGGTTTTCACTAAATGTATATTTAGATGTGCCGGCGGTAAGCTGGGTCAGCGAGATGTATTCAGCAGAGACAAGGGTGAAATGAAAGCTAGAGATAAATATAATGCAGAGGAAAAGCAATCAACATCGTACGTCAAACGAGTAATTGAAGCCATTTGTTGTTTGTGAGGATGAAATGAAAGCCAGAGAGAAATACAATGCAGAGGAAAAACAATCAACATAGCACGTCAAACGAGTAATCGAAGCCGTTTGTTGTTTGTGAGGAATCTCCACCATCTGTTAGGCATTTTGTGTTCATGGACGCCATGGGCGCTGGTTTCTTTGTTAGTGGCTGCGCTCACGGCAACAGTATCCTTCGTTGTTGGTTTCACTAGCGAGGGCGACAACAACGGCAACGAAACAAGTCAACAGCTAAAGCATTTGTCATAAAAGATGGTATGGCGATGATTTTCTCCACCATAGCTCTGTTTAATTATTACCCTATATGTGGGAGAAATTTCCGACAGGGATAAGCTTATGAAACACTATGCCTCAGCTAGATTTCTCACTATCAATGCCATGGAAGCAATGGTTCTTGTGTTCATTAAAAGCATGTATTCCGTGTTCGCACATTCATTTGGGACCGTGATGATTACCTTGTGTTTTGGGGGTTGCTTCTCTTTTCCTGTTTATTTTTGCTTGTTTAGGAAGGTATATCGTGAGTCGCACAACACACAAAATGAATTGCATATAGGTTTTATGCTTGTTTTTGTAATATATACTTGGTCTTTAACCTTCAGAGGGAGGAAGAACCTGTTTTTTCGCAGCTTAAGATAAACATGAAGAATTTATTGCATTTGGCATCTTCTCTGGCAGCTCTGTAGCATATTCTCTTCTGTTGGTTCCAACAGGAGTAACCTATTTCATTGTGAAAAGCTAGAAGAATCATAGAAGTGCTATACCTGTTGCAGCAAAACATGGTTCAGATTAGCTTGGAAATGTTTATGTAAACTGGAGTAGTACTAGTGAAAGAATGCACAAAGTTAATTTGTAACTTGTCCCAGGATCTGTGAAAGCAAATTTGCTTAAATTTATCTGATGAAGGAAAAATGGCCAGCGAACGATATCTCGTCAGAGAAAAGATAATAGATAATATGTACCTTCCAACATCATGTCATGCAAAATCCAGTGGATCAAGATCATACACAAAACCTATCACATTTACCGTGTTTGGGCGATTAACTATATTTTCATGAGTTAAGATTAACATTGCTTCTTCCTACAGCAAAATTCATATCACTGACAAATAATAACATCCCAAATGACACAAAAAATACTTGGGAATCGGGATTATGCGAGTAAGCTGGCATGCCTGGTTATCAAGAAAAACATGCGAAATGATAAAAACCATAGATATACTTACGGACATATTTCTGACTAATAGTATGTCATAACAAAGAGGACTATAATATACCATGCGGCTCAACAATGAGATACTCATCATTTCCGACTAGAGGATTTGATTTGTCATCGCTTATCTTTAACAATCACATTTTAGGTTTTGCTTCCAGTGTCAGTGAATATGCATTACTGCTCAGATGTGAATTTAAATGGCTTCGGCTCTTGCTTGGTCCCTGACTTAGTAGCTTCTGAGCCAAAAATAACTTTTTGTCAACCCATAAGAACCAAAAATATAAACTACTACGCGCACTATGAGTTATGTGAAAAAAAAAAAAAATCCCTAGGAAAGTACGCAGAACTCTCTTCTGCTTACTGTTCCTCTCTACTTTTCTGCATAAAGCATGACTTCGGAATTGGAGTGCCTTCGGCCGGTTGGCACTAACGGTTTGCCTGTCTTGTGTTGGAGATAATTTAAAATTACATTTATCTTATCTCAAACCTATTTTTTGACATAGGATGCCCATTTCCTTCTTAAATTTTTGGCATATTTACTACACCACATGCATGCTCTTCTCTCAGTGATCAACATGTATATATGCATAATGCATACTGAGCCAGTAGGTGAAAATATATACATCTCAGCATCTTTTCCTCCTAGAAAAGCTAAAAGCCTTTGCTTCTATTTACTCTCTTCCAACGAAAATATCAGAGTGCAATTGGCTCATATTTTCCCTCTAGATCAGTTTACTTGTTAGAAAACTACCGAGAAAACTTTTGATTTTAAACCTCAGTGTATCCGTTGTACTTTTATACAAGTGATTTTGAGCATACGGGTGGTTCTTCGTTCGAAAAAAGTTTTTGCTGCACACAAACCTTTCAGGGATTGTTTTATCTTGAAAGTGGAACGTCACACAACTTGGTGCAAGCGGAGACGTATCTTCTCTTAGAACAACGCTTTATGCGTGACTAAATCTACGTAAGTTTTCTCTTAATTCCTAATTTGTTGCTTACATAGTTATCTCAATATTTGATTTCTCGTGTTGTCGTCTCTAGTTATTGTAGTTTACAGAAATTCTAACGAATATTTCCAACATCTTGTAGTTAGGTCTAAAGGAGAAGGAAGAGCATTGGAGCATCTTGTAGTTTTATTTGTTGTGTTACCATCACAGGCAAGTCCACTTCTTCTATTTGTTTGTCCTCACGTGTTCATATTCCCTTCCATACCAAAAGCAGAAAGTATTGGTACAGATACAATATATGTACTAGTAAATACAAAGTCCTTTTGGGCCCGTTTTGAGTCTCAAAAAAATGATCGGAGTCGCTTATTTTATTTAAAATATTTTATGTAAAAGCTCAATCTGGTGTCATTAAAGGCGTTTATTAAACACCCAACTTTACCTTAGAATTTAGGCGTTTATCAAACATCCAACTTTACTTTAAAATTTAGGCCTGAATTCTGAAACAAAGTTAGACGTTTCGTAAACACCCTTTTAATACCAAAGTTTTTATTGAATTTCATTGGAACGGAGTCAAGAAAAGCACCGCAATCTTGACTCTCAACCCACTACTTTTGGCTTCAATTGGGATGTGCGAGCATCTCCAAGCCAACTAGCCACGTGATCCAATTGGCTACTATAGCTAGTCAAACCAAATGATTATCCTAGAACTTCAATTTGGAATCATTAGGGCCATGAGCTTTATGATTTTAACTCAGTTGAGAAGAGCTTTCAATTTCCACGATTTCCAAGTTCTGATTTGCCATCTTTTCTTTTCCAAAAACGGTGATACAACCGGCTGAGAACTAGCACCGGTGCTTTTTCGGTCCAAACCCATCACAATCGTCGTTAGCACTATTGCTTTTCCGGTCACTGTCGTCAAACATATTCTCTTCTCCTCCCCTTAGAACACTTCTCTCCCTCTATCATCAAAGACAACGAACACTGTGTTTGGTTTGCTTTGCTTGAGATAAAAAAGTTTTATATGTTTATGTATTTTTTCGTCTTTAGTAATTTTTTTTAATATTTTAACAAACTCTTTTACTTTTTGAATAGAGGTGCGCTATGTACATCTAAAAAGTTAAAAATAAGTAAAAAAATTTGACAAAAAATCACTAAAGGCGAAAGAATACGGATGGCGAAATAATCAAAAATTTTGGAGAGATTATTTCTGAGAGGAGAACCAAACAAAGTGTAAACTATCCTATCAAATTGACAATCACCAGAAATACAAGATTGTAGTATCAATACGCAATGCTCCGCTAATCGCACAAGCAAACCCAAACTCGAATACACGCATAGTTTATATTACACAAATCATCAATGTCTCTGGTAATGATGTATGTAGTCTGCTGAGAGAAATAGAAAATGGTCCGGCACAATTGGACTTACTGTAATGCCCTTCAAATTGTAGCAGACTTCAAGAGAAACTATTGAAAATGATGTTCTCATGGTTTGAAAGACTGGTGTCGCTACACAACGGTATCAGTGAGTGTTGAGTCTTGTAATGAGCAAATATAGTGGTCTGCGAAAATTTGCAAACATAAAGGCAAACCATAATAGTTGTGCAATAATGGGCCATAACAGCAGTTACTGACAGAAAATGCAAAGAATCAATTATTTTCAAAAGAGAATCTAATATAAAAAAGGTAAAAACAATTCTTTTACCTGAGAATAATACATAAATACAAAATATGTTGGACAATGTATAAAAAAGTGTAACTCATGTTCAAATTTTTGAATAGTTTGAAATCCCTAACTACATCTACAATTGTTACACTGACATTGCACTATCAACATTGCTACCACTACCCAATGAGGGAGCCAAAATATTTATTCAATGGAACAACAATTAAAGATACACTTAGTAATTTTTCCTTCAAAACTTGTTGATCAATTTGTATTTTTGAAATTTTTTACCCCATTGAGCTTAACATGCAGTGCCACCTCCGCCATCGCTATTTTAAACTTTAGTTGTTCCTGTCCTTCCAAACTTTCTTGACCCATTTGCCAGTGATCATTGGACTCCTCCGTCCTACAGATTGGACAAACTGGATTAGGATACACTTCCTTCGTCTTACTGGCTACCCAATTCGCATGGCTTTCCAGATGAAAAGCCCACAGCTTTTTCCATGTAGAAGGCTCTGGAAAGTTCAAAGGGCCTGGGCCGCCAGGCCTACTAGCATTGCCTTGGGATCCCTGACTAAACAATTACCACTGGTCCAAGAAAGAGGGGAAAATGAAACAACTTTCACCACACCTTCTCTTTGGAAATAGCCTCAGTCTTTCCCATATTTTCCTGTTGAGATCAATAAAGTTGTTGACCTCACATAGATTACAAGAGGTTGGACAGTGGGAGGTTAGTTTAAGGGTGTGGAACTTTTGGAAATAATGAGAAATGAAAGAAAATTTGATTAAGACTTAAATATAGAAGAAAGTTTCTCATTTTCCTTTGTTTGGTTTCATAAAAGAATGTGCAAACAAATATCTTCCACTTAGTTTCTCTAGATTTTTCTTTTCTTTTACTCGCGACGTTACAGTCAAGCATGGAAAGAAAAATCATGGGAATCCACTTGTCCTCCCAAGAAGTCAACTTTCTCAGTACTTTTGTATTCCACCTCAGAGCACAGCACAAAATATCACTTCAATCAAACACAACTGAATAGCCTGCCTAAATCATAGTAATTCTGAATATGCACAGTTTAGTCTTCATTTTCCCAAGGCTACCTTGACATATAACACGTTTATACTGTACATCATATGAGAAGATAGATATACAGCAGACTCCACCTACTAACAGGGTTTCAAACTCAACAGTCCTATATCTTCCAAATATATTCAAGTTCCTATCTCTTTCCAAATATAGTCAAGTGAATTTGTAAACATTGCGACTTCTAAATATCCCTAGTGTCGTCGTACATGTCACACACCTTCCTCAAAAGTAATGCTTATAATCTTAACCATCAACATTCTATGGTAGCGGGTGATGTTCAACATGCACCACTCACCGCCTCATCTACACATTCAACATTTTCAAAGCAATGCTGCGTCCAAACCATATTCTCCATTACCATGCTTCTTGCATTCAAATGCAAATGGTGGATCTCTCATGGTAAGGAACTGCCCTTCAAATGTGGCTCTAGTACTCGATTCACATAATGGCCCTGGCTTTGTAAGATATGGAAATATGCTGCACCAGATTGTGTAACAAAAGGCAATATGCTCATAGTCACATGTTGTCCAAAAAAATGCTACAGAATGAAGTGCGTTGGCCACATTGGAACTTCAGCACCTCTTTCCCAACTAAAGCCAAAGTTATTAGTCTCTAAGGTAGCATCATTTCCGCTAGGAGAAGGGATGGCATTAAAGGACAAAGGCGAAAGGTATGCTCCTATAGTTGTGATACATAAGATAGTTGCAGGGCTGGAATGCAGAAAAGGGAAGATTTTGTAGCAAAAAGTAAAAAGGACATGGAAAACTTCCAATAATCCAATTTCATCAGAAATAAGATTCACAATCATCTCGTTTATTGAATGCCGTGACAAAAGTCAATTCAGAGTACCGAGTACTCTAGTTTAGTCTGAAGTGGCCAAATATTCAGTATAAAACTCATACATAACTTACTGAATCTAAACAACTTGACAAATTTACACACGCACACACACACAAACATACCCCAAATGTAGTTGCTCAAAGAAAAAAATGATGTGAAAGAACCATAAGGAATAAAAAACGAATAAACTCAAATCAGACAAGTTAAACTTCCAGGTGGGAGGGAGAACCACCATTGCTAAATGCAGAGAATTCCTTTGGCATTTGCAAGAAATACCCAAACTCACTGACCTGCTATACCAAAGCTACTGGCGGCTGAGGTCAGACCTTTGTCGCCTTCGCCAATCGACGCCATCACTGACAAAACTGGCTGGAGTCCGGTGACGAGTGTTTGGCATCGGTCATCGTGAAATCTAGATCTGGGGAGTCTAGGGTTTAAGGTTACTTACGTTCTAGGGATCTGCTATCTCTTCGATGTTCACTCCCAAAGTCTGACATCCATCCTCGGATGATTGTTCGCATTACAGGTTTCTATGTTGTTGTAATTACTATACGTCGTTATATATCTGTCGAGACAAAAGTAACATACTATTACCAAAATCAAGGTCAAGTCATGTAAAAAGTAACAATTCAAATCTTTACTTGATAAAGCCGTTTATATAGAAGTTGTTAACCAATACGAATATTTGACAAGACATCCAAGGATGATTTTGGTGAACGGGAAAACGCTCAAAAGGAAGAATGATCCATAAACTATCTTTTGTATTGTTTTGTCTTGTATTTTGTGTGCTAAGCCTCAACAAACCATTAGGTCAATTGGGAACTGCGTAAATGCGTTCAAGTTGCTGCTGCTTGTATTTTACTTTTCCATGAATCAAACATTGGTTGAATAAAGCTTTGTACAAATTTTATGGTACGCTCTAAAGAGCACCATATGTGTTCTGATAACTATGGAAAAGCACCCCGTCCCTTTTTGAATTCACTCTTCTCTTCTCTTTAAAGATCCGTGTCCTATCTTACCATGTATTTTCAACAAATCTTCTATCATAGCATTCTAAAAAGTTGGCACGTGCCTGTTTGAGCATTCCTTCTTTTTGATAAGTTAATATTTGTTGAAAATGGATTAAAGGTATCCTATCCATATACAAAAGAAAGCGAAGATCCATATACAAAAGAAAGCGAAGAAACAAAAAGGCGAGAAGTGGAGAACCGACTGCACAACCCTTCCACTCTCCTCCACCTCTTCTCCCCCTCCTCTTCTTTTTTCTTCTTCCCCCCTCCCTTTTTTTTTTGCAGGTTTCTCTCTCCGTTGCCTCACCCCTGCCGCTTTCTTCTCCTGCCCTGCCTTCTCTCCCCGAGCACCCGCTGGCTTCGGTGTCGCCGGTTCGGCCTAACATTGAGGTGTGGGCTGGCGGTTGTGGGGGCAAGGTTTGTGATGTTCTCCCACCTGTTTCTGCACTCCGGGGTGTATTTTGGTCGGGCCTAACAGCAAGCGGAGACATTACGGCATACATCTTGGGGCAGCCATGGAACTAGGCAGTGATCTGCTCGAGCATTTGTAGGAGACAACGAAGCGGCAGAGTTGCGGGGTCTGACCGTTTGTGAGGGCTGAATCAGTAGTTGCTCGGCGGTCAATCGGGAGGTCCGGGAATGGGTAATGATCGCGACGTCATGGCTCTCAGCATCAAGTGGATTGGGTTCAAGGCTATGGGGATTTTTTATGGTGGTTTGGGCTGCCGGAGAGTTTCTCTGTCTGTTTGGGGCTAGTAGTTTACATGGGGCATTACTGGTGCTATTAGAGCAACCCATGTACACGACCGTGTGGGCTCAGGTCAGAGAGAAGACCCAGGTAATGCTGTGGTAACTTTGGTTACCAGAGAAAAGACCAGGGTAAAACCGTGGTAACTTTAGCCACTAGGGAAAAGACCCGATAAAGCCGTGGTGACTCTAATGCTCAACCTCACGAGGACGCGAGGAAATAAAGTGGGGAGATTGTAACACCCCGTCCCAACTCGGAAGTCTACATGGATGATCTTGGCATACAACAAACCTTGTAGGCTACTACTAGTACATTGGGCTTAAGCTTTTAGACCATGTGGAGTGACTTGTGGATCAAAATCCACGTACTGGCCTGGGGCGTTACAGTAGGATTTTGGCAACGGCAGATTCATATCTCCTTAGGGATAGGGTGTGGGGCTAGGCTTGGCCCGTTTTGAGCTACTGTTGTAAATCTGGGGTTTGTGACTCATAGGTTTATGAGCTTGGCTCAATGGGTGTTTTTGGGGCTTTATCCCAATAGGTGTTTTCTGGGTTAGTTTCTTGCTAACCTAAGATTTAGGTCTTAGGTGGACAGAAGATAGTACCTTTGCATTCAAATTATGAAATTTGCATTCATAATTTTAGGATTTGACAAATTATGACTCATGAGAAATCTAGTGTACTCCATACCTTGCCATAAACTAACTACTTAAGTCTTGCAGCTGGCAATTAAAACTACAGGGTACTAGGAGTACGTGCTTTTATACTTGTTATATTCACAATTCCGGTCACTTTCACATCCGCCATCAAAAAGAAAATAATATAGACATTATTTTACTGGTAAGTAGATAGCTAAACATATCACATATTGAAATGCATGGTAGAAAATTTGTTGATTTGCTTGACTGGCATCATACACGTGTTTCCTTTCCTTCACCCTTTCTTTTCTTTTCTCCCCTCAATTACATGCGTTAAGTAGAAAACTATTCTTCCTTTCAGCTTTCTTTCAATCAGGCGTATGCGATAGCATAAAGATGTCACAAGTTTTTCCTGTGGGGTGTTTATTCTTTCATTAAACCACTAATTGTTTCTTTATATAAACTTCCTCTTCTATTTTTTATGATATTGAAAAAACGATCTGAATCTTAAATTTTTAAAATGTGGTAGCCATTCGATATCAACCATGGAAAGACACCACCTTAGTGGTGTTAAAAAAGTAATTTGTAATCTTTTAATTTCTAGAAACATGTAGACTTTTGTACTAAAATATCTAATATAAAAAATATTTAGAATAGTGTGGAATGTAATAAGATATTTATAATTTAGGCATATGGGTTAAAACTAGAAAAGTCTAGAAGTTATGAGAGTTTTGTGTAATTAGGAAGACTATTCTAGAAAACCAAAGTCGGTGGAACTAGCTCTATAAATAGAGCTTTCATTGTACATTTCCTTGTGTACAATTTGAAAGCAATACAAAAAGTCTCTCTTATTACAACACTCATCTTCTAAACATCTACCACCTCATATATATAACATTTTTCCTTTATTTAATCAAGCACCCCAGCAAGTGTGGTAGGCGAATAGACGAAGTACTTGGACTTAAGTTTCAGCACTTAAGTTTCAGCTCTTTCCAAATTTATCGTAGCGTCCAACTGCTTGACGTAGTAGTTCTGTGAACCAAATGCTGTGAGAGAGCTTTTCCTGGAGTCTCCATGGTCCATGGTTATGCTGGTTCCCTCCACCCTTTTAACGCGTTAAAAGAAAATTAGCATTGAAGAGCTGACCTGAAAAGAATATATTTAGTCATAACATTAAAATGAGGAGCGTTCATTATTATCCTGTAAAAGCATCAGCGCAGCAAGATCATTATAATGTAGGAACCCTAGGTTTTTCTGCAAAAGTTTTGACCAGAAACTTCCACATCTGTAAGTTATATATTGCACGTAATGGCTTACCATCAGAATGGCAAGATTAAAAAAAATAGTCATGAACATACAAGAGAAGAAGATGAAAGAAGGAAGATCGAAGTGTCTCACACATGTTCGGGTCTAATTTAAGATGCTCACGAAGATTGATCTAACATTACACTATAGCATTTACCGTACTTAACGGTTGAACTCTTATCATTGAAACTAACAGGAAGGCAGTAAGCACGGGATGGACAAAGCTTTGGTGATAGGATTGAGGGACTCAGGGTTTGGGTTACCTACTTCATGTCCTTCGAGTTTGAGTGTTTATGCATATTGCGTCTTAGCTGGTATACCTTTTGTTCAAGTCAAAGATGATTCAACATTTGATTCAGGTAATCTCTCCCACTCAAGAGAAAATATTCACAATCACTTTACTTTGTATGCATGTTTCACTTGCAAAAATAGTATTTGATAACATGCTGTTTAAGTGTTTGAAAAAGTGATGTGATGTTGGTATTATAGAATGTTTAAGGTAATATTACAAGGATTGTGAAAAATTCATGTCTGCCATTCAATGAAGATCAATAAAAATTTAGAACTTCTAATTTTATCAATACTTTCAGTAACTTATGTTGTTTAAAGATCTTCTTGACACAAGTATAGTTTTAAACTTGTAATCAAGGCATATAAGTTGAATAATCTTCAGTTTTTGTATCCACTTGTTCCTCTTTATGTATAGGGCACACAATATGTAAAGACTTTAAGTTTTGGTAAAATTGCTAATACTACAATGGAAACTCACGAAGGATCGTAAAGGCTGCATATCATAATGTCCTATATGGATGCAAATATAGGTCATTTTTTATACACATATAGGTCTACATTGGTAACACTTAAAGGTATAGGGTATGCATTGTATACAAACTTCATTTTTCAATACAAATGATAGGAGTTATGGATCTCGTGATGGGTACTTATCATGATGTTGTCTAGGAATGCATCCAATGATACCTTTTAAATTCTTGTTCCCTGTAAGTATCCAGTACCAAGGAAGTCATGGCAGTCAATAACATACTTGCATGCGATCATAAATCATGTCGCGAATTGAATCTCATCTTTTGATATGGAAGCAAGCGCCCATCTCCAAAAGTAATTGAGTATTGTGCAGTGTGCACCCTTTGAGGTGAGTTGCAAGACTAAGTGATTGTAACATCATTATAATTCGCCAATGTGAGAAGACTGAGGAATCAAAACCTAATTCTTTTAAGTTATTACATCATAACTTTCACTTTTGAATGGTCTTTCTTGATACAAGTATAGGTCTACATTGGTAACACTTTAGCTGCAACAATTAGAGCTTCTCGGAATCCTAATGCTTCAGTAGACTGTGAGGAGAAGAGCCCAGAAAAAGGAATGGAAATCGTATCCAAAATACTACCAAGATGGTCTCGTGCTACAATACTCACACCAACTAGACCGTGTTTCTTATGAACAGCTCCATCGACATTGAATTTTTTGACATCAGGCAGGGGCAGGAGTTATGTTGACAGGTGAGGGGATTTGCAACCAAAGGGGGATGCCTCTTTAAATCTGTGGCTTGCTTATAATCATCATATAGGAGCATAGCTTTTTCCAGAATAATTGAGTTAGGCCAAACTTGGCCATCAAAGTGGGTTTTGTTCCTGCCCTTCCACAAAAACCAACAGATTTCCGCAAGCAAAGCACACAAATTATCCTTGTCACTATTGGTGTAGAGGCTTTGCAAAATATGGGACCACCAATCCATGAAAGAAAAGGAATTCCAGGAGAGAGATAAAGCAGAGGCAAAGGGGGAGTTCCTCCACACTTCCCATGATATTTTGCACTGAAAGAGAAGGTGCTCAAGAGTTACAGGAGTAGATCTACATCTCGGGCAATAGGGAGAAATATCTATATTCTTTCGGTTGAGATTATAAAAGACTGCAATAGCACCAAAAAACATTTTCACCTTATTAGGGGTTGGCAATTTCCAGATTTCCTTCCAGTGAATATTAGATGAATTGTCCAAGCTAGATTCACTCCGTTCTCTAGAATGACGGGGAGCATTGGCCATTCTAGCCAAATGATATGCCGAGCGAACAGAAAATATACCACTATCTGTAAAGTGCCAAATACCTTTTTCGCGCATCACTTGAGAGCTAATGGGAATTATGAGGATAACTTCCTCATCAATATCAGAGAATAAAGATCTAATCAGAGGAACATTCCAAGTGTGAGTCTCCCCATTAATAAGGTCAGATACCAATCAAACGTGGCGAAGAGAGGAGGCATTGGATGGCTTGTGGCTGAGGACTCTGAAGGGGCGAGAGAGAGCAGGGTAGCCATGAGTCATTCAAGATATTAATCGAGGAGCCTGTTCCCACGCACCATCTCTCCAACCCTTGTTGAGGATTGATCTACCTGCATGAGTACTTCTCCAAGCCCATGAGGCGGAGCTGGGACATGAGGCCTGCCAAAAAGGGGTTGTAGGAAAATATTTGCCCTTAAAGAGTAGCCGGAACAGGAAGGAAGGATTATATATTCAAGAGTCTCCGCCCTTGTTCTGCGAGGAAAGCAAGATTGAAGTTGTGCAAATCTCGAAATCCAAGCTCCTCTTGATTCTTACTATCGCATAGTTTACTAAACTATATTAGTGGACTAGTGGGGTTACAAACATTAAAAGTGGACTAACTGGCTTACAAGTTCTTTATAATAAACCTAGACTAATTTTTTTTTTTATTTTCACCATCTCTGACCCCCCACCAAAACTTTCTAATTGTAGCACAAATCTCATTGCATAACCGTTTGGGCAAAAGGAAACATTGCCTGACATAATTGGGCATTGTAAACAATACTGACTTCATCATGGTTTCGCGACCGGCCAAGTTGAAAGTAGAGTCCCTCCAGCTTTGAAGCCTTGCAATAATCCGGTCTTTGATGTAATTCAACACCCCTAGCTGTGTTTTTGATTTCCCAATAATCGATGGCAGACCCAAGTACGTACTTTCCTCCATGATTCTCAAACCCGAATATTAAGCGCATCAGAAATATTGTTCTTGACATCAAGAGGAGTATTCGGGCTAAATATTGGTCGACACTTAAAGATTGCACAATCGGAAAACGTTTGCATCGATTGAACAAGATTTGTTTGACCTATAAGATAAGATACGAACCAATTCTGTCAACCGACGAGCAAAATGGGAATTTGTTCATTTATAGTGAACCATGGTGAATATGGGATTTTGGAATGTTAATGTATGTAGATTTAGGTTAATTCCTTCCTTTATTTTAGGGAATCGATTTTGTCACTATCCTTTTTGTTAATGTCATTCTTCTTCTCTCATAAAACAAATAATCTAATCAAGATACAAAAGAGAGTGACATTAACAAAAATGAGAGTGGCAAAATCACTCCCCTTATTTTAAGATTAATTTTTTGGTTGTTGCGTAAAAGACTGGATTATTGGTGGACAAAGGGAAAATTGTTATTGGCAGTTGCTAATAATCCAAGCTTTAGGGCTTGAATTAAGTAAACATTGTCTACGGGCTTGTAGCCCAACAATATTTTCTCACATTTTCTACATGGAAGGTGAGACCTATTCTCGCTAAGAGTTGCACAAAAAATTTGGTGAACCGTGAAACTGATCCGGACCAAACCGATCCGTATCGTTTGGATTTTGTTCGTGGATTAATGGTTTGGATACAGATTTGAAAATTAAAAAACCGTGAGATACGGATTAGAATTGGATTTTCATTTGAAAGCCATGGATTATCCGAACCATACTATGAGATATTTAAGAAATAAAAAATAATAATATATATGTAACATGTAGTAAATAATTACGATAATTTTACATCTATTTCTATATTATCTACATAATATCATACAATAACTTATATATGCATGCGTATATACGTATATGTATTTATTTTTGTTCAATTTAATTGGTTGTCGTCTCTCTGACTTTCAAGCTGTCAAGCTCGCAACTCCTATTGAATCTACTTTACTGGATAGTGGATGTGCATGTATTTACTGTAGTTATGTTCTAGTTTATGATGTAATGCCTTTGAAAATAAACTTGCAATACTTGCTAAGTGCATACTGTAATCATCTTTTACATTTTTGGAGTATAGAATCATGTAGTACTTGGTTGATGAAGTACATCGAAGATGTAATCCGTGGACAAAACCGGAATCGAATCGTGACTCACAGTTCAGATTGGAACCTAGCCGCGAGACTTTTGATCCGAACAAGGATTTTATTTTTAAAAAATTGTGACTCGCGGATTAGGATTGGATTCATAGGGATCCGATCCGATCCGGACCATGCACAACCCTAAACTACTTGGTGTGGTGGTTGATGTCATTAGGACTTGCCTCACTCGTATGCTGCTTAGCAGTATTCCGTCTTCATCCTCTTAGAGGAGTCGGATCCTTATTCAACACTTGTACCTTAATTAATGTTTCTTCAATTTTTTTCACTCAATAGGTATAATCAATGGTTCAGAGTTGTTCAAAAACAAATCTTAACTATTCATTACAGCAAATGGATAGTTGCGATGTGGACTGTCCCCTCCATTCCAAAAGTACAACCAGAGATGATCCATTTTTGTTGAATAAGGGGGCGTTTCCACAAAGTTTTTGTTGAAAAAATATAGGTCATTTTACCATCTTGCTCACACTAATCTACTAATTTTGACATTTTAGTTTGTTATTCACACTAACAACTTATCAACAACAACTTATTTTTCAACAATAACGGGGTGGTGGATAGTCATTTTTCATCTCCAAATGCAGAAATTAGTGCTCCAATAGGGATGGAAATGGGAATGAAAAATGCATTTGATGGATATGGAAAGAGAATTGATTTTGCCACTTCCATATTTTCTAACGCCACTACTCTTCTCTCACAAAATAAATCATCTAATAAAGACATAAAGTGGAGTGACACTAGCAAAAAAAGAAGTGAAAATCACTCCATATAGAAATAGATCTATCTATCTCCAAATGATTATAGTTATCCTTGTCACCTCACTCAAATCTAACTACCATCCATCAGAAAAGTTTGCCGGAGTTACCTGATAGTCGCCCGAAAGTTTCCAATGAGAATAACTGTACTCAAAATTTTTACCGTTCAACGGCTATATATTTCATGTAGTGCATCAATTATGGCAGAGCCAAGCCAAAGTACGGAAGGAAAATTAATCACTTTCGATTAGTTGGGAATTTTTTTTGGATGAAAGTTAAAAATAAAAGATAATTCTTTAAAAGAAAATTATATATAGACCTTTTCTGACACGTCCCACACGGTTGCTTTTCCGATCCGAACCCATCACCATCATCGTTAGCACTATTGCTTTTCCGGTCACTCGTTGTCAAACATATTCTGTTCTTCTTCATCCCTTCAGAACTCCTCTCTTCCTCTCTCGTAAATTGCAGCGTTAAAAGATAGTTTGTGGCCCCATGAGGGCATTTTGGTAATGTTGGGAAGGAGATATATTTGGGATTTTTAGATCCCAATCCTTTTTTTTAGCTTTGATTTTAAAATAGTTCTCTGCGTATTATTTTTATTCAATCTTTTTAAAACAGTCTTGACCCATATTAATTCTGACACTTTATCTATGAAATTTGTTTCTATGAGAATTGTCTCTATAAAAACTGTCTATGAGAATTGTCTTTTTGAGAACTGCCTATGCGAACGATCTCTTTGGGAATTGCATATGAGAATTGTCTAGCTATGAGAAATGTTTTTTTAAAAGTCTATAAGAACTGTCTATGAAAACTAAAAAATACACAGCTTACATAGCCTCACTACACACTAAAATACACAATTTATGAGAATTGTCTCTATGAGAACTGAGCTATGAAAACTGGGCTATGTGAACTAAAAAATACACAGTTTACATACCTTCACCACACACTAAAATAAGCAATTCACATAGCCTCTACACACAGTTCACATAGCCCCAACTCGACTGACGGCGACGACAGCGGTGGTCCATTAGTGAAAGGGGGGCGCGTTAGTGTGCGGGGAGAGAGAGAGAGAGAGAGAGAGAGAGAGAGAGAGAGAGAGAGAGCACGCTCAATTTTCACGTCTGTGGAGTGGATCTATTTACACGTCTATGGAGTGGATCTTGGTGGGCAAAGATGTCATTAAGTAATATAGCCGAGCCTATTTAGGTTCGATAAAAATATTAGCGTTGGGATCAAGCCCAACCTAAAAAGTACTGACCTCTAATTTTCTATACATATTTCGGATGGGGCGAGGTGCCCAAAAATAAGGACCCTTTAGGATGGATTGGATTTGGATGTCCCGGGATATCATATCCAAGGTGAAATTAGCTAAACAAACGCCGGATGATATCCGAGGCCAAATTATCTAAACAAACACCAGATAGTATAAAGCACCCGGATTGTTATATCTGGGTGCCCTGTACCGCTTCCAAACAGGCGGTGAGTTGCAAGCAGAACCTAATTACGATAAATTCTTTAGTGCCGGCTGGGTACCGGTCAGGTAGTGCCGAGCATCGATCTCGGCCGTTTAATAAAATTTTGGACGGTTCAAATCTGTTTGGCTGATTTTAAAGTATGAAATAACTTAAATACCCTTCGACGGCCGAACAAATTTGAACCGTTCAAAACTTCGTTAGATGGACGAGATGGCGGTACAGACTGTACATGGACCACGCCGACCTCAAAAAACTCGCGCGCCCCCCCCCCCCCCCCCCCCCCCCGCTCTCTCCCTCTCTCTCTCTCACATACACACACAGTGACTCGCAGATCCCTCGATGGCGTCGGAAATAGCAGCACCAATAGCTTTGATGAAGCGATTGTGGATAAACCCTGACGTATCTGATTTATTAGGTTCATCTCTGCTCGTCATTCACTCTTCGGATTCTTCGGCCTCAAAATTAACGATATGTTCGGAGAAAAAATGTGAACAAATCGTTCTCTTATTAGGGTTATGAGAATGGAATGTTTCCATAAAAAAACAGTAGGTGATCGCAGATAATCAGGAGTTAAAAGACTAAAAAATAACAACTAAAGAATTAAGACTAGAAAGAAAATATTTAGGGACTAGGGTTTGAGACGGTGATATGTAAACAAGAGAGGCGAATGAATTATGTAAATCGGTGTAGGATATGTCTTATGTTTTTTGTTAAAATAACAATTAACCCCATGTAATACTCTTAACAATTACATGATATACAATTGCCCTCTTAACAATTACATGATATACAATTGCCTGCTTGTCGCTGTACAAAACGCCTAATCAACACTTGGGTGACCGTCAAGCTAGCGCCTAGGCTCTGCCTAGGTCGACTCTTAGAATACTGGATTACTGACCAACCCCTTTTGAAAAACAAGGTCGCAGACACGAGGTTCTTGCAAGCAACAATGGTGACTTCCCTCTGCTTGAATCTGCTTACCTAGAAGATCTATTTCAGAGTCCATCCTTATGGGTGCTGTTGTGATAGTAACAAAATCAAGTAAGGCATACGCCCTGCCTTTCCCTAAGCTGGAGCCGCTCTTGTTCACAAGGCTCTAACTCTATACTTTTTCTCCTTTGCATAGTTTAAGTACACCAAAATGATCTTACATGCCATTAGAAATATACACAAGTGTCCTATTTTTTTTCTCAAAATGTTTCGATTGGACATTCAGGGTTGAGGGGACACCATAAAATATGTTCCAAGACACTTTGGGACACTTGCTAAACGAGTTGGGGACGTTAAAAAAAGTAGCAAAGTACAATTTAAACTAAGGAAATCTTATTTTTTGTGTGGTGGATGGTGATTTATTAATTATAAAGACACAAATGATCCAATTTTTTTGTTTAAATACTTTTGTGAATGATGTAAGTGTAACGATAAGTATGGTGCAGGGTTTATGTGTACAATACATGAATGCTATTCAAAACATGTCCCCCAACGTTTCATGTCCTCTAATTTTTCAAAATTTGTGCATCGAAGAGTCGGTGTTGTGTCATGTGTCAGTGTCGGTGCATCATTGCATCCACACCAGATGTTTCTTAATATCCCAGTTACACTGAAGGTAAAGGGAAAAATGAAGGAGTGAACCAAACCACATGGCCTTGGTCCACGATTACACAAGCAGCTACCTTCTAAGAACTGTTTGTGCTTCTTAGTTTTTAGCGTCTTTTTTTATGTTATTGTACGCTTTGCAACTAAATAACAAATGAGTATCTTTCGGCTTACCTTGCCATATCAATGTCTTGATTGTTCTTAATATCACAATGTCCCATACCCGTAATAGTGTAGTGTCTCTAAGTCTTATACCAAGTCTTATGAGCAGATACAACATGAAGTAGCTTTGTGGAGGAGAAGCAAAGGGGTGAGGGTTAAGACTTAGTAAGTCTGGGGTAGCCGGGTAGGTGTAGGAGACTAGGAGTGCAGTAAAGGCTAACGCAACATAGTTAGTTACGGAATAACCATGCCGAAAGCAGAGTTATTGAACTCGTGACCCTTTGTTAGTTGTTACCTTTGGACCCCATACTCTATGCTTCTTATCCACTAGTTCGATTGTAGATCACGAAAGCTCTCCGATGATGCTTGAAGAAACCACAAATTTTCATTTTCAATGGAAAGGAAAAACACTGGTTCTAGAAAAAGATTCATCATAAGAAATTACTCCAAACTTTATTGTTGAACTCCAAAGAATATGTTGAGGTTTTGTTGCTAGCTGGTTTACTGTTTACCATCCTTTCTGACTAGTACATGTGTCTGTCTGTGCTCTCAAGAAATCTGAAATGAGTTTTGGAGGTCGTGTCGGTATTTGTTGAGGACAAAGAATTGTTTGGGTCTTTCTTACTCTTTAAGCACATTGATCAAGTGTTTGTTTTTTTTTACCAACGTATTCTTTGTCTGGGTGTTATTTGGTCCATTTGACCTTTGTGCCATTTGATATTGGTCTTGCCTATGCCAATTTTGGTGGCTCTGAGTGAGATATAATCATATGATTCTAGTGGCGTAGTGTATCCTCCGTTGAGGAGTATCTATTGTGTAAGCCTTTATGCTGTCTTGAACTTCACGCTTATCTATTAGCCCCCACGATCTTTCTCACAGAGTATAAGTTGGTGAGGAAAAACTCTACAAAGTAGAAACCCCTAACATAAGTCATTATTTGGTAAAAGGATGTAAAGAATGCATATGGTTTCCCTTTATCGTTGAGCTTTTCATTTGGTTCAATACCAGATTCAAGTTTCCTTTGAATGGGTTTCCATGCTTTGTTACCATGCACACACCGGCCTGCTAAACAAGGTATTGGGGTTGAAAAGATGATCTACAATCCCAACCCGCCTTTGTGGGGCTGAGGCCCTTAGGATCTGTTAAAATGATTGTGGAATTCAAGCACAGAAAAGAGGGTTGGGATATTTAGAAGCGGGTACATTATCTAGAATGGAAGAACTTGAGAATTAACGAAGGTAAATACCGATATTTTGGTCTGTCTTTTTGTTTTTCCTTTTGTGACAACTATGTAATGAAATTTTTGGCATCAAAATCTGTATGTTTGATGAAATACATGACTGCGTACTGATTTTTAATCCCTGCTTTTCCTCTCCATAATGATGAATAATATGGAGAATTTTGGGATAATCAATGTCTCTCTCTCTCTCTCTCTGGCCTTCTCTTTGCTCTTTTATTCGCTTGCTATGTGACATCATAGAAAATCCTATTTGTTTGTTCTTTTGTTATCATTTCTTCATGTTAGGTTCCTTGTTGGGATACTTGGGATTGTACTTGAATTTTGTTGATCATTGATATTAAAGACAGTTTTAAATGCAGCTGCGTCGTATATAGAAGTTTCATGAATCAACGGTTATATTTTACCTCTGAAAAAAAATAGAGAAGTTGTGTTCAGTAAAATGTTTTCTATTTCTGGTCTTATATGTTGAAAATAACTGTGCACTTATAATTACTGTTGGCTCAGAAGCAATAAAGTTAGGGAGCAGGAGGAAGCATTTTACAAAGCCATTTGAATTCACATCTGAGCAGATATGCACATTCACTGACATGTTTGACAAAAGAAACTTAATTGGACCAACTCAATTTGGTGAGGTTTATCGAGGAAAGATCTGTGAAGGCATGTCTGGAAGCAAGGCAAAAAATGTGATTGTGAAGATATGGGATGAAAAATCAGATCCTCTTGTTGGAAAGGATGAGTATCTCATGGTTAAGGCACGTCGTTCCTCCTGGATATTTATCTTTTATGTATGAGTATATATATGTATATTTCCATGATTTCTGTCCTTTGGCTGGTTATAGTTTGTAAACAATGTGAATTATGCCGCAGGAAGAGGTAATGTTCCTGACAGATGCCAGTGTGGTTGATCACCCAAACTTGGTAAATGTGATTGGTTACTGTTGTGATGAACAAGTAAGGGGTGTTGTGTATGATCTTGATCCAGTGGACACGTTGCATAACATGATGTTGAAAGGTACCATTGATCTATGCTCTGGAGTCAATTTGTTGCTGTATTTGTGAAGTTTATCGTCAAGGGTTTTTAGTGCCCAAATTTTTTTCAAGGTTCTTAGGTCAGAAGTTACAAAATTTAGAAGCTTTTGATCTGTATCTGATTTCTGTATCTTCTGCATGTTTTAGATGATTTCACTTGGCTACGGAGAATTAAAGTTGCCCTGGGTTTTTCACGCCTCCTTGAGTTTCTACATGGTCATGATAAGCCTTACCTGGTTTTTAATATTGACGCTTGTCATATAATGCTTGATCAGGTTGGGCTTAATGTCTTTTTTTGCTCACTTTTGTTCCCGAAGCTTGCTCGTTATGATTTACATTGTTTTTTTTGGTATTTCTGGTATTATTTGTTACATGTTTTTCCCTTTTCCTTTGCAGGAATTCAACCCTATACTATTTGACTTTGGACTGATGAGTGGAGGCATTATTGGTGAACTAAGTTATCCAAAAAAGTTTATATACATGTCTCTAGGCTATGTTGATCCATTTTTTGTTGATACAGGTATTTCACCACCACATCCCTGTAGCTTTCTATGCTAAACAAAGAAATAAGCACGCACAAGATATGCTTTTCTTTGGGCAATAGTGGGCTGTAAGTAAGGGAGAGATTGTTCATGATATTGTGGAGCTTTACGCCTTTCATTATGTAGTGTATGAGTCATCCCATGATGAACTTGAATTGATTTAAACTGCAAAAGTAAGGGCTTTCCTTTTGTAATGCGCATGCAGAAAATGGCAGTTCTACATATAGCAAGATACTGATTGTTTCCCGCCTAGGCAGTTATAGTTCAATGGTGGATCCAGTTTTGGTGGCCAAGTTAATAATTTTTTAATATCATCTGGTCAAGATGAAAGGAACTTCATTTTCTCCTTTCAATTCAATAAAGGATAATGTTATTCTGCTAGAAAATTCTCAAAAAAAAAGACAGAATGACATGTGCTGACATGGTAGCCCACAAGGCAGAGAAGGGGCATGGACAAAAACTTCCTTTCGTATTTCTTCCTTGTCTTCTCTTGTTCCCGTTCTCCACCATGACCAGCTATTCAAAGCTTCACTTCTTGGCCGTTCTCCAATATTGTAGCCAATGAAGCCATCAAAACAATAGCATGTCCTCTGTTGTAAATGCAAACTACTAATTTCAATGTCAAAAAAGACCCAACAACCATAGAAACCCTAGATGATCTTTCCTCTTCTCTTCCTCATCAGATGTTGATTTTGGCTTGTAACTTAGAAGGTACACCCTATTTCCATGAATGTTCGTCAACATTGCCTCCAGAAAAAGCCATCTATGCAAAATCCTATCATTACCTCTGCCACCATTCCGATTGCTTTACCAGCATTGCTTGTATTTCTTTTATGGCATCAATTCGAGTTTCATGCAAGTCTTGTGTTTGGCATATTTTTATGGTATTAACTTTGTATTAAGGTGTAGGATTTATTGTATATCGATGATTAACCCCTACATAAATTGTTTTGGATTTTTTGGTTTATATGTGGAATATTAGATCGGAGAAGCAATAGGAAAACCTACTTGAAATCAGTGCGGTCTTGCCAAGTTAGAATCGAATGGAAATAAGGAAATAAAATCTGGTCTACTTTCCCCTGCTGAAACTTTGCTGGAGTCTGAAATCTTTCCGGAAAAGATGGAAAGTGGGTGTGGCCTTCGTGGTGAACAATGAGCTTCTAGAAACTCTTGATTTCGTTGTAAAAAGTGTTTTTAGCAGAAGCTTGGTGTGTATTTGTTTTCACTATATGTGGTGGCTGTCTTGCTTGGGCTTGCCCTTCATGGTGAACATTGAAGCTTCTAGAGACTATAGTGTGCTTTTATTTCGTTCCTTTTTAAAAAAAAATGAGGTGGGTGTCCTACTTGGAAAGCCAAGGCATTCTGGTCTGCTCTCCTGTTTATTAAGTTTTCTGTTTGTGATGTATTATCTTGTTGGAGGGGAGAAATGCCTCGGCTATGGAGGCCAAAGCTAGTGATGGGCCAGCGAGGCCGCTGCATCCACTGAATTTGTAAGTATGCAGTTTAACCTATAAATTTTTGAAACTAGTGCAACTTATGCCACCTAAATTTATTTATCCCTGCCCGGTAATATCAGATATAGCCTATGATATCAATACAGTTATCATGCAAACCTTTAAAAACATGAAACTTGTTGAGGTCTATTGATATTTTCTTAGGAAAATTTGGTATGAATTAATGGTGGATACTTATACAATAAATTATATTTCTGTTCTCATTTTCAGTGGAAGTTCTTTTGTTATCTTCTTGGTTATTAAGAACAAATATTTATTGAAGTTTTGTTTAATAAGTGAGTGCTTATCTAAGTTCCTTGCTCCGCCACTGGTCATAGCTTTCTTGGAAAGCTGTTGGTTTGGTTTGTTCATGCATGCGTGCATCTCATGAACCCAACACATGCTTGTATAGTGGCAATTTTGATATTTCATGCGTGGTAGGTGTATTTTACCGTCACTTTGTTTTCTGAGTCGTTAGCTGAATTGCTGGACAGGTATGCGGCACGACCTATCCTGTGATGTATTTTCATATGGTGTTATCCTGATCGAATTGATAGCCAAAATAGCTATTGATCTGGAAAAGTCGGTGAAACTAATGGATCTGCCAGATGAGCGGGCAAAACTTGTATACAAGCCTGGTTTTTCCCTTGTCCAGGAAAGTTTGGAGAAAGACCCGGGTTATGACGCTACTGATGGTCCCATGATCTCAAATCTGGCGATGCGTTGTGTGGAATATTATCCGGAGAATCGCCCAACTATGAAGGAAGTTGTAGAGCAGCTAGAGGGTTTGCGAGTTGTTCAACTTCATGGTGATGGATTTGGCCCGTCGAACTGAGTTTCGGCTGTCTACTACTCAGATACCATGGCAACAATTTAGACACATGATTTTGCTAACCGAACGAATATGGATTTTAGGAGCTTCCATTCATTTACTTTTGGTGGTTGTGTATATGCATATTTTCGTTGATTGCTTGATATATGGTTCTACTATGAAGCTTATTGTGGGTGACATGCACAAAATTTGTAGTAACTCTAATTCTGCATTATCTAGTTGACGGTTTAGACTTGAGATCAGAGAGTTGTATGTACATTCTAAAGTCGTTAATGGCGAACTAACTCCCTTGTCCAGCTGACAAGGAATCATCTGCACTTTTAATGTAAATTTTGTTGAGCATGAGTATAACTAGTTCCACGGGCGTCGGATGTTATGAGCAGCTGTGCTACACAAAGGGTACGTGTGTTTGTGTATTCAGCAGGAGTCATAATTGCCTTCGTGCTGTTGTGTGTTACGAAGCACAATTGGGGATTCACAATACTCTCGAGTCCTACAATGCCAAGCTTCACGGTGCTGTCCGGCCAGGCACCAGGCGTAATTCAAGAGTTTTGTCGTGTTTGTGTATTCAGCAGGAGTCATAATTGCCTTTGTGCTGTTGTGTGTTACGAAGCACAATTGGGGATTCACACTCCTCTCGAATCCTACAATGCCAGCTTCACGGTGCTGTCCGGCCAGGCCCTAGGCGTAATGCAAGAGCTTACGGCATACTGCTTGGATTGGCAAGGAAACTGCAGCGAAGAAGACACGAAAGAATGTAATCAAAATTTGGCTCGGATCAGTTCTATAAATCTGAAAGACAGATATGGGAACACGTCTTCACCTGCTGTCTAGTTTTCACTGCTATGAGAAAGGTCGGGTGAAACACCTTAAAGCTGACAAGATGTCCTTAACAAGAAGCATTCGACTCCACTAGATGTAGGCTGCACTCTGCAGCAACAAAAATTGCTGAACCATAGGTGATATGGTTAGAGCACACATATTGTACATCTCTTACAGGGAGAACCAAACATCTCAAACTAAAAAGCTCCCACCAGGCTCTATATCGGGACACAAAAATAGAGATTCAATTTTAATTTGTCAAATACGTTGAACCCGAGGAGTTTGGCCAAGTGCGTATGAAAATGCAACCGAAAAGGGATTGCTCTTGAGAGGTCGCAATTTCGAATCCTGTGAAAGCCAAACATTTCAAACCTTGGAGTCGCTCAAGGTTTGCCCGGTTATTAACTTCATCGTTTTCGAATTAGTTGAGGTGCGCGTAAGCTGGCTCAAGTATTCGGTTATTGGAAAACAAATTTCATATATATATGAAGACTCAACCACAAAATATAGACGAGCCTCTATATTTTTTTGGATAATTTGCACTTACGCCCCTGTACTATCACTAATTTAAAGATACACTCCTTATACTTTAAATTTAAGCACTTATACCCCTATATGCTGGTAGTGAAAGAAGGGGAATTTGCACTTACACCCCTTGTAAGTTGTAAGTGCAATTTTCACTGTTTTTTTCTTTTACAATAAATAATACCTTTCCCATTTTCAATCTCATGAAAGTCGATTCTATCAGGAAGAGACACATGAGACTGTAGAAGAAATCATATTGTTTTTTATTTGTATAAAAACTTTAAATCCATAGTTGACGTCAGATTTTTTCACCCACATTTAACTCTGCTACAGGTACAACAAATGTTATACAGCAGCTGTGCACAGACTATTTTTGCGCCCGTCTCGGATCTCGCAAAGATGATCGGAGTTGCTTATTTTGTTCAAAATACTTCGTTTTATGGTCCTTGTAAACAGACTATTTTTGCGCCCGTCTCGGATCTCGCAAAGATGATCGGAGTTACTTATTTTGTTCAAAATACTTCGTTTTATGGTCCTTGTAAAAAATCACCCCAATCCAATATCGGGAACGAATCATCCAACTTTGCTTTAAAATTTAGGCTAGATTCCATTAAATTCGTGGCGGGGATACGACAAAAAATGAATGGGAAATGTCATGTGGCGTCTCCAGTTATTTTAACAAGTTTTTTGAAGGGGTCATTGTTTTTACACACTGGATTCCATTAAATTCGTCTACTATTGTTCTAATGTTTAGGGGTAATTAATGGAGAGTGATTTTGCCATTACTTTTTTTGTTAATGCCACACTCCTTTGTGTCTTGACTAGATGATTTGTTTTGTAAGAGAATGGGAGTGGCATTAACAAAAAGGGGAGTGACAAAATCAATTTCCTAATTAATTCGTCTAGTGGTTTTTCTACATTGTATTATGGTGTTACTTATCTATGATTACATTTTTTTTCCCTATCTCTATCATGAATAATGGTAATGACATTTGCATGAGGTAATATTTGAGACTTCCTACTAATTAGCAAAACAAAATATATTAGAGACTTTCATAGTACTATAGTAATACCATTATAAGAACCAAGAACAACATGGTTAAAAATCAAGCCATAATTAATTTTTATTATTTATCCCTCAAACACTACTTCTGTTATAAAATGCATTCTGGAGTTGGTCATGAGAAAGAACCGTAGAAAGAAGAAACCGCTTAATTTATCATTCGGTAGTAAAAGGATGTAAAGAACGCATATAGGAGTAGGTTTCTATTAGTATCATCAAAAAGTAAGGGGAAGTTCCTAGCCGGTCCTGTCTGAATGAAGAATAGTCTACTAGGTCTTGCCCAAAGAGCCTGTAGTCCTGTAAGTCCTCTTCATTATTTTATTGACAAAAATACCTCTCGTAAAAAAAAAAAAAAGCGATTGTGGAGAGACGATCCAGCCACCACCACCACGCCACCCCACCGCTGCCACTACAACCACCCACTACAAGAAAAAACACTTTTGCCGACTAAAATAATAGTCGCCAAAAGGCTGTTTTTAGTCGCCAAAACGTTTCCACGACTAAATTTTTGGTCGCCACTTTGGTCGGCGACACTTGGTCTGGGAAAGTTTTTGCCGACCAAAATTTTTTGTCGCCGAAGATTTTTTTTCCCGACAAAATACTTTTGTCGCGAAAGGTATTCGCGACTAAGTTTAGTCGCCGAATCTAATTAATTCAAACCTTTTCGAAAAATCATATTTACATACGGCGACCAAACTTTTGGTCGCCGAATACAACTTTCCCCGACTAAAACGTTTTTGGTCGCCGAATACAACTTTCCCCGACTAAAACATTTTTGTCGCCAAATGTCATGCCAAATAAATAATATTAAAAAAAATTTGGGTGCCACGTGGCCCCATCTTTGTACCGCCACGTGGATCGACCTGGATCCTCCACGTGGCGCGTGTGGAATAATCCAATCACATGCCTTTGCCAAGAATCGAACCACCGACCTCCCTTACCTTATAAGGGCGCACAACCACTGGGCTACACACTTAACTTGTGCTATATTCATAAAGAAAATATATTTATTACATAAGAAAATAAAATAAAATATAAAATTATATATATATATAATATAATTATGTTTATTATGATATAATATATAGTAAAAATATGGTTAGATTAATTACATTTATTTATAATTTACCCTAAAATAGTGATAATTAATTTTTAACTTTATGCTTTCATATTAGAGCCATATGAACAAATGAAAAATGTAAGTTAATCATAAAAGCCCTAGAGACAAATATTTATTATGACCCTTTAGCATAAAATGATCAGAAATCCTCTTCGTATATTTTTCATTACTGATATAACTATTTTTTTTATTAAAATTCAAAAATTCCTAAGAACCTAATCTAAATTGATAGTCCACTATCGCAAGATCCCAACTGAAATCCTTTCTTCTACCAAAAAGGACTCTCTGAAACACTACCCTTGAGTCTTCGACATCTAAAGAAAAACTCTAACTTCTAAAAAGAAATTATCCTCATCTCACTCTGTTTCTTTATCATATTAAAGCTACCTCCTCCTCCTCCTCCTCCTTCTTCTTCTTCTTGTTCTTTTTATAATTTTGTTACATGCCTAAGGTCATAATAGTTGAACATGTCCCATTTCAAATGAGTTTAACGTAACTTTTTTTCCTGTCTTTTCTTTTTTTTAAAACGCTTCATGGACCTGTGGTTATGTTTTGCTAATGGACCTGGAAAGCGTAAATTAAGTTAGTGTCTAATTTTTTTAGTGCCTTAGTAGCGTAGGAGGGTTTTTTTTTCCATTGGAGTTAAAAATGGAGAAACCATGGCCAGATAGAGATTCGAGAAGTTCTTCGTAATTTATTTTTTTTCATAGTGGGGTTTTTATGATGAGAATTTGTGCAATGTACCAATGGGCATCTTAGAAAAACTAAATGACCCACAAACGGCATGTTATTTTCATTCGCTCAGATACATTTTGTAAATGCACGCTATTTGATTAGATGATGAACGCGGATCTCCGCCTACCCAGTAGGAGGACTTCCTCCAACCTCAGACTCACGACAACCTTTCATCGGCCTAAGCTCCTTTCTCCTTAATCTGCCTAACCTCTACCTAACAGAAATTAGCCCAACCCATATTCCACCGTAGGGAAATTAATCCTTTTCACCATTAACTCCAACAATTCAATGTCCTTTTTTTTTCGTCTAGGAATTAGTTATAAGGCTAGACAATCTTTCTTTGTCTGAAAATATAATAGAGAAAAATCGAAAAAAATCAATAAAAAAACACGAAACAACACATATCCAACAGATGAACGCCAATGGAAAACCTTAAAAAAGAAAAAATTGGAATAGCTAATTTGGACGTTCAATCAAATTCAAAAGAGTCCAGAGCAAAAATGTCATTGCCGTTTGAATTCCAACAATGTCATGCCGCAATTGAAAAATATTTTCATCGGTGTAGATGGAAAAAATGATATCGGTAACTCGTTTTATAGTGGCTAGAAGTTGGACTATATATGATTCATTGAATAACAAGATTATGCAATTTGATTGATTCTTGTAAAGATTAGCGTAAGAGTTAATTGGATAAATTCTATTAGATTTTTCCTCTTCCTTATTTTAAATGAAGGTTTAAGGTTTTCTCCATTCATAGGAGCATTTTTTTTTTTTTTGCTTTGCTGAGAATATATAGAAGAGGGAGAAACTGAATTTTTTTTTAAAAAAAAAATGTAAGGAGAAAAGTGAGATTTAATTAAGGAGCTTTTTTTTTTGTTACTTTGGTAGCATTAAACATTAGATTTAAGGAGTTGCCATTTTTTTTTATAAAAAGTGAGATTTAATTAAGGAGTTAACGGTGGAATATGGGTTAAACTTCGGTTAAGTAGATGGAATAAGTATATAAGTTTATTATAATATAATATATAAATTTTTGGCGACAAAATGACTTTTGGTAGCCAAATGGTAGCCTTTTGCCGACTAAAGATATTTTAGTCGCCAAAGGTTCACACAAACGGCGACAAAACGAATTTAGTCGCCAATTGGTAGCTTTCCCCGACTAATATTTTTGTCGCCTAATGTTTTTCTTTGCCGACTATTTGGTTGGTCGCCAATTGTTTGTTTTCGGCGACCAAATGATCGTTAGTAGCCAAATGGTAGCACTTCGCCGACTAAAAATGTTTTAGTTGCCAAAGGTCTACAAAATCGGCGACAAAAAAGAATTTTGTCGCCAAATGTCTACGATCGGCGACCAAAAATATTTTAGTCGCCAAAAGTTGACAATCAGCGACAAACAATAATTTGGTCGCCGAAAATTGGTCGCCAAATGTGTTTTTTCTTGTAGTGACCACCACATCGCCACCGTGTCGCCACCACCACTGCCACCATGCCACCAACACCACTGCCACCACCACCACCCACGCCATCACGCCACCACTACCATCGCGTCGCCACCACCACCACCACCACACCGCCACCACTATCACCACCACCACCACCACAATTAACAGTATTAATTTTTGTCTCTAAATTAACAGTCGACCCATACAACCTCTTACACCGCCACCACCACCGCT
This sequence comes from Rhododendron ovatum, assembly GCA_019656835.1. Classification (NCBI taxonomy): domain Eukaryota; kingdom Viridiplantae; phylum Streptophyta; class Magnoliopsida; order Ericales; family Ericaceae; genus Rhododendron; species Rhododendron ovatum. Next base: position 39,904,271 of record CM033796.1, on the reverse strand, counting down.
ACCACGACCACTCCACCATGATCACCAACACCATCACCACCACGCTGCCACCATCATCGCCACCATAATCACCACTACCACACTGTCGCTGCCGCCACCACCATAATTAACAATGTTAGTTTCTATCTAAATTAACAATGTTAATTTTTATATAAATTTATACCACAATTGACAGTGTTAATTAACAGTTGACCCATATAACCTCCTATACCACCACTCCACCACCACCGCCGCCACCACCATCATCGCCACCGCCGCCACAATTAACAGTGCTAAATTCTGTCTAAATTTATAATTAGCAGTGTTAAATTCTGTCCAAATTTATAATTAATGGTGTTAACTTCTCTCTAAATTAACGGTGTTAATTTTTATATAAATTTGCACCACAATTAACAGTGTTAATTAACCGCGGCAAGAATGGCAATTGCAGTTCCAGACGGAGGTGGCGAAGGCATCAACATCCACGGAGGCGGCGGACGGATGTGGCGGCGGAGGCATCGACGTCCATGGAGGCGGCGGGGGGTACGATGGAACGATCGGAGGAGGAGTAGCTGGTGGTAGAGTTAAGACCCATGGAGGAGTGGCCGGTGGCGGGGCTGAGACCGGTGGAGGAGTAGCCGGTGGTAGCGGGGCTGACTAGCGAGAGAGAGAGAGAGAGAGAGAGAGAGGTGAGCTGCATTCACTTGAAACCTTAAATAATGGGCTGTGTTCCTTTGTTGCTATTTAAAGTGAGATAAAAAAGTAAAATCACATTCATAGGACTTAGTGAGCATTGGTGGGCTATGGAATCCAATATTAGGACGGACCCAGAATTAACTCATATTTCATTTGGTTCAGTCCAAGTTCAAGTTTCCTTTGAATGGGTTCGCATATGCTGGCTTGCTAAACAACTAAGGGTATTGGGCTGAAAAGATGATCTGCAATCCCAGCCTGCCTTTGTGGGCTTGAGGCTCTTAGGATTTGTTTGGATGTAGTTTTTTTTTTTTCCCTCGGAAATTCAAGCACAGAAAGAGAGTTAGGGAATTTTAGAGGTGGTAGTACATCTGGAACGGAATAACTTGAGAATTATCGAAGCTAAGGCTGTGTTCTTATATATGAACTGAACTTAAATTTGAGAATTTTGTCCTTATTTGATTTTTTTTGCATTTATTAGTTTTGTGCCAAACTTTTGTGGGTTATTAATTCATCTCAATGGGAGAAATTGGAAAAGTAAATTTTTATTTATTTTTACTTTTATCTAAGTATTTTGAGAAATAACTATTTTTTAGTTAAAAAAAAAATCACTTTTAACTTCTTTTTTTACCCAAACTATCAAGCGTGAACTTTCACTCTGTAACAGATCCATTAGTGACCAAACAAAGGGGACACTAGTAGTATGTTACTAATTGAAAGGCTGATTGGTTTTAGAAATTTTAGTTTAACCAGTACTTGATGGCTGTTGCGAAGACTTGAGTAGACCTTTTTTTAACCAAGGGTAGGCCTGACCGAGCGAATCTTTTTTGTCTTTCAAAAATGTAACACAAAACTTAGCTAGATCACAAAAATCGTCGATGATTGGTTGTCATCTGCTATGTAAATTCGCACAATCGAGATTGATTGGGCCCTAGCGATTTAGGGTGATGAGTCTTATCAAATAGTATTTTCTAGGTGATATAAACCATGACATCTATCATTTGTCAATTAGTTAGTTGTGGGGTTTCAAAGAGAAAACAAAAGCTCTGCCATTATATTCTTGATAAGAAATTTATGGCAAAGAAAGAAAACAACGTCCACTACTACAATAATCGTAAAAGATGACAGTTTAAAAGTGTCATTAAACGTGAAAGATAACAGTTTTGAAACTGTCATCTATGGAGCTGTCATTAAAAGTCTGAATCTTAAAATGACGGTTTGAAACTGTCATTAATATCTATAAAGATGACGCTTTATAAAGCTTTATAAACGTAATCGAAAGTAAAAGATGACAGTTGTGAAATGTCATTATAGTGCTTGAAACTGTCATTAATATCTATAAAGATGACGGTTTACAAACGTAATTGAAAGTAAAAGATGACAATTGTGAAACGTCATTAAAGTGTTTTAAAGCCGCCATCTTTTGTAACGACCCGCTCCCGCCCTGTATAATATTGTCTGCTTTGAATATCAAACCCCATCAAACCTCCCAGTGAGGTCACCCATCCCAGAATTACTCCAGTGCGAGCACGCTTAACTATGAAGTTTCAATTGGTTTTGGCACTCTCATCACTTTAAAAGACATTGTACAAGATAGAATGACGATATATTATTTATAACACATAACTTACACTTCATCAAGCGATGTGGGACTACCTTCGGTTGACTCTTCTGGTCACCGATCCGACAGGCCCTCACACAGGTCCCAACTGTGCTCAGGCCAGTTGACCACTACCTGAAACTCCTCAGGGGTAGGGCGTCACAATCTTTCCCACTTAGGAACACACATCCTCGTATGATGTCGAGATTCTGTCTCACATTTCTGGTTGATACAGGCTCTGATATCATATGTAATGACCCGCTCCCGATTTGAGACTTCAAAGCAACAACGCACATATATGGCGCCGTTTTCTCCAAAAATAATTTTTTTTTCTTTAATGTCACTTATAAGAAAAAACTGACATTAAAAAGAAAGAATAGTCATGTCACTATTTTACAAAGTGACATCATAAATATATTAGGTAACAGTTTAGGAGAAAACTGACATTAAGAAGAAAGAATAGTTATGTCACTATTTTACAAAGTGACATCATAAATATATTAGATCACAGTTAAAAGAAACTGACATTAAAAAGAAAGAATAGTCATATCACTATTTTAGAAAGTGACATCATAAATATATTAGATCACAATTTAGGATAAATTGACATTAAAAAGAAAGAATAGCTATGTCACTATTTTAAAAAGTGACATCATAAATATATTATATAACAGTTTTTTAGATAACCGACATTATTTATTTATAGCAATCTTTTTAATTACGGTTTTTTCAAAAACTGACATCTTTTCACTTTTTCAAGCGTCATCTTTTAACAATATTGTAGTAGTGGTCGCTTTCGATCAAATGTAGTAGCATATAATGAAAAATGTGGGTTTCACCAATTTTTGTCTTCTTCGAGCCATACATACCACTTGGCCGGCATTGAATCATCTCCACATATATATATATATATATATATATATATATATATATATGTATATATATATATATATATACATATATATAATAGAGTATGTGATTGAGAGGATTGGATAGGGAAGTTGGATTTGTGTAGTGAGATGGAGGAAAAGACAGATCTCGATTATGGAGTTTTTGTTTCTAGCTTGAATATTTGTACAAGTCATGTTGAGGTTACAAAATGAAAAAAAGAAAAGAAATCACTTCAAATTGATGTATTATGTTCTTGAGATGAGAAATGTCTGGCAAAGAAAGAAAACATGGTTGCTTTCTTTCACATGTACATTCAATGCAAAATGTGGCTTTCACCTCTTTTTTTCTTCCTCAGGCCCATACCACATGGCATTGAATATTCTTCCACATATAATAGGGTATGTGATTGAGAGAGGATTGGATAGGGAAGTTGGCATATTCCCTACTCGTTCATGAGAGAGCCAGGCAGGAAAAGTAATCACGAAGAAATTAAAGGCTGCTGATTTTACCACTCCCTTTTTGGCTAACTCCATTCTCCTAATACACTTGTAAGGGAGTGACATTAACAAATGGCAAAATCATTTCCCAAATTAAAGCCCCTTTTTGTTGTGTGGTGAGATGGAGGAAATTAAAGACAGATATCAACTATAGACTTTTGTTTCTTGCTTGAATATTTGTAGAACTCATGTTGAGGTTACAAAATGAAAAAATCATTAAAAAAAAAAACCCCTCTCATCAAGTTGAAATTAGATCTATTTGTTTTAAGGAATATTTCTGATTTATGGTGATAATTTTGTTGTATTATTTATAAAAAGTAATTTGGATAATGATGACCCCCCCCGTCTCTATGCATATGTTGTTGTGCATGCTTAATTTGGTACTTGAAATTGGTAGAAAATATGATGTGGCACAAATGGTCATGGCCAAAGGCCAAAGAAATAGCCCAAATATTTATTGGCTCCCCACTCAATCTCGGTATTTGAACTGTGAGCCAAAATATGGCTTTGGCTCCCAATCAGAAATGCTATGTTCTCCACAAAATAAGTAGCGACTTGCATTCTTCCAATAAGCTTAGAAAAATAGGCAATTCACTTAAAAACGTGCGGTTGTTGGAAATGCACTAACTACAAGTCTACAATGGAAATGCTCTAACTACAATCCAGATTGATGAGTCTAGTAAATGTTTTTTAGGTGATGTAAACAGTCATGACATGACCATTTGCCAGCTACTTTAGTACTGGCCTCTGAGGCTTCAAAATTCAAATTAGGTGGAAGCAATAAATAGCTCTGCTGGTTTTGATAAAGAAATGTCCGGAAAGGAAAGAAAATGTCGCTCCTTTCACGTGTAAAAATAAATGTGTGTCGCTTTCACGGTTTCATCTCTTTTTTTTTTCTTATGAACCCTCCTACATCTACCGACGGTGACTTCATTGACCTTGCACTGACGGCAACGCATGGCTCACTACTTGTTCTGCATGAAAAATTTGAGTCGTTCAATAATTTTGAAAAAAAAATCAAGTGGCCTAGTGGAAAATCAGCTCAATGTGATATGCGAGGTGAACAGAATCCTGTAATCTGCATGAAAAATGATAAGATTGGATCGAACACCTACACATCGGATTGATCTGATTTTTCATGGGGCCACTCAGTTTTTTTTCTTTCTAAAATTAGATCTACCATTTTCAAGTACTAAAAAATAAAAATAAAGAAATCACTTCAAGTTAAAATTAGATCTATTTTCTAGGGTCTGGACTATTTAGTTGAAATAAGATCTATACTTTCTATGGTTTGTCTAAATCAATAGTGTATGTTGTTGTTGTGGATGTTTTAGTACTTGAAACTGGTAGAAATTTTGATGTGGCACAAATGGTCATGGCAAAATTTGGCCAAATAAATAGCCCAACTACTTTTTGGCTCCCCATTGGATCTCGGAATTTGACCGGGAAGCCAAAATAGGGCTTTGGCTGCCAATTTGGCTCCCAGTTAAAAATGCTCTTACTGGTATGTTCTCTACAAAATTAAGCAGCGGCTACCATTCTTCCAGTAAGCTCAGAAAAATAGAGCCCCCATTAGTTCTTTTATAAGTGTTTTTTGTTCTCTCGTTTTTTTTTTTTTTAAGAATGTAAGCACTTTTTTTTTCTTTTTTAATAAGAGATTAAGGACTTCATTGATATTAAAAACAAAGAACAAGAAACATACCTGAAAATGAGCCAACCTGATGTAGAACAACAACTTTTATTTATTTCTATTCTCTAAATGTACATTTCTTCATAGTATAAATTTAATCTTTCCGGACGCAGGGAGTAAAACTTGTAATTTGCACAAGGAGAAAATAAGAAATTCTTGACACAATTTCTTCATACCAAAACAAGCACATATTTTTTTCCCCTCTACAATTTCTATATTCTAATTTCTATCCCCATTTTTTTATATTACAAGCAATAGCAAAATACAAGTACGGAGATGACATCAAACTAGAAACAAGTCCGTAATCACTATAAGCTTAACTGAACCAATAGTCCCTTGAAGGGGATAAATAACCCAACAAATGCAAGAGGAATAACGCCAAATGCACGTGGGGAGATTCGAACTCGTGATCATATCAAACTGAAAATAAGTCCATAATCACTATAAGCCTGCCTGAACCAATAGCCACATGAAAGGGGGATAAATAATCCCACCAAATACAAGGGAAATTACACCCACATGCACTTTGACAAATTCGAACTTCTGACCTTCAAATAAAGTGCAGCTATTTAGGCTAACAGAGCTAGCTCTTATAGTTATTTCTAATCACCGTTCTAAATGTAAATGTAACTCATTTTGTAATTAAGGATTGAGTTTCCGTTTAATAAAAAAACAAATAGGACAGAGTTGAGTAGTAAGTAAAATGAAACCCAATCTATATGCCGCGTTCTATCAATACGTCATCGTCATGACGTTAATTCGCATTTGTTCCACGTAGGGGTTGAGTTTAAATTGGAAAATGGCCGGTTAAATTCTACACGGCCCCTCCGTGTATAACACCCTAATGCCCATTTAAAACGAGAAATTATTCGTCGCCCCAAGTACCTCCCACCTTCCACTGACACGCGTTTTCTTTTCTCCGCCTATCCCACTAGACACACAGCCTTTTCTCTAAAATTAAATATTTTAAATTTCAATCCGTTTGAATGGGTGAGAAGATTTTATTTTTTTTATCATTTAATTATAAAGGGTCATAATTAAATTTTGACTATAGGGCTTTCGTTGATTAGCCTAAGAGTCGTAGAATCAAATATCTCTTAGGGCTAATCAACGAGAGCCCTATAGTCAAAATTTAATTATGACCATTTAGGATAAAATAATCAGAAAACTTAAATCTTTCTATCGGTTCAAATGGATTGAAATTTGGAGCACTTAATTTTTTAACCGTATTTTTTAATATATAAACTGAAGGTTGAAAAATTAAGTGTTCCAAATTTCAATCCGTTTGAATGGGTGAGAAGATTTTATTTATCTGATCATTTAATTCTGGTCACAATAACAAATGCTTATCAGGCCCATTAGAAGACAAAGGTCTTCAATTGTAGATTAATTAAATCCAGTGCCAAACTCTCGACTTGCAATTCGGGCATTCCAACATTCCACTTGATTGAATCCAAACGAAGCAATTTCGAACACAGTTTGATATTGACTTTGTGTTCTTTTTATACTAAATCCTCCAAATACCTACAATACAAAAATTAAGTATAAATCTCCAAGAAATAATATAAAATAGATTTAGTAAGGATAAATTAAGGGGCGCATATGTGAACATTTACACGCCTATCAGAATCCCCCTTCCCCTTCCCATTAATAAAATGTAACTTTTGCCGAATATATAAAAACATCGAATATTCTTCGCGATAGGACAATTTTGTTGTAGCAAATTGAATAGGAAAAGAAGAAAAGCCCTCACAAGGTGTACATCTATTGCTTGAAGGCTGAATGAATTACGAATTCCAGCATGTGCTAAATGCCCCATGTGTTACTAAGTTGAATAATTGATTTACTAATATAGACATTTGAAAGTTTTTCAAGCAAAGGGTAAGCTAATTAAACAACTATACCTTTGAAAGTTTTTCAAGCAAAGAATTACAAAAAGGCACACAACAGAGAACATAAACAAAGCGAAAAAAGAGAGAAATTCAGTGACGAGGAAGGAACTACTTATTATTTGTGCCTTTAAAAAGCAGAATGGCCATCCTCAGTCATGTAACTTCGCCACAATTCACATAGATTGCTGAAACGTAGGTAATCATGAATCCTAGCTTGTACAGATCTGCCATGGAGGGTAAAGTTGCCGACCTCAGGCAACACAAAGATGTACTCGACGGAGAACTCACCCCAAACCACAACACCGTTCTCCACGTCGCGGCCCAGTTCGGCCACCTCGATTATGTGAAAGCGGTCTTAGAAGCATGTCCGTCTCTGCTACGCCGGTTGAATGTCAAAGGTGAAACTCCACTTCATATGGCGGCTAGGGATGGGCAAGCTGAAATAGTCGAAGCACTGATGCTTCACGCAAAAGAACTAGAGAAGCGAGAACTTGAAAGCGGCTGGGGTGGAGCAGTAAAGGAGATGTTGAGGGCAACAAACGTCGACGGAGACACTGCCTTGCACATGGCAGCGAGGAATTGTCACTTGGAACTAGAGGCCAAGTACTTGAAAGTAGTTGCATCATTAACAAAAGGACTTCAATATTGGGTTTGGGACGATTGGGCAAATGTGAGGTATATAATGAGGGTCTTTAGTGTCGACAGAGAAGAAGCGGAGGAGATAATGAGGATAACAACGGTCTACAAAGAAGAAGTGAAGGAGATAAGGAGGGCAACAGTGGCCGACAGAGATACAGCCCTGCACATGGCAGCGAGAAATCGCTTGGAAGAGGATATCAACAGAAACAGCTACTTGGACGTGGTTAAATTATTATCACAAGAAGATGCAGAGTTTCAACACCCACCAAACAACTTCCAGGAAACTCCACTCTACCTAGCTGCTGAAAAAGGGATTATGGGTGTGGCCATAGTGGACACGCTCGTGGAAACTTACAGATCGCTGCTAACTTACAGCGGCCCTGGTGGTAGAACAGCATTGCACGCGGCAGCTCTTCATGACTCCACAGGTTTGTCAAAATATATACAAATGTAAAAAAGAGAAATCTCGAAACCCTCACTGCTTAATTAGTTGCACTCATTGCTCGTTAGAAATCAATATTGAATCATCTATAAGGCCTCGTTTGATTCGCGAATTAACTACTTGGGATAGGACTAAATGTACCTAATCCTGAGTTATCCCACATTTGGTTCCCAAAATGACTGTCGGGATTATTAATCCCAGGATTAATTTTATCCCTATATGGGAGTATTAAATAATCCTAGGGGAGGAGGTTGGATTACGTAGGATTAACAAATAAGGAATTGTTTTCAAAAATATTTCGATGATATTGAGATTGATTTCAAAAAGTATTTTCAGAATTATTTTCTTTAATATTAATTTCAGAAAATGCTTTCAAAAAACCTTTTTCTTCAAAAAAAAAAAATTTCAAAAGCTAGTTTTTTTTTTCTTTCAAAAAATTGATTTTCAACTTTTTTAAGAAATTTGTTTTTCTTTCTCAAAAATTAGTTCAAAAAAAAAAACATTTCCCAAATTGTTTTGTAATAAAAATGTTTCCCAAAATTATTTGTTTTAAAATGTTTCTTTTTTCAAAAGTTTATTTTTATGAAAAATGTTTTTGAATTTTTTTTAAAAAAAAATACTATTCCTTATTCCATAATTAATCCCACGCAAATCAAACATGGGATTGGGTGAAATTAGGGATGAAAATAATATATGACAAATAATCCAAGGACTATTAATCCTAGAACTGTTAATCCCATCATTTTCAATCCACGAATCGAACGAGGCCAAGTATAAACATATCAAAACTACTTTGAGTGACATCAGGCTGGAACTGGGAAAGAAGATGTGTTAAAAGCTACCGTAATTAGTACAGTAAATCTCTGAATGCTAATGACTACAGGCTTGCAAATTGAAGTACTATTTAATTATGAATCCTTAACTTTTCTCTAATCTTTTTTCAGGTCAAAGCACAAAAAAATTGTTGGAATGGAAGAAAGATCTAATCAATCAAGCAGATGAGTATGGGTGGATACCATTTTGCTATGCTACATGCAATGGTAATAAAGAAGGAGTTAAAGAGCTTCTGGCAATGGATGGATCACGGGCATACATTACCACTACAAACAAGGGCGACCAAGACACAGCTACTAGCAATGGGAATGAAAACGTAGTTAGAGAGCTTCTGGTAATGGATGAATCAGGGGCATGCATTACCACTACAAACAAGGACGACCTAGACAAGGCTCTTCACATTGCTGCAGCTTATGGGCATGAACATGTAATAGAAGAGCTTTTACACATTGCTCCAGATTGTTGGGAGATGGTCAATAGTAAAGGGCAAAATGTCCTTCATATTGCGGTGGACATGAACAGGGATTCAGTGATTTATTTCATATTAGATCAGTCATGGGTTGGGCAACTTATAAACCAAAAGGACAACGAAGGTAACACACCTCTCCATCTACTTATTGCTTCCGATTGCAACGTTGATGGGCTATGGACGCATGAAAGAGCAGATCATCATGCTTTCAATGGAAAAAACATGACTCCCGCGGATTTAGTGTGGTCCAATCTTATGGAGGAAAGGATGTCGACCTTCGCTGCAACATATATTGTGGTAAGTACATATGTTCTCATTGCATCACTGTTAGAAGCAGACGTTCCATTTTGTTATGCCTCTTCTTCATCATCCAATCAATACATAGAAGCACGTACAGTACTCGTGCTATATATGGACATGAATTAACAAAGAAAAAATTGTTATAGATCCATAGTATTAATTGCCTCTCTACCATTTAAGATTAGATGTAAAAATTTTAGTAGGAGAAAAGTTTGAAAATGAGAGAAAATTTGTGAGAAAGCTAAAAGGAAAAATAATAATCATTGTTGAGGATAAATCAAGTAGGAGAAAAGGTTAATCAAGAGAGCTTCTTTCTATTTTTAGCAAATAGAATTGCTTAAAAGCAACTCCAACCAAGCTCTATCACTCTATTTTAGAGAACCATTTTACTCCAATCAAGCTCTATATTAAACCTCTATTTTAGATACCCAAATTTGATTCTCTATATATAGAGACTTTCTCTCAAAATAGAGACTTAACAATTATATATTGCTATTCACTCTTTTTGACTTATATTTCTTACTTTACCCTTGTTTTCTCATTATATAAAATTCTAAAACCACCCATGTCCTTTGTACTTTTGCTCTATATTAGGATATATACGTATAATTAATTTATTCTCTAAAATTATTTTTTATAAAATTTATATCATTTACAGGACATTGATGATGCCTTTCAAAAATGCCCAATATTGAACATGTTTAGTCAAAGTCTTAGAAATAAAAGTTTATATTTTTCCAAGATTATAGGTAAGAAGATTAAATGTGACAGACGAGCAGTTAAATTTTAGAGAAAACATGAGTGAAAATTATTATTATTTCTTTTTGAGATAAGTGAGTTTTTGAAATATAGAGATGGATATAGAGAAGTATGGCTGGAGTTTCAATGAATAGTCTCACTCTCTATAACCATTTTTTGAATAAAAAATCATTCTATGGGTCTTTTTTTTTTTTGGAGACTTGGGTTGGAGTTGCTTAGGCCAAAAACAAATTCTGTTATGTTTAATGTTTGTTTATCCCTCAAGGGAAAAACAATATTTGAATTCAATGTTATTGACCTCTCATTAATTTACAATTTAACATTGAATGTAGGTAATTTATTAGGGAATTAATTTTCACACTCCCCTTTCAACAATTCACACTCCTTTTTTTTTGTTTTTATTCACTTGAATTTATTATCTTGTCCTTTATTCAATACACTATTTCACACATTCAAGGATAATATTGTAAATTCATGTGGATAAAAATAAAAAAAGGGAGTGTGTATCGTTAATAGGAGAGTGTAAAATCATTTTCCTTTTATTAAAAGAGAGAAGGTTTGAATATAAGAGGGAGTTTGAAATTTTTTCTAGTCTTTGATTTTTAACTTGCAAATTGTAGGAAAAGAAAAAAGATAATGAACTTTATTAGGAGAATGCCAAAGGGGTGAGAGAGAGTTAATGAGAGAGCTTGCTTCTATTTTTATTGAATAGTCTTGGTTAGTATAGATAATGACACGCGTGAACAAGGGGAAGCCACATTTTTTTTTATAGGCAACACAAATTTTATTAAAAACACCTGACAAATGATACATCAAGTGGGGGGAGAGGGAGAGATGAATCTAACCAAGGATTGGTTGAAAAAAGTAAAAAAAAAAGAATGGGTCAAAGCCCACCAACATCCAGAAGGTCAGGGCCCAAATAAAATAGAGCCACATGGACTTGGCCCAAATTAAGAGCAAAAACAAACTCTAGTCCAATACAATTCAAACCACCGGACAAACATACAAGCACTCTGCTACCACCCACACACAACCGCCACCACCGTCCACACTGCACCACCCACCAACCCAACGACCCAGCCGCCAACCCAACCACCCACAACCAGCCCAACACCACCACCGAAAGCTACAGCCACACCTTTTGCTTATGCCTCTCTGTAAATGTAATTAAGCTACGACCTTTTATAAAAAAATGTAGTTAAGTGACACAGTTCCGATTTATTCATGGACGGATAATGGGGCGGATGTGCCACGGCAACCTCCATATATACCCAATTTTTAAATTTGTTAAAGTTTTTTCTTCAATCTTTAAAACTATATAATTATAAGCTCACTTGCGCATGACCCATCATTTTTCTAATTTATCTAGCCCCGCCTATGTAAATTATATTTTGAAAATTAGAATTACCATAATCCGATCCTTAGCTTGGAAGTGCATGTCTATAAGAAATCTAATACGGGTTATAGATTTTTTTTTTTTGTTAGAGAATAGATATATCTGTACAAGATTGTATACATCTATGGTAAAATACGACTTTTTTGTTACTGTTTAGACTTATGAAAAATATTTACAATGATTTACTTAGCAGTATTTTGGTAATTTATATCGATAGGAATTTATATTGCGCTTAATATATTGTAAAAAAAATTAAATTAAATGCTTGCCCACCCAAGTATTTTTTTTTCGGTGATCTCCTCGACGTAACCCTTTCTAGTTTATAAAAACTTCGTTTGCTTGGGGGGGGGGGGGGGGGGGGGGGGGGCGGGGGGTTGGTGTTAAAATAAAATCTTGGTGGGGACCTGAAGTGGGTTTTACCATTTAATCATCATTCTTTCCGATTTCAGTTCTTCAACGCCATTGAAGATCAGTGGGATTTGAGAATTGGTGGTGTTCGGTTGTTGGATGGGCAGTGGGTGATTGTGGTGGTAGTGGTGGCCAGAGTGCTTTAAACAAGCCAAATATTAGAATGTTCAGATTTGTTCATTAAGTTTTTTAGCGAATTCGAATTCGAGTTGAACTCATTAAAATTTGATGAGTCGAGCTCGAGCTGAACTTGCCTAGGTTTGAGTCAAACTCGAGCTTGTTCATGAGTCTTAATTAGCTGATGACATCATATATTTATACTTTTTTTTTGATACTTCGGAATATTATACTTAACTAGACAAAGGGCAAGAAACGCAACAAAGTAGCAAAGATGTTTAAAGTACTATACAGACCCAATTCAAATAGCCAAGGGCAACACCCTAGTTAATGATCTGCCTTATGTTAAGGCACTCCCTAATCCAAAACTCCCTCATTGAAAGTGGTTGATCCGTTAAAACCACCAGATCTTCTTGTTGTTCGGCTCCAACTCTTGCTAAGTGATTAGCACATTGATTTGCCTTCCGAAATATGTAATGCAGAGTAGAGTTCATTCTGTTTAAAATAGCATGAGCATCCATGATCATCTCTCTGTGGATGGTTGTTTGCAATATTGCCTTCATTAACTAGATTCATGGCCACATGCGAATCAGATTCTATCATAATTTCCGTCATCCCATTCTCCAGAATTATAGTCAGTCCTCCATAGATACCCCAAATTTCTACTTTGATCTAGGCTAGACTCGCACGAGACCTTTCCATAATATCCCTGAACCCATTCTCCTCCTTCATCTCTGAATGGCCCTCCAAAGCCTACATTTTGGTTGAGTTGGTACCAACATCCATCAGTGTTGAGCTTGTTCCTACTTGCACATGGAAGTACCCATTTAATTAGAATGAGTCTTGTGGGTCGTTTGTGAAGAGGAGATTTAAAAGCTCGTGCTTTCTCGTTGGCATAGGATAAGACAGCCATGGAATTGACTGCAACTACACTTTTAGCATTATCAAAGCTCATTATGTTTCGATCTGCAAATAAAAAGTGAATACGTACATAAAATGCATTCATAAATATATAAAGTCATAAAAACATATGCATAGATAAGTTTTTAGTAATTGTAAATGTTTATACTTGTATGAGATCTAAAATTTTTACTATGCATACATATGAAATACCCATGATATACATATACTTGAGGTTCGTAAGCCTAATTGAGCCAAATACTGTTAGGTTCATGTTCGGCTCATTTATGAAATGAGCCTAGAATTGAAACTTCGGTTCGGTTCATTTAGTAGACGAATTGAACTCGAACGAGCCTTTACCGAGTCAAATCTCGAACAATTCACGAATAACTCAATTCATTTACAGTCCAGAGATTAAGGAGATGTCAATTGTGACCGGATGGAACAGTTAAGTTACGTACAATGGGTGTTTAGTTGTGGATTTGGTCCTTCTAGGTGTAGGTTTGTCCAAATTGGTGTTTTCTTGGTTGATAGCTTGTCAATCTAGAAATTGAATCTCCAATTGACACAAGAATATTGTTCTTAGCTTTGTTTAGTGATGTGATACCGTCAAAATCCTTGTTCTCTTTACTCTTTGTACCAAATTCAAAGTTTAACAAAACTTTCTTTTGCCTTTCAAAAAACAAAAGTTACAATTTTGCCGATACTAAAAGTCATGTGCCCCCAAACGTCTGTTCAATTTCTTAAAAGCCTTACGGATTAGACCAATTAGACCATTACTTCCGTTCAAAAATTAAAGGTTCGAATCGTTGGAATCAAGATAGGTCAGGGATGAAATTGAGACTTGAGAGAGACTATAGGGACTATTCATGGAATTTCCCTTTCTTTTGTTTACGACTCCCCTTTTTTTTTTAGAACTGTAAAACGTAAAAGAAGGATTTTATTAATTTTTGAAATTGTTACAAAGATTAAAAAAGATCATGCAAAGAGGTATCACAACAAGAGGAATGCATCCCAACTAGATTGACACCCAAACCCACTATAAGAAAAAGTATGTTTAGTGACGAAAAAGTGGCGACAAAATTTAATTTCGTCGCTAAATGAGTATATTTGGCGACAAAAAAATAAATTCGTCACTGTTTTGATAACTTCCTTGACGAAATTATTTTATCACCAATTATAACTATTTAGCGACGAAAAAGATATTTTTGTCACCAAAGGCTCCTATTTGGCGACAAAATAAAATTTTCGTCGCCAAAAGAGTAAAAAAAGAGACGAAATTATTTTTTGTCGCCAAAGATAACTATTCGGTGACGGAAAAAATATTTTATCGCCAAATGAACCAATTTGACGACGAAAAATATTTTCGTCTTCTTTTTACGTTTTCAGTGACGAAAAATTTATCTTTTAGTGAAGAAATTTATGAATTAAGCTTTGTCACCAAATATATTTCGGGCATAACTCTTTACTCAAAACTCCGATTTAGATAATTTAAATTGGGTTTGAACAATAACATAAAGAGTTACGACTTTCATGTTTATTAAAATTGCTAATTTTAATGTTTAATAGTTCAAAATGCCGTTCAAAATATATTTTAATGTTCGATGTATGTGTTATATATTAGATATTTCAAACATATGCTGAAAAGTTTGTGTGGTGTAGTTGGTTAAAGCTTGCGTGCAAAACTTAGGAGACTCGGGTTCGAAACCCCGCAGGAGCAAGAAAGTGAGATTTTTTTCACATATAAGAATGTCTTTCGCGACGAAAAATTTCGTCACCGATGGGTCACCTTTGACGAGCCAAAGGGAATAATTTGTGACGCAATTTTTTGTCATCAAAAAAGCACAATAGGTGACGAAGAAAATTTCGTCACCAAATCATTTTTCCGTGACGAAATTTTTCGTCACCAAAAGGCACTATAGATGACGAAAAATAGATTTCGTCACTAGGTAGGAATCCTCGACAATCTTTAGTCGACAAATTTTTTTTCATCACCTATATTATTTGTGACGAAAAACATACAATTTGCGACGATTTTCATTCGTCACCCAATGCAATTTTTCTTGTAGTGACTCTGGACAATCATATGCCAAATATAAACCAAAAAAAAACATTTGACAAAACCCAGAAATACTCTTGAGGGTCTGATTGATAATAATCTCTTGAGGGTGTGATTGATAATAATCAATAATGGAGGTAGGACTTCAACTTTTACAACCGATGTACATGGAATAAGGATAGTAGTATTTGTCAAGTTTAGAATATTTTAAACCAATCCTAGCTACTACGACGTGGGTGTTTACGAGAAATTATACTCACAGATTTTGATATTTTAGTTTTTCAAAATTATTTTGAAGTGTTTACCAAATATTCTAGATAAGTAATTCTCAGATTTTATGGATTTTGAAAAGCTAAAAAATGAATGAAATTCTGAAAGTTCTAAGGTTGGGTTTGGGTAATTTTTTTTGAACTATTCGGATCAGATATTAGGTCTTAAGTTTTAGAAAAGTTCATTTTTCAGTTTTTTTTGCTATTAGCTTTGATTGCACCTTAATGATAAGCTCACAATTATAAATCTGTTTATTGGCTTCTACTGAAATTTAAAATCTTAATCTGTGGACGGTAGACTGTGGTAGAATCTCAAGCTATAAACTAAAATATAAAATCTATACTCACAGCTATCGCAAACATACTTGATATCAAATCAGGATTATAATCTATAGTTTTATTGATTTTCAATCTCTCTCTCTCTCTCTCTCTCTCTCTCTCTCTCTCTCACTGGTTTTCTTTAGAAAACAGAGATTAGTGTGGTTTAATGGACACTTGGTCAAATGTTTATATGGTCTATGATAAAGGCTACTATTTTAGATGCTTCGTATTTCAACTGATCAACTAATCAAAAAATGTAGGATAAGACCTTTATGGATTCGGCCGGAATTGGTGGTGGGAGAAACCTAGCCTGCAACGCTCATGTCAACTTAGCAAAATTGGAGAAAGCTCGAACAAATGAAATACAGAAAAGAAAAATGAGAGAAGAAACTGAAATTCGAAGAAAAAAAGAGGCTGAAGATAAGGAAAGACATGATGCAACTGAGCTTTCCGTAAATCTATTCCAAACTTTGGTGATAGTGGCTGCACTTATAGCCACGATCACTTTCGCAGCGGCCTTCACAATTCCAGGTGGCTATGATGGCAACCAAGGTCGAGACCTAGGTATGGCAATCCTAGCCAGAGAATCAGCTTTCATAGCATTTGTCGTAACCAACACCATAGCCATGGTATGCTCCGTTACATCTATATTTCTGTGCCTCGCTGCTTTGTTATATTCTGTATCGGAAGATGAAGCTGAACGTTACTTTATGCGCTATATTGGAGCGGTGGGTCTTATTATAGTTGCCATGTTTTTCTTGATGATTGCATTCATCGCAGCTACTTTTGCCGTGTTAGCACATGCTATCGCGCTTGCTATGTCCACTTGTATCATTGCGTGCTTCGCCTTTATTGGCTATATTGTGGAACTGAGAAAGTTTATTGCCCGAGCTAAAGCCTGGTAAGGTTAGTACTAAAAAGTTGAGCTCTTTGTATTGGCAATTTTATTGACAAAAGACATTTTCATATATTTTGTTATCAAGTTGTAATTTACTCTTTATTTATCTTTTGAGAGTTTAACACCCCGATTTACCTTCAAGAATTTCATATTCGTTAAATACGTCAGCTTAACTACCATCAACATCACACTGAAATTCTCTCTCTCTCTCTCTCTGTTATCCTCCCCGCCAACTGCAAGTTCTCCTCCCCTTTTACTTCTCATCCTTATATAATTTACTCCAAATAATCCCAACATCTTCAGATATTATCCCACACGTGCACACCCCTCTCCCTCTAATAAGTCAAAACTCACACATGGATTTTATCTTGAGATTGATCACTCAATCACTAGTTGTCTAATTCTCCAACACAAAAATCTATCGGCCTTCTTGGATACTTGTGAAAACCCATGCATGAAACAAACTGCTCCAAGGAGGAACACAATTAACGTGTAGTACACCCTTCTTCTTTTTGTACTACTACACTTAAACATCAAGGGCATCTCGTTAATCGATCGCTTTGTGGCAGCGACTTATCTTCTCTTTTAGTTTCCATGCTTGCGTTCATCTCAGCTGCTTTTGTCGTGTTAGCACACCCTATGGCGTTTGCTGTATCCATTTGTATTATTGCTTGCATCCCTTTTATGGCTCGTTTGTCAGCTGGATTAGGTTTTCGGGATATGGAATGAGGGGATATGGTAGAAGATCTATTGAGGGGTATAGTATAAGGGGGATATGTATATGCTTGGTTTGTGAGAGCATGAAGAGCATACCCTTCTTTAATTACACGAGAAGAATAAGCAGTAGCACTAAGTGTATTGATAGTCCATTCCACTTCCAAGCAAAATGTGGGACTCTATTTCCTTAACATATCTCCTCACGTGCAGTCGCGTTTGAAGTCTGTTACATGTGGCCTCTTTTGGGTCCTATCATCGTGTAATCTTTTTGCTGGTGAGCTGGTCTGTCATCGTGGAGTGTGAATTGTAAATTTTACGAATGTGGGGTGAAACGGATCCCGCTCTATTACCATGTAGAAACTTTATGTCTATCTCAAAATCAAATGGCAATAAGTGGAGAGATCTCAAATGTTATTAAGTGATCACTCATTTCACTCCCAAGTAATATGAGACTCTATGTCCTTCACAGAAGGAACCAATTTCTACAACTAGATATAATAGCCAAAAAAGGAGGAAGCTCTTGGGAAGATTTGACTCAAAAACAAATGTTGTAACGCAACTTAGGAGATTAGACTTAGAAGGCCACCCTTACTAAAGAGTATAGCTGTAAAGGGGAAAAAAGAGAAGATGATCAAGAATCAAAAACAAGCAGAGTATAGAGTTTATGATCTTGGAAGAGAGCTGGCTGAGAATAATTAAACAATACTCCCTAAAAAGTGCACAGCCGGAATTTCCCAAAATTTAGGAATATCTGCAACTTCCAACAAGAAACAATACCGAAAAATGTTATTGCGATGTCTTTGAAATTGATTTATTTGAGATATACCGTGATTAGAGCCTTAAGCATGCATACGGGCGGTTCTTGGTTTGTGGGAGAGCCGGAGAGCTTTAGCTCAACACAAAACACCCCATAGGATCGTTGTATCTTTGGAGAAAAGTGTCATAAAGGAATGTTTCTTCTCTAAGGAAGGATCGATGCAAAGCTAACAGAGAAGAAACATCCCCTTCCGCACCTAGTTAAATGATGATCTACTCCCAATATACAATGATCCTCAAGGAGCCTCCATGCAGCCAAGTCTCTCTCCATGAGCCATGGACTGCATGTACACTCAGAGTACTTGAAACATATCAAACCAAATCAACAAATTAATACGTATTGTCGCTGAAATTTCAAGAGCGAACGAGCACTTCATATCACATTGTTCCTCGATGCTATACCACAGTAACAACACCACCATATATACAGACGAGGCTCACACCGTCGTTAAATTGCAACCATAGATTATGTTAGTGAATGCATGAGTTGCGGGTGAGAGTTGCAAACATTTGTAACGCACCATTCTTCACTTGACGAGGTGATCAATAGTCAAGCAGGAGCAATGACCTTGGAAAAGTAGCCAGTAAAAGAAATTCAACAAAAGAAACAGTGAAATATCACTACAACAAAATACAAAATTCCCGACTAAAAAATGTTTAGTCGGAAAATATAAGCCAATCACCAACTAAACAATTTTTAGTTGGTAAAATATAAAACAGTTGCCGACTAAATTATTTTCGTCGGCCAAAACATAATTTTAGTCGGCAATTCATAGAAATAATTCTGACTAAACTAAATTTAGTCGGTAAATTATTTTTTCCTGACAAAATTTAAATTTAGTCGGGAAATATCATTTTTTCGAATTTAATAAAATAGAAAATTAATTCCGACTAAACTAGATTTTGTCGGTAATTTCTTTTTTTGCCGACTAAATTTAAATTTAGTAGGTAAATATCATTTTTTTGAATTAATAAAATAGAAAATTAATTCCAACTAAACTAAATTTTTTTGGTAATTTCTTTTTTTGCCGACTAAATTGAAATTTAGTCGGTAAATATCATTTTTTTGAATTTAATAAAATAGGAAACGAAATTACATTTTCCGACCAAATATATTTTAGTCGGGTAATATCATATAATCCGAATTAAAAAATCAAATACATTTCCCAACTAATAGATTTAGTCATGGAATATCAACTTTTCTCCCTTTTTAAAAAATTTCAAAGAAAGGAAGTATTTGTTCCGACGACATTGATCACGATGCAACCTTTCCGATCACAACCGCTCATGTTTTTTTCCCTTCTTAATCATAAGATTATCGTAAAATTTTGGCTCGATCGGGCCAAGGAAGCCCCTTTATCAGCATAGAAATTCTTAAATATAAAAAATTTTGTTGTCCAATTAAGTGTCTATCCATATGCGGTTAACTTCATTCTTGGTATGAATGTTCAAATTCGTATTATGTCAAAGATAGACGATTTTGATCATGAAAAAATACCTCAGGCGGGGATCAGCTAGTTCACTATAACACTTACACGTCTCCGAACGGATTAAATGTCTTTCAATAATGTGGTCGCCAATACCAAATGATCTCCGATTTTAGTGACAATGCTATAATAAGTAAAACGTGAAAACCTAACAATTCATATCGATCATTATAAAAAATCACTTGGCAATTACCTTAACTATATATATGTTTGATGTATTTGATAGTTAACTAATTCTTATGTTGTACATGTTATTACAGTAGCCACAAGATCGCGAGACAACCTTGACGATCAAGATCGATCACTCAATCACTTTTCGTCCTTAATTTACTCCAAATAATCCCAACATCTTCAGATATTATCCCACACGTGCACACCCCTCTCCCTCTAATATGTCAAAACTCACACATGGATTTTGCCTTGAGATTGATCACTCAATCACTAGTTGTGTAATTCTCGAACACAAAAATCTATCCTTCTTGGATACTTGTGCAAACCCATGCATGAAACAAACTGCTCCAAAGATTAGTGGGCTTTGATAGAGGTGCTGCTAATGAGTTTAATGATTGCCTTGATAGCATTGAAATGGATGATACAGCTTTTAAAGGCATGTGGTTTACTTGGTCTGATAAGAGGGGGGGCTTTGGAGATATAAAGAGCAAGTTGGATATGGTCCTTATTAATCCTACATGGTTGGACAAATTTCCAAAATCAGAAACAACCTTTTTACCTTCTGGAATTTCTGACCACTGCTTCATTTTGGTGGATGTCTTGCCAGAGATCCCCGGAAAGATTCCTTTCAAATTTTTCAATTTTTGGATGAAAAACTGAGGTCCATAAGTCTCGGGGCACGCCTTTAAATGGTTCATGTCATTCTCGTTTGTATGGGAAACTTGCGAGATTAAAACTAGTTTTGAGGGCTTTCAATAAAAAGTTTTACTCACAAATTGGTGACAGAGTTCATCAAGCTAGACAAGAGTTAGCTTTAGTTCAAGAGCAATGTCTTTATGTCTTTAAAACCCTCATAATGCTACCCCTATGGAAGAGGAAACAGTGTTGCATACTAAGTTTGTAGAGCTAAGTTTAACTGAGGAATCATTCAAAAAACAGAAATCTAGGGTTCAATGGCTTTCCTTCGGGGACCAGAACTCCAGGTTTTTTCACCAAAAACTAAAGTCTCATTGTTCAAGAAGCAAAATTTTAAGTTTGATTGATGGTTCGAGTACAAGACTGACAGATCCTGAAGCTATCAAGGGTGAGATTCTTGGTTATTACATGGGTTTACTGGGAACACCTTTTGCTCAGAAGGTTGACGGCTCCCGTCAATCTTGCTGTCACTCAGAGACTTCCCAGGGAGTTAAAAGAAAGTCTCTCCAAGCCTATTTCGCACACGAAAATCAAGGAAGCTATGTGGTCCATCAAAGGGGATAAAGCCCCTGGTCTAGATGGGTTCAACTCTGATTTCTAACAAGAATTGGGACATCGTGGGTGAAGATGTGATTTGAGCCATCCAATTTTTTTTTTAGAGTGGGATAATGCCAAGACAATGGAATTGTACTGCTCTGACTCTAATTCCTAAGATCCAATCCCCTAGTTCTATCAAAGATTATAGACCCATTGCTTGTTGCAATGTGGTCTATAAATGTGTGACTAAAATCCTTGCTAACAAGATGTAGCCTCTACTCCCTGCTATTATTAGCCTCAATCAATCTGCTTTTGTAAAAGAAAGATCAATCGTGGACAATATTTTGCTTATGCAGGAGATTGTCAAGAATTATCATAGAGAATGTGGCAACCCTAGATGTGCTATTAAGATGGACTTAATGAAGGCCTATGACTCAGTAGATTGGGATTTTCTGCTGAATATCATGAGGACTATGGAGTTTCCTAGCTAGTTCATTAGTTGGCTACAAGTTTGCATTACCTCTCTCATGTTTTCAGTTGTGATAAATGGAGAGTTGGAGGGGTTTTTTCCTAGAAAGAGAGGATTACGGCAAGGTGATCCATTGTCTCCCTATCTTTTCTTGCTCGTTATGGAAGGATTCACTGCCATCTTTCAGTATAAGATTGGTCATTGCCTTGATTTTGCGTTTCATCGAAGTTGTAGAGCTTTAAACATCAACCACCTGATTTTTGCTGATGATCTCTTTATTCTTTGTGGAGCGCAAGCTACAACATTTCAATTGGTGGCAGATATGTTGACTATTTCCATTATTTTTTTGGTCTTGGCCCTAACTTGTAGAAAAGTACCATTTTTTTTCTCAGGAGTCAAGGAGGTAACCAAAGCTTATCTTAGTACGATATTAGCTATCCCTGTGGGAACTTTACCTGTGAAGTATTTGGGGGTCCCTCCTAGTTCTACTAGTCTCAAAGCCGATTGTGCTCAATTGAAAGAGAAGTTCCTTAGCAGAATCCAATCTTGGAGAATAAAACCTTGTCGTATGGAGGCAGGGCCCAATTGGTACAGTATGTTCTTTTTAGCATCCAAGTCTATTGGTCTTCAATTTTTATTCTTCCTCAAAAAGTGTTGGGTGACATTGAGAGAATATTGAGATCCTTTTTTTGGTCTAGTCCTAAACTCAAAATGTCTGGTACTTAGGTGGCATGGCAGTTTATGTGTGCCCCCAAGGAGGAGGGAGGTTTAGGATTCAGACTTCTTAAGGATTGGAATAGAGCTTCGATGTTAAGACACTTATGGGCCCTGTGTGTAAAGTTTGATACGTTATGGATAAAATGGATTCACGCCTACATTATTAAAGATCAAAGCTTGTGGAGAGTTAAAATTCCTAATGAGGCTTCTTGGACCATTAGGAAGATTTTTAATCTTAGAGATCTAGCTCAACCTTGGATTAAATATGTGATTGGTGATGGATCCTCTACTTTTCTTTGGATTGATAACTGGCATGCGTTGGGCTCTTTATACCAGAAATTTGGTGATGTTATAGCAGTCGACAGAGGGAGATCTTTGCTTACCAAAGTGTCTATACCATTATACATCAAGGTACTTGGAAATGGCCTAGACCTCGGAGTATGGCCACAAGGGAAATTGTTGCACATACCCCCCTACTTTGATCCCAAACATTGCTATTCCGGATTCGGTTAGGTGAATCTTAACTAAGGATGGCAAGTTTTCTGCCAATTCTACTTAGCAGGCTTTAAGGGCTGCTCTTCCTAATTAAGGTTCCATGGGTGAAAAGTGTTTGGTTTCCCCATCATGTTCGTCGTTGGGCCTTCATAGAGTGGATTGCTTTTATGGGTCGTCTTTCTACAAAGGACAGGTTGCTTAGCTGGGGAATGTGGATTGATACTAATTGTGTCCTCTACCTTGGTGCCATGGAGTCCCATGAACACTTATTTTTTGAGTGTCCATTTTCTAAGGAGGTTTGGAAAATGGTATTTGTGGGCAGCGTGCTCTAAAAATGGCGGATCGATGAGCGCGCTTTTTGGTAGACGAGCGCTCAATTCAAAGTCGCCACTTGGGTTTGAAGGTCTGACACCCAAGGAACGGAACTTGAAACACTCGTTGCGCTGTTTGATTTATTGAAGGAACCAATCCGTCATAACCATATCTGGTTCGGGAGCCAGGTTACGAGAGGGGAAGGATTTTAAGGCACATCTTTCGCCCAATCCGAAGATCGGTCTCTACTTAGGCATTTGCGAAAACATTTGCGATTCTGTTTGATTAATCAATTCTTTAGCCATTTAGGGGCGGGGAATAGTTTAATGAAAATTAAAGCTGTAACATGTTGCAGGATGTGATAGATAGCAGGATGAACAGTTAGTATATGATGAGAACAGGCTCCTGTAGGAGTTTTAAACAAACTGAGAGACCCCTGTTTTGGAGTGATGTGCGCAGGAAGAAACCAGCATGCATTGAACAAGTCACTGCATGTTGTTCACTCCTGCGCGCACAACTCCGAGAGACGAGCGTGCCAGTGAGCTCAAACCAACAACTCTAATTCTCGAACCTTCTGGGCTCTGGAAGGACCAGTGTACACTCAGGACAAACCAAGCAATCTATATAGCAGTTGATAGGCAATTCTAAGCAGTTTAAAGGTTGAAAGAGCCTTACAAATTAACAAAACACCCTATAAACAGTGTGGAGACAAAATAATGGCCTAAAGCCAAGTTACCCGTGTAAGGCCAGCCACTGTTCAGAGGCAGTCTGTCGAGCGATTATGGCGCTCCGGCGCGTGAGGGTTACGCCCTGGTACGCGATTGTTGCGCCCTGGCGCGCAAGGGTCTGAACCACACCGGTGCTTAGTTTACATATTTATGGGTTCTGGGACAGGTCTAGAATGATCCTAGGGGTACTCCATAGCAGCAGAAATACATATTGAATTACAGTTAACATTTCAAAAAAAAAATAGTAAATTGGTTGTTAACATGCTTAACAGTGATGTATATGGAAAGAAAGGCATAAAACAGCAGAAAATCAATCCCTACACGATCCTGCGCGCGCAACCATAGAGTGTCGCGCCCGAGAATGAGACCGTCGTGCGCTGGTTCTACCATGATGGTTTTTGAAACTCTGCCAGCTTTAGGACTAGAACTGGTATTGATTACCAGCCTTAGCCCTGTCCATCCCTCTCAGGGATCAGAACAGAAAATAGTATGTATGCTATACCTAGATCGAGTTTGAAATGGAGTACTTGAGCTTTGAGATTTGAGGTTGATTGGGGTGTTTGAATAGTAGAAGAAAAGAACAAGCTATGTTACTTGGTTGAGGTGTGAAAATGGAGGATGGTGTGTGTAATCCTTCTTAAAAAATTTGAACCCTTTCAATGGAAGAATGAGGGGTATTTATAGGGAGGGATGGTGGTAAATCTGGTTGGTACAGGGAGAGGTGCTCAGTCAGTCCACGAGACTTGCTGAGGTTTGCTTGGTGGGTAAGCTTCCCATCTGATAAAGGTGATGGGGACAGCTTGGACCATTGTGCGCGGGAGTCAGTCTGGCGTGCGAGGGTTACGCCTTGGTGCGCGATGGTCAACGGTCAAGCTTTGACTGTTGACCACACTTGGCAATTTGACCGGCGCGCGCGGGTTGCGTTCTGGCACGCCATGGTTGCGTCCTGGCACACGTGGGTCAACGGTCAAGCTTTGACTGTTGACCAACACCTGTCAAGTTGATCTGCGTGCGCGGACTCTCAACCAACGCGTGCCACTAGGGTTCTTTGGCTCTTTTGAAGTGGCTTAGGCTTGGTTAGGTTCAAAAAGGTGGCGAACACTCAAAGCTCAAACACTCGACATTTTTGAGGTGTTCTTGATCCAATTCATCATCGGAGAATCAAATACCGTAAGTAAACTAATCTGGAAGCCCAAATTTGAGGTGTGCACAGTAGCCCTTCTTTGACAGCACTTGAAGCACCATCGTCTTGGTACAAGTAATGTCAAAGATTTCTAAACACCCCTTAAGGCAATATAGAGCAAAGTATACTAGAAAGTAGTAGACTTGTAAACTTAAGAAACCTGATTGGTAGAATGGACGGGCAGTCCATTGCCGGGGATAGAAGTAGAAGTGGACGAGCAAATCACCGTTTATTGATCGAATTTGAACAAGACAGTCTGTCATTGTAGATTTGGACGGGACAGGCCGTCATTGCTGGGATCAAACTATCCTCGACACAAAGTATTTCAACAAACACGGGTAGGTCGTGTCAGGCAGGTTGAATTCCATCTGTTGGGAATCAGAGCCAATCTCCTAATCAAAGACCATCCGAGACAGAGCAATAAGGCTGCTGGAAGATGCACGTGAAGCTAGACTAAAGTAGAGGCAGTCGTCTGGGGTAGACCGAGGCGGACTCTCCTGGGGAACAATTAGTTGCAGATGGGTGGACCATCAGACAATAATCTGATCGTCGTTGTGGACTGAATGGACAAAACGGACAATATGGCTTTGTATATCAAATGCATACCAAAAGTAACTTCGACAATATCGTCAAATTGCGGGAAGTATCCTAAACCCCAGGGAGGTGTGTATAATTTACAGGAAAACAATCCTTTCTAGCTATATATGTCGATGATTTTGCTTGCCAGTGCCACAAACTACCATCCCAAAATGGTGCAACAATTATGCTGGATTGGGGCCTGTCAATGCCTGTCTACATGCTCCAATCGCAGCCGGCCTAATTCTGCTCTTATATATGGATCGTAAGAAAATGATCTTGATCAAAGGTCGGCCTTGATTTGAGCACAAAGATTTCACTGAGCGGAAAATATTCCAAACTTAAGAAGTTAGCGAATGCCATACTAGATTTGTAGCCTCAAATTGCAAGGCACTGTGTAAACTGACCCCTTTTTTTGAACAGCAGACCTTTCATAGCATGAAAAAAAAAACCCAAACTACAAGCTAATAGTTCAAGCCTAGGTCTTCAACTGTATACAAAACTTTCCCCTCTTCTACACAAAAATCAAAAACTTATGATCCTCTCAGCAACAAGTTTGTCTATCAACACCAGATTACACTGTCGCAAAAATCAGTTTGCACTCCCCAACACCACCTGTAAAACATAAAACTACAACAAAAAAACACAAGTTTGCACTGATAATGAAAAACTTCACGAATCCAACTCATCAGATCCGGGCTAGGAAACCGGCCCAAGGCAATCGCCTTCTAAACTGGCAAGGACAAAGAACTCTCTTTCTGCGTCCCAGTGTTTCTTTCTCCAACTCACGGAAAAGACTACGAATCGGATGACCACACCAGTCTCTATCGATCCTCGTGAGATCATTGTTCATAAACACCTCTTGAGTTTTCAGTCGGACATAGTGGAAATTCGGCATCTTTGCAGCTGATAGATAGACGAATTGCATGGGCCTGCATCTCAGGAAGACCCCCTATTATATAACTTGTGAACGACTCCTAGCATGACATCTCCTTCGACAGGTAGGAACGTACGGCAAAAGAAGGCTACTGGATAGAAGATGTCGCTTGATTCCTCTTCATACTCAACAATGCCTATGCTCTTCAATTTGGTTATGGCAAGGAAGTAACCGTGCTCCTTGGTGGACTTCAAGAGTAGCGATTCTTTTAAGAGGCAGGTTACAACTGAACTGTGGGCCACCGATCCATTTCCATCTAGGCTATTGATTGGAAAACCCACACGCCCACTAAATTCAAGTTCACCGAATATAATCGTTTACTGGACAAAAAGACCAAACAGATAGAAACACGATGAAATAGCATCTTACGACCAAACAGAGAAGCCAAATTGCTAAAATGAATCATTGGCTATTAACTGAAGAAGAAAATACTTGCCTAAAAAGTGAGTTGTAGCAGGTCATATACGTAGGGAAATATGCTACGTGGAATACAAATTGTACCTGTACGAAGAAGTAAGAACTGTAACGACTAACGAGAACGTGGTATGTCACAAAATCGGGCATACTTCATTCAACTCAATAACATCCAACAAGACAAAATAGTAATTCTCAATTTATTCATGCACAACACATTTCTAGGAGAGTAATAACCAACTGACTCCAATTTTCTTGGGGTTCTGACTGACCGGCCCCTTTTTGTCTCTGGATACCCATCTAGCCCGACCCCGCATCACACCCTTTCTGTCCAAGTCCCGTTTCAAGTGATATACCCCAAATACCCCACCTTCAGCACTCTCGGGAGAGAATTGAAGACCTCCCTTCTTCGCCCCAATCGGGATCATCGCCGCCTCCTCCTCTTTCGAAGAGGCTCCGGTGCTGTTCTTCCACCTCTCCGGTTTGATTCTCCGCCCCGACTCCGCTCGGTCAGCTTCGACTTCTCTTCCCCATCATGGTTCACCAGGTCTCTCTCTCTCTCTCTCTTTCTCTCTCTCTCTCTCTCTCTCTCTATATATATATATATATATATATATATATATATATATATATTGATAGCATATGAGATAGACCATAGATCTGGAGATGAAAGCTTGATCCGTCGGCAGAGACTACGGTGGTGGCGGCGGCAAGAACTACAGAGGCTGTGGCGGTTATGGTGGAAGAGGTGGTGGAGATTACGGAGGCAACGGTGGCTGCACACCGAGTTTGTATGATGCAGCTGTAACCTGGAAAGGAGAAAGGGAAGAATTAGTGGAAGGCCAGGGGAGATTATTTATTTATTTTTTTGAATTCATACCTTTTCGTTCTTTTTTTGTTTTTTTGGTGGTATGATTATTTTTTTTTTGAAAAGTGTAAATTCTTAATTTGGTGATGTGAATTTTATTTTTTTTGAGGATGTGAATTCTTTTTTTTCAAGAGTGTGAATTCTTAATTTGATGATGTAAATTCTGGATTTCTGCTCCGCCTGGCGTCGTTCCGATCATGAATTGATGGAACACAGCGCCATTCTTAGCGACGAAGAAGGATAGAACGTATCGAAAACAGAGTTCACCTCATTGGGAACCCTGCTGATGGGGGCCATTGAGAAACGGTGGTTTTCGGAGATTAACCAACCTTGAAAATCTTTGATTATGTTTATTACTAGTATAAAGTAGAACCAGTAGATGCAGTTTATTATTTTTCTTATGCACTTGTTTATAAATGTAGAATGACTAGAATCAATTTTAAAAAGTTATCCGGTGAATTCTTACTTTTTCGAAGGTGTGAATTTTTAATTTGATGTGAATTCTGTCTTTTCGAATGTGTAATTTTTCATTTGGGTATGAATTCTTGCAGAATTCAACCGTGTGATTTCTGCAAACGTGTGTGAATTCTGTAAACGGTGTAAATTCTAAAAAGGCGTGTAAATTCTGGAGGTGTGAATTCTGCAAATGAGCGTGAATTCTACAAATATGTGAATTTTGAGGGGTGTGAATTCTGCAAATGAGTGTGAATTCTTGGAAGTGTGAATTCTGAGAGGTGTGAATTCTTAGGGGTGTTAATTCTTAGGGTGTGAATTTTGGGGGTGTGAATTCTTAGGGCATGAATTCTTCAAAGGGGTGTGAATTCTAGGGGTGTAAAAAGTGACCAGGGCAAAATAGTAAAAACATCTTAAAAAAAGGTCTGAATGAAATACCACTACAAAAAAGGGTTTAGAGGAGATAGGAAGAAAAAAATAGGACCGGTCACTAATTTCCCGAATTTTCTCTTGCCAAGAATGCACTCTCTCCGAATTCCAAGTTTCATACAGTCCACTATTTCGAAAGCCTTTTGAGCTATTGAATTCACCATATTGGAAATGAGGTGAACCATTAACCATGCATTGGAATGTGTGTGTTCCAAAACTTGATTTTCGCAAGGGTATTAGGTTTCCCTGTGACACTTGTAGGGAATTTTTTGGACCATACAGACAGGGATTGGCATTGCAAGGTTGCTACAGGGTTCCTACAAGCTTACAACTCAAGTGACAGATTACTAATCATCTCGAGATTACAGATGCAAAGAACGGATAGGGATAAATCATCAGCCAGTTGACTCAACATGTTGTCATGGCCTAACTCACAAGTTCGCCGAGTGGGTGCAAGTGTGGCAGTGAGAGCATTAAATTTTAAAGGGCCAAGGATTGAGAGTGCCTTGAGTGCTTCGCTAGATATAACAATTAATTTCAATAAAGCTAGTAAATAGATAACAGTTTCATGAGCAATTTTGCGTGAAACATGTGACTCTCTGTTCAAATGTCATCCACGTCGACAAATAATAGCACTAGCAGTGCTTAAACATTCTAAGTTGAGTTAAATCAGAGGAGGGGCATTCATTGTTATCAACTAAGTTGAGGTTAAACCTCCACATTTATCCACTAAAATACAGTATTCGTCAAATTTTCTCGCACTAAATTAAAACTCTAAATGAATACTATGAATATTCTAGCATTGTGCGCAGTGCAGAACCTAGGTTACTCCAGGATTACTACAACCAGTTCGCAGTGCAGAACCTAGGTTACTCCAGGAGTACTACAACCAGTTCACATGGGATTTGAGTATTTGACTTTCGACAGTGTGTGTGTTGGCTACAGCTTATCCATGTGTAGCATAATCAGTTCATATACCGGTGGGAGAATAACACGAGGTCCGCGCCCAGAAAAATTGGAATCACAAATTCACGCGATTTCTTTGAGATTTCGACACTTCGCAGTTTGAGCAGGTGAATTACCCCACACCCGTGAATTATGAAAACTAAGGTCAGGGTTACCTAAGTCCACTAATCTATATACCAAGCCTAAGTAAGTGAAAAATGTAAGAGAATGAGCCCAGCCGCTTAAAATCGGCATTAAGCTATAAAATGTTATGGACGTAAATGACAAGGTCTCTCAAAATGGAGCTATTATGAGGTCCACATAACAAGGTTATTCTATGACCGAAGATTTTTCCTTATGAATATTTCACGAATGTTCAGTAAAGGACACTTAGGCAGAACCCATCATATCCATTACAGGATCCTTTAGAGCCGTAGTTTGAGAAAAGAAGCATAAATACTAGTAACTGAAAACATCTCTTCGTTGATTGAGGGAGTACATTTGGAATATAAGTGAGGAGGCCCCAACCCTAGCCATATCGGAAAACAAGCTTGTGTCTTCCCCCAAAAGATTCCAGGACCATACACTGTAGGGACCAACTATAAATCATACCATGAAATTTTGTTTCCATGATCAAGCACAATGAGATAACACTCAACATAAACATCCATCACTAGGCAGTTATAGTTCAATGGTAGCCCACGAATGATGCAGGGTTTATGAGTACAATACACGAATATTATTCAAAACGTGACCCCAACGTTTCATGTCCTCTCATATTTCAAAATTTGCGCATCGAAGAGTCGGTGTTGTGTTAGTGTCGTGTTGTGTGTCAATGTCGGTGCATCATTGAATCCATACCAGATGTTTCTTAGTATCCCAATTACACTGAAGGTAAAGGGAAAAATGAAGGAGTGAACCAAACCACATAGCCTTAGTCCACGAAATAAGAGTATTGTGCCTTTCGTGACAAGATTATACAACAAGCTACCTTCTAAGAACTGTTCGTGCTTCTTATGGTTTAGTCCACGATTACACAACAAACCCCAAACGTAAGTCATTATTTGGTAAAAGGATGTAACGAATTCCTATGGTTTCCCTTTATCATTGAGCTTCTCATTTGGTTCAATACCAGGTTCAAGTTTCCTTTGAATGGGTTTCCATGCTTTGTAACCATGAACACACTGGCCTGCTGCCCTGCTATGAGCAATGACAATCCGCAGAGAACCACGCAGAGACAAAAGTGTTTAGCCCCATTTCGGATCCTGAAAAAATCTAGAAAAATATCCATAAATTTTTGAATATTATTTTATAGGGCCCTGTAAAAAATCAGCTCCAATGGATATCGGTAAGTATTACTTTTGGATTCGTAGGGCGAAACTACTTAGTTCGCCCTACGAATCCAAAAGTAATACTTACCGATATCCGCTGGAGCTGATTTTTTACAGGGCCCTATAAAATAATATTCAAAAATTTATGGATATTTTTCTAGATTTTTCCGGGATCCGAAATGGGGCCAAACTCGTTTGTCTCTACATGGTTCTCTGCGGATTGTCCCTGCTGCTATAATTTTTGTGCTAAATAAGGTATTGGGGTTGAAAAGATGATCTGCAATCCCAGCCTGCCTTTGTGGGGCTGAGGCCCTTAGGATCTGTTAAAATGATTTTTTTTTTTATGGGAAATGACGGTCCAAGGCGTGTTTCAATAATTAATATCCGTCAAGGATAAGCTGAGAACATTTGTTAATACTAAAAATATCCTTGGCAGGTATTGATTATCAAAACACGTCATTGGCCGTCATATTGCATTTTCCCTTTTTTTTATTTATTTTGGAATTCAATCATAGAAAAGAGGGTTGGGATATTTAGAGGCGGTACATTATCTAGAACGGAAGAACTTGAGAATTAACGAAGGTAAATACCGATATTTTGGTCTGTCTTTTTTGTTTTTCCATTTTTTTTTCTCAGCAAAAGAAATTTGTTAATCTCTTAAAAGATACAAAGATTAAAAGGATAAGGCATTCAAGGAAAAAATTACTAACCTAAGGCTACCCGAAACCCAAAGCGTTGGCAAGAGGCCAACAAAAAAGGCCGCCCAAACCCTAAAAAAACACCCTAAACATCCACCTATATCCAAAAAATAGCCGCCAAATAAAGAGGACGCTTACAGACACAACCACATCAAAGAAAAATAACAGCTACTACACAAGGGAAGACGGAGCGCCAGGAAAACATCAACAAAACAACCTCAGTAACAGCAAACTACCTCTGACCTACAAAACAAGCAAAAAATCCGAAAAAGTAAAACCAGCCATAGAAGCAACCGAAAACAAAACTCCAACAACCGCAACAGAACACAAACAACAGGCTAGCAGCAAAGACAGCACACAAAACCCCAAAAAGAATAAAAGATAGAATCAAAACTCCAAAGAGATGGAGACACCTTCCTCCAAATCATCAAAGTCATCAACAATGCCATCAAGCTCCTTATCCGACATCTCACCTACCTCCAACTCAATATATTTTTTAATGTTCTCTCTCTACCCACCATAATACTTAATGCCACGAGTAGCTTCTTTTTTTCCTCTCCCCATTTTTAATAAATTTTTGCCTATCCAAAAAAAAAAAAAACAGTTTCAAATGCAGCAGCGTTGTATAGAGAAGTTTCATGAATCAACTGTTCTATTTTACCTTTGAAAAAAGATAGAGAAGTTGTGTTCAGTAAAATGTTTTCTATTTCTGGTCTTATATGTTGAAAATAACTATGCACTTACAATTAATTTTGGCTCAGAAGCAACAAAGTTAGGGAGCAGAAGGGAGCATTTTACAAAGCCATTTGAATTCACATCTGAGCAGATATGCACATTCACTGACATGTTTGACAAACGAAACTTAATTGGACCGACTCAATTTGGTGAAGTTTATCGAGGAAAGATCTGTGAAGGCGTGTCTGGAAGCAAGACAAAAAATGTGATTGTGAAGATATGGGATGAAAAATCAGATCCTCTCGTCGGAAAGGATGAGTATCTCATGGTTAAGGCACGTCGTTCCTCCTGGATATTTTATCTTTTATGTATGAGTAATTGAGTATATATACATATTTCCATGATTTCTGTCCTTTGGCAGGTTATGGTTTGTAAACAATGTGAACTATGCCGCAGGAAGAGGTAATGTTCCTGACAGATGCCAGTGTGGTTGATCACCCAAACTTGGTAAATGTGATTGGTTACTGCTGTGATGAACAAGTAAGGGGTGTTGTGTATGATCTTGACCCAGTGGACACGTTGCATAACATGATCTTGAAAGGTACCATTGATCTATCCTCTGGAGTCAATTTGTTGCTGTATTTGTGAAGTTTATCGTCAAGGGTTTTTAGTGCCCAAATCTTTTTCAAGGTTCTTAGGTTAGAAGTTACAAAATTTAGTAGCTTTTAATCTGTTTCTGATTTCTGTATCTTCTGCATGTTTTAGACGATTTCACTTGGCTACGGAGAATTAAAGTTGCCCTGGGTTTTGCACACCTCCTTGAGTTTCTACATGGTCATGAAAAGCCTTACCTGGTTTTTAATATTGATGCTTGTCATATAATGCTTGATCAGGTTGGGCTTAATGTCTTTTTCTGCTCACTTTTGTTCCTGAAGCTTGCCTTTATGTTTTGCATTTAATTTTTTTTGGTATTTCTGGTATTATTTGTCACATTTTTTTTTCCCTTTTCCTTTGCAGGAATTCAACACTATACTATTTGACTTTGGACTGATGAGTGGAGGCATTATTGGTGAACTAAGTTATCCAAAAAATTTATATACATGTCTCTAGGCTATGTCGATCCATTTTTTGTTGATACAGGTATTTCACCACCACATCCCTGTAGCTTTCTATGCTAAACACAGCATATAAAATTAGCACGCACAAGATATGCTTTTCTTTGGGCAATAGCGGGCTGTAAGTAAGGGAGAGATTGTTCATGATATTGTGGAGCTTTACGCCTTTCATTATGTAGTGTATGAGTCATCCCATGATGAACTTGAATTGATTTAAACTGCAAAAGTAAGGGCTTTCCTTTTGTAATGCGCATGCAGAAAATGGCAGTTCTACATATAGCAAGATACTGATTGTTTCCCGCCTAGGCAATTATAGTGCAATGGTGGATCCAGTTTTGGTGGCCAAGTTAATAATTTTTTAATATCATCTGGTCAAGATGAAAGGAACTTCATTTTCTCCTTTCAATTCAATAAAGGATAATGTTATTCTGCTAGAAAATTCTCAAAAAAACGACAGATTGACATGTGCCGACATGGTAGCCCACATTGCAGAGAAAGGGCATGGACAAAAACTTCCTTTCGTATTTCTTCCTTGTCTTCTCTTGTTCCCGTTCTCCACCATGACCAACTATTCAAAGCTTTGGCCGTTCTCCAATATTGTAGCCAATGAAGCCATCAAAACAATAACATGTCCTCTGTTGTAAATGCAAACTACTAATTTCAATGTCAAAAAAGACCCAACAACCATAGAAACCCTAGATGATCTTTCCTCTTCTCTTCCTCGTCAGATATCGATTTTGGCTTGTAACTTAGAAGGTACACCCTATTTCCATGAATGTTCGTCAACATTGCCTCCAGAAAAGCCATCTATGCAAAATTCTATCATTACCTCTGCCACCATTCCGATTGCTTTACCAGCATTGCTTGTATTTCTTTTATGGCATCAATTCGAGTTTCATGCAAGTCTTGTGTTTGGCACATTTTTATGGTATTAACTTTGTATTAAGGTGTAGGATTTATTGTATATTGACAATTAACCCCTACATAAATTGTTTTGGATTTTTTGGTTTATATGTGGAATATTAGATCGGAGAAGCAATAGGAAAACCTACTTGAAATCAGTGCGGTCTTGCCAAGTTAGAATTGAATGGAAATAAGGAAATAAAATCTGGTCTACTTTCTCCTGCTGAAACTTTGCTGGACTCTGAAATCTTTCTGGAAAAGATGGAAAGTGGGTGTAGCCTTCGTGGTGAACATTGAGCTTCTAGAAACTCTTGATTTCGTTGTAAAAAGTGTTTTTAGTAGAAGCTTGGTGTGTATTTGTTTTCACTATATGTGGTGGCTGTCTTGCTTGGGCTTGCCCTTCATGGTGAACATTGAAGCTTCTAGAGACTATAGTGTGCTTTTATTTCGTTCCTTTTTTAAAAAAAATGAGGTGGCTGTCCTACTTGGAAAGCCAAGGCATTCTGGTCTGCTCTCCTGTTTATTAAGTTTTCTGTTTGTGATGTATTATCTTGTTGGAGGAGAGAAATGCCTCTGCTATGGAGGCCAAAGCCAGTGATGGGCCAGCGAGGCCGCTGCATCCACTGAATTTGTAAATACGCAGTTTAACCTATAAATTTTTGAAACTAGTGCAACTTATGCCACCTAAATTTATTTATCCCTGCCCGGTAATATCAGAT
The DNA here is from genome assembly GCA_019656835.1 of Rhododendron ovatum. NCBI lineage: Eukaryota > Viridiplantae > Streptophyta > Magnoliopsida > Ericales > Ericaceae > Rhododendron > Rhododendron ovatum. The sequence goes on along the minus strand of CM033796.1, from coordinate 39,868,827 downwards.
TTTGCCTATGATATCAATACAGTTATCATGCAAACCTTTAAAAACAAGAAACCTGTCGAGGTCTATTGTTATTTTCTTAGGAAAATTTGGTATGAATTAATGGTGGATACTTATACAATGAATTATATTTCTGTTCTCATTTTCAGCGGAAGTTCTTTTGTTATCTTCTTGGTTATTAAGAACAAATATTTATTGAAGTTTTGTTTAATAAGTGAGTGCTGATCTAAGTTCCTTGCTCCGCCACTGGTCATAGCTTTCTTGGAAAGCTGTTGGTTTGGTTTGTTCATGCGTGCGTGCATCTCATGAACCCAACACATGCTTGTATAGTGGCAATTTTGATATTTCATGCGTGGTAGGTGTATTTTGCTGTCACTTTGTTTTCTGAGTCGTTTGCTGAATTGCTGGACAGGTATGCGGCATGACCTATCCTGTGATGTAATTTCATATGGTGTTATCCTGATCGAATTGATAGCCAAAATAGCTATTGATCTGGAAAAGTCGGTGAAACTAATGGATCTGCCAGATGAGCGGGCAAAACTTGTATACAAGCCTGGTTTTTCCCTTGTCCAGGAAAGTTTGGAGAAAGACCCGGGTTATGACGCTACTGATGGTCCCATGATCTCAAATCTGGCGATGCGTTGTGTGGAATATTATCTGGAGAATCGCCCAACTATGAAGGAAGTTGTAGAGCAGCTAGAGGGTTTGCAAGTTGTTAAACTTCATGGTGATGGATTAGGCCCGTCGAACTGAGTTTCGGCTGTCTACTACTCAGATACCATGGCAACAATTTAGACACATGATTTTGCTAACCGAACGAATATGGATTTTAGGAGCTTCCATTCATTTACTTTTGGTGGTTGTGTATATGCATATTTCCGTTGATTGCTTGATATATGGTTCTACTATGAAGCTTATTGTGGGTGACATGCACAAAATTTGTAGTAACTCTAATTCTGCATTATCTAGTTGACGGTTTAGACTTGAGATCAGAGAGTTGTATGTACATTCTAAAGTTAGGATCAAAAAAAAAAAAAATGTACATTCTAAAGTCGTTAATGGCGAACTAACTCCCTTGTCCAGCTGACAAGGAATCATCTGCACTTTTAATGTAAATTTTGTTGAGCATGAGTATAACTAGTTCCACGGGCGTCGGATGTTATGAGCAGCTGTACTACACAAAGGGTTGTGTATTCAGCAGGAGTCATAATTGCCTTTGTGCTGTTGTGTTTTTACGAAGCACAATTGGGGATTCACAATACTCTCGAGTCCTACAATGCCAAGCTTCACGGTGCTGTCCGGCCAGGCACCAGGCGTAATTCAAGAGTTTTGTCGTGTTTGTGGCAGGAGTCGTAATCGCCTTTGTGCTGTTGTGTGTTACGAAGCACAATTGGGGATTCACACTCCTCTCGAATCCTACAATGCCAGCTTCACGGTGCTGTCCGGCCAGGCCCTAGGCATAATGCAAGAGCTTACGGCATACTGCTTGGATTGGCAAGGAAACTGCAGCGAAGAATACACGAAAGAATGTAATCAAATTTGGCTCGGATCAGTTCTATAAATCTGAAAGACAGCAATGAGAACACGTCTTCACCTGCTGTCTAGTTTTCACTGCTATGAGAAAGGTCGGATGAAACACCTTAAAGCTGCAAAGCTGTCCTTAACAAGAAGCATTCGACTCCCCTAGATGTAGGCTGCACTCTGCAGCAACAAAAATTGCTGAACCATAGGTGATATGGTTAGAGCACACATACTGTACATATCTTACAGGGAGAACCAAACATCTCAAACTAAAAAGCTCCAACCAAGCTCTATATCGGGACACAAAAATAGAGATTCAATTTTAATTTGTCAAATACGTTGAACCCGAGGAGTTCGGCCAAGTGCGTATGAGAATGCAACCGAAAAGGGATTGCTCTTGAGAGGTCGCAAGTTCAAATCCTGTGAAAGCCAAATATTTCAAACCTTGGAGTCGCTCAAGGTTTGCCTAGTCGTTAATTTCATTGTTTTCGAATTAGTCAAGGTGCGTGTAAACTGGCTCAAGTATTCGGTTATTGGAAAACAAATTTTCATATATGAAGACTCAACCACAAAATATAGACGAGCCTCTATATTTTTTGGATAATTTGCACTTACGCCCCTGAACTATCACTGATTTGAAGATACACTCCTTGTACTTTAAATTTAAGCACTTATACCCCTATATGCTTGTAGTGAAAGAAGGGGAATTTGCACTTACACCCCTTGTAAGTTGTAAGTGCAATTTTCACTGTTTTTTTTCTTTTACAATAAATAATACCTTTCCCATTTTCAATCCCATGAAAGTCGATTCTATTAGGAAGAGACACATGAGACTGTAGAAGAAATCATATTATTTTTTATTTGTATAAAAACTTTAAATCCATAGTTGACATCAGATTTTTTCGCCCACATTTAACGCTACTACAGGTACAACAAATGTTGTACAGCAGTCGCGCACAGACCACTTTTGCGCCCGTCTCGGGTCTCGCAAAGATGATCAGAGCTGCTCATTTTGTTCAAAATACTTCGTTTATGGTCCCTGTAAAAAATCACCTCAATCCAATATCGAGAACGAATCATCCAACTTTACTTCAAAATTTAGGCTAGATTCCATTAAATTCATGGCAAGGATACGACAAAAAATGAATGGGAAATGTCATGTGGTGTCTCCAGTTATTTTAACAAGTTTTTTGAAGGGGTCATTGTTTTTACACACTGGATTCCATTAAATTCGTCTAATATTGTTCTAATGTTTAGGGGTAATTAATGGAGAGTAATTTTGCCACTCATTTTTTTGTTAACGCCACACCCCTTTGTGTCTTGACTAGATGATTTGTTTTGTAAGGGAAGGGGAGTGGCATTAACAAAAAGAGGAGTGACAAAATCAATTTCCTAATTAATTTGTCTAGTGGTTTTTCTACATTGTATTATGGTGTTACTTATCTATGATTACATTTTTTTCCCCTATCTCTGTCATGAATAATGGTAATGACATTTGCATGAGGTAATATTTGAGACTTCCTACTAATTAGCAAAACAAAATATATTAGAGACTTTCATAGTACTATAGCAATACCATTATAAGAACCAAGAACAACGTGGTCAAAAATCAAATCATAATTAATTTTTATTATTTATTCCCGAAACACTACTCCTGTTATAAAATGCATTCCGGTGAGTGTAAGAGTTGGTCATGAGGAAGAACCGCAGAAAGAAGAAACCGCTTAATTTATCATTCGGTAGTAAAAGGATGTAAAGAACGCATATAGGAGTAGGTTTCTATTAGTATCATCAAAAAGTAAGGGGGAGTTCCTAGCCGGTCCTGTTTGGGTAAAGAATAGTTAAAATCACACCCATAGGACTTAGTGAGCATTGGTGGGCTATGGAATCCAATATTAGGACCGGTCCAGACTTAACTCATATTTCATTTGGTTCCGTCCAGGTTCAAGTTCCCTTTGAATGGGTTCCCATACGCTGGCCTGCTAAACAACTAAGGGTATTGGGCTGAAAAGATGATCTGCAATCCCAGCCCGCCTTTGTGGGCCTGAGGCTCTTAGGATTTGTTTGGATGTAGTCTTTTTTTTTTTTTTGTCCCTCGAAAATTCAAGCACAGAAAGAGAGTTGGGAATTTTAGAGGTGGTAGTACATCTGGAACGGAAGAACTTGAGAATCATCGAAGCTAAGGCTGTGTTCTTATATATGAACTGAACTTAAATCTGAGAATTTTGTCTTTATTTGATTTTTTTTGCATTTATTAGTTTTGTGCCAAACTTTTGTGGGTTATTGATTCGTCTCAATGGGAGGAATCGGAAAAGTACATTTTTTTTTTTTACTTTTATCCAAGTATTTTGAAAAATAACTATTTTTTAGTAAAAAAAAAATCACTTTTAACTTCTTTTTTTACCCAAACTATCAAGCGTGAACTTTCACTCTGTAACAGATCCATTAGTGACCAAACAAAGGGGACACTAGTATGTTAATTGAAAGCCTGATTGGTTTTAGAAATTTTAGTTTAACCAGTACTTGATGGCTGTTGCGAAGACTTGAGTAGACCTTTTTTTAACCAAGGGTAGGCCTGACCGAGCGAATCTTTTTTGTCTTTCAAAAATGTAACACAAAACTTAGCTAGATCACAAAAATCGTCGATGATTGGCTGTCATCTGCTATGTAAATTCGCACAATCGAGATCGATTGGGCCGCAACGATTTAGGGTGATGAATCTTGTCAAATAGTATTTTCTAGGTGATATAAACCATATATGACATCTATCATTTCTCAATTAATTAGTTGTGGGACTTCAAAGAAAAAGCAAAAGCTCTGCCATTATATTCTTGATAAGAAATTTATGGCAAAGAAAGAAAACAACGTCGCTTTCGATCACATGTAGTAGCATATAATGAAAAATGTGGGTTTCACCAATTTTTGTCCTCTTCGAGCCATACATACCACTTCGCCAGCATTGAATCATCTCCACATATATATATATATATATATATACACACACACACACATATACATATACATATTCTAAGGATCATTAAATTACATAGCAGAATTCTATAAAGATCTCAGAAAAATATGTCAACCTTTGTTTGAAAGATTAAGAGAAAATCCTCCCCTTTGGTCACCCCTACATACTTCTATAGTCCAGCAAGTCAAAAAATACGTCAAGTCATTACCATGCCTAGGAATTCCTACGATTAATTCATTTAAAGTTATTTAAACCGATGCTTCCGACATTGGTTACGGTGGCATACTTCTCCAAAAAGTCCATCCCAGTTCCCCTGAACAAATTGTTCGTTTTCATTCTGGCCTTTGGAATAAAGCACAAAGCAATTATAGTACTATTAAAAAAGAAATTTTGGCACTAGTATTATGTATTTCAAAATTTCAAGATGATGTATTAAATCAAAAGTTTTTAGTCAGAGTTGATTGCAAAAGTGCAAAATATGTTCTAGAAAAATATGTTAAGAACATAGCTAGTAAACAGATCTTTGCCAGATGGCAGTCAATTTTAAGTATTTTTTATTTTGATATTGAATATATTAAAGGAGATTAAAATTCTATCCCCGATTTTCTTACCAAAGAATTTTTATTTAACAAGTCATAAAAGTTTCTCATTAATCCAAAATATTTTTCAGCTATTAAAAATTATTTTTTCCAGCAGCATCTAGTATAGAGAATTCCTATTCATCCAAAGTACTTTCCAGCTATTTAAAACTAGCAGCATCAGCTTTCTAAGATGCCCAGGACCCATTTACATGATCATCCAGAGCAATGGCATCCGAAGCATAGTCAAAGAATCATTGTTTCTGCTTTTGCCCACTTGCACCAAAAGCAGAAACAGTCACCTCCCAGTCAGCCATCATTTCTCCTTTTGGTCCCATCTGCATCGAAAGGAGAAACAGTCAGCAATCATTTCTGCTCTAGCACCGAAAGCAGAAACAGTCACCTACCTACTTAGTCACATGGCTGAGTCATTCAGCACTTATATTAAATTTACCAGTAAACTGCATTTACTATTCATTTTCGTAGTCCTATTCATAGTACTATTCATCCACAAAATTACTATTCATTTACTATTCATTCACTATTCACTCACGAATTTACTATTCACCTATTGTTCATAATTGGAATCAACTACTGTTCATACTTTTACGGGTTTATCAGAGTAACAGGTGTGTCGGAGAGGGGGTAAAGAGAAGGAGGGAGTAACAGCACAGTTATAGCAATTATTATAAATAGTAAAAGTATGAACAGTAGTTGATTCCAATTATGAACAGTAGGTGAATAGTAAATTCGTGAGTGAATTGTGAATGAATAGTAAGCTGATGAATAGTAATTTCGTGGATGAATAGTACTATGAATAGTACTACGAAAATGAATAGTAAATGCAGTTTACTGGTAAATTTAATACAAAAGTATTGAATAGTAAGCTGAACAAGCTCAAACTTACAGTGAATACAGAAGTAGTACTTCAATCTTGACTAAGTATGGGTAAGGAATTTTTGAAAACCCAAACTTTGTTTTACTCTCTCTCTAAACTCTATTTTTACTATCTTGAATAATCTTTTTTTAGCCTGTCTTCTAACTGACTTCTCGGATCCTTTTATAGAATAAAGACCTGACTTTTACAAGTGTTAAATGACTCAACCATGTGACTAAAGTAGGTAGGTGACTGTTTCTGCTTTCGGTGTTAGAGCAGAAATGATTGCTGACTGTTTCTCCTTTCGGTGCAGATGAGGCCAAAAGGAGAAATGATGGCTGACTGGAAGGTGACTATTTCTGCTTTTGGTGCAAGTGGGCAAAAGCAGAAATAATGATTCTTTGACTATGCTTCGGATGCCATTGCTCTGAATGATCATGCAAATGGGTCCTGAGCATCTTAGAAAGCTGATCCATATGGGTCTTTATGTGCAGCTGCTGTAATTGATTCTTTAGATGATAGGCTGAAAGGAGATTATTCAAGATAGTAAAAATAGAGTTTAGAGAGAGAGTAAACAAAGTTTGAATTTTCAGAAATTGCTTACCCATACTTAGTCAAGATTGAAGTACTACTTCTGTATTCACTGTAAGTCTGAGCTTGTTCAGCTTACTATTCAATACTTTTGTATTAAATTTACCAGTAAGCTGCATTTACTATTCATTTTCGTAGTATTATTCCTAGTACTATTCATCCACGAAGTTACTATTCATTCACTATTCACTCACGAATTTACTATTCACCTACTGTTCATAATTGGAATCAACTACTGTTCATACTTTTACTATTTATAATAATTGCTATAACTGTCCTGTTACTCCCTCCTTCTCTTTACCCCCTCTCCGACACACCTATTACTCTGATAAATCCATGGTCTTCACTGTATCCCTCCAACAAGTAAAATATCACCGTGTGTGTGTGTATATATATATAATAGAGTATGTGATTGAGAGGATTGGATAGGGAAGTTGGATTGGTGTAGTGAGATGGAGGAAAAGACAGATCTCGATTATGGAGTTTTTGTTTCTAGCTTGAATATTTGTACGAGTCATGTTGAGGTTATGAAATGAAAAAAGAAAAAGAAATCACTTCAAATTGATGTATTATAGGAGTATCTATTTTCTAGGGTATGGACTAGTAAAGTTGGAATTGGATCTATACTTTCTATGGTTTGTCTCAATCAAAAGTTTTTGTTTTAAGGAATTTTGATTTATATATGGTGATATAATTTTGTTCCTTTTTTTGATTTATATAGGCTTAATTAGTTTAATTAATTGCATGCCTGTGGTGCGATTCCTTATATACATTTAATCATGGGGGCAAGATCGTGACGGTTCATAATTTAAACCTCATGATCAAGTGTGGCCCTAATGATCAGAGAAGAGGAAAACAAGAATAGTCGATTATCTATTGGGAAGAAAAATACTGAGCTTCATATTGTATTTATCTACACTTTTGAGAGTGTTTAATTAGTGAGACTTAATTTATTGTAAAAAAAGAGTGTGACCACTTGCGTAACTCTTGTGATTGATTATCTTTTTTTGAGTGATTTTGGAGAAAAAATCACTTGAGGGTTATGTGTTATTAGCATCGAAGTCAAAATCCGTTGGGTTAGATGTGACTAGCAGCAGAGTCAAAATTAGTCAAAGTGATTGCTCATTATAAAGGTTCTTTACCACCCGCAAAGCTAGAAGGTTGCAATAATTATTGGAGATAGTGCAGTAATCTCGAGTAAGACAATTGGAAACTTGAGTAGGCCATGAAGTTACGGACCAAACTACTATAAATCCTTGTATTTGATTTCTCTCTCCCCTACACTTTTACTTTTTGTTTTGCATATTATATTGCATGAGTAGAATGCTATGTCATTGAAATCAGACCGATGGTAAAATAGCTTGCATAATAAGTAGATTAGTTTCATATATTAAAAGTCATAAGATCGAAATCTGTTAATAAGTTCTCTGCATCTGTTGCGATTTCAATCCAAGTGGAAGAGTGTTGAAGTTAACCCTCAAACCAAAAAGTGAAAACTCGATCGCTAAAAATGGAATCCACAGAGTCTTATCAAATGTTTTCTAGCTGATATAAGCCATGACATCGTTTGTCAATTATTTAGTTGTGGGACTTCAAATTAAGAAAGGGTTTTGTTAATATGTGCCTCTAAAGCATATGTTAAGGCACTTGTTAAATGAAGCCAACTAACCCCACTAATATAGGAAATAGTGACAGTAATTGTAATGTTGGGCAAAGTGAAAAACTTGTTTAATAATACAAAAATATCCTTTACTTTCTACTGCACTCCCTTCAGTTTTTTTCCCACTATTTTTTTTTTTTGATAAGTGTTTTTTTCCCTCTATAATTCATTAAACAACAATAGCCCGATCGAACACCTGTGCGTGGGAACAAATGGTTTTTATTTTTTTTTTCATTTTTCCCTTCTTATCAAGATACAAGAGATACATTCAATTCCTTTGCTCGACGAAAACTTATTTGTCGTAAAACTTATTTTTTGTAATTTTTGTTTAGATTTTTATCGTCATTTTTGAATTAAATCATTATTCTCAACGTTTGGACTGAAGTTGAAAATTTTCATATAGGACGACATTGTAAGCAAAAAAAATATAATTTTCTGTCTTTTTTAGTTAACCTTTTTTGTCATAATTTTTTACTTTTCAGGCTCATCTCGAGACGAACGGTTAATCTAAAAAGTAAAACATGTATTCAGTAAAAATTCAAAAAGAATGACGAAAATACCCAAAATAAGCATGAACTCACCTTGATAATAGGCACGTCGATAAAGTGGAGGATCATTGAAGGGACTCAAATACACCGAATAAAAAAAGGAGATCCATTCTCGAAGAAACCCAATTCAAAAAAAATCTCCCAAGAAGGAAATTAGAGTAAGGAGTTATTAGAATTTGATAGTGAAAGATACAGCGGCAAGTGTTAAAAAAATTGCTATCTTTACTCACTCATCATACAATTATTGAATTAAGTACGATATTTATGTATTCGTCCAATAATAAAAATCAAACACAAAAAAATAGCTTCAAGTCTGCAATTGCCCGTGAGAGTTGAAAAGGTTAGTCGGAAAGTTGGAAGGGCAATAGAAAGTAAAGGGTATTTTTGTCTCATCGAACAAGTTTTTCACTTTTTTCAATATTACAATTACTGTCACTATTTCCTATATTAGTGGGGTTAGTTGGCTTCATTTATAGAACTCTAACAAGTGCCTTAACATGTGTCTTATCAACACATATTAACAGAACTCTAATACATATTCCTCTGATTATGATGAAAGATGATCTGAGCCACTCATTTTGTAAATTTTGAAGTAAAGTTGGATGTTTCGTTTGCCACTCCACGGAACTTGATGGAGCAAGAAAGTGTAAACAGTTTGCCGAAGGACAAATATACAGTACATAATCAATCCGATGCCGAAGAAAATGAAAAATACAAAGATTGATTAAGTTATTGGCCTACCTCTTTGAAACAAATGCTCTCCAAGATCCCTTCCACCACAAAAAATGCATCAAGAAGATAATTCTGGATAGGAAATCGGGGAGCCAGTAGTGAGGAAGACAAAATAATAAATTGATGATTATTAATGAGATGGCCCCATTTGGATAGATCCGTAAAGGAAATTTTCCTATAAGATGTGTAAAGTACTTCCAATTTTGGATACTCCACTAGTCCACTCTTTCTCTATTTTCTTGACTATGGAAGCCTCTCTTCCATCCCAATGTTCATCGTTGACCAAAACCAAAGAAGAAGAGAGGGATGAAAGCATTAAAAAGTTAGAGAGATGCTATGAAAAATACAGGGAACTAATCCTAACCCTTCCGAAGGAGAAAGATTGGATAACTGAGAATCTCTACATGTATGAAGGCTTTTGGTACGACCCCATGTATGGCTTGGAAGGTACCTTGTTTGCCAAGGACAAAATAATGAGATGGCCCCATTTGAATAGAACCGTAAAGGAAATTTTCCTATAAGATGTGTAAAGTACTTCCAATTTTGGATACACCACTCTTTCTCTATTTTCTTGACTATGGAAGCCTCTCTTCCATCCCAATGTTCATCGTTGACCGAAACCAAAGAAGAAGAGAGGGACGAAAGCATTAAAAAGTTAGAGAGATGCTATGAAAAATACAGGGAACTAATCCTAACCCTTCCGAAGGAGAAAGGTTGGATAACCGAGAATCTCTACATGTATGAAGGCTTTTGGTACGACCCCATGTATGGCTTGGAAGGTACCTTGTTTGCCAAGGACCATTTCCAGGCTCGTCCCACCGATATTTTCTTGATCTCACCACCTAAATGCGGGACTACATGGCTCAAAGCCCTAATTTTCGCGATAGTGAAGAGAACTTACCACACAAATTGTACTAATCACCCTCTTCTCACCATGAACCCCCATGAGTGTGTTCCTTCCTTGGAGTTCAACTTTTTTGACACACCTCCATCTAGGGTTGTCGAGAATTCACCCTCTCCTCGCCTCCTTGCAACACACATTCCTTACACGGCATTGCCTGAGTCTATTTTGAGTTCCAACTGTAAAATAATCTATCTTTGTCGGAACCCTAAGGATGTGTTAGTTTCTGCATGGTACTTTATGGCCAAGTCGAGAGCTAATCATGAGCTTCCACCCCTTTCTTTGGAAGAGGCATTTGAGTTGTTTTCTAAAGGGATCTCTCTATATGGACCCTTCTGGGATCATGTGCAAGGGTACTGGAAGGCTAGCCAGGAATGTCCCCGTAAAATTTTCTTTGTAACTTATGAGGAAATGAAGAGAGACACGTTGGTGATATTGAAAAGTTTGGCTGAATTTTTAGGGCAACCTTTCTCCTTGGAGGAGGAGAGGAAAGGGGTTGTGGAGGAAATTATAGATCTTTGTAGTTTTGATGGGTTAAGGAATTTGGAAGTGAATAAATGTGGTTATGTCTGGAAGGGTATCAAGAATGATGGATTTTTTAGGGAAGGTAAAGTTGGAAATTCGAAGAAGCATCTAACGACTCACATGATCGAGAGCCTAGACAAAATTACCAATGAAAAGTTGCAAGGTATATTTTGACTATCATATTGTGATAGTAGTTAGTATATATTACTAGTACTATTGTTATTTGAGTGCCTCAAAGTGTGTAATCCTCTTCAAAGTACGTTTGTATATGTGACCTCCTGGTAGTAATTATTAATGTTATTGGTATTGTGTAATGAATATATAATTAAGCAAGTTGAAATTTGTAATTATCGCTGTTTAGCATGAGTTTGTTTGAAGGAAATTGTTATTCATTTTTAATTTGAATATATCTCTCAATCCATAATATTTTATGCGATTTTTCAAACTTTGTTTAATAAAACAAATTAAAATCTATTAAACAAGATTGGATTGCTTATAAAAAATATTACGGATAAAAAGATATAGTTAATGTTTTCATAAGATCGCTAGAATAGTGAAAGTGCCAAACATTATGGGACGGAGGGAGTAATACCTAAGCAACTCTTCTTTATTTTACTTTTAAGAATTTCTCCGCATGCAACTATTGAGTTGGTATGAGAAGCATATTCTTATACTATATTTTAATTGACGACAACTACTGATCGAGGATATTTGCCTAGCTAGCTTCATCCTGAAAAAAGGGCAAACACCTAAGAAGCTGGAAAACAATACTGTACTAGCTAGAATTTTTAGGAAAAGTATCTTCAATTGAATTAATATGTAAATTTTTACATTAAGCGACCCGGATCATCAGAAATCATTCGGAAAATGAGAATCCGCATTTTAAGAGGTCATCATTGAAACTTTTAATTTAATATATGAGTTTTGTTAATATGTGGCCGTAAGGCACATGTTAAGACACTTGTTAGGGTTCTATAAACGAAGCCAACTAACCCCACTAGTATAGGAAATAGTGACAGTTATTGTAATATTGGGCAAAGTGAAAAACTTGTTCGATGAGGCAAAATACCATATACTTTCTACTGCCCTTTCAACTTTCCTACTAACCTTTTCAACTCTCACAGGCAATTGCAGACGTGCAACGAGAAGCTGTTTTATTGTGTTTGATTTTTATTATTGGACAAATACATAAATATCGTACTTAATTCATTAATTGTATGATGAGTGAGTAAAGATAGCAATTTTTTAACACTTACCGCTGTATCTTTCACTGCCAAATTCTAATAACTCCTTACTCTAATTTCCTTCTTAGGAGAATTTTTTTGAACTGAGTTTCTTCGAGAATGGAACTCCTTTTTTTATTCAGAGTATTTGTGTCCCTTCAATGATCCTCCACTTTTTCGACGTGCCTATTATCAAGGTGAGTTCATGCTTATTTTGGGTATTTTCGTCATTCTTATTGAATTTTTACTAAATTCATGTTTTATTTTTTAGATTAACCATCCGTCTCGAGCTGAGTCTGAAAAGTAAAAAATTATGACAAAAAAGGTTAACTAAAAAAGACAGAAAATTGTATTTTTTGCTTACAATGTCGTTCTATATGAAAATTTTCAACTTCGGTCCAAACATTGAGAGTAATGATTTAATTCAAAAATGACGATGAAAATCAAAACAAAAATTACAAAAAATAAGTTTTCATCGAGCAAAGGAATTGAATGTATCTCTTGTATCTTGATAAAAAGGGAAAAATGAAAAAAAACCAATTGTTCCCACGCACAAGTGTTCGATCGGGCTATTGTTGTCTAACGAATTATAAAGGGAAAAAACATTTACCAAAAAAAAAATAGAAGGAAAAAAACTGAAGGGAGGGCAGTAGAAAGTAAGGATATTTTTGTCTCATTAAACAAGTTTTTCACTTTGCCCAATATTACAATTACTGTCACTATTTTCCTATACTAGTGGGGTTAGTTGGCTTCATTTATAGGACCCTAACAAGTGTCTTAACATGTGCCTTAGAGGCACACATTAACAAAACCCATTAAGTGAAAGGCAAAGGCTCTGCCATTATATTCTCGAGATAGGAAATGTCTGGCAAAGAAAGAAAGCGTGGTTGCTTTCTTTCACATGCAAATGTGGCTTTCACCTCTTTTTTTCTTCCTCGGGCCCATACCACTTGGCATTGAATATTCATCCAAATATAATAGGGTATGTGATTGAGAGTGGATTGGATAGGGAAGTTGGCATATTCCCTAATCATTCATGAGAGAGCTAGGTAGGAAAAGTAATCGTGAAGAAATTAAAGCCCCCTTTTTGTTGTGTGGTGAGTTTGAGGAAATTAAAGACAGATATCGCCTATAGACTTCTGTTTCTAGCTTGAATATTTGCACAACTCATGTTGAGGTTACAAAATGAAAACAACCAAAATAAAAAATAAAAAAAAATCACTTCAAGTTTAAATTAGATCTGTTTTCTAGGGTTTGGACTAGTAATAAGATGAAATTAGATCTATTTGTTTTAAGGAATATTTCTGATTTATGGTGATAATTTTGTTGTATTATTTATAAAAAGTAATTTGGATAATGATGACTCTGAATTCTCTCTCTCTCTCTCTCTCTCTCTCTCTCTCTCTCTCTCTCTCTCTCTCTCTCTCTATATATATATATATATATATATATATATATATATATATGTTGTGGATGCTTAATTTGCTACCAATTAATTCAAATTTGGCCAAAGAAATAGCCCAACCATTTTGAATGAAATGAGCAAAGTTTGCGCGAAGTTTGAATGAGATGAGCGAAGTTCGTTTCTATTTTAATGTGTAAGGGTATTAATAAAACTTCGTAGAGGTAACTAGACTTAGATGTAAAATAAAACATGATTAATCTGTGGCTAAACAAGGGTATTGGGCTGAAAAGATGATCTACAATCGCAGCTCGCCTTTGTGGGCCCAAAGCTCTTAGGATTTGTTTGGATGTATTCTTTTATTTTCCGGAAATTCAAGCTCAGAAAGAGAGTTGGGAATTTTAGAGGTGATAGTACATCTGGAACGGAAGAACTTGAGAATTATCGAAGATAAAGCTGGGTGCTTATATATGAACTTAAGTTAAACTTAACTTAAATCTAGAAATTGTCATTTTTTTTTTGCATTTGTTAGTTTTGCACTAAATTTTTATGGGTTATTGATTCGTCTCGACGGGAGGAATCAGAAAAGTAATTTTTTTAACTTTTATCTAAATATTTTGAGAAATAATTATTTTTTAGTAAAAAAAGTCACTTTTACTTCTTCTTTTTTTACCCAAACTATCAAGCATGAATTTTCACTCGGAAATAGATCCATTACTGACCAAACAAAGGGGACATTAGTAGTATGTTAATCGAAAGCCTGATTGCTTTTAGAAATTTTAGTTCAACCAGTACCTGATGGCTGTTGCGAAGACGTTTTAACCAACGGTAGGCCTGACTGAGCGAATCTTTTTTGTCTTGTCTTCCAATAAAAGCCATAGGAAAGATACAAGGCATTAGCAGAAATTCCAAACAAGAAACAAAACAAGAATGGAGGATTCGGAAACCCTGTATGGCTGTATCACCACACGGTAAGAAAGAAAGAGGACAGCTTTGGAAAAGCATTCATAGCATTGGGCCCCTATGCCTGGAATTTCACATGCATGGGAGAAGAAAAGAAGTCAATAATGGCATCTCTGAAAATGAACCGGATGTGGCCCCAAATACAGCCCGTCAAGGCCCCAACTAAGGTTACCTTTTTTTGAGTTACAAGTGCAAATTAAAATATAGGGAAGACCTTTGCTCTGTTTGTAACTTAGGGAAAAGAAAGGAAAATTAAAGAATTTTTCATCTTATTGTTTGGTTAGAAGAGAAAATGAGAAGAAAATAAAGATCTCAGGTGTTGTGAATAGTAAATTTTTTCTCTTATTTTCCTCTCATTTTCCTTCTTTCTTTTTTTCCTTTCCTTTCTTTTCTTTTCCATAGGTTCCAAACGGAGCCTTAAAGGAAAAATAAACCATAGCAAATAAATGAATGGGGAAATGATTTTGCCACTCCTTTTTATGTTAACGCTACTCCCCTGCAAGTGTATTTTTATTGCAAAAATACACTTGCAAGGGAATGACGTTAATAAAAAGGGGGTGGCAAAATCAACAGCCAATGAATAACACAATCTCGCATGATCAGTCATTTCCAACTACCTTGACAAGGAACATCATCTTCTTATCAACCCAAAAAGAAGAAGAAGAAGAAAGAAACTTCTGCTATTACAAGGAAACCGAGGACTTGTTACAGTTGCACCAATAGCTTGTCTAAGAATGAAGACTATGGACCAACTTCACTGAGAATTCAGAATTGGTATAACATCTTATAGCTAAGCAACGATCAATTGTGAGTGGACTGAACACCACCCAAGCAGATTTGTTTAACAGTTGAGCATCGGCCTAAAATTTAAAACGTTCCAAGATGTTACTTCCATCCAAAGTCATGATTCTAGCTGGCTTGGCTTCATCAGCAGGGGAAACAGAGTATCCAATGTATGTTTTAGCCCAACCACTTGCCCTAGAATGGTCCATCAACAAAACATCAGAAGCAATACAGTTAGAAAAGACAACATTCAGGCTAAGGAACACAACCATTACCAACTGGTGACATTATGTGAGATTTAAACCTTAACAATTAGAATCACCACCTTTAGGAAGTAATACAATAAATTCCAAGCAAAAATAGATGCCTGAAATTGATCGACTAACAAAATTTATAGACATAGTAAGCCCTTGTTCTTGATTGAAGCATTTCAAAGATTGTAATCTTTAAACTTTATAACAGAATATTTTGTTTAATAAAATTTTGTGATACCCGTTGGAAGAAAGTACACTCAAAGTGATCAAATGTAACTATGTAGCATGAACTCTTTGTCAGAGTCCTCGAACACCAACATAGCATTCTCTGGACATGTATCTAAAACTCAAATCCGGAGCGTCCTTATTTTTCTTTACTTTTTTGTTTGGGCACTCTGGGGACACTCAAAAAAATGCTCCAAACACTCCCACAACAATCACAAAGGTAAACATCTAGAGACTGAAGTAGGTCATGACTCATGAAGTTACGGACCAAATCACTATAAATCTTCGTGTTTGATTTCTCTCTCCCCTACACTTTTACTTTTCGTTTTGCATATTATATTGCATGAGTAGAATGGTATGTCTTTGAAATCAGACTTGTTGTAAAATAGCTTGCACAATAAGTAGATTTGTCTGGGAGCATGCCAAGTATCCTACATCTCATTAAAAAAGAAACAAATAAAAGAAATAAAAACTAGTTATATTATTAATCGGAAAAGATATAGGTACCAACGGATTTCCCACTGAAATTGTACTGACGGCCTCGCCGGGCCGTCTCCGGCCACCGTACGGCCGATCCGAACCGTCCAATAATTCTAAAAAAAAACAAAACGAGGGGCCTTTCGCGAGAAACAACGGCATCCGATGTGTGTAGGGTGTTGGATCAAGCACTCTTTTTTCGTGTATATATGTAAAAAAGAGTGCTTGATCCAACACCCTACACACATCGGATGCCGTTGTTTCTCGCGTAAGGGCGCCTCATTTTTTTTTTATAGAATTATTGGACGGTTTGGATTGGCCGTCCGGTGGCCGGAGACGGCCCGGCGAGGCCGTCGGTACGATTTCGGTGGGAAATCCGTCGGTACGGATAGCAGCACTCATTATTACTATGAAATAATAAAATATGAAGCATTCTCATAATTGCCGTATTCGGTCGATTAGCGACAGATGGTGAAATATGGTATAAACAAAGAGGCAACAATATCCCAAGTTTTTTTGGAAAAAACCCGGATGCAAACCATCCGGTCCCGGGGACTTCCAGGTTTGAAAGACCAGAGAACCTTTTTAATCTCAACCAAGGTGGGGAGAGAGCACAAGGTTTGGTGGCACTCCGTCTCGATCTGGGGAAAAAGGAAGGGAGAATCCAAAGAAGACAAACTCATGGTCATCCCAGGAGTAAAAAGATTCCGGAAATGCGAAGTAAGAGTTTCTTGAATAAGACTATCCTCATAATGCCACTGACCATTTAGGGTCCTTGAGAGCGCGAATCTTATTATGCTTATTCAGTAGGGATGGAGGGTAAGGGTGGAAAAGCTCGGGTCACCCCAACCTTGTTAGAATTATTTTTAATGTAGCAAAAAAGGTTTTGGCATGGCTTAATTAATTACCCTTTTTTGTTTCTGTTAAAACTCTTTTTGTTCCTTCCAAAACTCAAGATTTACTTTTGATTGCATGACTTAATTAATTACCCTCCATTACCAATTGTTTTACACGATGAAATCCCATGACTTAATTCAAATAACTGCACCTCAACAGTGGTTTGAAATCCAATCAATAGGTTGCACCTCAACAGTGGTTTGAAATCCAATCAATAGGTTTTACTCTTGTCAGCCTACTCCATGTTTATAACACGATGAAATTCCATTGGATTATTTTATCATTTTTTTTAATTCTCCTACTTTAAACCCATCAGAGCTTCAAATGAGAGAGGCGTACAGAGCTTGGCTGGGGTTTCTCTTGGCATTCCCCTAACAGATCTATTGAAAACATGATTGTTAGATTGGTTGCTTTGCTCTGCACTTATAAGGGTTGTTTTAATTTGGGATCATAATTAATTTTGCTTGTTACAATCATAATTTTGCTTGAAAACATGGTGTAGTGGAGCGCAAGCTGCTCATGATCATAAATTTTTTCAGCAAACCCACCTCACCATTGTCACTGTTTTCACTATCATAATAATTTTTTTTTTCAATTTTGCACTTATGAGATTTGAAAGGGCATTTTTGTAAAGCAAGTGGTGTACTGGAGAGCAATTAAGTCATGCAATGAAAGGGAAACCTTAAGTTTTGGAAAATACAAAAAGGGTTTTGGAAGGAACAAAAAGATTTGGCATTATCAATTCCCATATATAAAATGTACACTAATTATCCATAATATATTATATTGACCCCCTTCCTTACTTTAAAAACTAAAATAAAAAATTGCTATGTAGTGGTTAAAGAAAAATGATATTGGCACTCCAAAAATTGATGGAGGCACTCCAAAAAATAAAGAAAAATGGCTTTGGAATTACACTAGTTTTGGAGTGCCTAAAATAGCTTCCTTTTATATGTGTATATGTATCTATTGCTATAAGTAGAAAGTGACTATGTGAAATTTTAAGTTCTAAGTTTTGGCCTCCATTGTCATTAAATTCTAGCCCCATCTTGTAACAGTGCAGAAGTGACAATTATTCGTCTCTGTTTTGGGCTTAAGAACAGTGCTGAAGTGACAATTCAGTTACCCAGATAATTTTTTGGCAGTGCATCGACACTATCAATTACATTAAGATTGCATAACCAGTTTATATTTGCATTCAATTAAAAATTGCATCTGAAATGTATAATATTGCCTCCAATTGAAGAATTAAGAAACATGGACATTAAGATACATTTGCTAACAGAAGTTGCAGGTCCGGTAGTGGATTTCATGGATGGAGTACGAAATAGAGAGAGAGCGCGCAAGAATTGGTATCAAAAGCGTAGTTGTGAGGATTGAGTTGTCGGGAAAATTGGTATTCTAGTCCTATGTTCTGTTTCCACGGCAATTGTAAGTGTGCGATAACACTTCCAATTGCCACGGCTTCTAATTGAAAACCAACCTCAACTATTGACTGCGCGAATGGACGACTGTGATTACGCCATTCCGTGAACAAGTTTCTCTTTTTCACCTTTTCAAAAAAAGGTACCTATATCCTGTAATATATTGTAACTTTGTTTAGTGAGGGTAATTTTATTCAACAAAATCTATATATTGTAAATAAACAGTATAATAGTGAAACTAGCCACTAATTGTGTTGCGTTTTTTCCCCCTAGTTGGTCGATAATAATATGCGTGTTTGGGGGGTTTATAGTATTTTCTAATTTAATCACGATATGCAGTACGTACCATTATCCACCATCTATCACTGCATACCCTACACCAGCATGATCAGGCAGTGTAAGATGGCAAAAGTTCAACCCGACCCAGAGGATCCAGCAAAAGGTCAACCCGACCCGAAGGACCTAGAAAAAGGTCGGCCCGACCCAAAGGCTCCAGTTCCTGCCATCACACAATAGCTGGAGAAACGCAATGGTTGTGAGAAGCTCCTTAAAATCATGGGAAAATGACAGCCAATGACGTGTTTTGATAAATAATACATACCAATGACATTTTCAGTATTAACAAATGTTCTTAGCTTGTCCTTGACGGGTATTAATTATCAAAATACGTCCTGGGCTGTTATTTTCCCTAAAATCACTTGTTCCCTCCCCGTGATAAGCAATTAAAACATGACCAATCACTTGTTTTGTACCATTAGACACAGTTTTGGTACTGAATTAGCCGTGCTTTACTACTAATCCCATCTTGTTTCCCGATCTTTTATTTTCGGCAAAAAAAACGAAATATAAACGATACTGATAAGTAGAATATACCTAAAGAGCTCAGTACTACCAGGCCTACAGACTTGGGGAGTACGAGCTACCTTCTTTCCAAGCTCTTGTAAAGGACCTACAAGGAACGGAGCAATAACCTTCCAGCTCCGTCCTACGGCCGAAGTTTGAAGAAAGTCTAAGGACCAGCTCCGGCTCCTAGCTCCCTTGTAAAGCTTAACTTCTACGGTATCGTATGAAAGGTATGCTTGTTTAGATAAAGATGCCATGACAGGAAGAAGGAATCCTAAGGGATAAGGGAAGGATGAGATAAGCCCAAAGGGCCAGAGATATGCACAACCGTGATTAAAGATGAGATTCCTAGCCCTGGCAGGAATCACATGGATTACTAGCTAAGGCAGGACTCCACACTCCTCAAAGAGGGGATCCGGAGCCTACAAGATATAGTCCTATAAGGACTCAAACTCCGATAGTAATGCCTATAAATACGACGGTAGAACACTAGTATTCAGTACAGAACTCTAACACAGAGAACTTCCATTCATTTACGATAAAGTTCCTACTGACTTAGGCATCGGAGGGTGGTTGGCACGCCACCACACCGGTGACATAAGTTATCATCTTTGTTTTGCAGGTTCGGATCGGAGCTATCATCGAAGTTGCTTTATCAGATACATTCAACTAAAATTGCAACTAAAATCACACAACACGGGGTGTATTCTTATATATATGCGTGCGAGCATGTGTATCGAAATTAAGGATATGAAATTGTTAATACTAATATGTTGTGATTATGGTTATGCTCTGTGTTTCCAGGCGTGCCTAGGTATTCTCCCACTGATTCTGTATGTAATTTTCAAATTTCTCATTCATACCTAGCTGAGCATGCTAGCTGCTGGACGTCTCTAGCTAGCCTTGCATGTTTCAAAAAATCCTAGCTACTTCCTCTCTGTAATGTTCACGCCGTTCGCACTTCTCTTTCATCAGGATACATAACATCTTTAGTACACTTTTAAAAATAATTCGGACACAGAAATATCTGGGTTTTTTTTTTTAACAGAGCAGAGACTGGTTAAAGTAAGTACTAACCAGGCTTACCACTCTAGATTTTATGGACTCTCCACCCTCCTTCTGGATTCCGACACCGCCACTATATTTTTTGTTTTGTTTTGTTGATGTTTTTTTGTTTTTGTTGTTTTCCTTGCATTTTCGGATCGATGGAGTTCCGGTTCTTTGTACTTTTTTTGTATTATATAAATGGAATTATCTTGTTCATCAATAAATAAATAAATAAATAAAGTACAGAACAACCTTACCCGTTCCAGAAACCTTCTTAAAAAATAAGCAGCTTATTTCACATTTTCAAACTCAAAAATAAAGTAAATGAAATTTTTTTAAATTTTTTTTTTGCATCGTATAAAAGATCTCATCAAGATCTTCCAAACAAGATCCATAGTCCATATTTTTAGATTTCAATAAGCCCATAATTTTTTAGCTTGAAATTGCCTTCTTAAAAAATAAGAGTTTTTTTTTGGTTCCGGAACGGAGCCACTAGTTAGTAGCTATTAAGGTTGTGTAACATCTCTAAAACCAAGAGCATGTCTAATTTGTCTGATGGATTTTAGTAGTGGAATGTTGTACTCATTGCCGCAGCGGTGGCAGGAGCAGAATTTTAACTCAACGGTCATAAAAAAAATTTGCATACAAAACACTATATTTACTTCGCTTCAAGACTTATTGAGCCTAATTTGAGCTATATTATCTCACAAATTTCAGTAAATTTCTATTTACTCTGCTTTGCACGACTAATAAAGTGCCGACAATAGAAAAAAATATTAAATAATATGAAAAAATATAGTACAAAATTCTACAACATTTTTTTGAACCTCGGGGGTTCGCTTTAAAAATCCTAGTGGAGCTGCCTCTGTTCGTTGGAAGGATTACATATTTGTTTCACATTCCAATCTTTTGAAAGTTTGAAACACACTATTTCTCTTTCAGAAGGGCAACAAATTGGAATGGGGATTTCAAAAGAAAGCGTTTGGGATCGTTCCACATGAATAGCACCATTAGACCCACTGCAAAATATAATGATGATTAAAAGAATTCCTGAGAAAAATTGTCTCGGCACTTGCACTTGTCGATTATCCGCAACTCAGCACTGTGACCCAAGGACAACTTAATTAGGGGCAGAGTCGGGATTTTTGTGCCGGGAGATCACTACTCAACCGTAGAAAATTTGTTTTCATTTAATAACTTAGGCGTCCGGGCCACTTTACACGCAAATCGACCAATCCTGAAGCCCAATGACGCTGTCCACTTGTGGGAAATTCAATTAAAGCTGGAGCAAAGCTCTGTATGGACTAGCCCCATAAAGTTGATAGAACTGAGAGATTTTGAAGATCTTAGGAAAGAACAAACCCCTTAAGTTCAAAATCTCGACCAATAGGCCAAACTCTTGAGGTTCATAGAAGAATTGTCAACAAAAAAATTTGCTAACGACAACCCCTAAAGGAATGATTAACATGCTAAAAACGTCTCAACACTAGTGAAAAATGCATACAAGTATATGGAATTATATGGATCTTCGTGATTTTTAATTGTTAAAATTGTAGTGCTTTTTTGTTTGATGTATAATATCCACGCCTATTAGGTAGTTGTTAGCAAATTATGGCACTAGAAAGGGGCAAGAGTGTAATCTTAATAGAAATTAATCTATGTTAGGACAAGTTCGTTATAATTACGGGATCAAATTCACAAAATTATGTCAAAAATATCAATTTGTCAAGGAAGAAGTTGGAAGACAGTGGGGTTAAGTGATCCCACTCCATCCAATGTCCCTCCACCCATAAATAAATGAACATCATTTCTTTTTGGCATGGCTCAAAGCAGGAACGGCTAAACAGAGAACGCTGCCGGAGAGATGTTATCAGTAATATTTTCTACCCAAACACTTTCAAACATCAAAAAGATTAATTTTGGAGCATGACAGAATGAGTGTAAGTGTTGCTTCCACGGTGTTTTTGTGGTTTGTTTTTCACTAAAAAGGATATATGAAGTATCGACACTCCTGTGGTCGCCGTATTTGTATCTGGAACGCCAGGAACGGAACACGGCGGGGAAACGACAAAAAATGTATGGGAAACGTCATGTGGCATCTCCATTATATTTAACAAGTTTTTGGAAGGGGTCATTAATTGTCTTTCCACACCGGGTTCCATTAAATTTGTCTAATATTGCTCCAATGTTTAGGGGTAATTAATTCGTCTAGTGGTTTTTCTACGTTGTATTATGGTTGGTACTTATCTAAGATTATGCAAGAATTTGATATCCATCCTCTATGATTATATATATATTTTCCTTATCTCTGTCATGAATGATGGCAATGACATTTGCGTAAGGTAATATTTGAGACTTCCAACTAATTAGCAAAACAAAAATATTAGAGACCATCATACTATAGTACCATTATAAGAATCAAGGAGAACATAGTCAAAAATCAATCCATAATTAATTTTCATTATTTATCCCATAAACACTACTCCTGTTGTTACAAAATGCATTCTCCTGAGCGTAAGAGTTGGTCATGAGAAAGAACTGTAGAAAAAAGAAACCGCTAAAGTTGGTCATGAGGAAGAACTGTAAAAAGAAGAAACTGCTAAATTTATCATTCGGTAAAAGGATGTAAAGAATGAATATAGGAGTAGGTTTATGCGCCCCTAATTTATCCTTGTTAGATTCTATAATGCTTAATTTTTGTGTTGTAAGTGTTGTGAGGTTCTAACATTTTAATGGACTTTATGAATGCTCCTATTGTGCACGTGGTCTTGACAATAAAATTGGGTGCAGAACAATACAAGTGTGTTTGGTGGGCCCAAAGACTTTTCCATTTTGACTGATAATTGGATCATATTATAAATTCATGTGGATACAAAACAAAAAAGGGAGTGTGGACGGTTAAAAGGAGAGTGTAACATTATTTTTCTTTTATTAAGAGAGAAGGTTTGAATATAGGAAGGAGTTTGAAATTTTTTTCTAGTCTTTGATTTTTAACTTTTAGTATATATCCTGCAAATTGTAGGAAAAGAAAAAAGTAAATGAACTTTATTAGGAGAATGGCAAATGGGAGAGAGAGAGAGTGTAGATAATGACACGCGTGAATAAGGGTAAGCCACATTTTGCTCATGCCTCACTGTAAATGTAATTAAGCTACACTCTTTAAAAAAAAAAATGTAGTTAAGTGACAAGGTTCCGGTTAATGCATGAACGGATAATGGGGCGGATGCAGGGACGGAACCAGAATTTCGTAAACGCCGGAGCCGAACTATGAACAACAAGATTTTGAAATTTTCAGGTTCGCGAATTTAATAGTTTGTTTGGTTAAGATTTGCGGGAGTTTTTTTTTGGTAATAAGCAGAGAGATAGAAAGAGAAATTAGATTAATAGTTGAACGAAAAACTTATGGGAGACCGTGTGCAGGGAGAAAATTTTGGTTGTGGGACCTAAAACAAACACATTCTTCAAGTATTTAATTGTGTAAACAAAACCCAATACAAAATACAATATCCACATATTCTTAAGAAACTAAAAAATAACTAATATTAATATTAAAATTCGGGAAAAAAAAAATCCCAGAACCATGCGGGGGCCATGGCCCCCATATGCTCCAATGTGGTTCCGTCATTGGGCGGATGTGCCATGGCGACCTCCATATATACCCAATTTTTAAATTTGTTAAGTTTTTTCTTCAATCTTTAAAACTATATAATTATAAGCTCACTAGCTAGCGCACCCATCATTTTTCTAATTTATCTGGCCCCGCCTATGTAAATTATTTGAAAATTAGAATTACTATACTCCTTTGCTTGGAAGTGTCTAAAAGAAATCTAATACGGGTTATAGATTTTTTTTTTTTTGGTTAGAGAATAGATATATATATATGTACAAGATTGTATACATCTATGGTAAAATACGACTTTTTTTGTTATTGTTTAAACTTGAGAGAGACTATAGGGACTATTGGTGGAACTTCCCTTTTTTTTTTACGACTCCCTATTTCTTTTCTTTTTTGAGAAAGAAGGATTTTATTAATCTTTAAAATTGTTACAAAGATTAAAATGATCATGCAAAGAGGTATCACAACAAGAGGAATGCATCACAATTAGATTGGCACCCAAAACCTTAACAATTTGTTTACACCCGTTTTTGGCACCAAACCTTGGGCTAGAGCTGGAGTGCCATTTAATTAACATTTAATTATATTGGGCCATTTTTTATGAGTTGCTCGGGCTAAAAAATTAATGGGTCACATTAATTTTGTGATTTGGAGCAAGGCCCAATTAATTTTTGTCCAAGTGAAGCGAGATGCGCCTAATAATTTGCTATGTGGTGGCTGACAAAGGTATACACGCATGTGTATATATATGCCATGTTCCATATTGGAGAGAATAGTGGTTTTTGATTTGTTAGTGGGCACACAAATGAAGGACACTTGGTATTCTATGTGGAAACAATTAGCCCATTGCTACATTGATTAAATCTTCTGGAACCATCCCATGAATAGAAAAAATAGGAGAGGCCCACTAGCCTTTCTCAACTTCTGGTAACTACCCACTCAAGCATGATGGTGCAACTGGGACACATGGCATCACAAGAATGAAGCGGGAAAAATCCATCCTATGCAAAGCTGAAGACCCTTGCCTATAAATCCTAGTTCACAAGATGAAAAAATGATTCACATACCAATTAAGCCCAGCGCTTAAACCAAAGTCTTCCCAGCAAAGCAATTATCTCACTTTTCTTAAATTTACTCAGTTACTTCTTCAAGTAATTCGAGTTTCTATCTCTCTTGTACTCCCAACTTTATTATAACGACATAATAAAGTTACTTCTACGTTGTTACTTCTTTTCCTACACGGTTAGAAAATTACTAAGTCCTCTTTCGTTGAAGCAAAACCACGAACCATCACTGCAATCTAGCCCTTAGGTTTGCAGCACTTTTGTTGTACAATTACGAAGTCAGGAAAGGGATGCCCAGTCCTTACGTTAGACACGACAAGTCTTGGCATGACAGCGCTCAGTCCTTGAGCCATTCTCGAGCCGAACATTCTTTTTGGCACGTCCAATGGGACCCTAATCGTCTAAGGGTTTTATTATGGCAAGAAAGCAACAACAGCAACAACAGCAACAATCAGATCCACCCATCCCAAATCCACCACAGAGTCCTGAAGGAGTGGTAGTCGACGTGCCATTACTCTAGAAAATTGGTCCTTAGATGAAAATTGGTCCTTAGATCAGCGCTCGAGATCTTAGCGATGCTACCGTCAGCGTAAAAAATTATATGTTCATGGTAGGATGCGAGATCTCCCACATCGTTACACAGTTAATCTCACAATCGTTCTCTCAGTCCTTGGAACCTCTGACCATAGCAGTTAACAAAATGGTTGCTACGCTTACAAAGAGGCTACCGCTCGCTCCTCAGCAACCGTGCTTTCCATAGTTTGGATTCTATAGCAATGGTTAAGACCAAGCTGGCTCAAAGGTGGCAATCCTACCTTCTCATACCTTTTACCACACTACCTCATCTAACAGCCCTACACTCGGGGGGTAAAAAGAGAAGGGAGTTGTGATTGGACGAGCTTAGACACCTCTAGCAAATAACGATCAAAGGTTTGTTTTGGTTGACGACTAGAGCAAACCTGACAAATCTAACAAGACAGACAAAAGACCTTTGCAAGGAGACCAGAGCTATAGAAAAGACAAAAGAGTTGTTCACACTCCTCAAAGCTCTGATACTCAAGGGGCAAATTCTATTTAGAACCAACAAGCACAAAAGGCACGCCCACAACTATCTCATGTGCCAAACATGTCCATGGGAAGGGATCAAGTTCTAAACTTGCTTCAGGAGCAGTTAGGACCTTGTTTCAGACTTTTGGAAAGGCCAATGTATAAGAAACCTTATATCGAAGAGGTGGAGAATACGCCTTTCCCAAAGGGCTATAGAGTTCTAGAATTTCAGACCTTTAATGGAGAGAGCATGCAGTCAACAGTGGAGCACATTGCTAGGTTTCAAGTTCAATGTGGAGAAGCTGGGACCATTGATGCTTTGAAGTTGAGGCTCTTTCTGAATTCTCTTACTGGGATAGCCTATACTTAGGACATCAATCTACCACCAAACTTAGTACAGACCTAGGCAAATTTGGAGGAGATGTTCCATCAGCAGTTCTATAGGGTAGAACCAGAAAATGACGTTGGCAGACCTATCATACAATCGTCAAACCCATCTAGAATCTGTGGAGTCATATCTCTAATGGCTCAAGACTACATCATTCAAATGTAAGATAGTCCTTCCAAAGGCCGAATATGTGCATATAGCATTAAACAGCTTTGGCTTTGAGATGAAGAAGAAGTTCTATGGGACAGAGTTCAGAGACTTATTCTAGTTGTCTTCTAAGGCATCTCATTGTGAGAGGCTCTTGGCGGAGGAGCAGGACCAGAAGACAGCATCCAAGGGAACCTACTATCGTGGCCGTAATTACGAGGTTGCTGCAGTGGAAATAAAGGCAGACTCAGATGTGGCAGTAACTGAAATCATCAACAAGAAGCCAAACGTTTGCAAGGCCTTTGTCAAGATGGAGCCAATGAAGCAGCCTATCCAGAACACTTTTAATAGGCCAACCAGGGCTTATACTTTTGATGTTGGTAGGGCTTAGGCTATCTTTGATAAACTTCTTGCTGACAGGTTGCTCAAACTGCCCTTTGGTCACAAGATTCCAACTCTGAAAGAACTAAAGGGCAAAGAGTATTGTAAGTATCACAACTCTTGGAGTCGTACAACTAATAACTGCATAGTAGTTAGAAATGATATCCAGGACAAAATTAAGAGGAGAGAGTTCAAATTTCCCGAGAAGGATAAGCAGCCCATGGGGTCGATGGCAATTTTAGACACCCTATTCTGGACTGTTCAGATTAGTTTACTTACAGTCTTTGATTCCCCAACAATGAATACAATAAAGAACATCCTGAGATTGTTAGTGTGTTTGAGCTTTAAGCATTCTGAGCCTCATTCAAACCATTTCAAACTCCATCTCAAACCCTTCAAGCCAGAACCAAATGGCCTCAGCAAAACCTTACTAGCTTACTCTAGTACTGTGCTGCAACGTGTGTTGGTAAACTGTCATGTGTTAGTCATCGGCCGTTGATCCAGTTTCCACTCGCACACGCAGGTACAAGATCGGCGTATGCCAATCAAAGCCAGTCAAATCACCATTGGTCAACCACGTGCATAAGACTTTTGTGCCACCCAGTACACTGTTTTGATCAGAGAAATGATTTCGGGCA
Organism: Rhododendron ovatum; assembly: GCA_019656835.1. Lineage (NCBI taxonomy): Eukaryota > Viridiplantae > Streptophyta > Magnoliopsida > Ericales > Ericaceae > Rhododendron > Rhododendron ovatum. The sequence goes on along the minus strand of CM033796.1, from coordinate 39,841,107 downwards.
AAGGATGTTCCCCCACTCTCACACAAGTCTCCCATCACGCTTCCCTCTCATTAATGAGAAGGAAGACTTCCGTCCAAACCCAACCAGCCTTGACTCAGGTGGTTACATCCCTCACCCTCTATATATACTCCCCTCTTTCACTCTTGCAAAGGGGTTAACCACCATAAAGATCTTTAAGTCTTTCTTTCTCTCATTTTTCCTTAGTTCTTTACTTCTTCTTTCTTTCATCCATTGAAAGAGCAAGCAAGGGCTGCCCTCTCAATACATGACTCATACCCAAACACTCATCATCCATCTCTCAAATACCAAGCTTAAGCTCAAAGCACACCATCAAACCCAAAACCAAAGGTATATCACCTTTTGTAAGCTTTCTGTTCTAACCCCTGAGGGGAGCTGGCAGGGTCAAGTCTGGTAATCAATACCAGTCCTGGCCCTAAAGCTGGCAAGGATTCAAGGATTGAGCATGACTATTAGTGGCGCACGCCAGTAACATTGAGTTGTACGACAGTAATGGCTGTACGTGCAATATTGGTGTGGGGATCATTGATCAGCTATTTTCCGCTCTTCTTTCTCTTTTATCACCTTATTGCATGATAAGAACTAGTTTACTGCTTTCTATACTTTTAGAACTGTTTAGCTGTAGTGTTCAATACCTGCTTTTGTCTGCTTTGGAATGCCTTTGGGATCTTTCTGGTCATGTTTCCAGAACCCAGATGATGCAAAGCCAAGCACTAAGCAGAAAGATATAACTGGTGTGCGGTCTCCCTTAACTGGCATAAGGCAGTTGGATTTAGCCCAATGGCTGGCCCTTGCATGGCAACTAGGCCATAGCCTCTGTTTGTTTCCCCATACTGTTTATGGGGTGCTCGGTTTATTTTTTATGGCTTAAAGTCATTTCATCTGTCTGTAACTGTATATATGTTGCTCTATAAACTGAGTGGTTTGTCCTGGGTGTGCACTGGTCCTTTTTAGAGCCCAGAGGGTTGAGAATAAGAGCTGTGAGTTTAGATTTACTGCAGTATGCTAGTCTTTGTGTGGCGTGCGCAGGTCAAGTCTGCATGCAGTGGTTTAACCAATGCATGCAGGTTTTCTTCTTGTGCACGTCACTCCAGACCAGTGTGCTCCAATCTGTTTAAAGCACTCACAGAAGTATGTTTTCAATCTATAATAGTTGTTTCAATAAAGCATCCATATCATTTTGTCACATAATGCAACTTGTTACAGTTTTAATCCCCCTTAATTGTTCCCTTGCCCCAACTAGCTAAAAATGATTAATGAGAGAAAAATGTAAATGTTTTACAAAATGCCCGAGTAGAGACGATCCTCGGATTGGGCGAGAGGGGTGCCATAAAACCCTTCCTCTCTCGTAACCTGGCTTCCGAACCTCAGATATCGAAGGTGACGATAGTCCAGTCTACACCTTTTTCAAAATCAAATAACGTAGCAAACGTTTCAAGTTCAGTTCTTTGGGTGTTCTATCGCTAAAACCCAAGTGACGACTCTAAATTGTAGCGTTTTGCCGCGCTTTTCCAAAAAAGGCATACCCGATTTATACACAAAAATAACATTTTCAGGGGCGTGTGCCCACAACAATCCCTTTCCCTCAGGGATGAGTACAAATGTGGTTTCTGTCAAAATGAGAAATATGCCTTGGACCGTTCCTAGGCAGAAGATAAGTTTGGGAGCCCCTTCCAAAGCATTCTACAAGTCTAGCCTAGGCAGGTACTGGGATCCTTATTATGATGAGGGGGATGTCAGGATTGAACGGGTCAAGACGTTTGAAAAACAGAATTCATTGTGGTCCAGACCTACAGGGGTGAAGAAACTAGAAAGGCCAACTTATTCCAGGATATGTACAGAGTATCCTAGCAAGCCAATCCTAAAGAGTATTATCATGGGAAGGGCTGAACCAAGTCCTAAGGAGCCACACAGATCTAAGAGGAGAAGGGTTGCCCGTGAGTTAGTGTTCAACAGGATTCAGCCAGGTTTGGTTGAAATTGAAGATGAGTTGGACAACTTGAGGATTTCTGCTCCTTCCAATGACAAGTCGAGGGTTGTGAGACCTCCAGTCACTCCTCCAAATGAATGGCACATGGTTGAGCATCCCAAGTTTCCTTCTGAACCTCCACCTTTGTCCATATCTCAAAAGATGGCCGCCAACGATTTAGGCAGATAGCTAGAAGGGCTGAGGAAGAGACAGATCTGCTGGATGACCCAATGATTGAAGATGATCCTAAGGATAAGATGAAGGTGGAAGTCCCAGAAGAAGAGCCTTTGATTGAACAACCTAAAGCTAAAAGAGCATATAAGCCCTTGGAAAAGACTGTGGAAGAGGCTAGGGGTGTGCAAAAAATCTGTGGCCCGATGGACCCGACCCGACCTGAAGGGTTTCGGGCGGGGCCGAACATGTGGTTTAGTCAGGTATGGGTCCATTTTTTGAAAAAAAAATAGTTTTCGATTCGGGGCTCAGGGTGCTGTTTTTCTTACCCGACCCGACAAAAAGACGACCAATTCATATAGATTACTTTGGTTTTGGTCGGACCCGACCCGACCAAAAAAATCGGGCACGCGGACGGATATTCCCACTCGTTCGGTTTGGGTTCGGGGCCAAAAAAATCGATACCCAACCAGTCGGGTCGGGTTTGGGTTCGGGGCCGAACCCGACCCGTCCTACCCGTGCACATCCCTAGAAGAGGCTATCATTGAGCCTCATCCAAGGACTTTACCTAAGAAGTAAGCCCCTATCGAGAAGACAAACAAAGAGGCTGTTACCAAGCCACCTCCAAAGGAAGCTACTGTGCCCAAGAAATAACCTCTCTTGGGAAGAACTTTTAAGGAGGCTAAAATCGAGCCTCTTCCAAGACAAGTGACTTTGTTCAAGAAGACAGCTCTTGAACCAAGGACGCCATACTCGGGGGGCAAGTCAAATCTGAACCCACAGGCTAAGTAATTCAGACTTGAACAGGGTCCTAATATGCAATGTAACGTGGTTGTGATCCTACCAGCAGATTTGGAAGCCAAAGACAACACTCATGGAGGGAGACGTCGTAGAGATGGGGCAGACGACTGAAATTCTAAACGAGTCTTTCTCTGTAGGACTGAACGGGCCTTTAGTGATTGTGCTGAAGGATAAGATCAAAGGAAAGACTGAGGATCAGGCAGCTAGCGTGATCTTTGAAAGGCCAAGTCTCACAATGAACAAACACATTAAGCCCTTATACATCGCTGATTGCCTCGATGGGAACCGTATCCTGGTGAACAATGGGTCAGCAACCAATCTCATTCCTAGGTTTATGATGCAGAAGCTTAGGAAGACTAATCAAGACCTAATCTTATGCACTTCAACCTTAACTGATTTCATTGGGAAAAAGACAGCTTGTCAAGGTATTATGATCATGAACTTAACAGTAGGATCCAAGACCTTAACAACACCCTTCTTTGTTGTTAATTCACATTCTTCCTTTAACGTTCTATTAGGGAGAGATTGGATTCACTCCTGTTTAGCAGTTCCCTCGACCTTTCACCAATGTCTTATCTTTTGAAATCAAGACGATGTGGAGGTGATATGGGCTGACCGCAGACCTTTCTAGGCCTCTACTAATCACGTCGAGTCCCATTTATATGACAAAGTGGTTGGTCCAATGAAGGTGGCAAGCCTTGATAAGTATGGTCACCACAAAATAGCCTTTATTCATAACAACAAGCCAACAGAAGAAGTGAAGACACTTTTTCAAGAGTTAATCGGTCCAATGATCATAGAGTCAAGCAGGCCGATTATAGCTTCATTCAAATGCCCTTCTCATTGTTAGTAAGCCCTTCAGAAATAGAGAAACACGTGGCCCTTCAAACCACATTATCAAAGTTTGAAGATTATTTACTAAGGAGGAGGCTGATGGGAAATTAAGAATCAGAGGAAGTTTATTCGGCCTGTGCGGCTGAAGTAATCAACGAGGATGAAAACCTTGTTGAAGATCTAGACGAAATCAGTTTAGAAGACCTTGAAGCAACCCTAACCAAGTTGGATGATTTAAAGGCTGACGTACAAGATCCTTTGGAATAAGTTAATTTAGGAGACTTAGAGAATCCTAGACCTGTATATATTAGCCAACTTCTGCCAGAGGACATGAAAGAGAAGTTCATCCAGCTCTTAAAGGAGTTCAAGTCCTGTTTTGCTTGGACTTACACGGAACTTCCAGGTCTGTCCAGAGACCTAGTGGAATATAAGTTGCCCATTCAACCAGAATTCAGACCTTTTAAACAACCGTCAAGGAGAATGTCCAATGAGGTCTATTTATAGGTCAAAGATGAGATTGAAAGACTCTTCAATGCTGTGTTCATACGCACAGCCAGGTATGTTACTTGGCTCTCTAATATTATGCCAGTCCTTAAGAAGAGCAGCGAGGTCAGAGTATGTGTGGACTTTAGAAACTTGAATTTGGCAACCCCAAAGGAAGAATACCCCATGCCGGTTGTAGATCAGTTAGTAGATGGAACTTTTGGTTATGAGGTTCTGTCCTTCATGGACGGACATTCTGGCTACAATCAGATCTTCATCGATGAGGCCGATATGGTTAAGACTGCTTTTAGGTGTCTCGAAGCCTTGTGAACCTTTGAATGGATTGTAATGCCTTTTGGCCTGAAGAATGCAGGTGATTCATTCCAACGAGCAATTAACGCCATATTTCATGATTTCATTGGCCGTTTCATGGAGATCTACATCGATGATATTGTGGTCAAGTCTCAGTCCTATGATGAACATTTGGAACACTTGAGGAGATCGTTCTTGAGAATGCAACAATTTGATTTGAAAGTAAACTCCTTAAAGTGTGCCTTTGGAGTCTCCGCAGGTAAATTCTTTAGATTTTTGGTCGACAACAAAGGGATTGAGGTTGACAAGAACAAGGCCAAAGAAATCATGGAAGCCAAGCCTCCTACTACCAAGGAGTTGCAAAAGCTCTTAGGTTCATTCAACTTCTTGAAGCTGAAGGACCATGACATTTGGGAAGCAAGTCATCAGAAGGCCTTTGATGAGATCAAAGGCCATTTAGCAACGACTCCGGTCCTTATGCCACCCATCAAGAACAAGACATTGAAGCTCTACATCTCAGCAGTTGAAAGCTCTATTGGAGACCTTTTAGCTCAAGACAACATTCAAGGAAAGGAACAAACAGTTTATTATTTAAGTAGGTTGTTGACTCCTTGTGAAAGGAGATACACTCCTTGTGAAAAGATTTGTATTGTCTTATACTTTTCAGCAATAAAATTGAGACACCACATGCTTCCCGTTTTTGTTTACATTATGAGTAAAACAGACCTAGTTAAATATTTGCTTTCTAGGCCAATATGAGAGGCCGAATTGGCAAATGATTTTTAGCTCTAATGGAATTCAGTTTCCAATACATTCCTCAAAAAGCTGTGAAGGGCCAGGTCTTAGCAGATTTTCTTGCTGATCATCCATGCGTGGATATCGGTGATGAATCAGAGATAGGACTAAGCGCGCTTGAAATATCACTCACTCATTGGACGCTGCTCTTTGATGGATCAAGCTCTCAAGAGATCTCAGGCTGTGGAGTAATTATTATTTCTCTCCAAGGCCTGAGGACTGAATTGTCCTTTCAATTTGATTTTTCATGTACAAATAACCAAGCTGAATATGAAGCAGTCGTTATGGGCCTTGAAATCCTTAGAGATTTAGAGGCCAGAGAAGTAAGAGTTATCGGGGATTCAAACCTTGTAATCAATCACTTGGCAGGAACATTCAAATGCTATAGTGAGGACTTAGCTCCTTATTATATGGCAGCGGTGCAATTAATTCAAGATTTTGATAATGTAACTGTCAAACACGTTTTAAGGAGTATGAATGTTGAGGCAAACAGCTTGGCTCAAGCCTCAACAGGACTGAAGTTAGCTCCAGAAACAATTCACAAGAACATCACAGTCCAAAAGAGATTGTTACCTTATGTTAGGAGCATGGGCCTAGAGCTGGAAGTATTTACTTCAGATTTCACGGGAGAAGAGTCAGATGATGAGTCTGAGAATGATTGGCGTACACCTCTTATTTCTTTCCTTAAGAGGCCTCATCATAAGGCCTCTAGGAAGGTAAGGAGGAGAGCCATAAGCTATATCCTCGTGGGAGATGAATTATACAAGAAAAGCCCTGAAGATGACTTACTTTTAAGGTGTTTAGGGCGCCCTGAGGCCATGAGGGTCATGAGGTCCATGAAGGAGTCTGTGAAGCCCATCAATTAGGGATAAAGATGAGGTGCTAATCAGAAGGTATGGATACTATTGGCCAACCATTTTAGAGGATTGTATTTGTTTTTCCAAAGGATGTCAGCCCTGTTAAGCCCATGGCCCGATTCAACGTGTTTCTACGGCTAATTATCATGCTGTGGTCAAACCATGGCCATTTAAAGGCTGGGCCCTTGATGTGATTGGAAAAATTTATTCTCTTTCTTCTGGAAATCATACTTACATCTTGGTAGCCACGGACTATTTTACTAAATGGGCAGAAGCAGTGCCATTAAAGTTTGTGGATCAATAAGAAGTAATCAAGGTGATCAAGGAGAGGATCATCCATAGGTTTGGGCTGCCTGAACACTTGGTTGCGTATAGGGGTACAATATTTATAGTAGAACAAGTGGTCAACTTTGCTGCACAGCAAAACATCATTACCTCCAATTCCACTCTTTATTACGCACAAGGAAATGGCCAGGCCGAGTCCACTAATAGGATTTTGATCAATATTATAGAAAAGATGGTGGAAAACAATCCAAGGGTTTGGCACGAGCCGCTTTCTGAGGCCTTATGCGCCTACAGAACCTCAAAGAAAGAAGCTACCAATATAAGTCCTTCTATGTTGGTAGATGGACACGATCCAGTCCTACCAATGGAAGTAGTAGTAAAGTCAACAAGGATAGCATATCAACATGGCCTCACTCCTGCAGATTATACTCAAGCCATGCTGATAGAGCTTGGGGACTTAGATGAAGTTAGGCTCGAAACCCTTGACCATATGTTGGTCCAGAAAAGAAGAGTTGTTAGGTCTTATGATAAGCGTGTAAGAAAGAAGAGCTTTTCTGAAGGTGATTTGGTTTGAAAAGTTGTCTTTCCTCTAGGAGAAAAGAATTCAAGGTATGGCAAATGGTCTCCAACATGAGAAGGACTGTACTACATTTCTCGAGTCCTCAGAGGTAATGTGTATCTTCTAATGGAGTTGGATGGTGGTTTACATAAGTATTTGACAAATGAAAAATTCCTCAAACATCATTATCCTACTATGTGGGAAATGAGAGATTTTGAGGAAAACCTACCAACGAAGCCTTAGAAAATTGGATAAAAAAGGACTAAATCGAGGCCATGCTATTCATGCATACAAAAAGGCCTTAAGTTTAGGCCACCATTATCAAAGTTCTTAGGCTAAGATTGAGCTTAACAACTTTTTGAAGATTTGATAAAGATCAAAGGACTCGTTTGGTTTGCCAAAAATTATATTTTGTCCTACTTAACAGGCCTAGACCATGAACAAGATCAAGGCCTGGGGGGCATTGTTTGAACCTGTTTTTGGCACCAAACCTTGGGTAAGCGCTGGAGGGCTATTTAATTAAATTGAGCCATTTTTATGAGTTGCTCGAGCTAAAAGATTAATGGGTCACATTAATTTTGTGATTGGAGTAAGGCCCAATTAATTTTTGTCCAAGTGAAGAGAAATACACCTAATAATTTGTTATGTGGTGGCTGACGAAGATATAAACGCATGTGTATATATATGCCACATGGGCACACAAATGAAGGACACGTGGCGTTCTATGGAGAAACAATTAGCCCATTACTACATTAATTAAATCTTCTAGAACCATCCAATGATATATGGACGTGGGCTAATTTATTATTGTTTATTGAAAGGCCATTTGACTAGGTCAAATGGCCAATGGTGCTTTTAAACCCACGGAAATAGGAAATGGAGGAAATCCATTGTCCCATTAACTGCCCATGATCTAGCTCGAAGAGATAAAATAGGAGTGGCCCACTAGCCTTTCTCAACTTCTCGTAACTACCCACTCACGCATGATGGTGCAACATGGGACACATGGCGTCACAAGAATGAAGCAGGAAAAATCCATCCAATGCAAAGCTGAAGACCCTTGCCTTTAAATACTAGTTCACAAGATGACAAAATGATTCACACATTAATCAAACTCAGCCCTTAAACCAAAATCTTCCTAGCGAAGCAATTATCTCACTTTTGTTACATTCATTCAATTACTTCTTCAAGTAATTCGAGTTTTTATCTCTGTTGTATCCAAACTTTATTATTACGACATAATAAAGTTACTTTTACGTTGTTATTTCTTTTCTTATACGGTTAGAAAATTGTTAAGTCCTCGCTCGTTGAGGCAAAATCACGAACCATCACTGCAATTTAGCCCTTTGGTTTGCAGTAGTTACGAAGTCAGAAAAGAGATGCCCAATCCTTACGTTAGACGCAACAAGTCTTGGTACACTTACGCTCAGTCCTTGAGCCATTCCGGAGCCGAACACAATCATATGGCAAACATGGAGGCGGGGGGGGGGGCTGCTGCCCCAGGTTTTCGGGCCCACTCCGGTCTCGTTCCGATGATTGGAAACGTTCACTTTGTAAAGCTCGTCGAGTAGAATAACTATGCAAAAAATCAGTTTAATTAGATATCATTAAGTACCTGATCAGAACCTTTTTATCTTAAAAAGAATGGATCCGAAACACTGGATCAAATCCACTGTAACCCATGGGCCGATAGTTATATAGGCTCCGATCAGGTACTTAATAATATCCAATTAAGCTATTTTTTACATAGTTATTCTACTCGACAAGCTCTACAAAGTGAACGTTTTCGATCATCGGAACGAGACCGGAGTGGGCCTGGAAACCCGGGGCAGCAGCGTGGGGGGCAACCCCCCGCCTCCGGGCAAACATTAGCCAAAAAAGAAAAAAAAATATTTGACAAGGTGTCAATCGAAGAAAATTAGCTAACGAAACCCAGAAATACATTAGTAATCGAAGAAACAGAAACCTCTTGAGATCTCTGTTTCCTAAAAGACAACATATATAGATCCATATTAGTTCCTTGTTCCGATCAAGTATTGAAAAAATATTTCCAACTCAAAAAACACTCATTAAGCTTATTTTCAATCATTACTCTCATTTCACTCTCCACTCATTACTTCTATTTTCAATCATTATATTCTTATTTCTCTTTCTATCGCTCTCCACTCATTACTCATATCTCCAATTATTACCCTAATTTCTCTTTTTACTCGTACATTATCTGTGGGGACTCCGTTCCATGTGATTTACGTTCTGTGAATGTGGGTTTGAGATTTTGCTCCTGATCTTCCAGCTCTGTCCTGCAAAATGAAGCACGACTAAGGACAACACCGGAGGTTTTCCAGGATGGCCCTCCGGTGCAAGAATCAGTTTCTTTGCCAGGAAGAATTTAGAGATTAGGAGCTAGGGTTTTTGTTGTGCATACCTTCTCCAATAGGCATAATGGGATATTTATAGAGAACCCTTAGCTTGATCTCCAAGGTCACACCTATGCTCAACACGCGTCAGCTGACGTCACTCTTACATCATGTTTAGGGTTTTGCAACCACTTTTCACAATGAGCTGGCACCCTCACGTGCCCCCATCGTTATCCTTATAACCGTTCGGATGACGTCACAACCATCGTCATTGTCATTACCACTGTTCCAACGCAGATGGGCTGATTCGTCGGAAACAACATGCTCGGAACCGAGCATATCGTTCGACCTCAGCAGCCGTACAAACGATTATGTTCCCCCATCCATGGGGGGTGCTCGGACGGAAGCTTTTATAAAAGTACACGTTAGTAAGACCTTCGGCTACAGGACCCTCGGCTACAGTTGCTGTTTCAAACGTTGGGAGAAAGACAGCATGGAGCCGAGCGGAATGTTGGATTATGTTTGGAAATGGCCGGAGCCATTTTGCTCGGCTTGCTACAATAGCCCCTCAACCCGTGCCGAAGCTCTTTACTTGGTATGGGTTGATTTAAGACTTGGCCGAGCTTGAGCCCGTAACAGTTTGATTCGTGCTTCTCATTAGATGACAGCTGTCGAGAACCTCAACGGGTATGTCAGTCGAAGGGACGTCTTAGCAGGTGAGGAGACGGCTGTCATGGGCGATGCTTACTATTGCCACGTGTCATACAGCAGTTGGCGAAGAGTTCGGCGATGAAATGATGGGCGGGAAATTCGAAAAGCCCCGCTCCGTTTATAAATAACAGTGAAGAAGGAGAGAGAAAGTTCTTCTGCACTCTCTCTCTCTAGCACCTGGAGCTTCTCTCTCTACAACCCCGTTCCAGAACTCAACTCGAATCCAAATCTTCAACTTCAAGCCCCATTCTAGCAGAAATCTTCAGGTATGTCATCGATTATCATTGTTTTACTCTTTCCCTTGCTTTTCATGCACATGTTTTGGGCTTTTTGGGTGATTTTTGGAGATTTTTGTACTATATGAACAGTGGAGTTCTAGGAAGAACGATGGTGTTCATCCATGAACTCAATTTGTTCTTCCAAGCCCCCCTAGAATGTTTGGTGCTCGCCGAACGATTTCTTCTGATGGGGGATAAAATAGCCGAACGGTCCCCAATCCCAAGGTTTACCGAACGTAAGGAGTCGTTATAGAAGTACCGAACCCATTATAGGCTACCCTATGACTCGTGAGCCGATAAGATAAACCGAACTTCAAAACAATTTTGTTTGCCGACGCAGATTTCAACTGCTTAATACCACTTTGTTCTTTTCCTAGGTCTGGCTCATGAGGTCATCGACGTATCTTTAGACTCGGATTGCTCGAAAACAGAATCCGATCGTCAATTCATCAGCGAGCTTCTTGAGCTGCGTAGGTTGAGGAGTAGCCGAACGATTGCATCATCTTCTACAAGGATGTCGGCGACTTCTACTGTATCCGAAGACTCTAACGCCGAGCGGGATTATGAATATGCCGCCGACGACTTCCTTACAGATCCCGAGATAAGTTTCTCCCCAGAAACTCAATCTGAAACCGAGCCACAGGTGGGGCAAAAAGCCAAGTCAAGGCTCATGTCAGGAGCCGAGGCTTCAACGTCGGCTACTAGCGACGCCGATCTCTTTGACAAGGGTTTGCTGTGCCCATATGCTCACTACTTTAGTGGCAATCCGGGAGAATACGCTGCATTCCGAATGAAGTACAACATACCCGACGACGTTCTGATCCATAGGGTTAAGAGTACTAACATAAAAGACCATAGGGATCACCGTCCCGAACACATAACCGTGCCACTAATGGCCATTTGCGAGGCTGGGCTTCGGTTCCCCCTCCATCCCTTCCTTAGGGAAATCCTTTAGAAGTTTAGCTTGGCACCCCATCAACTCGCAATCAACAGTTACCGGATCATCATGTCTGTAATTGCTTTGATCGAGAGCCAAGATTTGGACTTCAGGCCGACGGACCTATTTTTTACGTACACCATGTCCCGTCATGGTAAGTCTGGACGTAGGTACCTCACGACCAGACCCAAAAAGACTCCTCTGATCGAAGGACTCTCAGATACTGACAAATGGGCTGATTTTTATCTGGAAGTGCATGGAAACTTTGAGTTCGGCGACGGTCTTCGTCGATACGCAGTTCCAAAAGTGGCTGATACGCGAGGTGATAAGACCGAACGTGCTCAACTTTTGTAGTTATGCTTTACTTTTGTGTTTTTGCTGTTGAGGGTATTAAATTCTTCTCTCCCCCCTTTTTTAGAGCTCGGCCCAATTTCCAAGGTGCTTAACACCAATTCTCGGGAGAAAGCTTGCGACACGCTCCTCGCCCAAGCTTGCCGACACGCTCCAACGTTGCTTGATTATACACCCTCATACAAGGGTGTGCTGAGAAGGAAGGAGAAAGAACAAGAGGCCGCTCCGAGTAAGAAAAAGACAACCGGTGTTCTGTCTACCGAAGCCGCAAAAAAGAAAAAGGCGACTTCCACCGCCGAAGGAATCCGAAAGAAAAAACAACAAGGGGGAGTGAAGTTGCCGAGGATCGGGTTTACTGCTGAGGAGTGGCTTACTCCATTTAGATTCGACGAATTTACCGACCCTGCTTCCGAAGACATGTCGAGAAGAAACATCCCAAGGCCAGTGATACCAACAAAGTCGGCTAACCCAGCTCGAAGCCGAGGCTCTTCGGACCTGCAGCTTCAACAAAAAGAAAAAAGGCAGAAGACATCTGAGGATGTTCTACCATCGAACCCTTCGCAATCAGCTCCTTCGACCGTTGCACGAGCCTCTCCGCCCAAGGAGCAAAGGAATCTTTCTGAACCTCATATCGACCTTACCGACCCTGCGACGGAGGCAGCCATACGTCGTCAATTCAGCCCTTCTTACACCATGTCTGACGGCAGGGTCCTGCAACTGAGTGATTCCGTTAAGGAAGAACCAAATCTTGCAGTGACGCTCCTCAGGGGACTAGCTCTTCCAAGAGACTATGATCAAGTGCCGACCGACCTGATCCCTGGGCTCGGAGAAATGTGCTCCCATCTTGTGCAGGTATTACTTGCGCTTAGCTTTTTAGTACTTGTGACTTTTTTCTTTGGAATTTCCTGGTGGTAATCTTTATTTCCACGTTTTTGACAGGCTGGACAGGCTGCCCTGAAAGCCTATGACAGGGCCACAAAAGTTAGTGCCGAGCGTGAACGATACAGGTCTGACCGAGATTCCTACCGAACCAAGTGGAGGATCTCAGAACAGCAGGCAAATGATGCGGAAGCGGAGGTGGAGAGGCTGAAGAAGGAGCTTGCCGACGTTAAGGCTGCTGCCGAGGCCGAAGTTGGAAAAATGAAGGTAGAAGAAAAAGAGAAACTCAAAGCTGCTGACGCCAAAGGCTATGAGGCCGGAATAAACCGAGCCGCACTAGAGTACACCCAGATAGCACATAAGATGGTGAATGACGAGCTTGAGGCTCAGCTTCCCGATTTCTTCAAGCTTGGGTATACTGCAGGTGCCAAGGCGATGGCTGCTGTAATGGCCATTCAGGCCGATTCTGGCTTTCTAAAGCAGCTTCCCGAGCCGACCGTGCCTGACTTGGAGCTACCGTACACTGAAGAGGAGTGCCTACCGTTACCTCTTGAGGATGACGATGAAGAGATGACCGAAGCGCCTGTGGCTGATCAACAGGAGAAGGCTGATGGTGGTGACGGTCATTCCAAGGCTCAAGATGAAGTTGCTGAAGATGCCCCAGTTTAAGATTTTCCTTAAGTTTTGTTTTCTTTCTGAGTGTTTTGAACTTTGCTTCTTTGGACTGGATGGCACCGAACATTTGGTATATGCCATGCCTGGTGTAATAGTTTTAAGGGGGTCGGTATCGAACGTTTCACTAAGCCGAGCCCTCTTGGTAGCAGTTTTTGAATTTTAAGTTTACGTTTAAATGACTTAGAAGAAATTCTCAACTTTGTCATTGTACTGAAAATTTCTCCATGCCTTAGAAATGTTTTCTGAGTTTTTTGGCCGAATGTCAATCATCATTGGCTCGTTTTCAAGGTTTTGATAATTACTCATGATAGCCCCTACTTTGGTGTAAGGCTCGGCCCAAATAGGTGGAGTAATTGTTTAATGAGGCCATTTAGTTCGAATCAAAATGTGAACATAGCCGTGCCGAGAGCAAACTTTCAAGTTCATCTATTGTTTTGTGTTCGGACGTCAAGTTGTCCAATTTGTTATGATTTACTTGTAACAGCCCCTACGCTGGTATAAGGTTCGGCTTCAAATGCCAACCTTGTGCCAACATGATATGTTAAGTAAATGTTTTGAGTGGCAATGAGTTCGAGTCAAAGTATGAACATAGCCGAACCATTATGAATGATTGATTGGCTGGAAATCAAATTGTCCGAGCCATAATATGTTTGTAGTGAAGATATCCGAACGTAGCTGCGACTGGTGTAATACCGAGCTATAGCGATCGAAGTTTGAACTTTTGTAATCAAATGTAGAGAACATTGATGCTTCAGAAGTAGGAGAGTCTTTCCATTAAATAAAAGATGGCCAAAACAAGTACAGTATTTTGGAAAAAGGAAAGTAATAGACTTGAGAGCTAGTGTGATAGATTGAAACCGAGGAGAGGCTTCAAAGATAGGCCTTCCTGAGGTTCAGAGCGTTCCAGGGGTTCTCAATTTCCCTTCCTTCTTTGTCTTCTAACTTGTATGAGCCATTGCCGACCTCCTTAATCACCCTGTAGGGCCCTTCCCAATTCGGTTTGAATTTAGTCTTCTGATTGGCTCGGACAACCTTCCTCCAGACCTAGTCATCGGTTCAGAACTTTTTAAGCCTTACGCTCCGATTGTAGCCCCGAGCGACTTCCTGCTGATAGTTAGCCAATTTGAGCTGGGCGTCGTCTCGCTTTTCTTCGGCTAAAATAAGCTCGGTTGCGACTGCATCATTGTTGGTTTCTGGATCAAAGGTTTCAGTGCGCAGAGTTGGGAACCTTGATTCGAGTGGGATGACTGCCTCCATGCCGAAGGCCATTGCAAACGGAGTTTGGCTAGTGGAACGTCTTGGAGTGGAGTGGTAGGCCCAAAGGACCCGAGGCAATTCTTCGGCCCATTTTCCTCGCCTTGATTCCAGCCGACGTTTGATGCCAGCACAGACAGTCTTGTTTATGGCTTCGGCCTGGCCGTTACCCTGGGGGTAGGATGGTGTTGAATTGAAGAATCTAATTCCGAACTCAGCACAGAGTCCAGTTAACTCTTTGCCGACGAATTGGGAGCCGTTATCCGAAACAATAGCATAAGGAACGCCGAACCTCGTAACGATGTTCCTCCAAACGAATCGCCGAATGTTTGCTTCAGTTGTTGTAACTAATGGCTCAGCTTTCACCCACTTTGAGAAGTAATCCGTTGCAGTGATCAAAAACTTAAAGCCTCCAGGGGCAGTTGGAAGTTTGCCAACTATATCCAATCCCCACCGGGCAAAGGGCCAAGGACTAGTGATAGGTTTGAGAGACTGAGCAGGCTGCCTTGGTATAGGAGAAAAAGGTTGACAAGGTTTGCACTTTTTGACCACTTCTTCACAATCCTTCTTCATTCCTTTCTAGAAGTATCCTTGACTGAGAGCTCTTTGATAGAGAGAGCGCCCGCCAGAGTGACAACCGCAACTTCCAGAGTGAAGTTCGGTCAAAATAATTGGGACCTCAGTGGGATGAACCACTCTTAGATATGGCCCGGTGAAGCTTTTTCTATAGAGTTGGCCGTGCTCAGAGACCTAATAGTAGGCTACTTTACTGCGTACACGGTGGGCCTCATTTCGGTCCGAGGGTAGCGTGTCATCTTTGAGGAACGCAACTATTTCATCCATCCAACTTGGGCCGAGGGAAATGTTGAAGACTTCATCCGAGATTTTGTAGCTTGGCTCTTTTATCTCGCCAAAGCTGATGTGTCTGTATTCAAATGCCTTGCTTGCCGAGGCCAAACTTGCAAGGGTGTCGGCATGAGCGTTGTTCTCTCTGTTGATCTGTTCAATTTGGAATCCCTTGAACCCTTTGATTAGTTCAATAGCCGTAGCCTGATACTTTATCATCCTAGGGTCCCGAGCTTCACAGTCCCCTGTTACTTGGTTGACGATCAATTGAGAGTCACAAAAAACTTGTAAGTCTTCAACTTGTAAACTTGTCGCGGCTCGGAGTCCAGCTAACAGTGCTTCATATTCAGCCTCGTTGTTGGTGGCTTGGAAGTTAATTGTGATAGCACTTTCATGAAGAATACCACAAGGGTTTACAAGGACAACCCCTGCACCCGCGCCGTTGCTGTTTGATGCCCCATCAACATGTAACTTCCAAACGTCCCCGCTAAATAAGTTCCAAGTTTTCCGAGCCTCTTGTTGTTCTAGCATCCCATAATTAGGCTGGATCAATGTTTCTTCGTCTGGGCTTCCTGGGGTAAATTCAGCAATGAAGTCTGCCAATACTTGGGCCTTGATTGCAGTTTGAGGCTCGAAGTGGATATCAAAATTTGCTAATTCGACCGCCCACTGAGGTACTCTGCTTGATAGGTCGGCCTTTCTCAAGAGATTTTTAAGTGGAAACTCCGTGAGGACTATGATGGGGTGTTCTTGGAAATAAAGGAGCAATTTCTGAGCTGCTGTAACCAATGCCAGAAGAAGCTTCTCCAGGGGCAGATACCTAGTCTGTGCTGGGAGTAAGGTTCGGCTAGTAAAGTAAATTGGTTGGTCCTCAAGGCCTTCCCGTCAGACAATTGCCGAACTCACAGCATGAGGAGAGACAGCTAAGTAGAGATGGAGATTTTCAAAGGCTTTTGGTTTAACGAGGAGAGGGGCCGAACAAAGATAAGTCTTCAGCTCGGCTAGGGCAGCTTCACAATCTTCTGTCCATTTGAAACTTCGTCGGCTCTATTTTTTAAGAGTTTGAAAAAAGACGTGGCATTTGTCTGATGAACGGCTAATAAACCTGTTGAGGGCCGCTGCCATCCCTGTTAACTTCTGAATTTCCCGAGGAGTTGATGGTGGTTTTAACTGCTGAATAGCCGACATCTGGTTTGGATCTGCTTCGATACCTCGCCGAGTGACCAGATAGCCAAGGAATTTTCCGGAACTAACTCCGAAGGCGCATTTGTCAGCATTGAGCCGTAGCTTGTGCTTCTTCAATATTTCAAAGACCTCAGCAAGATGAGAGAGGTGGTTCTCGGCTTTGAGACTTTTGACGACCATATCGTCAATATAAGCTTCCATGATTTCGCCGATTAGAATTCCGAACAATAGGTAGACCATTCTTTGAAATGTGGCCCCCGCATTCTTGAGGCCGAACGGCATGACCAAATAGCAGAAGAGGCCCCTTGGAGTGATGAAAGCTGTCTTTTCCATATCGTCGGGGTCCATGGCTATCTGGTGGTAACCTCTATAAGCATCCAGCCCGCTGTTGCATCCACCAATTGGTCAATCTTCGGAAGGGGGAGGCAATCCTTAGGGCAAGCATCATTCAAGTTGGTGTAGTCCACGCAGACTCTCCATTTTTCGCTCTTCTTCTTTACCACCACAGGATTTGCAAGCCAAGTGGGGTACTGCACTTCTTTGATGGCACCAGCCTCGAGGAGTTTGTCCACTTCTTCGTTTACTGCTTCGGCATGAATAGTGGCAGACCGTCGAGGCTTTTGAATCACAGGCTTTGCTGATTTTGAAACGTTGAGCGAGTGCTGGATGAGCTTTGGGTCGATGCCTGGCATATCGTATGGCGACCAAGCAAAAACTTTAATGTTGCTTTTGAGGAACTACAAGGTTTCTTCACTTTCGGCTTGGGGCAAACCAGCGCCGAGCATGAAATATCGTGATGCATCTTCGTTGAGTGGGAATTTGACAAGATCCTCAATGGATTTTTCTTGAGGAAGAGATCCGACGTCTTCGAGGACTGGTTTATCAGGTACTTCAACCCAATGAACTCGTTTGGAGCTTGATGACTTTCCAATGGCCGAGACGTAACATTGTCTGGCCTGTAATTGGTCCCTGAACAGATCTTCTTGTTTGCCGTTAGCGCCTATGTACTTGACCACTTGGTGGTAGGTTGAGGCGACGGCTTTTATAGAATGGAGCCAATTTCGGCCAAGGATTGCGTTGTATGGGCTTGGTGCGTCTACAACGACGAACTCAAGATTGGAAGCAACCGAGCCCGTAACAACAGGGAGGGCAATCCTTCTGAGAGGCCAAACTGGAGTGCCACTGAATCCAATTAAAGGGACCTCTGCCGGGAGAAGGGACGATTCTGGGATTTTGAGCTCTTTAAAAAGTGACAGGTACATTACCTCAGCCGAGCTTCCTTGATCAATAAGCACCCTTTTGACGGAGTGAGTGGAGATTTGGATTGTGACCACCAGGGCGTCATTATGGGGTGTTTGGACACGTTGAAGATCTTGCTCGGTGAAAGTGATCGACCAGGGACGCTCAAGAAATTTGGTTCTCTTAGGAGCGCGATTGATGGAAAAAATTTGGGAAACTTTCTCAGCCTTGACAAGCTCTTGACGAAGCTATTTTGCCGCCTCCTTTGTTGTTGACCCATGAATAACGTTGATTACTCCGATCGGGCGAGGGATGGGGTTCGGTCCACCAACGTTCGGCTGTCTCCTCGGCGTTTTTGTCCAGTCGATATGATCGTCGAGGAGTCCTTGTGCCGCTAGATTTTCCAAAAGTGCTTTATAGGGAGCGTAAGCCGTGGTGTAATGGCCGAGCTCGTTATGGTACGAACATCGCTTCCGACTGTTATTATTGCCTTCTTCGGTGTTCAACTTTGGAGGGTTCGGCCAGACGAAGAAGGGTTCCCTCTCTATTGTACGGAGGAGGAAATAGATTGGCTCTTTAAAAACGGTGGTTTCGGCTACATAGTCATGGGCTTTGGGACCCTTTTTGTCTGCAATTTTGACTGTGTTGACCTGCTTCTTCGGTTGGACTGCGACCACGGGCTTTGAGGGTGCAATTTGGGGCGTGGGGACATGAAGGCTTTGAGGTACAGTTGAGTTTTGTCCGCCTTGGAGTTCTCGTTCGGCTTCGTAGGAACAGAACTGTTCAACCGTCCTCATTAGCTCGTTCATTCCATGAGGTGCCCAAATTGCCAACTCATCTAGGATCTTGCTTCCTGTTTCCAACGCATTTTTGAAGTTCCTTGCAGCCCAGTATTGATCAACACCGGGTATTTCGTTAAGTAATTGCCAATAACGCTCGACATACTTCCGAAGCATTTCGCCAGGTCTTTTCTTCATTTGTGCCAAGGCATCTTCTTCCTTGGCTTGCTTGTTGCTAGTGATGAACCGATAGTTAAAAGCCCTTTCAAGTTCTTTGAAACTATGGATCGATCCAGCCTCTAATTGGTTGAACCAAAGCAAGCCGAGGCGCCCGAGACTCGAGGGGAATGCTTTGCACATGATGGTGTCGTCGTCGGTGACGCATGAGATGGTGCTTCTGTAGCTGATGAGGTGGGTGTATGCTTCGGTTGTGCTAGGGTCAAATTTCTGGAACTTAGGAAGGTGGAGGCCTGGCTTTAGCAATGTGGCTTGGATCTTTGCCGAGAAGGGTGATTCTGTCAGCTTCTTCAACTGATACTCGTGGGTTGGCCGAGGGGGAAGATCTTCCCGAGCATTTCTGTATTTCTTCGCTGCTCGGTATTAATGTTCCCCTTGTTTTCCTTCGTTTTCATCCTGCCGACATTGAGATCCCCTCTTTCTCTTCTCTGTGGGGACCCTTCTGTAGTCCGCTTTTGGAAGATTTTCGGTATGATAAACCCTTCGTTGGATAGGGCGATCGTCTTGCCGAACGACAACACTTACGCTCCTTTCACGGTTGAGCTTCCAAGCGCTTACGAAATTTGTTGCTCGTCCTTCGTAGGCCTTTTCCCGAGGGACTTCATCGTGTTCCACTCGACGGCTTTGGGGACCTTTCCCGTTTCTTCTCGGCGTTCGGCTTCTTTGTCGTTCAGATTTGTATGGAATGAGAGCCTGATCGTTGTCCTGAAATTCCACGGTATCGTAGCTTTGGGAGCCCTTGGAATCTTCGTCACCAGCCAATGAACTAGAGAAAACCGTATGTAGGCTTCCCTCTCGTCGTCCTTTAAGTCCCGCACCATTGCCGAGACGTTGATGAACTGGGGAGAGTTGCTGCCTAAAGCGAGCGCTATCCCCAGCACGGTGGTCTGTCAATGATGGGTCCAGGCGGTCGTGGACGGATATTCTATGTGGCCGTGCATCACCATTGATTGGAGGAGGGGGTGGCAAATTTCCTCTCCGACGCCGTCCCTGAGATTCAGAGCGGGAGGCCGTCGGATATTCCTTGGCCTTAATCTTTTCGATCTCCATTCTTAGAACGGCTACATCAGCGTTTGTCTGCTCTTGTTACTGTTCTAGCATTTGTACGTATGCTAAAGCGTCTTCACTTAAGCCTACCGGTTGTTGGATGGAGGAGCTCACGCCTGGCGGAGTAAATCCAGGAGGGTGAGATGGCGAGGCGGCGTTGAGACCGGTTTCAGAAGTGATGTGCAAAGAGGAACCAATGGGTTGAAAAAGAGGAGGAGGAGGTGCTCCGCCCATTTTGTTTGGGGGAGGAGGGTGGGGGTCTGGAGGAGTAAAGCTTTTAGGGTCAAAAGAGGTGGTCGAGGTGGAGGAGCCGCCGTGGATCTGAGAAAAATAAGCTTCACGTCGGGTTCACCAAATTGTGGGGACTCCGTTCCATGTGATTTACGTTCTGTGAATGTGGGTTTGAGATTTTGCTCCTGATCTTCCAGCTCTGTCCTGCAAAATGAAGCACGACTAAGGACAACACCGGAGGTTTTTCGGGATGGCCCTCCGGTGCAAGAATTAGTTTCTTTGCCAGGAAGAATTTAGAGATTAGGAGCTAGGGTTTTTGTTGTGCATACCTTCTCCAAGAGGCATAATGGGATATTTATAGAGAACCCTTAGCTTGATCTCCAAGGTCACACCTATGCTCAACACGCGTCGGCTGATGTCACTCTTACATCACATTTAGGGTTTTGCAACCACTTTTCACGATGAGCTGGCACCCTCACGTGCCCCCATCGTTATCCTTATAACCGTTCGGATGACGTCACAACCATCGTCATTGTCATTACCACTGTTCCAACGCAGACGGGCTGATTCGTCGGAAACAACATGCTCGGAACCGAGCATATCGTTCGACCTCGGCAGCTGTACAAACGATTATGTTCCCCCATCCATGGGGGGTGCTCGGACGGGAGCTTTTATAAAAGTACACGTTAGTAAGACCTTCGGTTACAAGACCCTCGGCTACGGTTGCTGTTTCGAACGTTGGGAGAAAGACAGCATGGAGCCGAGCGGAATTTTGGATTATGTTTGGAAATGGCCGGAGCCATTTTGCTCGGCCTGCTACATTATCCCAAAAACCAAACTCAAAATTTTTAAAAACTCATCTAAACATAGCATAGCAAGGAGATCAACAAAACAAAAGTCCTGAGGGTGTGATTATAATGATCAATAATGGAGGTAGGATTTCAACGTTTAGGGACTGATGTACATGGGATAAGGATAGTAGTATTTGTGAAGTTTAGAATATTTTAAACCAATCCTAGCTACTACGACGTGGGTGTTTACGAGAAATTATTCTTGCAGATTTTGATATTTTAGTTTTCCAAAATTATTTTGAAGTGTTTACCAAATATTCTAGATAAGTAATTCTCAAATTTTACGGATTTTGAAAAGCTAAAAAATGAATGAAATTCTGAAAGTTCCAAGGTTTGGGTAATTTTTTGAACTTTCCGGATCAGATTTTAGGTCTTAAGTTTTATGAAAGCTTATTTTTTCTGTTTTTTCGCTATTAGCTTTTATTGCACCTTAATGATAAGCTCATAGTCATAGTAAATATATTTATCTGCTTCTACTGAAATTTAGAATCTTAATCTGTGGTTGAATCTGAAAATATAAACTAAAATATAAAATCTGTATCCACAACTATCGCAAACATATCAAATAATCAGAATAATAATCTATAGTTTTATTGATTTTGAATCTCTCTCTCTCTCTCTCTCTCTCTCTCTCTCTCCCTCCCTGATTGGTTTTCTTTAGAAAACCAAGATTGGTATGGTTTAATGGAGGCTCTTGGTCAGATGTTTATATATATGATGAGGCTTCTGTTTTAGATGCTTTGTTTTCCAAATGATCAACTAGCCCAAAAAATGTAGAACGATAACTTTTTGGATTCGGGAATTAGTGGTGGCAGAAACATAGCCTGCAACGCTCATGTCAACAGAGCAAAATTGGAGAAAGCTCGTAGACATGAAAAACAGAAGAAGCTGAAAATCGAAGAAAATATGAGGCTAAAAGGAAGGAATATGATGATGCATTTGAGCTTTCCGTAAAGTTATTCCAAACTATCGTGATAGTGGCTGCACTTATAGCCACGATCACTTTCGCAGCGGCCTTCACAATTCCAGGTGGCTATGATGGCAACCAAGGTCGAGACCAAGGTATGGCAATCCTATCAAGAGCAGCAGCTTTCAAAGCATTTGTCATAACCAACACCATAGCCATGGTATGCTCCGTTACATCTATATTTCTGTGCCTCTCTGCTATGGGGTATTCTTTATCGGAAGAGGAGGAAGCTGAAGATCGCTACGAAGATCGCTATGCTGGAGCGGTGGGTCTTATTATAGTTTCCATGTTTTTTCTGATGATTGCGTTCATCGCACCTACTTTTGCCGTGTTAGCACATGCTATCGCGCTTGCTGTGTCCACTTGTATTATTGCTTGCTTTGCCTTTATTGGGTATATTGTGGAACTCAAAAAGTTAATTGTCCGATTAAAAATATCTTTCTTCTAAAAAGCAGAGCTCTTTGTATTGACAATTTGATTGACAAAAGACATATTTTCATATATCCCGTTATCGAGTTGTAATTTACTCTTTATATCTTTTTAGAGTGTTACACCTCAATTTACCTGCAAGATTATCATATTGGTTAAATATGTAAGCATAACTACCATCAACATCACACTGAAATTCTATCACAACCGAACCGAATTCTCCAATCCGATTTTTGCCATGCTCAGCTTCTCTCCTCTCCAATTGCAAGTTCTCCTCCCCTTCTATTTTTATGAGATGCCACTATCCAAAGAAACAAATTAAGCCAACAAATGGGCTTGATTACTATGCTTTTTATCTTTTTCATTTTGTTTCTTTTACTTTTTGTTTGTTTTACCCTTTTTACTTCTCGTCCTTAATTTACTCCAAATAAATCCCAACATCTTCAGATATTATCTCACACGTGCACACCCCTCTCCCTCTAATAAGTCAAAACTCACACATGGATTTTGCCTTAAGATTGATCACTCAATCACTAGTTGTGTAATTCTCCAACACAAAAATCTATCCTTCTTGGATACTTGTGGAAACCCATGCATGAAACAAACTGCTCCGAGGGGGAACACAATTCACTTGTAGTACACCTCCAAGGTACAACCTTCTTTTTTTACACTACTACAGTACTTAAAGATCAAGGGCATCTCGTTAATCGATCCTGACTTATCTTCTGTTTTAGTTTCCATGCTTGTGTTCATCTCAGCTGCTTTTGTCGTGTTAGCACACCCTAGTGTCCTGATAGTCCAAATTCAAAAATATAGGGACAAACGAACCAATTTCTACAACTATAGAAACAATAGAGAAAAAAGAGAAAGCTCTTGGGAACCTGTGACTAGAAACAGTTCTTGTAACGCAACTTAGGAGATTAGAAAGGCCACCCTTACTGACCGAGTAATAGCTGTAAAGGGAAAAAAGGAAAAGATGATTGAGAATCAAAAACAAGCAGAGTATGCTGATAAAAGAAAAAGCAGAGTATAGAACCTTGGAAGAGAGTTGGCTGAGGCTAAACAGTACTCCCTAAAGAGTGCACAGCAGGAATTTCCCAAAATATAGGAATATCTGCAACTTCCAACAAGAAACAATACCAAAAAATGTTATTGCGATGTTTTTGAAATCAATTTATTTGAGATATACCATGATTAGACCCTTAAACATGCATACAGGCAGTTCTTGGTTTGTGGGAGAGCTGGAGAGCTTTAGCTCAACACAAAACACCCCATAGGATCATTGCATCTTTGGAGAAGAGCATCATAAAGGAATGTTTCTTCTCTAAGGAAGGAATATTGATGCAAAGCTAACAGAGAAGAAACATCCCCTTCTGCACCTAGTTAAATGATGATCTACTCCCAATATACAATGATCCTCGAGGAGCCTCCGTGCAGCCAAGTCTCCCTCCATGAGCCATGGACCGCTTGTACGCTCAAAGTACTCGAAATATATAATCAAAACAAATCAACAAATTAATACGTATTCATATCACATTGTTCCTCGATGCTATACCACAGTAACAACTAACAACACCACCATATATCTAGACGAGGCTCGCACCATCGTTAAATTGCAACCATAGATTATACTATATGTCAGTGAATATATGCATTGGGTGCGGGTGAGAGTTACAAACATTTGTAACGCACCATTGTTCACTTGACGAGGTGATCAATAGTCCAGCTAGCGGAGCAATGACCTTGGAAAAGTAGCCAGTAAAAGAAATTCAACAAAAGAAAAAGTGGAACTATAACTGAACCATCAACTATTCAAATTAGCTCGAACAGAGACTAGACCCAATGACATATTCATTTCTAGAGTCAGATCGAGTGGCAGGACGATCTGATCCGTCCGTCTCCACAATTAATAGTTCTAATTTAAAAAAAAGTAGGGAAAGAGTTAAAATCTTCTCCGGAAAAGTTCTTTTAAAATTGGATCATCTAAAACACTTTGGATGCGTGGAATTCACCTCCACAAACACATTTTCACACAAGCTCCGTAAAAATGTTGTTTTCTTCTAATTAAACCATTAAACACAATTGCATTGTCAAAACCTGCATCAATCTTTGTTCAAATTAGCTCGAACAGAGACTAGACCCAGTGACAGATTCATTTCCAGAGTCAGATTGAGTGGCAGGACGATCTCATCTGTTCGTCTCCGTAATTAATAGTCCTGATTTAAAAAAAAAAATTCGGTAAAGAATTAAACTCTTCTCCTTAAATTTTTTTTTAAAATTTGGATCATCTAAAATACTTTGGACCCACAGAATTCACCTCCACAAACACATTTTCACAAAAGCTCCGTAAAAATGTTGTTTTCTTCAAATTAAATCATTAAACACAATTCCATTGTCAAAACCCGCATCAATCTTTACTGTAAATGAAACTGCATATATATATATATATATATATGCCAAAAAAAAACCCCACAAAACAAGAATAACTATGTTCACCCTCTTTAAAAAAAAGGTGAACATTACCATCTCTGTGATTGATGGAAATTGTGTAGGATTTACGGAATCAATACACTTTTTGGTAATAATAAGTTCGGTTGTGGTGGAATCCATGGAATCCACCAATCATAGATAGGGTAATGTTCGCCCTCTTAAAAGAATGGTGAACAAAATTATTCTAAAAAAAAAAAATTGATAGCCCATTTCTACATCATGCTCCAAGGACAACGAATTAGATGAAAAGTATGGAGCACATGCAGCCTTTAAAAAATGTGGAATAAACACTAATATGCTACTTAGCTTTGAAACAAATAGAGCAAACCCAGCTAGTCTGTGCTAGCTGTTTGTCCAAATAGCAATCCAAGAGGGGGGTGAATTGGGTATCTCAAATATAATACAGAATTTAAAAACTAATTGACTAATTATTCAAGATATTCTACCACAACTCATTATTCAATAATATATCAATTTACTCATGCAATATAGATACACAAAACTGAAAGTAAAGAGAATAGGGAAGAGAGAATCGAATGCAAGGATTTATAGTGGTTCGGTCCGCAACTTCACGGCCTAGTCCACTCCCCAAGTGTCCAACTCGGGATTTGCTGCACTATCACCAATAGTTACAATCCTTCTAGCTTCGTAGGTGCTAGACAACCTTTACAACGAGCAATCTATCCCCAATCGCTCCGACTAATTTTGACTCCGGTGCTAGTCACACCTAACCCAACTAGTTTTGACTCCGGTGCTAGTAACACCTAACTACCAAGTGATTTTCTCTCCAAAATCACTCACAAAAAATAATCACTCACAAGAGTATGAATAAGGGTATACAATCCCTTTTACAATAAAGATCAAAATAAGTGCTCTCTCACACAAGTGTAAAATTATCAAGTTGAAGAATAGAGTATGAAGAGATTAATGTATTCTTTGAAATATTTCTCCAAAGCTGTGTTGTGTAATCCTTACTTCCCTTTATATACACCAAGCTAGAGTGCAACCGCACATCAATTGCTTCCATCCAAATTTCACTAGCCGTTAGGACAATCTTCTGGTCAACAAAAATGTAGCCAGTCAATTTCTTATTTCCATTTCTTTTCTGCAGTAGCCGTTAGAGATAATTAAGCTCCCAAGTAATCTTCAATCTTTCTCATTGATTAGCCACTACAACACGGAAGGCTTATTGTGAGGAAATATGGCGAGAAAAATAGATTTCGTCGCTAAAAATACATAATCTGCGAGGAAATTCAATTTCGTCGCTAAAAAGTTGTATTTAGCAAGGAAATTTAATTTCCTCGCCAAAAAGTTATATTTAGCGAGGAAATTATTATTTCCTCGCCAAATGTAACCCTTTTGCGAGGAAATCTGTTTTCCTTGCTAAATGTAACCTTTTGGTGAGAAAATATTTTGTCACCTTTTTTAGGACTCATTAAAGTTTTTATATGTAAGTCATTATTAATTATGTTCATGTATCTTTAATATCATGATGATAAGAGATAATTAACTACATAGTTCAATATCATTAGCAAATTTATTAAAATAAAAAGTGATAAACGGAAAAAAATAGTTTCCTCGCCAATCGCATTGAATTGATGAAATAAAAAATCTCACGAATTATATGAATTCACTTTTCCCCAACTGAAATTAATTGTTAACAATGTCAGTATGTTCAAATTGTACTAAAATTTATTGTTTGAATACATACATTTTTAAGGACATGCTCAAAAAAAGTTCATCCCATAGTTATTGTCAACAAATCAGTGCAAATGATCAATTGATCAAGAAAAGAGGTCCTCTCGCAAGCTACGCATTGTGGCTCGCTCTTCAACTAAATCCGAGTACAAGACTATTGCGGATGTGGCCGCCGAATTAACTTGGGTTCAGTCACTCCTCTTCGAACTTGGTCTTTATATCTCTACCACTCCATTACTGTGGTGTGATAATATTGGTGCAACATATCTTACAGCCAATCCCGTCTTCCATGCCCGCACAAAGCACATTGAAAATGATTATCATTTTGTGCATGACAAAGTCGCTCAGGGTGATTTAACTATCGAATGTATTAGCACCAAGGATCAAATTGCCGATATTTTTACAAAAGGACTTGCGTCTTCCCGCTTTCGGACACTGCGTTTCAATCTGAAGGTCATGCCTCAACCATCAGCTTGCGGGGGGATGTCAACCAATCAGTGCAAATCAGTTGATCAAGAAAAGAAGTCCTGATAATGTTAGCCATTTCAGTGGTTATATTTTATCATTTGCAATATCTTTTGTAAAGCTCATCACTTGTAACCGTATTTGTATATAAATACCCAAGGAATAGAACACTCTAGGTAACAGAGTGCATTCATCAATTCTACCGTATTGTTCTTTTGACTGTTATAAATCCAAAAAAAGGACTGGACATAGGGATTATAAGTTTGTGGACGAATGATATGCTTTTCAGAAAAAGAATGCATGGGATATATGGATTGCTTTCATAGAGATAACTGATTATTAATTCATACAAAAAAAAATTAATGAAAAGCTAAACAAAAGATAAAGTACTTAATAATTGCGAAATGTATTTTCAAAATATCTCAAAGTTAGATTGTCACTAATCTATTTTCAAAATATGTAAGGTTTACCCCATTTAAAAAAAAACAAAACAAATTATTACTATTTTAATATTGTAGTTGAGTTAAAATTGTTATGGACTCATATACATAGTAAAAACAGATTAACTCACCAAAAAAAAAATCGTATATGCATAAATTTAAAGTGCTCAAACTAATTTAGGCACTACAAAAGGTTAATAAAATTAGAGAGAATTAAAACGAAGTATAAAATAAACAAATTTAGAAAGGTATAAAGATTTATTAAAGATATATAACAAAACATTAAATTATAAAAAAATTCAATAAAAGCGAATAATGTTAATGATTTAAAAAATAAATTTAAAGAAACACTATGAAGGGACTAAAATTAGAGAGAAAGGTTTAAAGAAACAAATTTAGAGAGGTGAAAGGATGTACATGCAAAAGGTTTATATATAAAAAAAGGCAAAGGTTTAAACCGGAAAGGAAGTTGGTGTGATGGATGGAGTGAATGCCTCCATATAGGAGGCCACGGTTCGAATTCGCGCGGAAGCAAAGGAGCTGGAGAATTATCTGTTCTTAGGTTCAAGAGTTTTAGCGAGGAAAAATGTAACGCCCCAAGCAGACCACTGGCCCAATACCTTGATTTTGATCCACAGGCCACACCACATGGCACAAAAGCTTAAGCACAAGGTACTAGTAGTAACCCACAAGGTTTGTTATATGCCCAAGATCATCCATATAGACTTCCGATGTGAGACGGAATGTTACAATCTCCCCAACTTTATAGCCTCGCGCCCTCGTGAGGGGTTGAGCACTATAATCACCATTATAAATCAAACCAACAACCAAATCAAACCAAACTCCAAGGGCCCACACGGTCGTGTACATGGATGGCTCTGATACCACCTGTAACGCCCCAAGCAGACCACTGGCCCAATACCTTGATTTTGATCCACTGGCCACACCACATGGCCCAAAAGCTTAAACACAAGGTACTAGTAGTAACCCACAAGGTTTGTTATATGCCCAAGATCATCCATGTAGACTTCCGATGTGGGACGGAATGTTATAAAAAATTTCCTCGCCTAAACTATAATTGGCGAGGAAAAACTTAGTCTAGCGAGGAAAAATTTCCTCACCTATTTTGTAAGCATTGCATTAGTCTAGTGAGGAAAAACTATAGCGAGGAAAAAATTCCTCGCTAATTGTGTTAGAATAGGTGAGGAAATTTTTTTTTCCTCGCAAATTCTTTTTGCGGCAAGCTTTTGGCGAAGAAAAATTTTCTCGCAAATACATTTTGCGAGGAATCAACTGTTTTGGTGAGAAAGCTAAATCCTCGCTACAAGCCTTTCGTGTTGTAGTGAGCATTTTGCTTTCCATAAAATCCCTTGTAGCCAATTAAAAAATAGAAGAAGATTTGTCCTTAATCTTCCTCCTTTCAATTTATCTTGACCATTGAAGATTGTGCTTTGGTGTAGCAATCTTTCCATGTGCACTTCAACCAAATCCTACAAAATAAACATTAAGGAATTCCAATTCAAATATCACAATATTAATTATATTTCTTTTCAATAAAAATATATTTTGTTATCATCAAAATCAATAAGGTATTCCATAGAATCCTTTGGGCTAACAATCTCCCCCTTTTTTATGATGACAAACCATTAATGATTTTAGCCAAATAAAATTTAGAAATATAATTAGAGCAAAAGAAATAAGATACTCCCCCTAAATTTATGCATCCTTTGCTAGAGCTTTTTTCTCCCCATCTAGCTTTCACAATATTTCTCCCCCTTGTCATCAACAAAAAGCTAGATAGCGGGGAAAACATGATAGAATCATCTCTCTTTTCGTCATTCACAATATTTCTCCGCCATTGTCATCAACAAAATTTAGGGGACTCTTTGTTCATGATTCTCCACAATAATTCCTCATTTTCTGTAGAGTTTAAAACTCCCTTTCAATCTCGTTAGAAGAAATAAAGCTTCATGCTCACCAAAAAATCCATAAGCTGCCTTCACTTGAAAAGCTTGTTAGACATTAAGCACAGTAACAATGTTTAATAAACTTAAGGAGGATTAATCACCATATGTTATCGTAGAGCCTTATCCATTTGAAAACAAATTCATTTGGTTAAAGATATTTTCACATAAGCTTTACGAGAATAAAAAAAACCTTTTCAATTAGCAAGAGTTAATAAACAGTAAATAACTCATCAAAATCAGTACCTTCAAATCGATTATAGAACCTTGGGCAACTAAAATTAACAATTAATAATCATACCATACGACTCTGAGTTGACTCTATTAGTTTGTTGAGCTTACTCCACTACAGTAACTCATCTTTTTCGCTATCTAGCTAGAAACCATCTTTAAACATTCACCTTTGAGCACACGTCAATCTACAAAAATAAATCATAATTCTTTGGTACCCATGATTGCTTGGGTCCATGAAGGTTAGTAACAAGATGCTTAAAAACCCATATCTTTTTCGTTCCAACACTATTATTTTTACGAATAGGACAAGAATATGATAAATGACCATTCATTCCACAATAGTTGCAAGAAGTGTAAGAATGACCAGAAGAAGTTGATTTTACAAAGAAATTTTGAAAAAACTTTTGCTTTTTGGTGGGATTAAAACCGATGCCCGCTTTGTCAAAAACACATCTTTGTTTTCCAAGAAGTATATCCAAATTTTCTTTTCCTTGAACAAACTTAGAAAGAGATGTTTTCAAATCCTCAACTTCTTTTATTAAAGCATCATTTTCAAGTCTCAAATTATTTTCAAATACCAAATCATTTGCAATCTCTTTTAGAGAACAAACTTCTTCAATTTTCCTTTTCAAGGCATCTTTCTCATTTTTCAAACATTCATTTTCAGTAAGAGAGAAAAATTGGTCTTTTTGAGAGAGTTATATTTTGAACTCAATTTTGTGAACTTCGAATATAATTCTTCAAATGCATCTAACAGTTCATTATAAGTAAATTGCTCATCAAAATCATCACTAGAGTTTACCTCTTCCTCACCATATGCCATCAAACATAGATTAGCAATTTCTTGGTCACTATTTTCTTCAGAACTACTCACGTCAATTTATCCCAATGCTGCAAGCATTGCTCTTCATTGTACCTTTTTCATTGACCTCTTGATTTCAGGACATTGTGATTTTAAATGGCTCGGCCTCTTACACTCATAGCATATGATGTCGCTTTTCTTGATATTCTCTCCTTTTGAACCATCTTTTTCTAAAGTTCTTTTTGCCCTTCGTATTTTTCTTTTCATGGACTTTTTGAACTTTCTTGTGATTACCTCTAGATCTCCGTCACCGCTTGATTCGGAGTCATATCCACTTTCACTTGATGTGCTCGAAGTAGAAATTTTAAAAGCGAGGTCCTTTTTCTTTCAGCTTCCACTATCTTCCAAATTCATTTGGATTTCATGAGTTATAAGAAAACCCAAAAGCTCATCCAAACTGTAATTTGTGAGATCTTGTTTGGCCTCAATTATTGCCGTCACTTTTGGCTCCCATTGCTTTGGTAATGACCTGAGAATCTTTCTCACAAGATCAACATTAGAGTAAGACTTTCCAAGAGATTTCAAGCCATTAATAATATCAGTAAAGCGTGTAAACATGTTAGAGATGGATTCATCAGGCATCATTTTAAACAATTCATACTTATAAACAAGCATGTCAATTTTTGATTCCTTAACCTGACTAGTACCTTCATGCGTAACTTCTAACTTATCCCAAATTTCTTTTGCCGATTCACATGCAGAAACTCTATTAAACTCGTTAGGATTTAAAGCACAATATAAAAGATTCATAGCCTTAGCATTCAATTCAATTCCAGTAATATCATTCGCATTCCATTCTTTTTCTTCTTTAGGCACTACTACTCCATTAACGGTTTTGGTAGGATGGTGCGGCCCATCAACAATAACTTTCCACAACTTGTAGTCAGTTTGAATATAAATACGCATTCTAGCCTTCCAATAATTGTAGTTCGACCTGCTAAATAAAGGAGGTTTATTGCTCGATTGGCCCTCGGGAAGGAAGGTGCCATAAGGGGTTGCTATAGATCTTACCCTAAGACGATTAAGTCAAAAATAATTAGAGCCTTTCTCTGATACAAATTGTTGGTCCAAATAGCAACCCAAGAGGGTGGTGAATTGAGCATCTCAAATATAATGCAGAATTTAAAAACTAATTGACTAATTATTCAAGATATTCTACCACAACTCGTTATTCAATAATATATCAATTTACTCATGCAATATGGATACGCAAAATTGAAAGTAAAGAGAGTAGGGAAGAGAGAATCGAAGCAAGGATTTATAGTGGTTCTGTCCACAATTTCACGGCCTAGTCCACTTCCCAAGTGTCCAACTCGGGATTTGCTGCACTATAACTAATAGTTACAATCCTTCTAGCTTCGCAAGTGCTAGACAACCTTTACAACGAGCAATCTATCTCTAATAACTCTGACTAATTTTGACTCCGGTGCCAGTCACACCTACTCCAACTAGTTTTGACTCCGGTGCTAGTAACACCTAACTACCAAGTGATTTTCTCTCCAAAACCACTCGCAAAAAGTAATCACTCACAAGAGTATGAATAAGGGTGTATAATCCCTTTTACAATAAATTTCAAAATAAGAGCTCTTTCACACAAGTGTAAAATTATCAAGTTGAAGAATAGAGTATGAAGAGATTAATGTATTCTTTGAAATATTTCTCCGAAGCTGTGTTGTGTAATCCTTACTTCCCTTTATATACACCAAGCTAGAGTGCAACCACACATCAATTGCGTCCATCCAAATTCCACTAGCCGTTAGGACAATCTTCTGGTCAATACAAATGTAGCTAGTCAATTTCTTATTTCCATTTCTTTTCTGCAATAGCCGTTAAAGATAATTAAGCTCCCAAGTAATCTTCAATCTTTCTCATTGATTAGCATTTTGCTTTCCATAAAATCCCTTGTAGCCAATTAAATGATAGAAGAAGATTTGTCCTTAATCTTCCTCCTTTCAATTTATCTTGACCATTGAAGATAGTGATTTGGAGTAGCAATCTTTCCATGTACACTTCAACCAAATCCTACAAAATAAACATTAAGGAATTCCAAATATCACAATATTAATTATATTTCTTTTCAATAAAAATATATTTTGTTATCATCAAAATCAATAAGGTATTCCATAGAACCCTTTGGGCTAACATGTGCCTTTCAGCCTCCCCTGTTGTTTCTACTTGAAGCTGTAGCACCATCAGGTGTTTTGCCTCTATAAACTTTCGAGTTCCATATTAAGACCAATAAATGATCTGAATCAGCTTTATTAATATGTTTAACCTCATCGAACCAAACTGATAAGTGCCAAAATATACATATTTTGGCCCTCCAAACTACATTTGTTATTCATTTATTTTGGTCAATTGATATTTATTTTGTTCTTTTGTTGTTTATAGATTGTTCAAGCTCGTTGTTTGAGATTTTGGATTAAAGTGGCAATACAAGAAACTTGGAGTCTAAATGCAAAATGTTTAAAGATGAATTATTGATTTGTTATTTCATGAAGTCTAAGGGTCTTTGTGTGATTAAACCTTTCAAACCCTATATAAACAACCTTATTACCTACTGAAAGCGGCAGCTTTTAAAACGAAAAAAAAAAGACTTTTTCTGACAGAACAAAAGGGGGAACGAGACAACGTACTACCTCGGGGACGAAGGCTTCGGATTAATCTTTTACTATTTTTTTTCATAGGGGTTTTTTAATTGCATGATTATTTGTTCGATATTTATAGGAGAAGTTTTTCTTACAGTATTTTTCTTTATAGTTCGTTTCTTTTAAAGTTTTTAAAGTTTTGTTTAAGAACACATCTTTCCGTAACTTATTTTACGTTTCGTTCTTAATTAAAGTTGCTTGTGGATCTTAATTTAGTTTTAATCTTTTGTTTAAATTAGATTTCAAGCATGATGCAAGTTAATGTTTATTTTGCTTTTTATTTATTAATGTGTGAGTAGTTTCACTACAAGAAAATACACCAAGGGCGACCAAATTGCTAACACAATGTATTTTTTGTTGGCAAAAGTAAGCTTTTGCCGATGCAAAAGTAGTATTTGTCGGTGAATGTAAAGTTTTTGGCGACAAAAATAAACGCATCGGCAAATGTTGTCGGCAAAAGTAAGATTGGCGGGAAATTTCCCCCGGGAAATATTTGCCAACGAAACAATTTTTTTAGCGATGAATTGTGCATCGGTAAAAATTGAATATTTCGGCAACGGCATTTTTGCATCGGCAATAGTCTTGAGGGGAACCTTTGGCAACATAATGTGCATCGGCAAAAGTCAAATCTTTCGGCGATGAAATCTTTGGGTTGGCAATAGTTCATATTTACATTTAACATATATGTATTGTATACGGTATAGATGTTATGTATAATTATATGTACACTTTATATATGTGTATATATGGGAGTTTCAAGGGACAAATGAAAATACATCATCTTAGTCACTCACTTCGAGAGCTGAGATAGTATATTTTTGTATGTATAACATATGATAAATGTATTACATAGAGTATATATGTATATATAGTGTACATACATTTTTTTTTGAACGGTGAAGAAAAAAAATACTTCTTCCGTCCCTAAATAAGTGTCCAACTTGCAAACTTCGGCCTTACAAAAGATGCATTTGTTTCGTTAAAAAAATTAATTTTTTTCACAAATGAATAGATAGCAATGAGTTCTATTAGATTATGAAAAAAATTTAATTTTTTAACAAAAAACATGCATCTTTTGTAGGGTCTAGATTTGCGCGCCAGACATTTATTTAGGGGCGGAGGGAGTATATTTATTTGACCGCATAGCGCAGTAGATACATATAATATATATGCTATGTATTCTCTTGTCCCACAAAATTTGTAAGTAGGCACTGGTAATTTGTTGTACATATATATATAATGCACTATATGTAAGTGTAATTTGCGAAAAAGAAAGTTTGATTTTTTTTTTTTTAAAATGCATTCTTTTAAGTTCTAAGTTTGCAAAAAGGTAAAATTTTGTGAACGGGAAGAGAGTATATATATATAATATATATAGGGGAGGATCCGCTAACACCAATTTTGACACTCAAATTGTGTAAAACTCGTTTGGGAGTCCAATGCGAACGATCGGAACCGTTCAATTTGTTTAAAACATGTTTCCAAGAGTTTCCACAAATAAAATCAACTCATTTTGAATATCGGTAAGGGCTTTGATCAGTTCATTCAGTCGATTCCTATCAAAATTGGTGTTAGCAGAACCACCCCCATATATATGTATGTATAGTAAAAGATACTTTATATATATAGTAGATATAAATAATATATGTATTATGTATGTAGAGGTTATATATACATTTTTTTAATCAGGTATATGTTATATATAAAATTCTGAAAAATTATACACGAAGAGTAAGCTGATCTGGTGGGTGGATGCGTTGTGAGGAAACCGGAGGATCTGAGTTCGAAACACGGTGTACGCGGAACAACAACAATAGTCAGATCTGGTCTCTTTTTAAATTAGACTTTTGCCTACTCAAAAATCTCATTGCCAAAGGGTGTTACATTCTCCAATTTTAGAACCCCATTTACCGACGCATTACCATTTGCCGACAAGTATTGCCAATGCAAACTTGTGTCGCTGAAACTATACTTTTGCCGAAACATGACAATTTACATCGGCGAAACCCTTTCCCGACATATCAACGCCGACAATGTGACGTCCCACTTTTTCAGGTAAAAAAAATATATAATATTTTTTTGACAAAAATAATTCAGTTATTTCATTTCTCTTTTTTCCAAAACTTCTTTCTGATTAAAAAATAAATAAACTTAGATTAACTCATATTTTGTGTTATGTGGAGTAATGTGTCTGTTATATTTTGGACCGCTTATTTTATCGTTGAGTCACGCTTAATCTTTGTAATTAATGATGGGCCCGATTAGGAGAGTGGGCGTGTATTTGCATATAAGTTGGAGAGACCTAGGGTTAGTTTATTTTCTAAGGGGTGCTGTGAGAAAGAGTTAGAAAACGACATAGACATAAATATAGCGCCGACGTCAGGAGGGTTCCATCGTGAGTTTTGGGTTGGTAAGTTTCCTGATCACTTCTCTTTGAAATTAATTGATGCTATATTCATCTAATGGATCATGGGTTTTCTTGGTGTGTTGCTTGAGGAAGATCAGTGGGTTTTCTTGGTGGCGTGGAGAGAGAGAGAGAGAGAGAGAGAGAGAGAGGGGTGTTGTATGGGTGCCGTGTGTGTGCATGCAGGTGTAGGGGAAATGGAGGTGTAAGTGTTACATTTAATTGCATAGTCATCATAACTTAGATTAATAGTTATACATACTTACAGTTTTATGTTTCTTTTATTTGTGATTCAGAATAGCCGATTAGTATCACGCTTCGTATTTGGTAGCATTCGTTCGGAATCGAGGTGAGTGGTTAAACATGTAATCCCTTTCTTGGAATCCTCTTGAGCCTATCGATTCTTGACAATTCGTTATTGGTTGTGATCCGATGATAATTATTTTTATTCGTTGCTCTCATAATTTTTGACAATTGACGTATCCTTCGGCATACAAGGTTCACTGATGAAAATAAATAGGATTGTTGGATTGCCCTTATTTTTCTTGTTGTTCGTTTGTTGACTCCTTAATATTATTGTGACTCTGCAACGGCACGGAGAATAATCCTGGTGCAGGTGCCTCCGGCTCTCCGTTGTTCTATTTGTGTTTGGGACCATAGACTGTGTTGATATTATTAAAGTCCAAGGAAAAGACCCGTGAGATATCGTGGTGACTTTGGCCACTAGGGAAAAGACTTGTGAAATACCCTGTGACTCTAGTGCTCAACGGATAGGGAAAAGACTTGTGAAATACCCTGTGACCCTATTCCGGATCGGCTTAGGGAAAAGGTCCCAGGCGCCATCCTGTGGTGACTCTAAGTACGGTGTTGGATCCAACGGGCGAAGCCCTGAGAAAATATTTGGCATTTGGCAATTGGTGATTTTGGTTCCCACTTTGATTTGGACTAACTCATTATTGTTGTTCCTCATTCCAATATTGTTGAGCAGGCTGTTGGTATAAAATGGTTGTTATCATTATTCGATTGTTCTGATAATTCGTTATTCAGTGATTCATCTCGTCGATACCTTTTGTGAGCCATTGACTTTGCCGTTCGTTATTTAGTTCCTTGATATGAATTGTTGAACCATCGACCCTTATTGTTTGAAGCCATTTCTTGGAACCCATAGCTTCTTTTGTTTAAAAGTATGCCACGTTGTATTCTTTACCCTAGCATGTTTAACTACTCACTGAGCTCGTCAGCTGACGGATTTATTCCACATTATTTTTCAGGTTAGTTCATGGAGCATTATAGTGGACTCTGTGGCGTTGTCGGGACCATGTGTTTGGACCTCTAGGGCGTCTGCATCTTTATTTATTTTCTATTGTCAAAAAGCTTCCGCACTTTATTTATTAGCTTCCACACTTTTATTTATTGGCAGTTTATCGTAAAATTTGGAGATTGGAAAATATGAGATATTGTGTCATTTGCTATGGAAAAATATTGATTTTGAGTTTGCACATTTGCTTAAATAAAATATACAGTTTTTACTTTACTTGTTTCAAGTTGCTTAAAATATTTTTAATTAGGCTTCGTGTCCCCTGATTGCTTCATGGTACACGGCCGGTCATGCTCCTGGATTTGGGGCGTGACAAAAGTGGTATCAGAGCTTAGGTTTCGATTTTTATACTTGCAATTGGCATTGCATCATGTCTTCGAAGAGGTCCAGGTCCCCGGAGTCCCATAGGCTTATGAGTCTATCTTCTGTTTGTCTAATCTTGCATATAGCTTATTGTTGCTTATATTGTATTTTCGAGGTTAGGGAATGGTTCGTCCACGTCCTAATACTAGGTCCACAAATGAGGGTCCAACAGTTCGTGGCCGAGGTAGTGTTGAGGCTGAAGTTTTTGATGATGTAGATGAAACAGAAAATAATGCTAATCTAGCCGACCCCGCTACGAATCCAACTGATCTAATTACAGAAGTTATTGCAAATTCTAGTGCACCCACAGGTTCTATTGACCCAGTAGCTGCTGTTCAGGCCTTTCAGACTTTTATGGGATTATTTGCTGGGCAACAAGCCCAAGTGGCACCAACAACTGCATCAAGGTCTTTGACATTGGACAAAGGCAATACTTTTGATAGATTTCTAAAGACTAATCCACCGCCTTTTATGGGGACTGATAAGCCATCGGATGCTGAGGCCTGGCTAGTGCAAATGGAAAAGATCTTTGATGTGTTAGGTTGTTCTGAGGCCCAAAAGGTGTCTTTTGCTGCATATAAGCTGCAAGGGGAAGCTGAGCATTGGTGGCGGTCAGCAAAGCAGCATTACAAAGATAAGCAGAATGAATTAGTATGGAGCAATTTCAAAAAGGATTTTGAGGAGAAGTACATCCCACCAGCAGTTAAAGACCAAATGCGGACTGAGTTTTTAGCTTTAAGGTAGGGAAATATGTCGGTGGCGAAGTATCAGCAAAAGTTTGATGAATTGTCAAGGTATGCAGGAGTTTTGGTGGAAAATGAAACAGATAAGGTGTGGCATTTTCAGAGGGGGCTTCGGTTCGATATTCATGGGAGAGTTTCTTTACTTGACGTTAAGACACTACCTAAACTTGTGACTAAAGCATTGACAACAGAGAATGATTTGAAAGAGGAGAAGATGAGTGAGGAGCGCCAGCTTAAGAGATCTAGAGAATGGTGGCAATTAGGACAAAGCAGTGAGGGTAGTAACTCTAACAAGAGGACTTGTACACCAGCGCAGTCAAAGGGTGATAGGAGTGAGCAGATTGAGTGGTTATGCAATCGTTGTGGGAAATCTCATTATGGTTATAGTTGTGATGGCTCGCCTAAGTTATGTTACAATTGTGGACAACCTGGACATGTAGCTGCTCGTTGTAAGGAAAAGGAAGATGCAGGTAATGATATTGATGCGTCTGAGGGGCAAGGTGCAATTCATTTTATCGTATCTAGTAGAAATATCATGGTTTAATTCATTAGTAGGCTGTGTTAAATTGTGGATTAGCTATTTTTCTGAATTTCGAGGACGAAATTCTTTTTAAGGAGGGAATGATGTGACGTCCCACTTTTTCAGGTAAAAAAAAAATATAATATTTTTTTGACAAAAATAATTCAGTTATTTCATTTCTCTTTTTCCAAAACTTCTTTCTGATTAAAAAATAAATAAACTTAGATTAACTCATATTTTGTGTTATGTGGAGTAATGTGTCTGTTATATTTTGGACCGCTTATTTTATCGTTGAGTCACGCTTAATCTTTGTAATTAATGATGGGCCCGATTAGGAGAGTGGGCGTGTATTTGCATATAAGTTGGAGAGACCTAGGGTTAGTTTATTTTCTAAGGGGTGCTGTGAGAAAGAGTTAGAAAACGACATAGACATAAATATAGCGCCGACGTCGGGAGGGTTCCATCGTGAGTTTTGGGTTGGTAAGTTTCCTGATCACTTCTCTTTGAAATTAATTGATGCTATATTCATCTAATGGATCATGGGTTTTCTTGGTGTGTTGCTTGAGGAAGATCAGTGATGAGCAACCAAGATTGTATAATCTTGGTGCTCTAGTTCCCTAATTTGTAGCATTTTGATTCCTTTAAATATCATTTGTATCCCAATTTGCACGTAAGGTGTTGTTTTGATTGTTTCAGGTAATACGGGGTGCTAAGGCGATTCTTAACGCCAAGGATCGTAGTCGGGAGTATCCAAGGGTTCAAGGCAGTAAGGCGATGTTCTTTCAAGCCCCGCAGGGTGCTTAGCCCGGGCCAAAGAGGGTGTCGGGTCACTGTCGGGCTGCCTGGGCCAAAGCAGAGCAAAATCTGAAATTCTGCCGCCTATGAACCGGTACTGGGATTTGGCCAGTACCGGTTCATGCTGTCCAGAGTGCAAGTTTTTCCAGCTTTTGAAGACCATGAACCGGTACTGGGATTTGGCCAGTACCGGTTCATACTGCAGATTACAGCCACGTTTTTGCTGCTTTTTCTACTTTCTACTTTTGGAATAGTTTCCACTTTTGGTTACTTTTGGGATATTTTCTTGGGATATTTTGTGAGAAAGAGACCACCTTGTATAAATAGGGTCTCTCTCTCTCTCTTCTTGATCATCTTGTCACCTTCCACTTTAAGTCTTGTAATTTTCTAGAACTCCATTAATGGCTTTCAAGCTTTTCTAGCTAATTTCTCCAAGAACTCTTCAAGGTATTTGTCGTTTAATGTTTTCTCGTTTATTAATGTTGTAGCCGCGGACTAGATCTTTTATAAAATCAACTTTATTTTTATTTCTATCGGTTAAAAGTCATGCCCAATTTTTATGCTTTAGTTTATGCGTTAAGTATGTGTGAGTAGTCGTTTGGCCAAGTCTTGGGATAATCTTTCCCGAGGACTTAGGTGATTATTTGGTTCTCAAATGTTAGGTCTTAAAAGCATGATTGACGGAGTAGAGCTTAACTTGTGTTTTTGGTCTAAGCAAGGGGTGTTAACTACTTGGTGAGGCGTTTGTCAAGCGGTCTTGGCAAACGGCTCCCTGAGGGCTCGTGGCCTCCTATGTATTCGATAAATTTGTCAAATAAGTGGGTTCGCCTCCGTTTAATCACATCCTTCAGTAAACGTAGTCATTAAAGTTAAATTCTCCGGGCGAGAGCACGCGGTCGTGGTTCCCGCCTGAGCTAATTTGAGAACCGGTAACTTCCTTGGTCAAGGGTTAGAAGATCCTGAGACTTGCCTCGTTTAAGTCACTTAAGCTTTTTCCTAGTCTTTTGCCCGGGCGATTTTCGCCTTTTCTAAGCAAAACCAAGTTGGCCGTCTTAAACGCCACAATCCACCTTACAAAACCTACAATCCGATTAAGCTACATTCGAATTCTCTGTGGGTACGATCCCGGACTTCCGGATATTATGCTATCGACGACCTAGCCCTACGCTTGGGGTTTTCAACCTTATTCGAAGGCGAGGTTTGAGGCTAAGCATTTTTGGCGCCGTTGCCGGGGAAATTCTTTATCTAGCTTATTTGGAGGATCGACAAACCATTGTAAGTACTCCTTTTAATTTTTCCTTTTATGTGTATTGAACTCAATTTAGCGGATACCTCTAACTGAGCCACCAATTCGACTTGAGGTTTAACGAAGCTAGTCGAGCATCGATTGTCCTTTTATTTTTATTTTATTTTTATTGCTTATATAGCTGTGGTGGTGGCATAACCCCACAGAACGGTTTGAGAACGAGGTGGCGGCATAGCCCCTCTAGTCTGCTTTATTGGTCTATGCAGGTTGTATGCTCAATATCTATCGTAGCCCCTTATCGCATCGGCTACATCGATCTGCATCTCGCGAGTTATCACCTCCATTAAGCCCAATGGCAGATCAACCGGCAGCTCGCACTTTGCGCGATTATTTAACGCCGGAAAGAGGTCCACATGTCTCCCCTATAGCCATTCCCACTTGCACCGCCGCTAATGCGTTCGCTTTCAAGCCAGAATACCATCGGGTTATACCAGAGTTTCGGGGGCGTGAATTGGAGGATCCCTATGCTCACATTCGGGAATTCGAGACTATCGTTAGCACCTTTGTGACAGGGCCGGGACAACTAGATCAAGCTCGCCTGAAGTTATTTCCTTTCTCGCTCAAGGACAAGGCTAAACAGTGGTTCCATTCTTTGAAGCCCCGCTCTTTGCTGACATGGGGGGAAGTGCAAGATGTGTTTACCACCAAGTTCTTTCCGGTCAGCCGAACCAAGCTTCTCATGGATCAAATTCAGAATTTCAAGCAAAAAGATGGGGAGGTCTTCTACAAGTATTGGGAGCGTTACAAGGATTTACTTGCAGCTGTCCCACACCACAATTTTCCCATGTATCTTGTGATTAACTATTTCTATTTGGGTTGTGATCGGGAGTCTAAGCAGCTTCTGGATACTATGGGGAGCGGTGATTTTATGGGAAAGGATCCCGACACCGCTTGGGAATTCTTAGACGCTTTAGCCGAGAGAGCTCAAACTTGGCAATACATTGATCCAGGTGACCAAGCTATGAGGAATCAAGGACCGGGAGGCTCCGGTAAGTTTTCGGTGAACGAGCATAACGGTTTTGAGACACGGTTGGATGAGTTATCGTTAAAGTTGGACAAAATGAAGCTAGATTCGGTACAAATAAAAGAAGTGAAAGAAGTGAAGGAGGTTCGCCAAGTGGAAGAAGTGTGTGTCATTTGTGAGACTACGGGTCATGCAACTGACAACTGTCATACCATCCCCACCCTCCGACATCACTATAATCAACTCCCCGAAGAAGTATGCGCATTGAACCAACGTTGGGATCCATATTCCAATACTTACAATCCGGGATTGAGGTCTAATCCAGCTTTCCGGTGGGGTAACCAGAATGAGGCCGGCTCGTCAACGTCTCAAGCCCCTCTTCCTCAGAATCCACCTTGGCGCCAACCTCAGTTTCAAGGACAACCACGGTTCCCTACGGTTCCATCTCAAGGACCTCCCGGATTCATACCGCCAAACCAGTTCCAAGGGCAGAACCAATTTCAGCATCAACCAGCACCGCCGCCACGACATTCTTTAGAGGATACTTTGAATGCATTCTGTCAAATGCAAACGACCACCAATGAGCAAACCGCTCAGGCGATGAACGATATAAGAAATCAAGTGGGTAAATTAACTACGGCTATCGGTGTATTGCAACAAGAGAAAGGCAAATTACCTACCCAACCTCAACCAAACCCTCAAGGCCAACATTTTGCACAAAGCTCTTCGGTGATTCTCCCCGAGCAAGCAAAGGCCATTATTTCGTTGAGGAGTGGGAAGATGGTGGATAATGCTCAAGCGGAGCTACCGGTAAAGCCGAGTTTACTACCGTGCCCGTCACCCTTGAAGCCAATAATACTAAAGGGGGTATCACCCAAACCAGTTCTTACGGAAGACGAGAAAGGAAAAACCAAAGAAGTTGAAGGTCCACAAGCTTTCACCGTGCCCGCACCCTATCCCAACCGGCTACGGACGTTAGCCAAGCCAAATTTGAACAACGATATTTATGAAGTTCTCAAGAAAGTGACGGTTAACCTTCCTTTGCTTGATGCTATTAAACAGATCCCTTCGTACGCTAAATTTTTGAAAGAGTTGTGCACTCACAAACGGCAACTCCAAGTGCAGAAGAAGGTGTTCTTGACCGAACAAGTAAGCTCCCTCTTCCAGTCAACCCTTCCGCCCAAGTATAATG
Source organism: Rhododendron ovatum (assembly GCA_019656835.1). Lineage (NCBI taxonomy): Eukaryota > Viridiplantae > Streptophyta > Magnoliopsida > Ericales > Ericaceae > Rhododendron > Rhododendron ovatum. The sequence continues at coordinate 39,798,364 of CM033796.1, read as the reverse complement.
ATCCGGGGTGTCCTACGATATCCATCACTATTGGGGGGAAAGTTGTTGAGAAAGCTCTTCTTGATTTAGGCGCAAGCGTGAATCTCCTGCCGTTCTCTGTGTATAAACAGCTCGGTTTGGGGGAAATGAAGCCGACCCGGGTGACTTTACAATTGGCGGATCGGAGTATTCGAGTTCCCCAAGGAATGGTCGAGGACGTGCTTGTTCAAGTTGACCAGTTCGTGTACCCGGTCGACTTCGTGGTTCTTGATACGTGCCCGGTCCCGGCGGCTCAATCATCCGTTCCGATCATTCTTGGCCGGCCGTTTTTAGCAACATCCGATGCCGTCATTCATTGCCGGGATGGCCGACTTAACATGAGTTTTGGCAACATGAAGATGCAAGTCAATATGTTCCACATCGGTAGCCAAATGGGGGATGATGATGATGTATGTGGCGTTAGTATGCTGGACTCACTTGTTCAAGATCATGTTGATGAATTTATTCGCAACGATGAGTTGGAACTCTCACTTACTTCCTCCGAGGCTGATTTTCTTGATGCCCCCGAAGTCATGTACTTGCGCTCTTTGTTAGATGAAGAGGAGATGTGTGGTATCAACCCGTGGGTTCCTAAATTCGAAGAGCTACCTCCTATTGAGAAGCGAGCCGTGTCCTCTAGCAGGGAACCCCCAGTGCTTGAGTTGAAGCCATTACCGTCCACTCTTAAGTATGCCTATTTGGGTGATGGCCAAACATTCCCGGTGGTAATCTCCTCCGCCCTCACCGAGTGTCAGGAGTTTCAATTACTCTCTAAGTTGAGGAAGCATTCAAAGGCTATTGGCTGGTCCATAGCCGATATCAAAGGAATAGATGGATCTCTTTGCTCTCATCACATTTACTTGGAGGAGGATGTTAAGCCCTCTCGCCAGCCTCAGCGACGATTGAACCCGCTTATGAAGGACGTGGTGCGAGCGGAAGTTCTTAAATTGTTGGATGTTGGCATTATTTACCCGATAGCGGATTCCAAGTGGGTGAGCCCGATCCAAGTGGTACCTAAGAAGTCTGGGGTGACTGTGGTGAAAAACGATAAGGACGAGCTTATTCCAACGCGTATTCAGACTGGTTGGAGGGTGTGCATTGATTATAGAAAGCTAAACGCCAGTACAAGAAAGGATCATTTTCCCCTTCCCTTCATAGATCAAATTCTGGAGAGAGTGGCCGGGCACAAGTTCTACTGCTTCTTGGACGGGTACTCCGGTTATAATCAGATTGAGGTGGCCTTGGAAGATCAAGAGAAGACTACTTTCACGTGCCCATTCGGGACCTTTGCGTATCGTCGTATGCCGTTCGGGCTTTGCAACGCCCCCGGTACTTTCTCAAGGTGTATTATGGGCCTTTTCAGCGACATGGTGGAGGAAATTATGGAGGTGTTCATGGACGATTTCTCGGTTTTTGGTGATTCTTTTGAAGCTTGCCTTGGCAACTTGGGGTTAGTGTTAGCACGGTGCGAGGAGAAAAATCTGGTGTTGAACTGGGAGAAATGTCACTTTATGGTGACCGAAGGCATTGTACTCGGCCATATTGTTTCTTCAAAGGGCATCGAAGTGGATCGGGCAAAAATCGATTTGATTGGGAATCTGCCGACTCCAAAATGTTTGAAGGATGTCCGATCTTTCTTGGGGCACGCTGGTTTCTATCGCCGTTTTATGAAAGATTTTAGTGCAATTGCCCGGCCTTTATGTCATTTGCTCGCCAAAGATGTGCCGTTTGAGTGGACGCCGGGTTGCGAGGCCGCCTTCGCCAAGTTAAAGTCTAGTCTCAGCTCTCCACCTATTGTGCGATCTCCGGATTGGGAATTGCCCTTTGAGCTCATGTGTGATGCCAGTGATTACGCCGTTGGAGCTGTTTTGGGTCAGCGGAAAGGGAAAGAGCCATACGTCATTTATTATGCAAGTAAGACGCTCAATGAGGCTCAAATGAACTATTCAACTACGGAGAAGGAGTTGCTTGCCATAGTCTTTGCGTTGGACAAGTTTCGGTCTTACCTAGTGGGAGCTCCGATCACTGTGTACACCGATCATTCCGCTCTCAAGTACCTTTTTACAAAGCAAGATGCCAAGGCGAGATTGATTCGGTGGATCTTACTCCTACAAGAGTTTGACCTCACTATTAAAGACAAGAAGGGTGTCGAGAATGTGGTGGCCGATCATTTGTCTCGTCTAGAATTCGAAGATCATTCATCACATATTCCTATCGGTGACTCTTTCCCCGATGAGCAATTATTTTCAATTTCTACGGCTCCATGGTACGCGGATATTGTGAACTACTTGGTTACCGGTCTGATGCCTGCCCACTGGAATTTGCAAGAACAACGTCGCTTTTTGGCCGAGGTGAAGCGGTTCTCTTTCGATGACCCGTATTTGTTTAAGTACTGCGCCGACCAACTCGTCCGCCGTTGTGTGCCCGATTCTGAGCAACAAAGCGTTATTAAGTTTTGCCACACGGGGGCATGTGGCGGTCATTTTTCGTTCAAAAAGACCGCCGCCAAGATTTTACAGTGCGGTTTCTATTGGCCACAATTGTACAAAGATACGTTTGCTTTCTGCCGGGCGTGTGCACGCTGTCAGCTTTTGGGATGTGTGACACAACGGAACGAAATGCCGCTTACGCCCATCTTGATCATTGAAGTGTTTGATTGTTGGGGAATCGACTTCATGGGACCGTTTCCTACATCATTCGGTTACCTCTACATTTTGCTTGCCGTTGATTATGTAAGCAAGTGGGTAGAAGCTATTCCCACTCGTACCAATGACGCTCAAGTGGTCGTTGAATTTCTCCGTGAGTACATTTTGGCGCGATTTGGCATGCCACGGGCTATCATTAGTGACCAAGGGTCCCACTTTTGTAACCGATCCATTGCCGCCCTAATGAAGAAGTATGCCATCATCCACAAAGTCGCAACGGCTTATCACCCGCAAACGAATGGCCAAGCGGAGCTTGCGAATCGGGAGATCAAGAACATCTTGGAGAAGACGGTTAATCCTACCCGTAAAGATTGGTCAACTCGATTGGTCGATGCTTTGTGGGCTTACCGTACTGCTTACAAGACGCTTCTGGGAATGTCACCGTATCGGCTGGTCTACGGGAAAGCATGCCACTTGCCGGTAGAGTTTGAGCATAAAGCATATTGGGCCATTAAGAAGTTGAATTTCAATTTGGCTAAAGCCGGTGCCCGCCGCAAGCTCCAATTGACGGAACTCGAGGAGTTGAGGTATAATGCGTACGACCATTCTAGCGCTTACAAATCTAAACTCAAAGCCAAGCATGATAATAAAATTGTGGTTAAAAACTTTGAGCCCGGGCAAAAAGTATTATTGTATAATTCCCGGTTGCATTTACACCCCGGTAAGTTGCGCTCACGTTGGGCCGGGCCATATGTTGTCAAAACTGTGTTCCCTCATGGGGCAATCGAAGTAGAGAGCGTGAGTTCCGGTTCCTCTTTCAAAGTGAATGGTCAACGGCTTAAGCCCTTCCTTGGTGGCTTTGAAGCTGGCGAGCCCGATGAGGTTTTGGCCGATCCTGTTTATACGGATGGCCCATTGGTTTAGTTTGCGTTACTTTAATTTGCACGGGGAGCGAAAGCGTAACCGCTGAACTTAACTGTTTGTCGGACCCGGCCCCCGGGTAGGGGGTACCCTCCATTGACTTGGGTATATGTAGCTCCGCACGCCGCTACTAAAAAAAGGATCGTGTGCCCAGCTCCGGTTAGTAAGGGCAATGTTAACATCAGCGACCTAGGGCTTTCATTAGCTTTTCTGATAGGAGTAATTCACAGTGCACCACTCACGTCTTCCAGATTAGCCCCATCGGGGGCGGCATAGATCTTAGGTTAGGCCTTGACATTCCCGTGCTCCATTACCGCACTTGGCTCTTTCTTGTGCCTGCCTGGTTACGATCTTAGGGGACGCTGGACTTCATTGTTTGGCGGAGTCCAGCTGTGACTTGGACGCTCCGAGTTCTGATGTTAAAATCTGTATGCTTGTACATCTGTAAATATTGCTTTTATGCTTTGTTCTTTATTTATCATGTTTTGGGATACTCTCACCAAAAGATCTCACCAACGCATCATTGTATTGGGCTTTAACTAGTCTTTCTTTGACGTAGTTTGCCGTTAATGATCCATGCTCACCAGATATGTCCCTATCGGGGGCAATTTAGGTCTTTGGGTGGGCCTTGATATTCCCGTGCTTTGGCACTAGGCTCTGTCTTTTCTCACTTTGTTTCGATCATAGGGAACGCTGGGCTTAATTGCTTGGCGAGGTCAAGCGGTAAATTTTACTTCGGGCGTTGATGTAACAAATGTGACGGTCTAGTATAGCCACCCATGTCTTGCCTCGCCGGTGCGACATGGGAAGAAAAGTATGACTCGTGAGATTGCGTGAAAATCGGGTGGTGTTTCTTAATTTTTCTTCTGTATATATGCTTGTTGGCGCCCGGATAACACGAGCCGGGCGGGTCTAATGTCATTTGTCTCTTAGTAGGTAGTTCGAGCTTAAGTCTTTTGCAGGGTGAACGTGCTACCACACCAGCCTTGGTGGATTGGGTCTAAAGTTGGAGTGAATGAGGCATTCAGGAGCCCTAAGCATGGGTGCGATTACGTGTCGCGGCTGTTAGTCCAATAAAGCTTTGACCATGACCCCGTGTGACTAGCTGTGGTTCCGTTGGACGAGCCGAAGGAGTCGACCTTGGAAGCTGTTCGTATGACAAACGGAGACGGTGACGCAAAAGCCTCCAACTTGGTCGAGGTATACGGGGGTTGACATTCCCCCGGAGGTATGATTTTTTTTGTTCTTTCTCTCTCAATACTGTTGTTCTCCATGCTTTGAGGACATAGCATCCTTTAAGTTGGGGGGAGAGATATAGCTACGCTATACATGTTGTTTCTTTGTTTTCTTGTTTGGTAAAAATTTTCGTTTCGGTCCGTTTTTAGGTTGCAATCCTTCCGTTATTACAAATTTTAGTGGATTAAAACAACTTGGCACATGCTTATTGGTTCTCAATTGGCAAGAGCTTGGTGTTTGATATTAAGTGACAGTGTACATTTCAACTCATAAGCATGATTAAAGATGAGCAATTAGGTGTTGAGTATGTTTTGAGCAAGTTTTACCCATATCCCGTTTTTGTTTCATCGTAAATTCGTAGCGTAGGTAATATACTCTTTTGTCATACCTAAATGTGCTTGATGTCATTGTTGAATCATTTTGGAATCTATAGCGTACTGAGGAAGTGATACAAGGCATTCTTTGTTTAATTAAACCACAAATGTGTTCCCTCGTCCTATTTTGTCCCTAGTCCGTGTCTATCCATTTGTTCAATAACGTAGGGAACCGGATGTTTGGAGGGTGATTTGGATTGCTGTTTAACCTGTTGAGGGGTGTTCGGCGGATGTTTGGAAGGTGTTGGGAATGAGCGGAGTTTGAAATGTTGAAGTGGGCAAAAATTCAGAAAATCAGGGAATATGAACCGGTACTGGGATTTGGCCAGTACCGGTTCATAAAGGGCAGAAAGTTACAATCCAGAATTGCAGAACTCATGGACCGGTACTGGGATTTGGCCAGTACCGGTTCATAACTGACAGAATTTAAAAAAAAAGGGTCGGTTCGTGTAGCTCTTTTCTCTCTCCTACCCACTATATAAATCCAAAACCTATTCTATTCCCATTCCAAACCCAGAACGGCGAGACCACGCCTCCCTTTGCCTCTGTTCTTCCCAAATCTCTCCCAAATCTCTCCCAAATCTCTCTCAAATCTTCATCACCCTTCACAAAAACACTTAATCTTCAAGATTTGTGGAGGATTTAAGAAGTTTCAAAGGAGGGTTCTCACTTTCAAGGTCCGAAAATCTCCATAACCAAGGTAATTTCGAATCTCATCTCTCTCCCATGAAATCCCTATGTTCTTTACCTTGTTTCACCGTGATTGTTCTCGAAAGTTAAGAATTTTCGAGTTGGATTAAGGGTTGGGAAAGTTTTGACTCTTAGATCCCCAAGACACAGGGGACCCGAAAATTTTCTCTCTCTTCACCCTCTCAATTTCGAATTCCCTCATAAATTCCTTCATTTGGCCCATATACCCACCACCAAAATCTGTAATTTCTTGTCCAATCACCAGAAATTCGAAATTTGTGAACTTAACTACCAGGTCTGTTGATGTTCTGTGATTAAGGATTAACAGTGGGGGTTTGAACCATTGCTAGTTTTGTTGATTTGCATTTGTGGACTAGTCTTGGGGAGTTTAATTGAATTACTACTGTTTTGTTGGTAGATTGCATTATCAGGGTGAATTTTTGTGAATTTCTGCTGCTATTGGACTGTTTCCGTTTCGGGGGCCGGAATTTGTTACAGGTCCTGAGTTTTGGAATTAGTTTTGGCGAATTATCTTGTTAGTACGCTGCTCTGTGGATTAACTGTGAAATGGGGAGATCAAAGAAGTTTATGGGGGATGCGATACAGTCAGTAGATAGTTCCGGTAAAACGTCATATATTAAGCGCTCCGACCCGGAGAAGAATGCTGAGAGAGCGGAGAGAAGCGAAGAGGAAAATAGAAAGAGGAAAAGAGAGAGGAAAGAGGAGGAGAAAAAGAGATGGGAAAAGGAGTTGAAGGGTCGGAAGTACATTTGTGAGCGTCAGGTGGATCGTGCGAAACTAGGAACCCACCCAATCATCGACATCATCAACCGACGAGGATTGCATTTCTTTTTCGATCCAATCAAAGGCTTTAAACCCAAATTGGTGCTTGATTTCTATGCTAATATGGAAGTGGATGAGAAGGAAGAGAAAATAACCTCTTGTTTGGGGAAGAAAACTGTGCTCGTAACCCCGACTGTCATAGCCAAGTATCTGAAAAACTACCAACGCCCTTCACTCCAAGCTATTACTTACCCTACTAGAGGATGGTCTAAGTCACAGGAAGAAATCCAAAACGCTCTAACTGATAAACCCCTGAAGCTTGACCGTTTTGTCCATGGCAGGTTATTCGAGAAGTATCGGGTTATTAATAAGGTGGTTCATTATAATCTTTGTCCCCATGGCTCGGAGAAGCTCCCACGCAAGGAGGATGACGAGGAGTCATCGGAAGAGGATTAGGGTCGGTGGTTTTGTCTTTGGAAAATCCCTCTACTTGGTCGGGGTGCATGGGGGTTGACAGTCCTCCTATCCTATCTTGTTTTTCATTTTAGTAGGTGAATTCGTAAATAATAGTCTTAAGAAGTTTTTGCTTAGGCCAGCATGTGGCCTTTTTGACTTGGTAGTTTGGTGTCGGTGGCGGCCTAGGGTAGATAAACCAAGCTAGCATATGGCCGCTGCCCATTTTGCTAACCGTTCTTTTGATTAACCAAGGTCATTACAAGCTTTAAAGCCCTTAGTTGATCCTTCGTACAAGTTGATTCCCTTTTGATTCAGATTGTTGATTGTGGTATGTTTAGTCTGTGGCATTTTACTTTTCAGTAAATTTCTGGCTGCTTAGTTAATTTGTCTTTCTAATGGTGCTCCCCACTTATATTTGGCTTGGCATATTTTTTGTTCACCACGCCTATTTTCGAGCACCTTTTGCGTGGGATATGGTTATTTTTGTTATTCAAGGTTGTTCGAAGTTTCGTATCCACCTTTTTGATTTTGGATACTCCTCCTGGATGCTTGTTATTTACCTGCTTAGCATCTAGTTGCTCATCTTATCTCCGACTGTGAGTTGCTTTGGGGTAAATGGTTTGTTTTTGATCTCTTGTGCATTGGATTCTTCGAAGCATGTGCCGCAGTTGTTTTGCCGGAAGGATTTGTTAGTTTTTACGTATGTTGGTCTGCATCATTGCTCGGGGCATAGCAATGTTTAAGTTGGGGGGCGTGATGAGCAACCAAGATTGTATAATCTTGGTGCTCTAGTTCCCTAATTTGTAGCATTTTGATTCCTTTAAATATCATTTGTATCCCAATTTGCACGTAAGGTGTTGTTTTGATTGTTTCAGGTAATACGGGGTGCTAAGGCGATTCTTAACGCCAAGGATCGTAGTCGGGAGTATCCAAGGGTTCAAGGCAGTAAGGCGATGTTCTTTCAAGCCCCGCAGGGTGCTTAGCCCGGGCCAAAGAGGGTGTCGGGTCACTGTCGGGCTGCCTGGGCCAAAGCAGAGCAAAATCTGAAATTCTGCCGCCTATGAACCGGTACTGGGATTTGGCCAGTACCGGTTCATGCTGTCCAGAGTGCAAGTTTTTCCAGCTTTTGAAGACCATGAACCGGTACTGGGATTTGGCCAGTACCGGTTCATACTGCAGATTACAGCCACGTTTTTGCTGCTTTTTCTACTTTCTACTTTTGGAATAGTTTCCACTTTTGGTTACTTTTGGGATATTTTCTTGGGATATTTTGTGAGAAAGAGACCACCTTGTATAAATAGGGTCTCTCTCTCTCTCTTCTTGATCATCTTGTCACCTTCCACTTTAAGTCTTGTAATTTTCTAGAACTCCATTAATGGCTTTCAAGCTTTTCTAGCTAATTTCTCCAAGAACTCTTCAAGGTATTTGTCGTTTAATGTTTTCTCGTTTATTAATGTTGTAGCCGCGGACTAGATCTTTTATAAAATCAACTTTATTTTTATTTCTATCGGTTAAAAGTCATGCCCAATTTTTATGCTTTAGTTTATGCGTTAAGTATGTGTGAGTAGTCGTTTGGCCAAGTCTTGGGATAATCTTTCCCGAGGACTTAGGTGATTATTTGGTTCTCAAATGTTAGGTCTTAAAAGCATGATTGACGGAGTAGAGCTTAACTTGTGTTTTTGGTCTAAGCAAGGGGTGTTAACTACTTGGTGAGGCGTTTGTCAAGCGGTCTTGGCAAACGGCTCCCTGAGGGCTCGTGGCCTCCTATGTATTCGATAAATTTGTCAAATAAGTGGGTTCGCCTCCGTTTAATCACATCCTTCAGTAAACGTAGTCATTAAAGTTAAATTCTCCGGGCGAGAGCACGCGGTCGTGGTTCCCGCCTGAGCTAATTTGAGAACCGGTAACTTCCTTGGTCAAGGGTTAGAAGATCCTGAGACTTGCCTCGTTTAAGTCACTTAAGCTTTTTCCTAGTCTTTTGCCCGGGCGATTTTCGCCTTTTCTAAGCAAAACCAAGTTGGCCGTCTTAAACGCCACAATCCACCTTACAAAACCTACAATCCGATTAAGCTACATTCGAATTCTCTGTGGGTACGATCCCGGACTTCCGGATATTATGCTATCGACGACCTAGCCCTACGCTTGGGGTTTTCAACCTTATTCGAAGGCGAGGTTTGAGGCTAAGCAATCAGTGGGTTTTCTTGGTGGCGTGGAGAGAGAGAGAGAGAGAGAGAGAGAGAGAGAGAGAGAGAGAGAGAGAGAGAGGGGTGTTGTATGGGTGCCGTGTGTGTGCATGCAGGTGTAGGGGAAATGGAGGTGTAAGTGTTACATTTAATTGCATAGTCATCATAACTTAGATTAATAGTTATACATACTTACAGTTTTATGTTTCTTTTATTTGTGATTCAGAATAGCCGATTAGTATCACGCTTCGTATTTGGTAGCATTCGTTCGGAATCGAGGTGAGTGGTTAAACATGTAATCCCTTTCTTGGAATCCTCTTGAGCCAATCGATTCTTGACAATTCGTTATTGGTTGTGATCCGATGATAATTATTTTTATTCGTTGCTCTCATAATTTTTGACAATTGACGTATCCTTCGGCATACAAGGTTCACTGATGAAAATAAATAGGATTGTTGGATTGCCCTTATTTTTCTTGTTGTTCGTTTGTTGACTCCTTAATATTATTGTGACTCTGCAACGGCACGGAGAATAATCCTGGTGCAGGTGCCTCCGGCTCTCCGTTGTTCTATTTGTGTTTGGGACCATAGACTGTGTTGATATTATTAAAGTCCAAGGAAAAGACCCGTGAGATATCGTGGTGACTTTGGCCACTAGGGAAAAGACTTGTGAAATACCCTGTGACTCTAGTGCTCAACGGATAGGGAAAAGACTTGTGAAATACCCTGTGACCCTATTCCGGATCGGCTTAGGGAAAAGGTCCCAGGCGCCATCCTGTGGTGACTCTAAGTACGGTGTTGGATCCAACGGGCGAAGCCCTGAGAAAATATTTGGCATTTGGCAATTGGTGATTTTGGTTCCCACTTTGATTTGGACTAACTCATTATTTTTGTTCCTCATTCCAATATTGTTGAGCAGGCTGTTGGTATAAAATGGTTGTTATCATTATTCGATTGTTCTGATAATTCGTTATTCAGTGATTCATCTCGTCGATACCTTTTGTGAGCCATTGACTTTGCCGTTCGTTATTTAGTTCCTTGATATGAATTGTTGAACCATCGACCCTTATTGTTTGAAGCCATTTCTTGGAACCCATAGCTTCTTTTGTTTAAAAGTATGCCACGTTGTATTCTTTACCCTAGCATGTTTAACTACTCACTGAGCTCGTCAGCTGACGGATTTATTCCACATTATTTTTCAGGTTAGTTCATGGAGCATTATAGTGGACTCTGTGGCGTTGTCGGGACCATGTGTTTGGACCTCTAGGGCGTCTGCATCTTTATTTATTTTCTATTGTCAAAAAGCTTCCGCACTTTATTTATTAGCTTCCACACTTTTATTTATTGGCAGTTTATCGTAAAATTTGGAGATTGGAAAATATGAGATATTGTGTCATTTGCTATGGAAAAATATTGATTTTGAGTTTGCACATTTGCTTAAATAAAATATACAGTTTTTACTTTACTTGTTTCAAGTTGCTTAAAATATTTTTAATTAGGCTTCGTGTCCCCTGATTGCTTCATGGTACACGGCCGGTCATGCTCCTGGATTTGGGGCGTGACAGACAACTTGCCGACACAAATTTTTTCATAGGCGAAAACCTTTGCCGACCTATATACACTTTTGCCAATGTATTTTGTTGTGTCGCCAATTCCGCATTTTCTTGTAGTGTTTTATAGGTAGGGTCGCGGGTGATTAGCACACCGTGGCTAATTTGGGCACTGCTCATTTTATCAAACTGTTAAATTAAACAATTTTCGATTGGAAAATACTTTCCACGGACGAACACGGGCATCGTCGAAGCCCATGTGAACGGGGGAATGGAGGTCCAAAACTCATTTTTCGCTGCGCATGGGTATGCGGCGACCAGAGGGTCTCGCATCTTGCGGGGTATCTTTTTCAATATAAAATTAAACATTTTTAAGAACTCCAAACAGAGCAGGTCAATCTAGATTAGTTGCAAATGCTATGAACCCTACGATTTTACCTCCTTTTAATTTTCTAAAAAAAGCACATTCAATTTTCTTGTTTTAGTTAATCTCTCAATCAAACCAGAAAAGAGTGGCTACCTAAGAGCCCATTAAATTAGTTAAGCCCAAATTTTTAGTCGGCACACATTACCATCTCTGTGGATTCGACGCCGGACTTGCCGGATATTGTGCTGCGTCGGTCTCCGCCCTATGCTTGAGGCAACCCATTAATTTAGTACTAGGAAATCGTCAAGCATGAACTCAAGTCAGCTTTAATTGAGCTGATCTTAAGTAACATGTATTGTATTTGGATGGATTTTTGAGAATTTTTGAGTTTGGTGATAAGTGCCAAAATATACATATTTTGACCCTCCAAACTACATTTGTTAGTCATTTATTTTTGTTAATTGATTTTTATTTTGTTTTTTTTGTTGTTTATAGGTTGTTCAAGTCCGTTCTCCGAGAGTTTGGATAAAAAGAAGATTTTAAAGAAGTTTGGGGTTAAAATGCAAAATGATCCAAAATCGAGTGGTTCATTTATTATTTCCTGAAGTTCAAGGGCCTTTATGTGATTAAGGTTTTCAATTCCTATATAAACACTTTACCCAATTAACTTTAGGTTGTTCTGGCACCTGCCGTGAAAAAGGAAAAGAATAGGACGGGAGCTGTCGAGCCGAGTTTTGTTTTGAATTTCTTTCTCCTTTCTAATTTTATTGGAAGCTTTGTTCAATTACTGGCATTCAGATAATTCAATTTAATTTCTATTTTTTATAAAAGTTATTCACTAGTATTTGATTAGTTTATATTTCTTATTTGTTTTTTATCTCGCAGAATAGAAAACATGTTTCAAATTAGGGTTTCTTCTGTTTTATGTGTAATGATTAGTGAGTAGTCGTTAAGGTAGGGTCGCGGGGTGATTAGAACATCGTGGCCAGTTCGGCACTACTCCTATTTTCAAATGATGAAAAAAGCGATTTTAGATTGAAAAATACTTCCCGTGGATGAACCCAGGTATTGTCGGAGCCTATGTGAACGGGATCGAATGAGAGTCCAAAATCCATTCTTCGTTGTGCATGGTATACAGCGACCCTAAAATTTTGCATCTTGCGGGGTATCTTTTTAATCCAAAATTGAACGTTTTTAAGAACACCAAATGGCGCAGATTGATCTGGACTGGTTACGAGTGCTACGAACCCTACGACCATACCTTCTTTTAATTATTTGAAAAGTTCAATTATTTCATAAGTTTAGCTAATCTCAGCATCAAATTACAAGGGGTAGCTACCTAAGAGCTCGTTTAAATAAGTAACAATCCGAGTTTTTAGTCAGTACACATCACCGTCTCTGTGAATTCAACTCCAGACTTACTAGATATTTTGTTACGTCGATCTCCGCCTTACGCTTGGGGCAACCCATTATTTTAGGTCTAGGAAATCGTCAAGCATTTGGGTTTTGGAGTAATGAGTGTAGAGAGAAATTAGGATAATGATTGGAGAAAAGGGTAATGAATAGAGAGAAATAATAAAAATGATAATAAAAATTGGAGATAGCGTAATAAATGGAGAGAAAAATGAAAATAATGATTGAAAGTAAGGAAAATCAGTGTTTTTGGAGTTGAAATTTTTTTTTTTTTCAAAATGTAACAAAGCGTCGAATTTTGAGAGATTAGAAACTGAACGAGTCAAATTCTAACTTGTTCAAATTCCTCACTCAGCTCCATCTCTGCAGTAACAAAGCTAATAACACAGAGTGCTGCTTGAACCTCAACTCATTCAATCAAATTCACAGCAAGAAATTTCGTTCCGATAGAAGCAATATTACCCTCATTGCTTGACAACTGAATACACAGGCAAAGGAAAACAAAGAATGAATGCCTCATGAACTACTTTGAGAATTGGGACTAGCTAATAAAGCAGTATGTTAACCACCACAAAACGATTACTAAAACAACTACGCAAGAAGAACATGAATACGAGAAGACTGAAACAGCCAATTTACACCCAGTTCAGTACCATTACAAAGAGCAAACAAAAGATAAGAATCCGATCTACATCTGCCTTCTTCAAGCAAAACTACTGAGAGTTAATTGCTAGCCAACAACAAGTACGAGAACAACATTGATACCAACATAAGACGTTTACACAGAGGCTAGTCAAAACAGGAGATAAACTAAGAAACAGGTCCGAGGAAGTCACCCTCCAAGCTAACCACCGCCTGAAACTCCCTCTCAACCTCTATATACTTTGTCCCAATAAAGCTGAAGCACACCACCGCGTCTTTATCAATCTAGGATAGCTTGTCATTCATCAAGATGGGCTTTTCCCTGGGCACGTACTTATAATCAGACATTTTCTGATTAGAGAGGTATATGTTCTCGATGGACCCACTCCTCAAGAAAACTCCATGCTTCAAGATCTTGTGAACGACTCCTAGCTCCTAAGATCTCTCCTCTGAGAGGCTTGAAAGTGACGCAGCTGAAAAGCACGGGAAATAGTCTGTCCCCCGTGTGCTGTCTCACCTTATTTCCTTCCCCGATCTGGTCCAGTGTGGATAGTACTGCGAGGAAGTAACCTAGATATTTTGTTGCCTTCTTTGAGGAGAAGTCGTCCAAGAGGCGAAATGTTATCGACTTTTGCAGCATCAGTCGTTTCGTGTCAATGCTTTCAGCTGGAATTATGACGTGCCATAATTTTATTGAAAAACAGAGATCGAAAGCATGAAATGTAAACCCTTCTTCACACTAGAAGACTCTTCAATAGCACTAATTGTGCTGATGGTCCAAATTCAAAAAAAATAGGAAAGGAGCGCTCGTAAAGGGTTTCTACAACTAGAAAAAATAGAGAAAAAAGAGAAAGCTCTTGGGAAACTGTGACTCAAAAACAGTCATTGTACCACTCAAGTTTGTTAAAATTCCATGCAAAAAATGGAAAGAAAAGTTTGTAAAAGTTAATGGAATGGGAATTTTGTAGAACACAATGATATACGTAAAAAATCCTAAACAGAAAAAACAATGGGAAGGAATCAAATCTTATAAACATTATGTAATTACAAGTAATTTTATCCTATGATTTGAATTCTCACAATCGAGCCTAAGACCTACTTGCCGAATCCACGTTCACCAACCGTCGTTACCTTGAATTCACGAGCCTTTCGTTTGTCTTCCAGAATCCACCGAAGGTGGATCCACAAGTCTTCCGTTTGCCTCCTAGAATCCACCGAACGACTTTGCTCAAAGATTAATTGAGTTGATGTTGTAACCACTTGAAGTTGTATTGAACGTTCAATGGTCCATCGATCTTCTTTTTACTCCAAGATTCAAGCCCAAGACCCCCTAGTAAGCCACATATTTATAAGTTGCTGGAAAATAAACAATTGCTCGAGCAACTCCCGTAACTTGTCCAGCACTTCCTTGAAACAACGTTGCCATATATCGAAACCTTTAGTTCTTTCCCTTTCGAAATTGATGTATGTCAAATTCTTGATTTTCTTCCACTTCAATTTCTTAAAAACTCAACCTCTAAGTCTCAATTACAAATATTTCATTTCCTTCCACCTCCTAATCAGATACTCTGGAATTAAATGATAAACAAATTACAACTTGATAACCGGGGATACAAATAAATGTGTGTTCTATCGAAGAATTTGTCAACATAGAGAGACCATGGCCTATGATCCTAACAACTTGGTAGGAGTATGTTTTCTCCGACAGTTGAATTTGTTCTTTTCTAGGTAATGTAACCATGACATCATTTGTTAATTGTTTAGCTGTGGGGCATCAAATTAATTAGTGAAAGTAAATTAGCTTAACCCTTTCCAGCAAGTTGTAGAGAAGAAATGTTGATTATTTAGTTGTGCGGCATCAAATTAAGGCTTTATCAATTCCAGCAAGTTCTTGAGAAGAAATGTCAATTATTTAGTTGTGGGGCATCAAATTAAGTGAAAGCAAATTAAGGCTTCGCCATTTCTAGCAAGTTCTTGAGAACAAATGTCTGGCAAAGAAAGAAAAAGTGGTCTCTTTCACATATGGACAGAATCAGAGTTGCATAAATGGAGAGACCATAACAATACCAACAAAAAAAATTAACTTTCAAAGGTCATAAGTGCAAAAAAAGTTAATCGATGTCCAAATGGATAGAAAAATTCATTCGGAAGTAATCAAATAAGGTGTTTGTTTGGGCTTCATAATTGGATTCTACATAACGCATAAGCAGTTGGAAGAAAGTATAAAATTAGATGAGGGTATTTCGTCGATAAGCTATTTTCCCTTTACATTTTTTTAAATTTAAAAAAAATAAGTCAGTTAACTTATTTAGCCGAACGGGACTTAAGTATTTAGTTGTGGGGCTTCAAATTGAGTGAAAGAAAATAATCTGTTGCCAAGCCATGCCATGTCTGGCGAAGAAAGAAAATCTGGTCGCTTTCACCTCTTTATTCCACATCCAGAATATGTGATTGAGAGGATTGGATAGGAAATTTGGATTAATCATCATTCTGAAACCTTAATGATGTTAAACATGTTCAAGCTTAGTTTAAAATCTATATATTTATGCTATATTGTGTCGTACGTAGGGGTTCAACTAAAAATCCTTGAATTTTGACTTTTAAATTGTTTTTCAAAACTATATTAGAGCCAACAAAATTCTACTGGCCAAAAGGAATCCCATGATTTCTGGGATTTTTTCATAAGAAACCATTGAAAAGTACCTAACATGCAGCCATGCGTGCAGGTAGCAGATTCAAGGATACTTCAAAATTGCTGGATTTCAAACCCTACAAACTCTACTAAACTCCATCACGTGTTCTAACATTCGGCACTAATTCTATACCAAATGAGCTCTAAATTGCAACTGCATCGTAACTTCAATTGGACCCTTATCAAGTTTCTAATAATATAATCTTTATGCCGATATAAAATAAAAAAATAAAAACTTCGATTGGACCAATTCCAATTGCCGCTAAGGCATTTTTGGATTTTTTTCGCTTTGTCATTATTCAACCTTTTTGGGGACCAACAACATCGTTTCATCAACTTGAACCTGAAGCTCAACGCCCTCAGAAGTAAAGTGCTTGCTCGCGGCCCCGTGAGCTACAGCTCTGGGTTGGGATTCATCAACCTACAATACATAGACCCGAAAATGCTGGAACGGTGCTTCGGGCCGCAGCAGCTATGGCACATCAAGCGAGTCCTCCGTAACGGGAAAGTAACGCTCATCTGCCTGGTGCTAACGATCCTCGTCATCCGTGCCAACATTGGCGCCGGGAGGTTCGGGACCCCGGAGCAAGACCTCGAAGAGTTCCGCGAGCACTTCTTCAACTCCTCCAGCCGCCGCGTCCTCGAGGAGGCCGTAACAACAAGCAATGCTGCCGCTGCCACCGCCGATGCGGCATCGGAGTACAGCTACGCCAACGCCGACATGACGAAGATTTGGGCGGACGAAGGCGAGGACGAAAAACCCAAGAGTTACAGCGAGGCTTACACCCTGGGACCCCAGATACTTGACTGGGACGAGCAGAGAGCCGAGTGGCTGGAAAAAAATCCTGATTTTCCCAACTTCGTGGGACCCAACAAGCCTCGGGTCTTGTTGGTTACCGGGTCCTCGCCGAAACCGTGTGAAAACCCGTTCGGTGATCATTACCTGGTGAAGTCGATCAAGAACAAGATGGATTACGCCAGGGTTCACGGGATCGAGGTGTTTTACAACTTTGCTTTGTTCGACGCGGAAATGACGGGGTTTTGGGCTAAGCTCCCGTTGATCCGGAACCTCCTGCTGGCTCACCCGGAGGTAGAGTTCCTTTGGTGGATGGATAGCGATGCCATGTTTACCGATATGGCGTTCGAGATCCCGTGGGAGAGGTACGACGATCACAACTTCGTGTTGCACGGCTGGGAGGTGATGGTGTACGACTGGCATAGCTGGGTTGGGTTGAACACGGGTAGTTTCTTGTTGAGGAACTGTCAGTGGTCGTTGGACATTCTTGACGTTTGGGCCCCAATGGGTCCCAAGGCGGTTAGGGAAGAGGCCGGGAGGCTACTCACGCGGGAGCTTAAAGATCGGCCAGTTTTCGAAGCCGATGACCAGTCTGCCATGGTTTATATACTCGCGACGCAGAAGGAGAAATGGGGTGACAAGGTGTATATCGAGAGCGAGTACCATTTGCACGGTTACTGGGGCATTCTGGTCGACAGGTACGAAGAGATGATCGAGAGTTACCATCCCGGTCTCGGGGACGATAGGTGGCCGCTTGTGACTCACTTCGTGGGGTGCAAGCCGTGCGGAAAGTTCGGAGAGTATTCTGTGGAGAGGTGTTTGAAGCAGATGGACCGTGCTTTCAACTTCGGGGACAACCAAATCATGCAGATGTATGGGTTTACACACAAGACGCTCGAGAGCAGGAGGGTGAAGAGAACGAGAAACGAGACAACCAATCCTCTCGAGATCAAGGATGAGCTTGGTTTGCTTCACTCGAAATTCAAAGCTACTAGGGTGTCGACTCCTTGAAGGAAAAATGGAGGTATTGCAACATCGAAATCAACATAGAGGTGCCTTTACACTATATCACAATTCTTTGTTCTCAGTTTTTTGAGTTGTATGCATGTTCTTTTGTAGTACTTTGGACTTTGGAATTATTTGTATTACTCGTTTATATCATTCCCTTTGATCAGTCTATAAAATTACTTCGATTTGAATGGAAAGCAAATTAAAATGTTTAGAAATCGTTAAAATTAGAGGGTTTGCTATGGGTAAATTTCGGAAATCAAAATTCTTTCAATTTTTTATGTCCTTATTGCTGCTCTTTTTTTGAACTCAGGGATCTGTGGGCTGTTCATTTCGACAATAGACGACTCAGCTATCATCTTTCTATTTTGATTATACCATCGTCATGGCTTTACATACGTGGTACTGCTCATGCCCATTGATATGTGTTCGTTACAACGATAGTAATATTCTAACAGATGGTGCACCTAGAAAATAATCATAAACCAAGTTCATGATGTGGGTGCTAAACTTCATTAAAATTTTATTACTATGAACTACTGGGAAATAATATACGAGTGACTGTTTGTGCACGTAGAATGCACATTTAAAACACAAATCCGGACACAACCGTGTCCAAGACTGTTAGATATACGAGGATCAACATGCATTTATTGATTGCAAACACGAATCTATCCGGAGTTGTATTTTAAAGATGTGTTCTTAAACTTTCGAATATTATGAATTCAAAGTTATTCAAAATATGCAAAATGCATGTACATATTCAATTTTACGTGTGTATCATTGACTCCAATTAATACACATCTATATATATATGTGTAAAATCCTGACTTTTTAAATTCTAGTCATGTGATCCGAATAGGAACTCGACACTCTTTTAATTCTAATAGCAAGTTAGGCTACGCAGATTGTATCGTGATCTAAATGAATGTGGGAATTCTAATTTAATTTTGTAAATACTAAAGGACAATTGAGTTACATCTGATACACTGTACGAGTTATTTTAAGTTAGGATTTTTCTTTGAAAATTGAACACCACTACGATGATCCTCATATTTTTCTTTATTTATGTTGAAATTATAAGAATTTTTGGAGACCGAAATTTGTACGCGAACGAACCAGAATAGCGACGATCGGGCGCGAAGCGCCACGTGGTGCAACGTGGTGACATGGGGCATGCATGGGTGATTGGGTGTTGATTCAACATCCACCGAAGTATATATACTCATTTATATGGATATTATATTTGTTAATTACTTTTAGTAATTAGGATATATATCAACCTCACCCTTTTTTTTCTTCCACCGTATACAGAGAGAGAGAGAGAGAGAGAGAGAGAGCAAAGGAAGAAAGAGAATAGGAATCTGTGGAAAGAAAAGAGTAGTTCGTGCGCCCCCTCCCCTGTTTCAAACCGACCTTCGATTTCCTTCCGCACGCCGCCGGAAATCAGTGAGTAATCTCTTTTCCCTTCTCTCTTTTCTTTCCTCCTTCCCTCACCCGACCGCCGCACGCGGTGGACCCTTGACCGCTGGCACTTCCTATTTTATTTCCCCTTTTCCCAGCTTCTAGCCGCGCAGCGGCAACTATATGGAATAACCCCGCTTTCCGGCAAATAATTCCACCCGGCCAATATTCGGAATTATGACTTGACACGATTAATATTAAATCACCAATAATTAAGTCTCTAATTGAAGTTTTAGAATCCTAGGAGTTTAAGTTATTTATCCTATCATCGTCGGCCACCGATGCCGGGAGTAAGAATTCTAATTGAGTTACTGAAGCAAATTTGGGGATTTTTCCAAAAATCCCTTTGTAACCCATTTCTATTGAAGAAGACACAATTTAACTTAAGTCATAAAAATAATATTACTCTTGCTTTAACTAAGTTAGTAGTGAAGGTAATTTTGTGAGTAATTGTCACAATAATTATGTGTTAGGTGCAAGTACCGTATAGTGAGGTGACGCGTGTAAAGTGACCGCTACTTCTTAAAGGTGAGTTGTGTATACCTTAGTTACAGGTATTTTCTGAATCTTTGGAATGAAATGCCATTGCTTGATTTTACTGGAAAATATGGAATTTGAGAATCTTACTTGGTTGAAATTGATGAAGATAAATGGGAAATACATGCGATGGCTTGTTTATAAATCTTGTGTGTTAACGGATAAATCTAGACCATGGCAATATGTTTTAAGACTTGAATTTTACTTGTTGCTGGTACATATTGGTGATAGTGTGCATAATTCATTCGAACGGTGTCCCGAGCGCTAGGGGATGGGCAAAGATACTAGTGGCATGAAGTAATAAGGTAGGAGATGCAGCCAGGTATCACCGGGTATTGATATCATACCACTCTTCAATGGGGTCGCTCCCCAACCGACTGGCAAAAATACCGTTGAATGCTATTATCGCTTAAAAGTGCGAAAGTTGAAAGAAAAATGAAATGAAAAGGGTCCATCTCTTGGACCGAAGAAATGAGCTTTCGGACAAAAATGCATGTACTGGATGGTCAACGAAATAGTTGAAATGTTGCTTTGAACTATTTTATAATGTGGGGTATTTCCATGGTCAAACTTGTAATTTTGGTATACATTTCTCACCCGAGCTTCGGCTTATGAAAACCTTTTCCAATTTTTCAGGTTAATGTAGATAGCAAGTTGTGGGCCGATTGAAGTGTTAGAATAACTGTGAAGAATCAAGTGGTGTCCAATGGTTTGTAATTATTATACTTGTACACTTAGAAGCTCTGGGATTATGTTATTTATTCTACGCTTCCGCATACCTTGCATATATGGTTTAAAATGATAATGATGTGAGAAATCCTTAAACTAGACCATGAGCAAGCCTTCGGCGGCTTAACACCCGCTTGGCCGGTCACGACTTCCAAGGTAGGTTTTGGGACGTGACAATATGTGTGTGTGAATAATTCTTTTTGGATTCAGATCATTTCCAGTCCATATTTTGGACTTGGACCGGAGGAAATAGTCCAAATCTAGACCATCCGTAAGGAAAATCTCTTAATTAATGTATTTTGAACAAACTACAATCTATTTGACTCTTCTATGCGCTGGGTTGGCAAGAGGTGATTGTCTGGGCAGACATGATATATTTTTGGCCATATTTTATAGTTAGCGGGAATTAGTGAGAAGTTAGTCAACAAGGGGGCTAAAAGACTATCCATTGTCCTGAAACCTCAAACTCCACCTCTCGTGAAACTCGAACCTCGGTTAGGGGGGGCTAGTGGGCTGGTTTTTTGTGCTCATTGTAATATATGGGTTTTTTAGACCAATAGGGGTGTTGGGTTAGCTTCAGCCCTTTTAGGTGGGTTTCGTCCCAATGGGTGTCCGTGATTGACTTCTTGCCAATCATAGGTATGAAGCTGGGATTGGGTAAACAATTGCTTTTTGAGCATGATACGATTTCCATGCTCCTATTAGTCTTGTAACAATTTCAGAATTAATGAAAAAAAAATTGCGGTTCAAAAAAATGATATGTATTTTCTAGGATCTAAACTAGTAAGTTGAAATTAGATTATACTTTCTAGGATTTGTCCCAATCAATAGTTTTTGAAAATAGATATATACGATCTTTTATTTATGTGGGAAAATGTGGTTGCTTTCTTTCACATGTACGTATAATGCCAAATGTGGCTTTCACCTCTTTCATTTTTTTTTTTCCTCTGGCCCATACCACTTGGCATTGAATCGTCCACTTATATATATGGCCCTTAGATTTAGTGTGGTCCAATAGTTTTTGAAAGTTGCGACTGATGGAGAGAAGAATATTCTTGGTGGAGCCAAAGAGGGTCGTGCTAATTTGCACTTTTCTAACTCTATTTGAATTTCAGATTTGTGAAGCTTCAATCAATTCTATAAAATAAAATAAAAAAAATACAAAGGCTTCATAAAAGATAAAGTTCATCCATCCAAACTCTAAAAGCATCACCACTACGTACCGAAGGAAAACCTTAGCTAATGAAGGGAAGTCATATTAGTAATTGAGTGCTCATTGAGCAGCACTTGAGTTAAAATTAGGAAAAGGAAAAAAAATTAGATAATTTAATGAATTAATCGTGACCTTTGGATGTGGAATTGGAGGATCCTTCAATTCCTATGGAATTGGAGAGGAGCCGGACTTCCCTATCGGCTTGTTCGAGATGTTGTTCCTCTTATGGAATTATTGAACTTTTTGGGATTTTTTGTTTTGCGGTACTCAAAACCCCTATGCATGGTACCTAATAAATTTTTTGTATCTATCGCTTTTCACTCATTACACTTTAAAATCGCTC
The DNA here is from genome assembly GCA_019656835.1 of Rhododendron ovatum. Classification (NCBI taxonomy): domain Eukaryota; kingdom Viridiplantae; phylum Streptophyta; class Magnoliopsida; order Ericales; family Ericaceae; genus Rhododendron; species Rhododendron ovatum. Next base: position 39,776,305 of record CM033796.1, on the reverse strand, counting down.
TCTAAACTCAAACCAAACAAGCCTCCTAGCTTTTTGGGCTGTTGTATCCTCACTCAATTTTTTTAGTCTAAATTTTGTGTTAAATTTTTGTTAGTTTAACCCAAGATCGAAAAAGCCCAAACAACTCAATTTTTTTGTAGATATTTCCAAAAGATGTTGATAAAAGTTATAATTTTTTACATTTTCGATTCGTCTTGTCGAGATGAGCCAATAATCTATAAAAATTTGATGCAAAACTAAAACACGCGAATTTTTTTTTAAATATACGGACAAAATAGCCCAAAAAGCTAAGAGGAATAAGCTGTCCAGCTATACCTTGTAAACAAACAACCTCAAAAAGCCCAAAATTTCCATAAGAGGAACAACACCTAAGGAGAGCAAGGCCTCGTCTTCCTCTGTGTTCCTCTATGTCTTTGCGTCACTTTACAACGTCACTAATGGCCGGAAGAGACGCTACGTAACTGCCTTCTATCTTATCTTATTGCCATCATGCCATGGTTGCAATGATGGTCGCTTTCATTTCAGGCACTTACGCCATGTTAGTCCATTAATTCTTTAGGCCTTGCAATTGCCACTTCTATCATTGCTAGCATCTCATTTTCCATCTTTATTATCCAACTCACAAATATGTACACACCAATTTCAGCATTTTTTGAAGTGAGGTTCGGTTTTTTTCTCCACCCTTCTTGTTTTTGGGCCGAGAAACATAATTTATGTATTTTTCCTTTAAGGGCTGTGGACTGGTACTTTCTTTTATTTATTTATTTATTTTTAAAAAAAGTATCTTCATGTGTATTGTAGTCACCTAGTAATTTAACGTACTTGGAAAATTAACTATGGTAAACTGCTTGACGGATTCTTAGTCCTAAATTAATTGGTTGCCCCAAGCGTAGGGCTGAGACCGATATAGCACAATATCCGGTAAGTCCGGAGTCGAATCCACAGAGATGGTAATGTGTGCTGACTAAAAAACTCAGGTTGTTACTTATTTAAATTGACTCTTAGGCAGCCACCCCTCATCGATTGGATGAAATTAACTAAAAGTTAGGAAAATATTTATCCTTTCAAATAATTAAAAAGAAGGTACAGTCGTAGGGTTCATAGCACTCGCAATTGACCCAGACTCATTTGCTCCAGTCGGTGTTCTTTAAAACGTTTGATTTTAGACTGAAAAAGATATCCCGTAAGATGCGAACCCTTATGTCGCCGTTTACCCATGCGCAGCGGAGAATGAGTTTTGGACCCCCATTCCCTCGTTCACATGGGCTCCGACAATGCCCAGATTCGTCCACGGAAAGTATTTTACCAATCTAAAATTATTTTTCTTACATTTTTTATTTCGAACTAGGAGCAAAATGTATCCGAACCAGTCACAGTATGTTAATCATCCTGCGACCCTACCCCGACGACTACTCATTCATTATTGAGCAAGAAACAAAAAAAACCCTAATTTCAAACATGCTTATGTTACGCAAGATGATAAATAAATAAAAGATCTAAGTTAAATAATAACCAATGAACAACTTTAATGAAAGACAAAAATTAATATGAATTACCATAGTACGAGTAATTGAACAAAGCTTCAAATAACTTGAAAGGAACAAAATGAGAAGGAAACTAAACAATAATCGGAACTAAAGAACGGCAGCAGCCTTTTTCCAACAGCTTCAGGTCAGTAGTGTATAACATTGGTTTTATAGGGATTGAATATATTAATCACATAGTGGTCCCTTGAATTTCGTCTAATATTAAATTGATCACCCACAATTTCAATGCACTTCGAACTTCAATCCAAAACTTTTGCTAACTTCCATCTTTACCCAAAAATCATGAAAATCGAGCTCGAGCAATCTGTAAACATAAAAACACATATTAAATACCAATTAACAAATATAAAAGACTAGTAAATATAGATTAGAGGGCCAAAATATATATATTTTGGCACTTATCACACCCCCCAACTTATACTTTGCTAGTCCCGAGCAAAAAAAACAAAATGCAACTAAAGAAAATAAATTAAAACCGATAGTTCTTTTAAACCCCCAGGCAGCCCTAATAGGACGAGTGAAGTCTCGTGAGGGTTTTTAGCAATGATCACCCACAAAACACTGCGGATCCTTTTAATTGAAACCCAAAAACTTGCTATGCGACTCATTGATATGCTAATGCCAATAATATAGCATATGCAAAAATAGTTGTAAAAACTATCAAAACATAGAAATAAATCATGGCATCCAAGCTTAGCATGTGTGAGTAAGGACCTTAACCATAAGTGGACCACAACCAAGTACTCTCTCCGGACCGAGTCTCGACTTTAATTCTCACCGTGTCATGCGCTCAACAAAAGAAAACGCTCGAAACAAGGTGCATTCAATAAACTCTCAATGTGTGCGGGCGAAAGTAATGTAATAAAGAATCAAAGTAACTCGCATACTTTAGACACGAAGAGAAAACTTTTTAAGGTAGACACATGATCTCATAAAAGGAATGTCAAGCATTAAAGACTATCTATCCTTCGATCCACAACTCATTGCCCCTAAGATCAAATAGGACTTTTATTCGGTTATATCGCCAGGTAAAGGAAAGTGTTTCAAGGTTAGGGTAAGACATAATCAAGTGTTCGAGAATAAACCAAAACACATAAGGCAAATAATAATGTATGCCCTCTTTCAACTCTTTTCAACTCCGTCATGTCTCTCATATTCTTCACCCTTCACATAATTCCACAAAGAAACAACTTGTTTCTTTCTTGCAACAAGTATATTGGTGTCTTCCCTATTCTTTTTCTTTCTTTTTATTCAAGTTTCAACCTCTCCTTTTTTTTAACATGGGGAAGAACACTGTAACTCGAGTACAACATTCTCAAATACACTTACCCTATTCTCTTCAAAAATTAACGTTCATAATATTAGCTTGTCATTCTCAAGACACAATATGGTTGGTGAAATTTAACAAAAAAAAGGCTCATGCAGGAGGCTCAATGTGGCTCGCAAGGATACGTATTTGAGAAAAGAAACGAATCGGCTCAATTAGCAAAGATTGCCTATTATCCTCTCCTAGGGGCAATACAACCAAGTGACAGTCCAATCCCAAAGAATAAAATAATAGGCATGTATTAAGTCTCAACACTTGACGACGAAAGATAATGAGATCAACAATGATTAAGCCTTTTTTTTACGACAAACGAAGAATTTATGTGACAGCACTCCGAAGAAAGGTAAGGCACTAAAGCTTACATGGGCATAAGTCTCCAGTAATCTAGCCATTGAAAGCACTTAAGTCACAACTCACAAGCAGTCAAGGTTCAAGAAACGTGCAGTACAAAGATAGTAAGAATGTATGCCAGGATAAATTCCTACGCCAAGCTAGCAAAATGAACTACCATGCAACATAAATATTCAAGGAATGCCCACAGATTCTCAGCACAAGTAACCAACAAGTGAACATTGTAATCTCCAAATCTCAAGTATAAAGGATCTAACAAGTATTTTTTTAATTTTCATAATTTTTTTTTAACAAAAAGCAAAGTGACCCATCTCCCATCTTAAAATGGCACTGTCCTTAGTAACAACTCAAACATAGAAAAAGAGAAGACAAGCCAGAGAAAGAGAGGAGAGATATCACCTCATGTAGGAGCAATAAAATGTAAGGCAAAAGAAAAGGTGGGAGTCATCCCCCAACTTGAAGTATTGAACCTGCAGTTTGTTAGTCCCACAACACAAAATAAAAGACATTAGTACTGCCCGACTCATGTTATCCAGGCTTCCACAGATAAAAATAAAAGAAAAATAAATATTCCATCAAATCTTCACACGATCAACGTGTCAAACTTTTCTTCCCATCCCTTGCCGGTGGGGCAAGAAACGGATGGCTATACAAGACCATTATGCTATTTTTGCATTGCTTTTTTTAATTTTCTATTTTTTTTAGAGAAGCAAGAACAACTAAATAGAAGACAAGAAATAAAAGATAATTATACATAGATTGTGCCAAAAGCAAAAGAACTTAGTAAAGTTCAATGTCACCGACACAAAATTGTTCTTACTAATCGGAGCTGGGGACACGATCCTTATTTTAATAGCGGCATGCGAAGCTATAAAACCCAAGTCAATGATGGGTACTCCTATCGCTAGGAGTCAGGTCCACTTCTCAATTAAGAGAGTGGTACACAAAAGTTACCCGTCAGAACTTAAGACAATGGAGCACCCAGTGGCTCAAGAACTAGGTCCCAAGTGACACCACACACATCGTCTACCGCAGACATCTCTATCAAACTCTCTACCTTTGGAGAGTCTAAGAATGACGCATTCTTAGCAGTTAAGACTATCTCCAGAGGATCCTTATACAAAATACTTTCGACATGCTCCTGTACCAGCGTGTCGATTAAACTCACTTCATACACTTTCTCATCATCTTTGACTCGACTATCCACATTAAACACTTTCACCTCCATTTTCAAGTCCTCAAACGACATTTGGACTTATCCAGTTTTGCAGTTCATGGTAGCACTGGAGGTGGCTAGGAAGGGACGACCAAGGATGATAGGAGTCTTCTCGAAGACCTCCGATATTGAGCAAGTATCTAGGACAATGAAGTTGACTGGAAAAAGAAACTCGCCCACTTCAATTAGGATATCCTCCACCACTCCCTTGGGAATTCTCACACTCCGATTAGCCAATTATAGTGTGACTAGAGTGGCTCTCAAATCGCCTAAGTCCAGCTTCAAGTATACCGAATAAGAGACCAAGTTGACACTTGCTCCTAAATCTAGCAAAATCTTATCAAACTTTTGGCCCGTGATAACTATAGGGATGGTGGGACAACCAGGGTCTTTGCACTTGGTGGGAATCTCAGCCTGGAGAATGGAGCTCACCTGCTCCGTCAGGAGCACTTTGTCCTGACTCTTAGTCCTCCGTTTTGAAGTACACAAATCCTTCAAAACCTTTGCAAACTGAGGGATGGCATCAATGGCCTCCATAAAGGAGATAGAAAATTGAACTTTCTTGAATAGCTCAAGCATTTGAAAGTTCACGTTGACCTTGGGCTTCGCCACCAAGCGATTTGGATATGGAGCAACAGGTGGCGATGGAATCGTGGGGGCTGCAGGTGCAGGCACCACCACTTTAGGAGGCTCTGCCTCTCTCTCTTCCTCAAGGACACTTCCCAAGTCTGGGATGACTGCTGGTGTAGCTACCTGCACCGTGGGTGGCACCGATTTTGGCTCGGAAGGTAAGTCTTTGTCGATCACTTTCCCACTTCTGAGAGTGGTGATCGCATTAGCCTCTTCCAGTCTAGGGTTCAAATTATTTGGGCCAGAAGAATCACCCACAAAATGAGTACCGGTGGCATTGCCTTGAGGTTGAAAAGAAAACCTTCCCTTTTCCTACTGGACTTGTCCAACTACCGCTATCAATTAGGTCAATTGGGTCCTAATGTCACCAATTGCCTGTTTGGTTTGCTCAGTGAAGCTTAACTGAGACTGCATGAGAGCCTTCATCATCTCATCAGTCTGCTTATCCCGCGGGGATGGTTTATGCGTGGGGGTGGTCCAAAAGATGAAGGATCGAACCCTTGCTGCTGCTGAGGTGGGTAACAGAACTGGGTCATTTGGCCTTGAAGAGGCCGGAATTGTTGAACTTGCGGCTAAGGTGGTGCCTGGGGTTGCATCGGGACTTTTTGATCCCTCCAACTTAGAAGTGGGTTTTGGGCCCACCCTGGATTGTAGGTATTTGAATACAGGTTCAAACGTTGATTAATCGCGTTCACCTCAGCCTGATTACTCTGGTAGGGCTCTTTTATCATGGGGAAAGCGGGGCAAGCAGTAATTAGATGTCCTGGACACTCACATAATGCACACACCTCCTCGACTCTCACCCCATTCACATGATGGACTTGCTTAAATTTTAAGTCCTCTAACTGTTTAGCCATCTTATCTAGCTAAGACTGGACATTGTGCTCTTGCACACTTGAAGGGAAAATGCCAGTCCCACTAGGTCCCTGAGCAGCCATGGCCCAATCACCGAGTTCAAAAGGTTCCCAACTTCGGCATTTCTCAGCCAACTCATCTAGGAAATCCCACGCTTCGTCCGGGGACTTATCTAGAAAATCCTCCTCTTTACAGAGGTACTCCATCTGTTGGGCTGTCGAAATATTCAAGCTCAAATAGAAAAACGACACCAGTTGGTGCCTCGTAAACCCATGGTGTGGTAAGGACAACAATAAGTCCTTAAAACGCTCCCAACACCTTAAGAACGATTTGCCCTGCTTCTGCTTAAAAGGTTGTATTTGGCGAGTCAGGTGCTTTGATTTATTCTTTGAGAAATATCTCTTATAAAAGAGATCTCGGACAGCAGCCCACGTCATAAGAGATTGGGCTTTCTACATCTGCAACCATTTATCCGCATTGTCCTTAAGTAAGGATGGGAAAAGCTTAAGGAAAGTATTCTCCCACTGGGCAGCGGTGGTAAGGGTGCACACCAGCTGCTCAAAATAGCGAATATGGTCATACGGATCCTCATTCTCCTTCCTGTAGAAGAGGGGAAGGGCATTATGCGTACCAGGCTTTATAGTGAAAGCATTATGTGCTTCCACCGTCTCGGTCGGCAAAACTATTGGACTGAGAGGAGTGCTTCTCTCAGGATGCATGTGTGCACACATCAAAATCGGTGGCTTTGCCATCGATGGCTCAATTAATAAATCAATGAACAAACCACCGATATCAAATGACTTGCCGCTAAAGAACTCGTCCTCCACAGTTACTCTCGGAACTCTCTCAATGGCTACGAGATGCTTGGTATTGTCTCGATAATACTTAGGCCTCGAAGCAACTACAGAAACTAAAAATAAAATAAAATAAAAATAACTATCCGAATTCTTAACACAAGTTACCGTCTCCGGAAATGGCACCAAAAATGCATGACGGATTCTTAGTCCTAAATTAATGGGTTGTCCTAAGCGTAGGTCTGAGAGCGACGTAGCACAATATCCGATAAGCCCGGAGTCGAACAGAGACGGTAATATGTGCTGACTAAAAAACTCGGGTTGTTACTTATTTGAATTGGCTCTTAGGTAGCCCACCCCTAATCGATTGGATAAAATTAACTAAAAGCTTGGAAAATATTTATCCTTTTCAAATAATTAAAAATAAGGTACGGTCGTAGGGTTCATAGCACTTGCGACTGGCCCGAACTCATTTGCTCCAATCGGTATTCTTTAAAACGTTTGATTTTAGACTGAAAAAGATACCCCGTAAGATGCGAACCCTTATGGTCGTCCTTTACCCATGCGCGGCAGAGAATGAGTTTTGGACCCCCATTCTTCCGTTCACATGTGCTCCGACAATACCCAGGTTCGTCCATGGAAAGTATTTTACCAATCTAAAATTATTTTTCTTACATTTTTTATTTCGAAATAGGAGCAAAATGTATCCGAACCAATCACAGTGTATTAATCACCCTGCGACCCTACCCCGACGACTACTCATTCATTATTAAGCAAGAAACAAAAGAAACCCTAATTTCAAACATGCTTATGCTACGCGAGATGAAAAATAAATAAAAGATCTAAGTTAAACAATAACCAACAAACAACTTTAATGAAAGACGAAAATTAATACGAATTACTAGAGTACGAGTAATTAAACAAAATTTCAAATAACTTGAAACGAACAAACGCGAAGGAAACTAAACAATAATCGGAACTAAAGAACGGCAGCAGCAGCCTTTTTCCAAAAGCTCCGGGTCAGTAGCGTATAACGTTGGTTTTATAGGGATTGAATATATTAATTACATAGTGGTCCCTTGAATTTCATCTAATATTAAATTGATCACTTCGCACTTCAATCTAGAAACTTTTGCTAACTTCCATCTTTACCCAAAAATCATGAAAACCGAGCTCGAGCAACCTGTAAACATAAAAACACATAATAAATACCAATTAACAAATATAAAAGACTAGTAAATGTAGATTAGAGGGCCAAAATATATATATATTGACACTTATCATAAACATCAAGCATATTTTGAACATAACCGTTGTAAACAGTATAGGAATATAACAAACACTATATACATTTTTTCACTTCATGCTCTTAGGCGTGAATCCAGATTTGGGTCAAGAGCCAGACCGGCTCTCGCCCAAGGCTAGGCTGACTTTTAGCTTGAAGTCGGTTTATTTGCCTATAAATTAATGTAAGTTCCTAGCTAAATTGTTTTTTTAAGGGTAAGAGAACTTCGGAGAACTTTAGAAAAGATGTAACTTTTGAGAGAGACTCGTGGGCATTTTTAGAACTGGTGTGGCTCCCGAGAAGTAGGCAGTTGTCGAACCTCGTATGTCTTTTGCATGTGTGCTTACTTTTCTTCTTGCGTTTGTGTTCTGTGATTTATAGTAATCAAAAATCCTATTTTTGTATGTGTTGATGAGGTTAAGTCCGTAGTTAAATCCATTTTAGTCCCAACAATTGGTATCACAGAGCAAGGGCTCTGTTTCCAATAACTAGGGGTTCCCCACACAAGCAATTGAGAATCCCTGACTGTTGGACTCTAGCTCAAATCCCAGCAACCTCTCTCTTTCCCCCACATTGCCATCTCCAGCCACCACCATTCGCCACCACCACAAAATAAAGCTCCCAAAATTTAAAATAAAATGAGACTGAACAATGACAAAATGGTGAAACGTTCAGTAAAGGAAGAATACCAACACACCTACATACATTTCAAGATCTAAACATAGGTTACGTTCTTGAAAACATTTTTGTCCATAACTTTTTTATTCCCTCCGTCCCTTTTTAAGTGTCCTGCTTCGTAACTCCAACTTATTAAAAATACATCATCATTATACCTTTCATATCAACTTTTTCCTTCACTTTTCTAACTTACCCATCATCATTACACTTTTACTCACTTACTTTTTAAAAAAGAATCTACTTTTAGGGAAAAAATAGACAATGCACCAACTTTTACATACTAACTTTACAAAATGGACACTTATTAAGGGACGGCCCAAAATGAAATACTGGACTCTAAAAAAGGGACGGAGGGAGTAGCATACTTTTTTTTAAGCATTTCGGGCTAACTTTTGGGATTAATCGTGCGTTTCGATAAGACGTATCGAAAAATAAAAAAATATAGACCGATGTTTAAAAAAGTTCACATTAAACAAACAAATAATGCTAAGGTATATAACCCCCCTTGTATTCCTTTATAACATAATCACTAGAAGGCATAACATTAATCATTCAAAAGATAACAGTTTTTCACAAATGACATAACATTTTTATTATTATTGTATTAGGTAGAACACTTTTCAAAATGGTACTATAACATAACCACTCAAAGACATAACACTTTTCAAAAAATGGCATAACATTTTTATTATAATGGTGTACTCCTAAAAAAGTATTATGCCATTATTATGGTGTTCTCCCAAAATCACATATATGACATAACTACTCGAAGGCATACTCATTAACCATTCGGAGGCATAACATGGGAACACTGTAAAGTTAAAGCTCAATTCGATGCATGTTAAGTTGGTCATGGATTTATGAAGGGAATTGTTGAGGAAAAGAAAATGGTGAGGGAAAAGAATATAATTGATGTAACAACCCGCAATTTTTATCATTAATAATATCATTTAAAAAGTATTATTCGTAATAATAAATTTTTTTTCCTTAATAGATATATACAAATATAATGATCTTATCTTATTTATCTTATTTTTATTCAATTTGCATGCATGCACACTCCTTCCATCTCTCCATCTCCTACTTTGTCTCTACTTTCTCCCTGATCATATATTCGTCTTTATCTCGTCCATCTCAAAGTCCTAGAGATAGAATATTCATTCAAATCAATCCTATCCTACACCACCAAAATTCACCTATAAATACCCCACCCTATTGACCAACGAGTATACCACGATATTTCCCACACTCCACCGACCAGAAAAGAAGAGAAAAACAGAAGAAATCCCAGCTCCAATCAATGGAGTTTTAGAGAGAGAAAGTCAGAGTGAGAAAAGTGGGTTTCATAGCTACGTTCAACCGAAACTCAATTCCCCCGTTCCAATCACTTTCTACAACTCCAAACATCCCTAAACATCATCCAATTCGGCCCCAAGGTCCCCCTTTGACAAAATCCGAAGTCATCTTCTCCAAATTCAAAGTTTCGGTTTTTGATCCGATTCTAGCAACTCGAGGTACTATAATCCTATCCAATTACTTCTCTACTTTTTTTAAGTATAATTGAATTGTTTTGACTACTTATTAGGGCATGAAATGAGTCCGAACGAAAAATATAGCTCACTGCGTGTTTTCTGCAATATTCATCAATTTAATATTATTTTTGAGGCCAACACTTTATTTGTAATTATTTACATATAAGATGACCCTTGTGATATTTATTTTACAATCCTTTTGATATTAATATTATAAAAAACTACTGATATGATATTACTTTCTTACAGTGTAATATCATATTAGTATAAAATATATTAGTTATATCAGTTTAATTTATCTGGTAGATTGGGTTGGTTAATAAAAGTTTTTAAGTTAATAGTACTCCTATTTAGAAATTTTTAAATATTTCAAAACAACTTTGCGACCTTCCGAAGAACGTTTTGCCACTCGAACTATTTTTCCTAGACTCCTTGCATCTCAAAGATGATATCTTGTTAATTTCATATTTTTCTTTACTTAATTTACTATTTATTATTATTTTTACAGTGTTTCCAATTAAAATTACCTTACGACCTTATAAACCTCATTATTAATGCTCGAGTAATTTTATTTAGACTCCTTAACTTCCGAAAATGACACGTTATTAACCTCGACCTATTTTATTTATTAAATAATTTATTATCCATTTATTTTACTTTCGACAACTTTTGTTAATATCTTTATTTAAAATAATCCCGCGACCCTCCGAACCCAACTTTTCACTCTCAACTGGTTGCATAGGACCTTTAGAACTCTTATTAAGGTCATGTTAATTATTCTAATATTTTTACCTAATTAATGTATTTAATTAGTTTTTAATCAATCTAATTACTTAGAAATAATTAATGAGAGGCTAGAAAAATATTTCTTTTTAAATTCTTTTAAAAAGTTCTTACTTATTATCATCTTGGCCATACGAGATTAAGGGCAACGACCCATTAATAAAAAGTTGTGTGATTGCATTGGTTACTAATTAATTGTTTTGTTTATTATTTGATTAATTGTATGTTGCACCGCTACTTGATTTGAATGTTAGATTGAACCCTAGAGACATGAGGTAGTATGCGAAATAGAATTCACTAAGACGGTGCTAGGTAATGGATAAATTGAGAAGTTTTTCTTTTTAGAGATTGCTTGCAGGTGGGATTTTGAGATGTGATGAGATTGAAACTGGCGGGAGTCCAGTGATTATTATGAAGTAATTTGTGAAGTGGTGTATAAGATAAGCGAACACTAGTTGTGATTCAGGCATGATAAGCTTTCCCTTTGTTGTAGTTATTAGGATGCACACTCGGTATATAACTTAGGTGTATCTGCGACAGCAAAGAGAAATGATCTCATGGGACTGAGTATGGCTAGCTGTTGGGGAGGAAAGATCTCGCGGATGAGATCTTAGATCACACGATAGATTAATGGATAGTAATGAACTAGCTTATGTGAAAAATATCTGTTTGACTTCTTCTATTCAATATTATCTTGTTATTTGCTAGTTGTATAGTAGGAGGGGTGGTTGGGTTGAATTATTCTAATGGGTAATTTATCACTCACGGATACGTCTGTATTCTGGCAAATCATTTGCTTCGGCGATCAATTTGCCAGCGGGCGCAGGATTCAATGGAGAGAATTCAAAGATAGTGCAGTTCGACACGGAAAGAATATCAGAAACGAAGATCGAGTATGCTTCTGATTTGTATCAAGTCTAGAGTCAACTCTGAAGTTAATGTATTTTGAATCAGTAAATTTATCTTGTGACTGTAATAGCTAAAACTTATTTTGGAAAATTATATTTATTTAGCAAATTTTTTTAAGATTTTATTTTATATTACTTCCGGAAAATCGGGGCGTTACAATTGAAGGCATGCATAAGATACTAAAATTGACATGAGTTGCTTGCTTACTCTGGTCTTAATCTTGAACAAAAGTTGGTTGTCCTTGGTTGAGTATTATGCTAGTAATCACAGATTCATAGTCTAAATGTACCACATATATCTATGTATGCTGTTTAATATATATATATATATATATATATATATATATATATATAGAAATCAACAAAAAAAAGATCGGGAAGGGCTTGATCCGAGCAGTTTTTTATTGAACGGTTCAGTAAAAAACTGCTCGGATCAAGCCTTTCCGACCATTTTTTTTGCTGATTTCTTGCTGGTACCCTTAAAATCACTTTCTGAACACATTGAGCGGCTCGGATCATCGCAATTCGATCGGGAAAGGGGAGATCCGCACGGTAGACTGGTAAGGGATCTCTCACTGGATCCGTGGTGTGTGTATATATATATATATATATATATATATATATATATATATATATATATATATATATATATACGGGACGGTTCAAGGGACACCCAAAAAAACACCTAAAAAAACACTTTAAATTTAAATCTCATAATTTCCGATCAAATTTGTATGATCCAAACCGTTCAATATGTGCAGAATGTGATTTTAAGGGTGCCCGCGAATAATTAGAAAAAAAATGACTGAGAAATGCTTGATTTGAGCAGTTTTTATTTGAACCGTTCAATAAAAAACTGTTCGAAACTGTTTGGATCAAGCCTTTCCCTATCATTTTTTTTGTTGATTTCTCACGGGTGCTCTGAAAATCACGTTCTGATCACATTGAGCGGTTCGGATCATCAAAATTTGATCGGAAACTATGAGGTGTTTTTTTAGGTATTTTTTTGGGTGTCTCCAGAACCGCCTATATATATATATATATATATATATATATATATATATATATATAGAGAGAGAGAGAGAGAGAGAGAGAGAGAGAGAGAGAGAGAGAGAGAGAGAGAGAGAGAGAGAGAGAGAGGACAAGAAACACGTGCTCCGTCCATATTTATTTTACTTTCTTTATTTTTTCCGTAGAGACAATATTATTGATTATTGAACAGTCATAAATATTCAAAACCTAAAATGGTCACTAACAAAAAATTAAGATAAGGCCACTAAAAGAAATAAGTTTAGACAGTCCAAACTCGGGCTCTTGAATCTTATGACGTCATCCATCTCTATTAGGCTTGGCCCTAAGGCAATGTCCGCCATTGCCTTGGTCCCTAATTTAGTTTAAGGCCTAAGATAAGGCCGACTTTGGCAGACATATTATATTCTCTCACCCCACATACAGAATTCAACTTCTTAAGAAATCAGAGTCAAAAGTTGAGATTTTCCGAGTTACCCACAATTAAACTTGAGCATTTACTTCAATTCAAACCTAAGGGGCAAAATTAAAAGTTTTTCCCTTTTGGTGGTTATTTTTAGTACTAAAGCAAACATTTTGGAACAACTTAAAAGAAAATCATGAGTAAACAAAATGGGATGAACAAAGTATATTTAACTTGCTAACATTTACTTTGTCCAGCTATGTAGTCTAGCCGGATCAATAAAAAAATAGCATTTGATGTTTTAATTTTCGCATAACTGGAAAGAGGGGTATAGAAAATCATGCCTTGTAGCCTCCCCTGTTTTTAGTAAATTATCCAGTGTTCATTGGGTACTGCCATGTTGTGCCCAACAATTTTTTTTCCGCCACATATTTATACGGGGTTTCATACATTTAACAATACAATTTTGTTGAGCATGAGTATAAATAGTTCCACGGGTGTCAGATGTTATGAGCAGCTGTTCTATGTGTTTACAGCATATTTCACCATCTGTCAATGACGATCGAAAGGTGACAATTATAAGAATTGCTTGACCGATCCCTAGACCTAAATTAATGGGTTGCCCCAAGCGTAGGGCTGAGTCCGATGTAGCACAATATCCGGTAAGACCGGAGTCGAATCCACAGAAACGGTGATATGTGTTCCTCAAAACTCGGACTTAACTAGTTTAATGGGCTCTTAGGTAGCCACCCTTTTCCGGTTTGATTGAGAGATTAACTAAAACAAGAAAATTGAATGTGCTTTTTAAGAAAATTAAAAGCAGATAAAATCGTAGGGTTCATAGCACTTGTAACTAATTTGGATTAACCTGCTCTGTTTGGAGTTCTTAAAAATGATTAATTTTATATTGAAAAAGATACCCCGCAAGATGCGAGACCCTATGGTCGCCGTATATCCATGCGCAGCGAAGAATGGGTTTTTGGACCCCCATACCCCCATTTACATGGGTTTCGACAATGCCCTAGTTTGTTTGCGGGAAGTACTTTACCAATTTAAAATTATCTAATTCAGTGTTTGAAAATAGGAGCAGTGCCTGAACCGATCACAACGTGCTAATCACCCGCGACCCTACCTAAACGACTATTCACTAATCATTATGCAAGAAATAGGAAAAACCCTAATTTGAAATATGCTTCTAATATGCGAGATGAAAAATAAATAAGAAATATCAACTAATCAAATATCAATAAATAACTTTTATAAAGAACTGAAATTAAAACGAATTACCAGAGTGCGAGTAATTGAACAACGTTTCAAAACTTAAAAGAAAAAGGAAACATTAAAAACACATTTGGGTCGCAGCCCCGTCCGTCTTTTATTCCGTCCGTAACTTTTTCTTGTTTATTTTTCCAAAGCTACTGAAGACTCTTTTCTGAAGCCAGTAGGTCAACTGCTTATATAGGGATTGAGGATTTTAATTATACAAAGGCCCTTTGCACTTTATGAAATAATAAATCAACCATTCAATTTTGAACCATTTCATATTTTAACTCCAAACTTCATTAAAATCTTCTTTTTATCCAAAGTCTTGGACAACGGGTTTGAGCAACCTATAAACATAAAAACACATAATAAAAATCAGTTAACAAATATAAAAGACTAATAAATATAGATTGGAGAGCCAAAATATGTATATTTTGGCACTTATCAAGAATGCTTCCTATTTTATTATTTTGTATTAATAATATAACTAGTTTTTATTTCTTTTATTTGTTTGTATTTTAATGAAGTGCAAGACATTTGTCATCGTCCTACACACTTTGAGGTAGAATAAAAGTTATTTGGACACTTGGAAGATAATTAGAAGAATGAACAGTAGTGAGAAGTTAAGAAGTTATTTTCTACACATTTTTTTTTCTATAAATATAGCCTCTTTTGGCTTTATTGTAAACTCTCTCCAACAAATCAAAGTCTTTACTTTGTTCTTAATTTTTGGCACTACTAACTCATTCGGGTTATAATTAGGAGTAGGAGTAGGATTTCATATTCTAAGCTTAACTTAGGATTTTCGATGTGTCGCTCACGGCGATAAATCAATCGTTGAAGATTGATGGAAGAATCTCTTCCATCCTTCTTCTTTCTTATCATCAATTTCACATTTGACTTGACCATCATTCCTCTTCTGGTGAAGTCTTAAAATATGGCGTGGAACCACGGGTCCGCCTTTGGAGACAAGCCACATTCGGCCTTTTCTTTTTGTTGTTGGCTTGTTTCTTTTGTTTTCATTCTTTGTCGATTCGCTCCAGAGAAAGAAAATATTGGTAAACACCATGCAAAGGGTGCGTATGTTTGTCGTGCTTATGTATTCAGCAGGAGTCAAATTGTCTCTGTGTTGTGTGTTACGAAGCACAATTGGGGATTAACACTCCTCTCGAGTCCTACAATGCCAAGAGTCTTACAATGCCAAGCTTCTCGATGCTGTCCGTCCTGGCCCAGGCGTAATGCAAGAGCTTACGGCATACGGCTTGGATTGTCCGGGAAACTGTAGTGAAGAATACGCGAAAGAATGTAATCAAATTTGGCTCGGATCAGTCCTATATATAAATCTGAAAGACAGCAATGGGAACACATCTTCCGCTGCTGTCTACTTCTAACTGCTACGAGAAAGGTCAGGTGAAACACCTTAAAGCTGACAAGATGTCCCTAACGAGAAGCATTCGACTCCTCTAGCTGTAGGCTGCACTCTGCAGCAGCAAAAATTTCTGAACCATAGGTGATATGGTTAGAGCACACATACTGTACATTTCTTACATGGAGAACAAACTATCTCAAATTAAAAGCTCCAACCAAGCTTTGTATTGGGATACTAAAATAGAGATTCAATTTTAATTTGTCAAATGCGATGATCTCAAAGAGTTTGGCTAAGTGGATATGAGAATGCATTGAAAAGGGATTGTCCTCAAGAGGTCGCAAGTTCGAATTCTGTGAAAGTCGAACATTTCAAACCTTGGAGTCGCTCAAGGTTTGCACAGTCGTTAACTTCAGGGTTTCTGAATTAGTCGCGGTGAGTGCAAGCTGGCTCAAGTATTCGGTTATCGGAAAACAAATTTTCATATTTGAAGATTCATCCACAAAATAAAGACGAGCCTCTATATTTTTTTCACTGTTTTTTTTTTTTTTTTCCACAATAATAACTTTCCCATTTTCAATCCCACGACAATTGATTCTATTAGGAAGAGACACATGAAACTATAAAATAAATTCATACTGTTATTGTTTGTTTGTATAAAAACTTTAAATCCAGAGTTCAAATTTTTACAGGGAAAAAGTAGGATAATGTGTGGAAAATCCACAAAACCCATCGTCAGCAAACAGCTTAAAACTACGTCACACTTTTCTTGTCCACATTTAGAAGAGCTGAATTTGCAATTACTAATTTCAACATGTCTAAAGTAAGTATCATGTCTAAATGCGTTTACTTTCGAGCAAAATTCAAACAGTCTGTTTTATAGACCAAAATTCAATTTTTTATGTATTTATAAATGTCTGATGAAGCTGAATTTTTTTTTTTTTTTTTGCGTAGATACACTACTTGCGAGCTTTATAAGATAAACAGTTCAGATTACCTCAATAAAATGCACAACAGGGCTCACAAATGACAGTGACGGAAACCCACGATTTCTGCCTCATCCGGACATAACTCATTCGCGCAATAGAATACTATTGGGCATATCCAATTGAACCATGGTTAACAACTATTGATGCATATTCAAAAGTGCCCCCATAGCTTATTGACAAGTCGATTGTAAATGCCTCGAGAAGTTAAGTTAGGAAACAAGTTATAGTTGTTTCCACTGACCAATAAATTATTGTAAAATATGATGTTATTTCTACTGACCAATAAGTTGTAGATGAATATGAGAGTGAAAATTTGTTGAAAAATGTCAATGCCTTGTTTGGATGATGTTTCAAGGACTTGAGGTATAATTTCCACATAAAGACCCGGCCTATTTTACACTGCAGTTTGTATGTAATTAGGTTAATGTGTTTTTAAAGAAAAACAGAGAGAGGCGAGAGAAAACGTAGGTCTCAGAAAGATTGCGAGAAGACTTATACTCTTAATTTGATTTCATAGTGGACTGGTGTAGCTCCTGTGGTTTTTCCTCGTGTTGAGATTTTCTATGTATATCTTGTGTTCGTTCTTTTCTTGTTCGTTACGCATTATTTCTGTTTGCTTACAATTTCTGTGATCCTAATTTCTAAAATCCGCAGGGCGTTGTGAGTTGAACAAGGAGTTCAATTCCTAACAGGTTTAAAAGGGGCCCCTTTAGATCCAATGTCCCTCCACCCATAAATGGACCTAATTTCTTTTGCTCAAGCAGCAACGGCTAAACAGAGAACGCTAGCTGCCGGAGACATGTTATCCTTATCTGTAATATTTTCTACCCAAACACTTTCAAACATCGAAAAGATTAATTTTGGACCATGACAGAATGTGTGAAGTGTTGCTTACGCTGCGTTTTTGTGGTTCATTTTTCACTAACAAGGATATATGAAGCATCGACACTCTTGAGGTCGCCGTATTCGTGTCCGACACGCTAGGAACGTATGGAACACGGCAAGGATACAACAAAAAATGAATGAGAAATGTCCTGTGGCGTCTCCAGTAATTTTAACAAGTTTTTTTGAAGGGGTCATTGTTTTTACACACTAGCTAGATTCCATTAAATTAGTATAATATTGTTCTAATGTTTAGGGGTAATTAATGGGGAGTGATTTTGCCACTCCATTTTTTGTTAACGCAACTCCCCTTTGTGTCTTTATTAGATGATTTGTTTTGTAAGAGAAATGGAGTGACATTAATAAAAGGGGAGTGACAAAATCAATTCCCTAATTAATTCGTCTAGTGTTTTTTCTACGTTGTACTATGGCTGGTACTTATCTAAGATTATGCAAGAATTTCATATCGGGCAATGATATTGCCACTCCCCTTTTTACTAATGCCACTCCATTTTTTGTTTTATAGTTGGGCGAATTTACTAATTTACCCCTCAATGCAATAAACTTTTACAAAATGCATGGGTTATTTTGTAAATTCACACACTACAAGACAAAAAAGAGGAGTGACATTGGTAAAAAGGTGAGTGGCATTATCATTGCCCTTTGATATCCATCCTCTATGATTACATTTTTTTTTTTTTTGGAAAATGACAGCCCATAACATGTTTTGATAATTAATACCCTCTAAGGACATGTCGAGAACTTTTGTTAATGCTAAAAATCTACTTGATGGATATTAATTATCAAAATACGTTCTTAACCGTCATTTTCCCTTTTTTTACCTATCTCTGTCATGAATGATGGTATTGACATTTGCATAAGGTAATATTTGAGACTTCCCACTAGTTAGCAAAACAAAATATATTAGACTTTCATAGTACTATAGTGCATATATAGGAGAACATGATCAAAAATCAATCCATAATTAATTTTCATTATTTATCTCTCAAATACTACTCCTGTTACAAAATACATTCTGTTGAACGTAAGAGTTGGTCATGAGGAAGAACCGAAGAAAGAAGAACCGCTAAATTTATCATTCGGTAAAAGGATGTAAAGAACGCATATAGGAGTAGGTTTCTATTAGTACGTATCATCGAATATTTCATTTGTTTCAGTCCAGGTTCAAGTTCCCTTTGAATGGGTTCGCATATGCTGGCCTGCTAAACAACTAAGGGTATTGGGCTGAAAAGATGATCTGCAATCCCAGCCCGCCTTCGTGGGCTTGAGGCTATTAGGATTTGTTTGGATGTAATGTATATATTTTTTTTCCCCCGGAAATTCAAGCACAGAAAGAAAGTTGGGAATTTTAGTGGGGGGAAGTACATCTGGAACGGAATTGAAGAACTTGAGAATTATCAAAGCTAAGGCTGTGTTCTTATATATGAACTGAACTTAAATCTGAAAATTTTGTCCTTACTTGATTTTTTTTGCATTTGTTAGTTTTGCACCAAATTTTTGTGGGTTATTGATTCCTCTTAAAAGGAGGAATCAGAAAATTAAATTTTTTTTTTTACTTTTATCTAAGCATTTTGAGAAATAACCATTTTTTAGTAAAAAAAGGTCACTTTTACCTTTTTTTTACCCAAACTATCAAGCTTGAACTTTCACTCTGTAACAGATCCATTAGTGACCAAACAAAGGGGAAACTAGTATGTTAATTGAAAGCCTCATTGGCTTTAAAAATTTTAGTTTAACCAGTACTTGATGGCTGTTGCGAAGACTTGAGTAGACCTTTTTTTAACCAAGGGTAGGCCTGACCGAGCGAATCTTTTTTGTCTTTCAAAAATGTAACACAAAACTTAGTTAGATCACAAAAATCGTCAATGATTGGCTGTCACCTGCTATGTAAATTCGCACAATCAAGATTGATTGGGCCGCAACGATTTAGGGTGATGAGTCTTATCAAATAGTATTTTCTAGGTGATATAAACCATGACATCTATCATTTGTCAATTAGTTAGTTGTGGGGCTTCAAAGAGAAAGCAAAGGTTCTGTCATCATATTCTTGATAAGAAATTTCTGGCCATTATATGGCCATTATATTCTTGATAAGAAATTTCTGGCAAAGAAAGAAAAGGAGGTTGCCTTCACATGTAGTAGCATATTATGAAAAATGTGGGTTTCACCAATTTTTGTGATTGAGAGGATTGGATAGGGAAGTTGGATTTGTGTAGTGAGATGGAGGAAAAGACAGATCTCGATTATGGAGTTTTTGTTTCTAGCTTGAATATTTGTACAAGTCATGTTGAGGTTATGAAAAGAAAAAAGAAAAAGAAATCACTTCAAATTGATGTATTATAAGAGTATCTATTTTCTAGGGTCTGGACTAGTAAGTTGGAATTGGATCTATACTTTCTATGGTTTGTCTAAATCAAAAGTTTTTGTTTTAAGGAATTCTGATTTATATATGGTGATAATTTTGTTCCTTTTTCTGACTTATATATATAGGCTTAATTAGTTTAATTAATTGCATGTTTGTGGTGCGATTCCTTGTATACACTTAATCATGGGGGCAAGATCGTGACGGTTCATAATTTAAACCTCATGATCAAGTGTGGCCCTAATGATCGGAGAAGAGGAAAACAAGAAAAGTCGATTATCTATTGGGAAGAAAAATACTGAGCTTCATATTGTATTTATCTACACTTTTGAGAGTGTTCAATTAGTGTGACTTTATTGTAAAAAGAGAGAGTGTGACCACTTGCGTAACTCTTGTAAAGAGTGATTATTTTTTTCTGAGTGATTTTAGAGAGAAAATCACTTGAGGGTTATATGTTATTAGCATCGGAGTCAAAATCCGTTGGGTTAGATGTGACTAGCAGCAGAGTCAAAATTAGTCAGAGTGATCACTCATTATAAAGGTTCTTTAACACACACAAAGCTAGAATGTTGCAATAACCATTGGAGATAGTGTAGTAATTCCCGAGTAGGACAATTGGAGACTTGAGTAGGCCATGAAGTTACGGACCAAACCACTATAAATCCTTGTGTTTGATTTCTATCTCCCCTACACTTTTACTTTTTGTTTTGTATATCATATTGCATGAGTAGAATTAGTGGTATGTCTTTAAAATTAGACTTGTGATAAATAGCTTGCATAATAAGTAGATTAGTTTCATATATTAAAAGTCATAAGATCGAAATCTGTTAATTAGTTCTCTACATCTGTTGCGATTTCAATCCAAGTGGAAGAGAGCTGAAGTTAATCCTCAAACCAAAAAGTGAAAACTCGATCTGTTAAAATGGAATCCAGAGTCTTATCAAATGTTTTCTAGCTGATACGAGCCATGACATCAATTTGTCAATTATTTAGTTGTGGAGCTTCAAATTAAGAGAAACTAAAAGCTCTGCCAGGGACAGAACCAGGATTTCATAAACGCGGGGTCGTGGCCCCCATATGCCCATATACAGTTCTGTCTCTGGGCTCTGCCATTATGTTCTCGAGATATGAAATGTCTGGCAAAGAAAGAAAACCTGGTTGCTTTCTTTCACATGTACGTATAATGCAAAATATGGCTTTCACCACTCTTTTTCTTCCTCAGGCCCATATCACTTGGCATTGAATATTCATCCACATATAATAGGGTATGTGATTGAGAGGATTGGATAGGGAAGTTGGCATATTCCCTAATCGTTCATGAGAGAGCCAGGCAAGAAAAGTAATCGTGAAGAAATTAAAGCCCCCTTTTAGTTGTGTGGTGAGAAGGAGGAAATTAAAAACAGATATCGACTATAGACTTTTGTTTCTAGCTTGAATATTTGTAGAACTCATGTTGTGGTTACAAAATGAAAAAAACCAAAAAAAAAAAAGTCACTTCAAGTTGAAATTAAATCTATTTGTTTTAAGGAATATTTCTGATTTATGGTGATAATTTTGTTGTATTATTTATAAAAAGTAATTTGGATAATGATGACTCTGAAATCTATCTCTCTCTCTCTCTCTCTCTCTCTCTCTCTCTCTCTCTCTCTCTCTCTCTCTCTCTCTCTCTCTCTCTCTCTCTCTCTCTCTCTCTCTCGTTGTGGATGCTTAATTTGGTACTTGAAATTGGTAGAAAATATAACGTAGCACAAATGGTCATGGCCAAATTTGGCCAAAGAAATAGCCACACATCGGATTGAGCAGATTTTTCATGGGGTCACTCGTGAGAGATTGAGCTTTTTGCATTCGCAACCACTTGTCCGCACTATCTTTAAGCAAGGCTGGAAAAAGCTTAAGGCAAGCTTTCTCCCACTTTCTCCCACTGCGTAGTGGTGGCAAGGGTGCACACCAATCCCTCAAAATAGCGGACGTGGTCATACAGATCCTCATCCTCCCTCCTGTAGAAGAGAGAGAGGGCATTGTGTGTACCAAGTCTGATGGTGAAGGCATTGCGCGCCTCCACCGTCTCCGTTGGCAAAACAATTGGTCCGAGAGGAGTGGTCCTCTCAGGATGCATGTGCTCACGCATCGACTTATGCTTTGCCATGACTGGCAGTTCAATCACTAATTCGACAAAAAGGTCGTCGATATTAAAAGACTCGGTACTGGTTGACTCCTCAACTACGGGGATCTCAACTAACAACTCTATATCTATGGTGACTAGACACTTGATGTTATCCCGGTAGTACTTGGGCTTTAGAGGTGATTTCTTTTCTACAATGGAGGATTGCTTACTTCTACCTACGATAACTCAAAACAAAAACTAAAAAGAAAAAAAAAAAATCTAACGACCCGAATTCTGAGCACACGTTACCTTTCCCAGCAACGGCGCCAAAAATACTTGACAGAACCCTCGTCCTCAAAAAACGTGTTGCCCCAGGTGTAGGGTTGTGATCAGCGTAGCACAATATCCGGTAAGACCAGAGTCAAATCAACAGAGATGATAATGTGTGCTGACTCAAAAACTCGGGTTGTTATTGTTCAAACTGGCACTTAGGTAGCCATCCCTTGTATTCGATTGCTGAGATTAACTAAACTAAAGATTGTTTGATTTTTTTAAATAATTAAAAAGGAGGTACGGTCGTAGGATTAATAGCACTCGCAACCAGTCTTGGACTTATATTCTCCATTTGGTATTCTCAAAAACATTTGACTTTAGAGAGAAAAAGCTACCCCGGAAGATGCAAACCTTTATCGGCACTGTTTATCCTTGCGTAGCGGAGAACAAGTTTTGATCCCCCGTTCCCCGTTCACATGGGCTCCGACTCTACTTGGGTTCGTCTAACGGAAGTACTTTACTAACCTAAAATTGCCTTTTCATTTTTATTTCAAAACAGGAGCAAAACGTGTCCGACCTGGCTACGGTGTGCTAATCACCTCGCGACTCTACCTATACGACTACTCACTCATCATTAAGCAATACACAAAAGAAAATCTAATTTGAAACATGCTTCTGAAAATGAAATAAACAAAAGATATTGATTAAAAAAGTACCGACGAACAATTTTAATGAATAACAACAATCAATACGAGTTACCGAAGTGCAAGTACTTGAACAAAATACAAAAAACCCTCGGCAGCATAACAGCGTAGAGAAAGCTTAACTTCCCGAATGCTAGGAAACTCCAACTAGCTGTCAATTGAATTGAATGAAAGTTTTGAACGATTTGAAAAGTAGGGATCGAGGCAAGGGGTTTAAATAGGGTGAATTCGCAGAGGAAAAACATTGAGTTTTCGATGTGGGACTGCGGAAAAATACAGAAAACACAGAAATCAAGGCAGTGGGCCAAAACGGTGCCGTAGCCGACACACGAAGGCCGGCCTAACTTTATGGGGAAGCCGGCCCGGCTCCGGCCTAATTTATTTAGGCTCCTGGCAGGCGTCCCTTGGTGCTGGCCCAGTTGGGGTTCGTTTCGATGCATTCCGGGTTGATTTCGGGCTAAAAACAACATCGATTCTTCCCATGGCGACATCCAACTCGACCTCAAGGCCTCGTAATCCAACCTTGGCACAAAATGCGTTTTGTTTCCTGCGAAACTTACAAAGACACAAAAACAAAATAAAGCACAGAATCAAGCAGAAAATGAGATAAAATGCGCCTCTAATGTGCTAACTTATCCCACTTAGGCGCTCATATCTACGATAATGCACGCCTATCACATTTCCAGTAAGTTCTTGAGAAGAAATGTCAATTATTTAGTTGTGGGGCATCAAATTAAGTGAAAGCAAATTAAGGCTTTGCCATTTCCAGCCAGTTCTTGAGAACAAATGTCTGGCAAAGAAAAAAAATGTGGTCTCCTTCGCATAGGGACAGAATCAGAGTGAGTTGCATAAACGGAGAAGCCATAACAATACCAACAACAATTTAACTTTCAAAGGTCATAAGTGCAAAAAAAAAATTACTTAAAATGACACTCTATACTAAACACAATATCTAGAGCTCTTAAGAAAACATAAACAATTAAAAAGCCAAAAAAAAAAAAAAAGTTTCTCACGTTATCACAGTATATATCAGAATGTAATGCGACACTTTATTATATCACAAAAGTGATCAATGATTGGCCGTCATCCGCTATGTAATTTTGCACAATCCAGACAGCGATTTAGGGTGATGGCTAGGGCTAGCTGTAAACAAGCCGTGAACTTCGTTAACCAACCACCAACAAAAATGAAAGTCATGCCATGTACACAGTACACAGTATTTCAAACACGCTTCTGGAACACATCACCCAATAATATAGTGTGGGGTTTTCCCGACGATTTGAGTCATTCATTTTATAGGTCCACACAAGCAAGTTACAGATACAAAAAAATCAATTTGAGAACTAGAAAATGAACAAATCAAAATGTACAAATAGGTTGTGAAACTCACATTAGTATGAATTATGTTCGAGAAGTTTGTTTTAGAGGGGTGTCATTATAATTGCCCAAAGAAGAAGGGCTCCTTGTTTATAAGGACATACTATAGGGTTTAACAAGCAATTAGTCCATCTAAAGAATTTATAGCGGCTCCAGTCCTTTTTATCCCACGCGTCCTAAAATTACCCATATTACACGCATTTTCAAAAACATTTCAGAGACGAAAAAACCTAATCGCGGTCTTTCTCGTCGATCCTTTCACGGTCGTCATCGTCGATCTTTTCATCGTCGCTGCCATCATCGTTACTGTAGGCGTTCCTTTCACCATCGCTGTCGTCATCTTCGTTGATTTTCGACCATTTCAACAGGTAACTTAACTTTTTTATTCGTTGCTATCGTCATCGTGAATAGCGTCATTCTGATCGTCGTCACTTTCCTAGGGTTTTAGCGTCATTTACTGGTTTTGTCACTTTCTTTATGTTAGGACTCATCAATATGTTAAATATTGTGTAATGGAGTATTTGCATGTGTTTACATTGTGATATTCGTATCTCCTACTGAATCCCTTGTTGTAAAATACAATCAGAAAACGTTTTCGATGAGATAACATTATCTCTTTATTAAGTTTATGAGATACCAACACTATTTATCTGAGATACTGTTATCTCTTGCTCATTTTTGCCAATACACTATATTTCTGACAGATAGAGTTATTTGTGATATTAATATCTCATACTGTATCCCTTGTTGTAAAATACAACCAGAAAACGTTTCCGATGAGATAACATTATCTCTTTATTAAGTTTGTGAGATACCAACACTATTTCTCTGATATACTGTTATCTCTTGCTCATTTTTGCCAATACACTATATTTCTGGCAGATAGAGTTATTTGTGATATTAATATCTCCTACTTTATCCCTTGTTGTAAAATACAACCAGAAAACGTTTTCGATGAGATAACATTATCTCTTTATTAAGTTTGTGAGATACTAACACTATTTATCTGACATACTGTTATCTCTTGCTCATTTTTGCTAAGACACTATTTTCTCATCTGTTTTAATAGGAAAAAGATTAAAAATGATACAAAACCCTCCTAAAAATCCTCCTGAAAACCCTCCTGAAAATCCTCCTGAAAAACCTAGAAGATATAAAAGATTCAAAATGATAGCCCGGAAGAAGACTACAAAGAAACCACAACATCAAGAAGAAAAAAGCATAAAAACAAGGAGTCAAACAACAAAGAAAAGGAAAGAAGAAGAGACAGAACCACAACTTGAAGAGGAAGAGAGAGAAGATCAACCGAAGAGCAAAACAAAAAGACAAAAAAGACAAGAAAAAAAGGAGGAACCAGACATAGAAGAGGTGAAGGAAGAGGAGGTTAAACCAAAACGTTTGCAATACAGGTAACTACTTGGCGTGCCATTCTATACAATAACCTGAAGGTGTTATTTTTTTGAGATACTGTTATCTCTTGCCTCATTTTTGCTGATATACTGCTATTGTCTTGTAACTTTCATTGTAGGTCGAATCTTTACAGCATTGTAAGCCTTCTACATGATGTAAAGTTCAATGAAGTACAATCCGAACAGATTCAGAAATCACCTTTTGCGAACATGTTGTTTGCAATTACTCAAGGCAGTATTGATGAGCAAATGGTGAAGAAATCTGATCCTGTCCTTATCAAGTTGATAGAGACATATAAGAGAGGTCAAGCAAAGTTTTTCCTAGCAGGAAAAGATATTCCTTTGACTGATCATGACATTGGTGTCATTTTTGGAATAACATCTGGACCGGTGAAGATCCACATTTCAACCCACGGGCGAAGGCCAGACACAGAATTTGCCAATCGAGTCTTTGCTGGGGCAAGCACCATGCACCTTCCAACAATGAGGGTGACAATTAAAAATATTTTGAAACCTCTCGTCAAGAAGAAGCAGAAGAAGAAGCAAAAGCAAGTATCAGAGATAGAAGTTGCAAAAGATTTGGCACGTCTTCTGACATTGTACACCATTGGAACACTGTTTTTCCCAACAACAGGTCCAAACCTGAATTGGTCCTACCTGAAGCTTGTTGAGGATTTGGAAAATAGTGCAAATTACAATTGGTCAATGTTCATCACCAATAATCTTGTTAACGAACTCAACTCCAAGAATCCGGCGATTGTTGGTGGTTGCACCACTGCACTCTTGGTAAAAATCTTCTACCCCTTTTTGTAGTAAAATATCAACAACATCTGACACATATTTTCATTGAAAACAGTACTGGCTTTGTGAGCATACCCACATTATGGAACCAGCTCAACAAACTTTTTCAAGATTTATGAAATGAAAAATGAATGAGCTTGCTGCTAAACTGTTGGAGGCACCACTGAGCAGCCTTCTAGAGGGAATGGTAAGCATCATTACCTATTGGATTTTATTATGTATTATGGTCAAAACTAGATAACGGTATCTCATCAAAAATAGTGTATCTACCAGAATAAATCAAGAGATAATGCTATCTCAAACAATAAACTCTATATAAACACACAAAAAGAAAGAGATACCAGTATCTCAGTCAAATACAGTTTGCAAATAAAATGAGACATAACTCTATCTTAGTTGAAACATTATATCTCATGAATCTATAATCTGAATTTACCTCTTTTAATTCATTGTTCCCTTCTACTCTCAAAGGTCAAACAGGAAGAATTGGAGCTAACTGAATAGGAGAGAGGGTTGTTTGCAGCTCTAGTCTTGCATGAACAAAAAGGTACACACAAAGAACCCGAAGCCAAAGAGAAAAACCTTACGGACCAAGAGCCTTTAACCCAAGAAGAAAACCCTCAAGAAGAGAACCAGGATATTAAGAATTTGATTTTAGAGCTTGAACAACGAATTAAGGTGCTTGAAGAAGAGAACAATGTCATGAAAGTTGAAATTGAAGATAGGGATAAGAAGATCCAAGAAAGGGATCTGTTGATTGTTGAGTTATGCCAGAATGTAGAATCCCTTCAACATGAGCTTTCAGGTTATAGAAAACAAAATGCAGATTATACAGATATTGAAAAAGAAACTTGTAGTCTGCATGTTGAGGTGGAGATGTTGAAGGAAGACATAATCGAAAATGAGGTTGAAATAGGCGGGTTGTATGTTGAGAAGGACATAGCGGAAGAAAAAATTGAAGAGGTGACAGAAGAGTTGCATGACATTGCAGCACATTGTGTTTCCCAACATTACAAAAATCAGAAGATAATTGAAGAGTTGCAGCAACAAAAAAACAGCTTGTCTGAACAAAAACAAAGCGAGAATGTGCACCATCATGAATCTCCAATTCATGATGAAGAAGTGACTGAGGAAGAAATAGACCAAATGATCAAGTCCACAGTCTCAAGCATTCAAGCAGAACCACAACAAACAACGAAGAAGAGATTGAGGAAAGGTCATACTGTGGACCCCATCGTCGTTGACAAAGAGAGTGAGTAAGAGGGAAGATAGGAAAGAGAAGAACATGGAGGATTTTCAAGTCTATGAGAGGAAGAAAAGCACAGAGAAACAAGCAGAGAAAGCAGCTCCAGAACTACTATATATGGGTGTTGAAACAACAAAGCTGGCACATCTCGTCCCATAAAATGACAAGATCTTCTTAAATCACATATTTGAGTGTGAGAAAGACATCAGGTTAGTAAAAATGCACCAATTTGCTTGCTCAAATAGATGTTATTTGTCTGAAATACTGTTATCTCTTGATTCATATTCATTGCTGATGTACTGCTGTTGTCTTATAACTTTGCAGAATCCCTATCTGGGATAACAACCTCTTTGATGGTACAGTAAGCTTGCAAGAAGTCATAGAAATCTTGAATGAAAAAGATGTACAAAACACGATAAGAAAGGCTCCTTGTCTTTCTCAAACCGTACCCCTCCGGTACTCTTTATCAATCCCTCGCTTTCCATTAATTCTTAGCTCTTAGTTTATTCGGTTTATTTGGGAATTGAATTGGCTGACATTTACATTGTGATATTACTATCTCTTACTTTATCCACATTCGCATGTGTATACATTGTACTACCAGTAAATTCTTTGGATGAGATAACATTATCTCTTTATTAAGTTTGTGAGATACCAACACTTTTTATCTGAGATACTGTTATCTCTCGCTTCATTTTTGCCAATACTCTATATTTCTTCAGGACTGTTACCAATCTTTTGTGCATTTAAGTCTCACATGAAATAATGTGTGTAGCTCATCGATTCGTTTACATTCATATTGGAAAGAGAGCAAGGAGATGAAAGTAAAATACTATTTTTCAAATCCATATTGTGGGTAAGTAAAGCACTAGTCTCGCATGACTACTTGATCTCTGTATCTATTGCTTAAATAAATGTTATTTTTCTGTAATACTGTTATCTCTTGTTCACATGCACTGTTTTTTCTCACAAAGAACAACAGATAAGAATATCAGAAATATATTATGTGTCTGAGATACTGTTGTCTCTTGCTTCTCATATACTGTTTTTGCGCACAAAGAATAAGAGATAAGAATATCTCACGAATTCTATGTTCTGAATTATCCATTAGAAACCATGAGATATGGTTATCTCAACTGGTATATGGTATGTATTTTGTCGGATGTAATTTGTGAAACACTTCCTTCTGACAGAGCCTACTGAAGGACCAGAAAAATGAGGTCAGAAAGATGTTCCTTGATGACAGGCTGCTAGAACTCATTCAAAAACAGCATGCCTATCGCTACTTGGTTTTCCCCATGAATTCCTCAGGAAGTAATAAAGAGAACGACAACGATCCATACCATTGGACTGTCCTGGTTTATGATATTGAGGATGGGCAATGGAGGTATTACAACTCCATCAGACCAACTGGAAGAAAGATAGATGCATACCTTAAAGATGCTCGTTTAATGATAAAAATACTGAGGCTTCTTGTAATCCATACTTAAATGACGCAAAAATAATAATAAACAAATATTTAACCTTGCAAATGCAGAAAAGGTATGTTGAAGGATTCGTGAAGAAAAATCATACCCCAACATTCATCCTCTCATCACAAAACGAAACAATCTTTGAAAAGCAAAAGTTTGATGCTCCAATAATCTCACCTGCATCTCCGCAACAAAGACCTGGAACGTAAGCCAATTAATCTTGTTCAGCATCTCATTTCGATACTATTATGCACTGTGTTATTTCCTGTGCACTCTATTTCTATCCTTATAAACTCTGATTATGACAACTTTTGCAGCGTTGACTGTGGAATTATAGTTTGCTACATCATTAACAAGCTTGCACACGGAGAAAGCATCCCTGAGTCATTGACAACTGATGAAATCAGAGAATATAGAGTGTTATTGTTGATGAGGTTCCTGTATGATGAACCAAGAACATGGACAGAAGCTCTTTGGAAAGACCGACACTTGAAGACTGACTAGGTGTGGGAAAGTTGAATAGGACTAGGTGTTGGAAAGTTGAATAGGTATTCTTTTGCTGAATAGGTGTTCTTTTGCTGAATAGGTGTTCTTTTGCTGAATAGGTGTTCTTTTGTTAAAAACTGACACATATGAATGGTCGACTCCGAACAATTGGAATTTGCCATACCAGGGTTGTACATGAAATGTCTTGGCTGCTCTGTTAGAAGTACGATAGGTGTTCTCTTTTGTTAAAACTGACACATATGAATGGTCGGCTCAGAACAATTGGAATTCGCCGTACCAAGGCTTGTATATGAAATGTCTTGCCTGCTCTGTTTTGAATTACAGTAATTGTTCTTTTGTTTAAAATGATACATATGCATAGTCGGCTCCGAACAATGGGAATAGCAGGTCATCATTTTGTTATGATAACAATTCTGAATCTTTTCATTTGATACATAACTGATGCTGCGAAATAGTCTATCTACCAGAATACAGCTAGAGATAATGCTATCTCAGCAAGCGAAATCTGTATCAACACAAAAATTAAAAGAGATAAAAGTATCTCAGCCAATACATTTCGCAAAATAGAATGACAGATAAAGCTATCTCATACAAAATATTCTTTGTGAACCTTTCATTCAATAGTTGTTCTTTTGTTAAAATTGACACATATGAATGGTCGGCTCCGAACAATTGAAATTCACCGTACCAGGGCTTATATATGAAAATGTCTTGCTTGCTCTATTTTGAATTACAATAGTTGTTCTTTTGTTTAAAACGACACATATGCATGGTCGGCTCCGAACAATGGCAAATAGCAGGTCATCGTTTTGTTATGATAACAACTTTATATCTTTTCACTTGACACACAACTGATGCTGCAAAATAGTCTATCTACCAGAATAAAGTTAGAGATAATGCTATCTCAGCCAATAAAATCTGTATCACACAAAAATTAAAAGAGATAACAGTATCTCAGCCAATACATTTTGCAAAATAGAATGACAAATAAAGCTATCTCATACAAAACATTCTTTGTGAACCCTAAACCCATAAACTGTAAAACCTAAACATGCTCTGTAAAAACAAAATAAAAGATATATCAATATCTCAGCCAACGTTCAACCTTTCATTCAATGTCCAATGAATATGAATCAACAATAGAACACAATGAATCAATCACAAGCTTCCTTACATCTCTTCCTATTATGATTTCCTAACTTCTTGCACCTGCCACACCTTATTTGCCTCACCTTCTCACCCCTTGACCGGATTCTTGCAACCTTGGGTCTACCACGTGGCCTCCTAGTCTTAGGAGGAAGAATAAGAGGAAGAATAACAACAGAATTTTCAGACACTGGTGCAACTCCAAGAGTAGAAATAGGAACAGGATGTATAGGACAATCGTAGCAGAATCGGAAAGCATCAGCAGTGTATAATGGATCAATATAATTGGATACATCTATGCCATTCTTCTGCAGAGCTGTGAATGCATGCACACAAGGGAAACCATAGAGCTGCCAACGACAACATGTGCATGTCCTGTTTCTTATGTCAACCACAACAGCTGGTAATGAAGACACTTCAAAAACCTCATCACTTGATCCAAACACAGTCCATGTCCGTCCTTTATTAAAAAACTCTCTCAATTTCGCATCATATTCAGGACACAAAACACTGTTCAATTTTCTTGATAACTGTTTCCTTTCACACATTTGAGTCATGATTTGAACCCTGATCGTATCAACACATTTAAGGACTGGCAACTTATGAGCTTCAGCAATCCAGTTGTTGAAAGACTCCACAGCATTTGAGGTCATTTTCCCATATCGTTTACCTGGGAAATATGCATTCACCCAATTATACACCGGAATGGAAGCAACAAACTCCTTAGCTCTGTCTCCACCGACCTCAAACAATTCGTTTACACAGTTTTTAAAATCTAATACTGTAGGTGCAAGAGCACAATCATTGAAGAGACTCATTACTCGTTTCCAGAAACCATTAGGTGCTCTTCCTGACATCCTATCCCTCAAGTTATTCTTCAAATGCTGCAGACAATAAGAATGATATCCGTTTGAGAAAACCTCTGGCACATGCTTCACAAGACCAGTATGGCGATCTGTTATAAAAGTAAGTTCACGAGCTGACAGAATAGATCTCAACTTCAACAAAAACCAAAGCCAATTATCGTCGGTCTCGGAATCAACAACACCATAAGCAACCGGAAACAAGCCTGCCCACAAAAACAACAGATAACAGTATCTCAGCAATAACAGTCTCTGTATCTACCAGAATAAAGTAAGAGATAATGACATCTCAATAAAAACAGTCTCTACCAACCAGAATAAAGCAAGAGATAAGACATTAGGGTTTTAATCCCATAATAACATAAAAGGCCCTTGAACTTCACATTATAAGACATTAGTCATTCAACTTCGAAAGACTTTGCATTTTGATCTAGAACTTCTGTAAATTCTTCTTTTTATCCAAATTATTGGAAACCGAGCTCGAGCAACTTATAAACAGAAAATAACAGAAATAAATATCAATTAACCAAAATGAATGACTAATAAATATAGTTTGGAGGGCCAAAATATGTATATTTTGGCATTTATCATCTGGAGCTTATTAGTCGGACTAATGTGGTGATCAAAGTGCCACGTCAAATAATACGCAAATATTTGCCTCCCCATCATCAATCATAATGTAATTGGATTTCACACTTTATTTCAGTGAGACTTGACGTAAAAATTAAAATGAAAGTCTGAGATTATTCTCGCAGTTGGATATATATTTTGTGTAATTTTTCACAAGTGTTAGTAAGGACAATGAACTCATAGTATGACTACACTGACAGGACTATATGTTTTTTTTTTCCCTCGGCCAACGAAACATTTTATAGAACTCGAAAGGGGTACATCAAGAAAAAAGCATCTTAGCTCAAGAAGCTAGGATGCACAAAAAATAAAAACGTATCCAACTGAAAATTGGATAACACCTCAAGACTAAGTTACAGGACTATATGTTCCATATGTAATTGGGTAAAATCCCCAAATTGCACTGTAACTTTAGGGATTTTTTAATATTTGTTGTATTTTCCGAAAAGGATCCAAAAGCCATTGTAGCGTAAAAAGTTCTTTTGCTTCGTAAGGTTTTTGTATTTATTTACTAACTTTTTTTTTGTTAAAATTTTTGTTAAAAAATCGTACATTGCTCTAATAACCCCAAAATTACGCAATAAAATATAAATGTTTTGCAGACACATCTGTAGTATACTATATACTAAGTAAATGTAGTTTTCAAAAATAAAATAAAATTATCTTCTTAATTCTATCTCATATGTGGCATAGTCCTAATAAAATCTATTTTCTTCTTTCTTCCCTACAGTTTTCAAAATACCAAAAGTCAGAAAAAAATCCGTTCAAACTTCCTTTCATACCCAAACATGCTCTCACTCAAACTTTTACATTTAACTTTAAAACATAAATAATAAGAGTTAAATAACATAACATGACTTTACCCACAACTGTAAATAACATTTTCTTGAAGGGAGCTATAACTAACATTAAACATTACTCAATTTTAACATGCATAGCGCGGGTAGGAAGCTTGTATAGTGTTTATGTGAGTGTGTATGCATGTAGCATTACTCAATTTTAAGATACATTGCACGGGTACGTAGGCTGCTTGTATAGTGTTTATGTGAGTGTGTATGCATTTAGCATTACTCAATTTTAAGATGTACGTGTGAAATCATCACTTAAGGCAAAAAAAAAACAGGCAAGCAATGACTGGCCACGATGACTTTGGAACAATCCAAGAGATACAGCGAGGAAGGATCAAGAATGCATAATCAAATGGAAGATGCGTAGAAAAGAACGAAAAGAATGAAAAGAAAATAGAAAGAAAGAAAGAGATGAAGAAATGAGCAAAATGGCCAACACTCATATGATAGTGGCTACACTCATATCAACTATCTCCTTCGCTGCCGGATTCACAATACCTGGTGGCTACGATGGCAACCAAGGTCCAAACCAAGGGATGGCCGTTATAGTAAGAGAAGCAGCTTTCAAAGCATTTGTCATAACCAACACGATCGCCGTGATATGCTCCACTTCCTCTGTATTCCTATACGTCTCTGCGGCAGTTTTAACCAGCAAATATGACGGGGACAAGCGGACACACCGCTATGCGACGGCTTTCTGGCTTATTATAATTGCCATGGTGGCGATGAACCTTGCCTTCATTACAGGCACTTACACAGTGTTGGCACATTCTTCAGGTCTTGGGATCGTCACTAGTGTTATTGCTTGCTTCTCCTTAATTGTTAATGCTTTCGAACTCACAAGGCTTCTTGATAGGCCTTTTCGGATTTATAAATATAAGTTGAGACGATGGTTTTTTGGTTTAGGCGTGTAATTATGTCTTTAATTAGATTTATTTAAAAAGATAATAAAAGGACATTTACCTTTTCCTTTTCCTTTGATTTCCTTCTCATGTTTTCTCCTCCGTCTCTTTAGATCAATGATTTATCGTTTAATTTGTGAGATTTATGTCTCTCAATTTTTCGATAGTTGTTAATTTCATCTTTGGATGAATGTTTCGCACACAAATCAAGTTCTTCAAAAAATAATGTTGATTCATAATGCTAGCTATCCGTGCCAACAATGTTGTTACCTCACATGATTTTTGGAGGAGTAACTCGAAGTGATTCCTATTAGGGCAATCAGATGCAACAACAGATCTACGGGGCACAAAGTTTTTGAGGAAGCACTTATGAAGTGCCGCATATATAATCCATGTATTGAGGCAGTGCATGGAGCTGCAATAGAAGAGGAAAATTTTTTGCGAATGAGATGGAAACCATGGGGTTTCCGCCTCCCATTGTGAGCCTCACCGTACGTTCATTGAGGTAATCTGAACCGTTCATTTTGTGGAGCTCGCAAAATACTGTATCCACTTGAAAAATCAGCTTTAACAAACATTTATAGGTATATCAAAAATTGAATTTTGGTTTATTAAACGGATGGTTATGCACATTCTAACTTAAAAACTATTGAAAAAATCCAAACCGTCCGTTTTATGAACCAAAATTCAATTTTTTATATATTTATGAATGTCCAATGAAGTTAATTTTTTGCGTGGATACACTACTTGTGAACTCTACAAAATAAACGGTTTAGATTACCTCAAAAAATGCACAACAAGACCCACAAATGATAGCGGCAGAAACCCCATAATTTCTGCCTCATCCGGACATAACTCATAACTCATTCTCGCAATAGAGAATACTATTGGGCATATCCAATTGAACCATGGTTAACAACTATTGATGCATTCGAAAGTGCCCCCATAGCTTATTGACAAGTCGATTGTAAATGCCTTGAGAAGTTGGGTATTTTAACTGTTAAAACTGCGCGCCCAAAAAAGGATTTCCGGTTTGAAATATAAATAATGACCTGCTGAATTAGTGCTAAATTACCCATTCAAGCATCCACCAATAGTGCTAAATTATTATCAAGCATCCAACAATTGCGTACCAATTAATGGCCATTTATTAGTATTATGTTAAAATTTCATTACAATAAGAGCCAATGTGCAAACACAACATAAATTAATTCAACATGCAAAGCCGAAACAAATGACAAAAAAGACCCTAACACGAGCATTAGAAGCTTTAAAACAGAGAGTCAGGTGATTTTCTGGTAGGAAATAAGTTTTGAGAAAAGAAGTTGTTGACAAGTTATAGATGTCTCCACTAACCAATAAATTATTCTAAAATATCACGTTATTTTCACTGACCAACAAGTTGTAGATGAATATGAGAGTAAAAATTTGTTGAAAAATGTCAATGCCTTGTTTAGATGATGTTTTTGAAAAAAATTTAGTTTAATTTCTTGGCAATGATTGGAGAGAGAAAATAGGATAATGATTAGAGATATAGGTAATGAGTAAAGAAAGATAGAGAGAGAAATGAGATTAATGATTGAAAGTAGAGGTAATAAGTGTTTTTTGGGTTGGATTTTTTTTCTTTTCAAAATGTCATCCAAACAAGGCACAAGTTGGTTCTATTAACCAATAAGTTGTTGCTTAGTGTGAACAACAAGTTAAAATGTCAAAACTTATTTTTTAGTATGAACAAGATGCTAAAGTGGAATAGGTTGTTGCCCATTTTTTTTAGTAGAAACTTGGGACATAACTTCAATTCAATATGCCTAGCCAAAACAAACGAAAAAACAGACCCTAACACTAGCATTGAGATTAACTAAGAAGGTTTCATACAGTCGACCGAAAGGAGATTAACTAGATGCACCAAAAAAGAAACGGAGATTAACTAGGTACTTGTCGTAAGGAAACTCTTTGGGTTACAATAAGCCTCTATTTAGACAATAAAGTCCCTATTTATACAAGGGGATAAAGCTGAACTATGAAAGAAAATCATCCCAGTTATAATAAAATCGTAATTAATTATAATCAAAATAAAATCAAGGAAATCATATAATATCATAATCATATCAGGACATGATTATGATATTATAGGATTACCATATTCTGACAGTGTTTACACCATAATTTAGTATTTAGTATATTATAATCGATTGGGTCAGAATGTTACACGTGTCAACGCATTTTAGACCAATTGATATAATGCAAATGCAATATGAAGCCTGTTAAGGAAAATGGACTGATCAAACGGTTGATATTCGACTGGACACGTGTCAGAATTTTGTATCACATGCAGATCGTGAGTAAGACAGTTAATGCAAGCAGGCAGTTGAAATAATTACAACGTTGGAAACATGTGAGATCATGGAGAAGTAACCGCCTCGTGCAGATAGTGGAGCAAGAATAGGGAGCATGGAGCCAATTAATTCAAATCGAAGGAGGGAAGTCCGTATGATTTGAATTTCAAGTCGACAACAGCCTATAAATACAAGAAAGGAAGATATTTAGAACCCCCCCAATCAATCGCCCAAAGGCTTCTACTTTTATCTGTACTTTACATTTCTTGCTCTAGGAGTAGCTTGTAACTTAACCGTCTGTTCGATTGTGTTCTCATAGTCGATTCGACTTCTACACCGAGGAATAATAAAGTCCATTTTGTTGTTCTTCTTCCATCTCCATTCACTTCATTAAGTTTGCTTCCAGAGAAGTCCTGAAATACGGCAAGGAACCAGACTCCACCACCACAAACACCCACATTTCCAGCACACTTAGCAATCTTCAGTCGAGTAGTCGACTATCAATCCAAGTTGGCCAACAACTTGGTCTCAGCCAATAAGTGTTTACTCACACACCCGATATGTTTGAACGTCTAGAAACCCACTCAAGAGCTACGGGAACCGACCCAACCTTTATTAAGCACCAACTTACAAAGGATTACACTCAAGAACCTAGACAGAACAACCCTCTGCCTTAGGCTACGAAAATGCCTGCCTAAATAGGCTTACAATCATAAAAACGTGGCCACTAAGTACATGAGATCATGGGGCCAACCCATGATCTTGCAGTTGACACCCCCAACTGCCCTAGGGCTGTGCTGGCACTGCCAGAATCTGCCAGCACATTGAACTGTGAAACTGCCTGGAGATAACTGCCGATAACTGCCCGTTTCTGCCTTGGACACCTGTCCCATGCTCCCAGCAATGCATGCAGCCCGTTTCTGCCTTGGACACCTGTCCCATGCTCCCAGCAACATGTGCAGAAGTGCTGTTAACCGTCAATAACCGTTTTGCCCGAGCCAACTCAAGTCTGCCTCCGTTTTGCCCGAGCCAACTCAAGGCTGCCTGGCTAATTTCGTGATTCAACCCCAGCTCCTAATACTTAGCCGTTTTCCTCGATTGCCTTGTCCCACAAGCCTGCTTCTCGTTTGGCATCCTTGCCTCGATATCATCGGGCCATCATGTGCATCACGACTGCCACTTGCCTTCGGGACCAGTGTTGACACCAACCAACACCGTCGGGTCACCTTGTAAAGACATGCCTCCCTCATGCCTTTGTTTTCGCCGGTTGGCTAGGGTGCAAGGTGCCACCGCTAGCCAAGCTTAGCAAGCCTTGGAAATCAAGGTGCTAACAAACCACCCCCACCAGAGGAAGCCGACGTCCTCGTCGGTAAGGCCCGTAAGTACTCCAGCACTTGCTTCTCAGACTGCCACAAAGTCCCATCCGTTTCCCATGTAGCCTCCGAGTCTTGCCTATTTTCACAATTTGCCAAACAGGAGGTTCTCCCATTTGCCTCGCTCTGCCCTTTCGCCTTATCATCCAGAATCCCATTCATCTGAACTGCGAGAGAAGCCCGTTGAGCTTGTTTTCCAGCAACCACCAAGTCGGGAAAATTCTGCATTTGAATTACCGATAGCCAGCCACCCGTTCCTTCCCTTGCCCGCTTTCCCTTCTCTGCCTTTGAACAACGCGGTACAAAGCAGGGCCGTTTCTCATCAGCAATCAAAATCCCACCGAGATGTGGCATCACAGCCACTTTTGCAGCCACAAAGAACTCATTACCCAGTATAAGTTCGAAGTCATCAAGCGGATACACCACCAAATCCACTTGCCCGTTCCAGTCCCCGATCCCCAAAGCGACATTGCCCGTCATTCCATGCCCAACCTGTGCATTGGAATTTACTGTCTTGATCCGACTGAAACTTTCAACGACTTTTAAACCAAGCGACTGCACCACCCGTTCTGAAACAAAGTTGTGTGTGGCCCCCGTGTCCATCATGGCCAACACTTCCATTCCACAAAGCAACACTTTGACATACATCAAACCCGATCTTTGCGAGGTTACTGCCTTGTCTGCATGAATCACGTTGAGCAATTGCATAGGGTTGACCCGGACATGCACTTCCGAGTCTGAATCACCATCTTTCCCTTCATCCACGCAAATAGCATTCAACTTTTCGCGCTTTGGGCAATCCTTTGCCCGATGAGGCCCATCGCAAATGAAACAACCCTTGCTGAAATTCCCTGTGCCTTGTCGTTTGTCCTCCGCAACCGATTCAGATTTCTGACCCTTGTCTTTCTGACTCTTATCCCACTTCTTTGAACCAGATTTTGACGTACTGGATTCAAAAGAATTAGATTCGCCCGTCAGTTTGAAATCTGCCAACCCGTCGGCAGCAGCAACAGCCGATGGCAAGTCCTTGATTCCCAGCCTTCGTAGTTCCAACTGTGCCCAATTCTGCAAACCCGACATAAAATTGAAAACCTTGTCCTCCTCCGACATGTTCTTGATATCCAGCATCAAAGAACTGAATTCCTTCACATAATCTCGCACTGAACCCGTGTGCTTCAATTGTTTCAGCGACTCCCTTGCAAGCCACGAAGAATTGCAAGGCAGGAATTGATCCTTCAATTCCTTCTTCAGTGTATCCCACTGCTCGATCTTTGGACGCCCGCTGTCCTCACATCGAGTTCTCCACCAGAGTTTCGCATCGCCCATGAGAAACATCGTGGTGATTGTCACACGATCTGCCTCAGGAACCCGGGCAGCAGAGAAGTACTGCTCCATATCCCACAGAAAGTTTTCCAACTCCTTGGCATTTCGGGCACCACCGAAAGCCTTCGGTTCAGGGACCTTTACACGAGTCTCGAATCCGTCTGAGCGACCCAAGAAGGCCCTCTTCACAACCAGCAATTCTGACTCCAAGTTAGAAACCCGCTCCTTCATGACATCTGAGAGTTTGTTAAAGTCCGCCAACATCTCTGTAAACTTAGTTTCGGTCTGACCGACGTGTGATTCGTGAGCCTTTTTCTGTGACTCGACCGAAGCCAACACGACGTCCAGGCGTTCAACCAAGGTAACGCCCTCATCAGAATCATCATCTCCAACGAGCTTTTCCAACTGTGTAACTCTGACCCGTACCGCCTCGAGTGCAGCATTTGCAGCCATAACTCCAACCCGAAGTTCTGCAACTTTTGCTCGCAACCTGAGCTGCTTTGATACCAACTGTCACGGGGCTGTTTTTCGCCTAGAAATCTGCCCGTGATGGCACCAAGTTGGCCAACAACTTGGTCTCAGCCAATAAGTGTTTACTCACACACCCGATATGTTTGAACGTCTAGAAACCCACTCAAGAGCTACGGGAACCGACCCAACCTTTATTAAGCACCAACTTACAAAGGATTACACTCAAGAACCTAGACAGAACAACCCTCTGCCTTAGGCTACGAAAATGCCTGCCTAAATAGGCTTACAATCATAAAAACGTGGCCACTAAGTACATGAGATCATGGGGCCAACCCATGATCTTGCAGTTGACACCCCCAACTGCCCTAGGGCTGTGCTGGCACTGCCAGAATCTGCCAGCACATTGAACTGTGAAACTGCCTGGAGATAACTGCCGATAACTGCCCGTTTCTGCCTTGGACACCTGTCCCATGCTCCCAGCAATGCATGCAGCCCGTTTCTGCCTTGGACACCTGTCCCATGCTCCCATATGATAGGGGAAATTCATCCAGCATCTTCATTACAGCACCAATTTGTTATAGTGGCGACTGATTATTTTACAAAATGGACGGAGGCAATACCGTTGAAAGGTGTTTCACAGAAACAAGTGATCGATTTTATTGAGGAATATCTTTTATGTAGATTTGGAATTCCTGAAACCATTACTGTTGATCAGGCGTCTATATTCAATGGTAGAGAAGTTGTCCAGTATGCACAGAAATATGGAATACGGATTTTGAATTCAACTCCATATTATGCCCAAGCTAACGGGCAAGTCGAATCGACAAACAAAATTATAAAGAATACCTTGGCAAAGGTAATCGATGATAACCCAAGAGAGTGGCATGATCTGTTGCCCAGAGTTTTGTGGGCATATAGAACATCACAAAGAGATAGTACTAGGGTAACACCGTTCGAATTAGTTTACGGGCATGCAGCAGTATTGCCAGTCGAAATTAATGTTCAATCTTTAAGGGTGGCACGTCATTACGACCCAGATTTACAGTACGAGGAAGCAATGTTCTTGGATATCGATGAGATAGAAGGGAAAAGATTACACGCCCTAAATCAGATTCAAGCCCAAAAGAAAAGAGTTGAAAGGGCTTATAACAAAAGAGTAAAACAAAAGTTTTTTGCAGTTGGAGACTTAGTGTGGAAAACAATCCTCCCAATCGATTCAAGAAAGAAGAAAGGGAAATTTGGAAAATGGTCTCCAAACTGGGAAGGTCCTTTCCGTATTGCCCAGATTTTACGAGGGGGTGCATATCATTTGACATCAATCGAAGGGGTTCTTCACGAAAGAACCATTAATGGTAAATATTTGAAACACTATTTCCCGTCTATGTGGGAGAGCATGAGTTAAAACTAGCTTTCTTTTCATTCCATAAGTTAAAGGCTGCCCATGGGTAGGGCAGCATTACAGAAGGCCAGTCAGACAAAAACAAAAGATCCCAAGAAGGATCTAACACAAAGAAATAAAAGATCCCAAGAAGGATCTGACAAAAAAAAGAAAACAAAAGGGAACTCAAAGCGAGAACCCAAAGAAAAAAAAACCTACAAAGAAAAAGATCCCAAGTGAGATCTAAAAAGAAAAAAAACACACACCAGGACCCCCACAAAGAGAAGGCCTATTTTTTAGGCCATTCTCTCCACTGGCCAGATGTGCCAGCCATGGAGGACCTGATGTCAGCAGGGTCGACCGGAGAAGACTTGTAGTCGATGGTGTCCCAGTTGGCCACCACAAGTTTGAGAGCGGACTCCATCTTCTCCAGCCGAAGCGCCATGCCCTCCACTCGATCGTGGATGGCCTGGATCCTCCGCTTACACTCATTTTGATCCTCCATGAGGGCCCAGGAAAGCTCAGTGGCCAGTTGTTTTATGTGAGCAGGAGTGATTTGTGTGGAGAGGGGAGTAGAAGAAATATTGGAAGCCATGATGTAGAAACACAGGTGTTTGAACTTCTACTCAGTGGTGATATTTATAGACCCAGGAAAATCTAAAGACGTGGGTCGTGGACAGTTATCCCGAGGTGAATTAAGAGACGTGACAGCTAATGGGGTTAATGGGCTCTCGATGGCCGTTTCCCAAGTAAGGCGGCTGAATTACTGCAGCACGGCATCATGTGTTGTACCTAAACCGTCAGTAATTACTGTGCGGATTCCCTAAAAGTGAAAGGGAAGCGCCATCATGATCATGACGTAGTTCTGCCATAATTATAGGCGCCCACAATCCGGATATATAGGGATCAAGGGTTTTGATCCTGTGGCATCACGTGGTTAAAGTAAGGCGTACCAATTATGTGAAGTTTTTACTCAGTTTGGGCATGTATGTGAATCTGGTTTTTATTCAAACATGTGAGTTTAACCCTTGACTTAAAGTTTGTATAAAGGTTAAAGAAAATTGTTCCAAACAGAGCATATGGAGTTTCCTAATGAGGAATACGAAAAGGCCATAAAAGGCCTAACATTCATTCTAATTGTCATCCACAATTCTGGCATATCACCTGTTGATAAAAAAAGTCAACAAACAAAAACACTTATAGTTTGTACAGACAGGATTAGTCAATTAGCTGTACAACTGAAGTCAACCAAAGTCATTCATGAAGAAAGGCAGACTTAAAAGCCTCCCACTTGACTACAAGTTCATCACATTTTACTCTGTTTCTCTGCAAATCTTCACGAGCAGCAGAGACGTGAACTGAGACTCCTTTGCCTTCCTCTGCAAGGTGTTTAAAGTCTCTATCGAGTTGGTTCACCGTTACCAGCAGGTTTGTCTTTTCAGCCTGCAGTTGACCCAATCGATATACCAACTCCTTTTCTTCTTGATCAATTGCCAAAAGCCTCGACTTCAAAGTCGAAGCGTCAGCATGCATAGTCGATAGCTTCACTGTCAGGTTGGAAAGATTACCAATTAAATCCTGCTTCTGACTTATTTCCTGCTGGTAATATCGGAAGAGACTAATGTTGTCATTCAGGGATGATGCATAGTTTTCCAAGATAATTTGCTCTCTAAGGGGGAAAACATGCTTTTGAGACAGGGATTCAACGCAAGCACTGAATTCCGTGGACTTCACTGTCATCAATTCCTCAAAATGAAGCTTTAGGAAGTCAAAGAAGATTTGAATTTCTTTCTGAGTCTCCGCACTGAATTGAAGAAAGAAGAAAGAACTGCTGGATTCTGAAACTTCAGTGAGGGAACGAAAGATTTGGGAAGTTGATTCTATCTCTTCCATTAAATGGTCCAAAGAATCACTTGAAGACTTGACATGAGCAGAATCCTTAACACCCACAGGATTTGTTGCAGCCTTGTTCACTGAACGAGGAGATGTAGTTAAGGCAAGGACCCTCGAAATGTTTGCAGGGGTCACACTTGTTGGAAATAAGACTTGGTTCCCAGAGGGGTTACCAGAAGGGCTAGAGGCGACATCCTCTGCACCTTGCCCACCTTCTTGAGTAGGACCAATTTGAACAACAGGGGCAATCTGAGCTGGATCCTCTGTTGGTCCCTTCTTTCCCATTGTCTTTTCATTCATTGATGGGGAAGCCTCTAGAGAAGGAACATCCGCCA
The DNA here is from genome assembly GCA_019656835.1 of Rhododendron ovatum. NCBI lineage: Eukaryota > Viridiplantae > Streptophyta > Magnoliopsida > Ericales > Ericaceae > Rhododendron > Rhododendron ovatum. The sequence continues at coordinate 39,732,693 of CM033796.1, read as the reverse complement.
TCTGAGGAGAAGCTGTTCCTTCCCTGTCATCACTTTGTTGATTCAGATCGATTTTCTGAATTATTGGAGCCACAATGACGTCCTTTATTGGCACAGCTTTGGCCGAGTCTGATGCAAGTTGATTTGTTATGGCATCAAGTTGTTGGGTGGTTGATACACCAAGTTCAACACCATCTGGCCTCAGAGCCGAACCCTCACCAACCTGCACAAAAGGACTGTCATCTTGCAGTAAAGGGTTTTCTTGATGCAGTAATTGCTCTTGAAATCCTGGCAACCAATCAGCTTGATCCAAAGGATCTGATACTGCTGTGGATTCGTATTGATCGATTGCCAATTCAGTATCGACTGTCTCTCCTACTGAGAAGGAGGATTTTTGAATTTGTGAAGATTTTGAGGAATTTTCTTCTTCCTCTTCGAAAGCATCTACAATTCTGGTCTCTTTACCCTTCTGTAAAAGACAGCAAATGGGAAATGAGAATAGAAAGACTCGTGAAAAGAACGAACGAAATCAATAAGGGTAACAAAAGATAAGAGTGTACCCTCAAAGCCAACCCTTTGTCACTTGAACTTTGCTTGTTGGTGAGCTTTCTTGTTGGTTGCTTTGTGGGAGTAGATGCTTCACTGACCTGTTTCTTAGGTCTACCAGTAGAAGGACTTCTGGAAACCTTTTGGCTCGCACCTGATGTGATCTTGAGAGTTCGTGTCCGTGGCCTGGTTTCAGAGTCCTTAATCGATTCAGCTTTCCTTTTCCTGGTATTCCCACTGGGCACAGAGGATATGGGAACTGCTCCTGCATGAGGCACAATGGCCTTGGAGGGTTCATCAGGCAAACGAGCTGTTATCTCTGTTAAGGAAACAATATCACAAAGATTAGTAAAAGTATTGACTAATTGAATTAATAACCAATGAATAAGTTGTGCTTACCAGCCTTATCTTGAAGGAATTTGTATTCAGGATCAAGCCTGTATAGGCAGTCTGAAAGTGAAGCACTGAAATAGAGGGCCCTCATAGTCGACCACCATTCATCAAAAACAGGCAGGGTCGCTTTATTGATCTTGAAGTCAATAAACTGAAAGGCTTTGACACGTTGTTGGAAGTTGCTAACCATCAGAGATATCATCTGTGAGTCTTTGGCCTTAATGGTTGGCCTACTGGAGGCCATCTCAACGATGTTTGGATGAACAAAAGGCATTGGAATGCCTTGTGCGAGGCCAAACTGTCTAGCGTATTGACACGGAGAGTAATTCTCAAAACCACAATTCCCAAAAGGAGTGTTATTCAGGGCAAAGCCAACTGGGATAAGTCTTGGGAGAAGAATGCTGGCCCAAAATAATCGTTTGGACTGAGTCATTTTCTCTACAAATTGGGGAGAAGCTGGTGGAATGTCCTCAAAGCATGGCTTCAGTCTTTCTGATGCAAATTCGAATTTGTCGAATGGACAGAACACAGGCCAATTCTTTTGGTTATTTTCATAAAAAAAGGTGAAATACCTTTGAAAAGAGGATTCCTCTGTTTGAGTTTGGAAGCCTAAAAGATATTCAGCATAACTACGGCATGTTTGCAATGCCTCATCTGACCGAAGGGGGTTCTCCAGTTTAGGTTTGATTTGAGGAAAGTATGCATATAGCCAAGCTTGGAAAATCCAGAAAGGACCACCACAAGAGTCCGCTATCTTTTTATCAACAAAAGTAAAAAGGCCTTTATACAAGGATCCTAAAACAAAGGGGGCAAGGGCCAACCTCTTGACTTGGGCCATACAAACAGCTAGGTTAAGGTATTCCTTGGTAACCCTAAGCCCAGGGACTGCCATAAGGAATCGACAAATCCAGAAAAGGTAAAATGCAACCTTCTCATGAAAGCAGGGAGCTGAAGCTTTGGCTTTGAAGTGAGTCTTAAGCCATTTCGAATAGCTAATCCCAGATGATGGAACAACAAATGGAGGATCATATGGATCAGGAGAAAGCAGAGCATTTACCTCACGGCCTAACGAAGGGAGGCCAGTTAAATGAGAGATATCCAAGACTGTCGGAGATAGCAAGCCACAATGAAGAATTAGGGTATTGGATGATTTGGACCAGAAACACGCTGCAGCAGCCAAGAGTTCAGGATTCATGTCCAATGGGTATTGTGAGAGCTCAATTGTCTCACGAATTCCCATTGTTTTCCAATCCTCAAAAAGGAATTTCATCATGCGCCTTACCCAATCTACCCATCCCATTTCGACGGTGTAAGGCCAAGAACGAAGGCAGGTGTTCTTACCCCAGCCTGACCATTCCAGCGACGGAAGCTGAAGGAGAAGTGGATCACGTTCCCCCACTGGGTAGACTTCTGGAAAACCATCCGGGAGAACTGATGAAAAAATTGGGCCCAATATACAGTGAGAACTGACATTATCGTCAGGAATCAGAACTTGAGTTTTCTGGTTTTGGCCAATCCCATTTCGGTACGATTCAGGGAATCGGAAGGAATCCTCCGTCACTGACTCGGTGGCCGGATCTTCAACTGGGTCGCTGACGATCTGTAGTTTGGATTTCGGTGCCATTTGGGTTCGGAAGTTATTCTAGGGTTCGAGAGCTGTTTCAAAGTTCTGTGAGAAGAAGCACGATTCGTGCCCTAAATTTGAAATACTCTGCCTTATATAGGTGGTGATTTTCTAAGAGAAATATTTACCAAAGTTAATATTTAACTCAGGTAAATAGGGGGGCATTGTTTACACCATAATTTAGTATTTAATATATTATAATCGATTGGGTCAGAATGTTACACGTGTCAACGCATTTTAGACCAATTGATATAATGCAAATGCAATATGAAGCCTGTTAAGGAAAATGGACTGATCAAACGGTTGATATTCGACTGGACACGTGTCAGAATTTTGTATCACATGCAGATCGTGAGTAAGACAGTTAATGCAAGCAGGCAGTTGAAATAATTACAACGTTGGAAACATGTGAGATCATGGAGAAGTAACCGCCTCGTGCAGATAGTGGAGCAAGAATAGGGAGCATGGAGCCAATTAATTCAAATCGAAGGAGGGAAGTCCGTATGATTTGAATTTCAAGTCGACAACAGCCTATAAATACAAGAAATGAAGATATTTAGAACCCCCCCAATCAATCGCCCAAAGGCTTCTACTTTTATCTGTACTTTACATTTCTTGCTCTAGGAGTAGCTTGTAACTTAACCGTCTGTTCGATTGTGTTCTCATAGTCGATTCGACTTCTACACCGAGGAATAATAAAGTCCATTTTGTTGTTCTTCTTCCATCTCCATTCACTTCATTAAGTTTGCTTCCAGAGAAGTCCTGAAATACGGCAAGGAACCAGACTCCACCACCACAAACACCCACATTTCCAGCACACTTAGCAATCTTCAGTCGAGTAGTCGACTATCAATATTTTAGACAAACAGACAGGTAGTTTTTCATTGTTTTAGCTGCGATCTTTTTCGGAAAGGGAAGACTTTATTCAAGTTAAAGCCTCTTGCTGATGCTCTCTGATGACTAAGTCATTCAAGATCCAGTCCAGCACCTGTTGTTTTCTGAGTGATGTCCTGAGGACGAAGACCTGGTTTATGCTGCTGCTATCAATATTTCTACAGTGTTGTGCAAAGTTTTCGGAAGACAAGGAACTGGTTTTCTGCAGAGCTTTTGCTGATTGATCGGATGATCAATCCATGCTTTTTGCCATGCTTTGCAGTTTACGGTTTACTGGAGTGCTGTGATGGAACTAGCTAGTGCTCTTTTGCTCCCAACACTGTAACTTGTAATCTGTCTTATGGCTTTAGATACGATGTACCTTTTATTTCTTTCCTTTGGGCTTAGATTTGGCTACTTGCCTTTCTTTCCCACTTCTCCTTTTTGATCCGCATATGATTGTCCTTGCCATAGGTGCTAATCTCATTGTGACACAGAGATATCTAGGTTTTCTTTTTGTTTTTGAAAAGAGCAGCTAGAGATCGACTAGTTAAAGTAAGTACAGAACAACCTTAGTGCGTAGCTAACTAGCTATTAAGGTTGTATAACAACTCCAAGGGCATGTCTAATTTAAGTTGTGTTTCCGGTATGAATGTTGTGCTCGTTGGAAGGAATATTACATATTTGTTTCATATTCCAATCGTTTGAAACACGCGATTTCTATTTCAGAAGGGCTACAAATTGGATTAGGGATTTCAAAAGCAAGTGTTATAATTGGGATTGTTCCACTGCAAAAATACAGTGATGATTAAAAGAATTCCTGGGAAAGATCGAATGTGCACTTGCACTTGTCGATTATCTGCAACTCAATACTGTGACCCAGGGCAACTGAGTTAGGGGCGGAGCCGGAATTTTCAAGCTGTGTGATCAATACTCAACCAAAGAAAATTTGTTTTCTTTTATAACTTAGGTGTGAGGGTCACCTTAAGAGCACATCGACTAATTTTGCGCACCTCGACTAATCTTGAGGACCCAGTGTCACCGCCCACTTGTAGGAAGCTCAATTAAAACGGAACAAAATTCTGTATGGACTTGCCCTATAAAGTTGATAGCACTGAGAGATTTCAAACTTGAGTCCTTAGAGCATTCTCAATGTGATAACCAAAATTGAATAATCAAACTTGTCACATCAGATTTTGATTATCCATTTAGAGGTTATTAAAATTAGCAATGTCAAGTCTCTCATTGTTTATTTTTTGTCCATAATCAAAATGAGTGGGCAAAAATTTAATCTAACAGTCAGTTTTTTTCTTCTCAATCCAATTGTCTACATTGAATGGCATTCTAGAAAAATAAGGAAAAGTGGAGAGCATTTGTTAAAATCCACAAAGTGATTAATATTGTTAAATGCACAACTACTTACCAAAATAGAGAATGAGTTTCACTTTCCTATGATGGTTGTACTTGATTAAAAAATATAAGGACCATTAAATATTTAAATTTGGTTATTGGCAAAAGATTGTTAGTTTTGGTTATCCAATGGCCAAAATTTGATAAATTGTTGAAAAGTTGCTAAGTTTGGTTATTACATTGTGAGCACTTTTTTGAGCAAATATTGCTAACTTCAGCAACCCTTTGGTTTTGATTATTACATTGTGGATACTCTTAGGAAGGAGCAAAACCTTAAGTTCCAAGCCTTGACCACTAAAACAACCACTTGAGATTCATAGAAAAAATGCTAACATCTGTAGGGGGATGAAAACAATTGGTTCTTCGGATCAACTGGATTGCAACGGCTTATTCATGCCTCTTCACCGGAACCCTAACTCGACGTCTGAACCCTAATCTGCAAAATAGACAGGGGGTGAGTGCACCTTTGCCTCTCGTGGCAAAGGCCCTCCGATGCCTTTGTTAGTATCACGTACTAGAAAACTCAACCCTAATTATCAGTAGGAAAGCAATAATAATGCAGTGTATTGCGTACCTTTTTCCTTTAGGTTTACCTCATATTTATAGATTCGTGTATGCTTGTTGCCCAAGCATCCCTGTTTCCATAGGACTCCCAGCTCGTATAGGAAACACAGGATATCAAGGATTCTCGTTTCCTTTACTGACCGAACATTCCATTCGCATTGGGTATCTTTCTCAGATCCTATATTCTTGGGATCTTATTCCTTAACGGAATATCATTGTTTCTGGATTCTTCCAGAATGTTCCCCATGTTCCAACAATTGATTGGAGTTCTTTCTTTGTTCGGCCATCTCGTTGCCGAACAGACTGCCTGGACCAATGACTTCACATGTAACTTGGTCCAATCGTAATCAGAATGTCTCTATCTACCGCACAGTTTAGTTTACACCACCGACTCCTCATGTCATTGACCTACAATTAGCCGAACAGACTACATGGATCAATGACTTCCCATATCATTGGTCTGTATCCCTGTTCACTATACTGCCCGGCGATAAGTCCCGTCGTATTCACCTCGTGCTCCCAAACATCACGTGTTCGGCAACTAAATCCATCTGCTCGGGAATACCTCCTACAATTGCTCCCCAACTTCATGTATTTACCACTGTTCGGGGGCAATATATGATGCTTAGAAACAGAATTTTATTTAGACCAGATTCTTCTGGTCCCGTGCAGTCATAAATTCAATATTTCATTGATGCCTTTTGGTGCCTCTGTCATTATACCATCTCGAGGTAATGACTCCACGTGGCGCATGTTGTATGCTTTTCATTAAATGTGAACTAACGCTTTGTCCAAACGACGTCAATACGTCGTTAGTCGAAACCTTCTACCCCGTTACTTTTCCTGTAACGGCGTAAGGGAAGACGTTTCGTTTCCGTTTCTCTCCCTTAAACCCCAGAAAAGGATCCATTTTGGGTTTCTCACCCAAAACTTCAAAACTCCTTCTCTCTAAGCTTTCTGCCATTGCCGTTGTCTGCAAACTCGATTGCTTTCCAGGGAATCGTCACCGTATTCTTGTAAGATCCTCGTTCTTACTTCATTTCTTCTGTTTAGGTTTCTATCTGAGATTTCCGTTCTCGATTTCGTGAGTCGTTTTCTAGGGTTTCAGTCGCACCCTTTTCCAGTCTTTCTTCTTTCCTGAGTATACCCATGGCTGATGATGGTGAGAATCCCTTGAGACCCAGTAAATTTAGGAAATTATGTGAAACCCCTTCTGCCATGGCGGCATTTAGGAGGGATTATAACGTCCCAGAGAACGTTGGTCTCGAACTCGCCCCTCTAGGGGCAGATAGGGACGGTGGCTCTTGGGATAGAATGTGTATCCCAATCGTAGCCATCGTCGAAGGCGGGGTCCGTTTCCCCCTTCATCCACTCCTTCGTCAAGTCTTAAGTTGGTACCGTCTCACTCCAATGCAAGTGTCAACAAATGTGTTTAGGCTGATAATGGGGGTAGTTGCTTTGAATAGAATTCTAGGCACTCAGCTAGGGATCTGGGATATTCAGTGGTGGTACAGCATTGTACTTAACCCTGAATATAACACATACTATTTCAAAGTAAGAAGGGCAGAAAAGCGTCTCGTGCTCAACCTACCAGATTCTGCTCGGGACCATGAGGTCGACTTTCTCTATGTCACTGGAGCTTTTGAACCTCTAGGAGAGGATGGTCAAGTGGTGGGGCTCCACTGCCCCCACGCATGGGGATACCCACGTAATACTCCTCATTTTCCTAATTTTGCAAATTTTTGTTTACTGTTTTCCCTTAGCTTTTCCATATGTCTTATTCTGTTGTTTCAATATTGATCTTACAGCTGAGAACGCTAACCACCGTCCCAGACGTACACCGAGCAATATCCGAACAGAGTATATAAACAAAGTTCTCAAATATACAGGAGAGCCGGGTACTCGAACAGTTGGTCGGGGTCGAGACGCTGACGTGCTGCTAGGGTACGAACCTTCATACAAAGGAGTCATCGACAGAAGACTTGCTCATCCGAGCACCAGTGCTGCTTCTACCTCTACATCAGCTATTCCCCAGCCACGTACCTCAAGACGTCAATCCGATGTTACCATTGCTGGTCAACTGGGAGAAATTCCCATTTCAGAAGGAATCCCACTACCGCGTTTAAGACTTCGTAGAACCGCTCAGAGTCAAGCTATCTCTCAACAACAGCCCGAACAGCCTTCCTCAAATCGTGTCACCAGCCAATCGTCTTCATCAGGTTATACTCCATCTCCTCCTAACGTAGAGACAATGACCCGTCAACCACTAAATCTCAGCTCCCTCCTCACCGTCTCTTCTCGGGGACGCGGGACTGGCCGGGTGGCCTCAACTGGCACCCCTCCCCCACGATCTCGTCGCAATAGGGGGGATCTGCACGGTCATCATCTTCCCCTCGGGAAGTGGATACCGCTACAGAGGCCACTGAACTTCATAGAGACAAACGCCCAAGAGTAGATGACCATGATGGTACTGCTTCTCAAGCAGATACCGAAGCTCATCATCCCATCTCACCAACTACTCAAGTTCTTCCTCAGACGTGGACTCCTCCTTTCACTAGGGGAGACCGTCCCGTTCACGTCGGGGATAGTGCTGGTTCATCTGAAACCGCACTTGCCCTAGCTCAAGGATTGCTGCTCCCAGTAGATATGCAAAAAGAAAATGCATCTGCACCTGATCGGCTCGTTTCTACTGGACTTGTCAGCGGTATCAAGGTATTTGTAACTTGATTTTTCTTTGTAAGGTCTATATGTATATTTGCTATCAAACTTGTATTGCTACACCTGTTTCTGACTATTTTGATATTTTTGTCAGTTTATTCAAAAGATGGTTACTTTGGGTAAGAAGTATCAAGAAGCTGATACTGAGAGGGTCAGGCTGATGAATGATAACACCAGACTGCTCCGGACGATCACTAGGTTGGAAAGGGAAAGAGACAAAGCCAAATCCGATTTCAATCAAGCTAAAGAAAAACTTGAAGTTGCCGAAGAGAGCCTCAACCAGGCTTTATCAGAAATCGACAATGCCAAGAAACCTGCATATGAAGAAGGATACCAGAAGGGGTTTGATACCACAACTGCTAACTACGTTAAACAGATTCCTGCTATCCAAGATCAGATTTGGATTGCCTGCTGGGAAACTTGTTTAACAAAGGTTGGCGTTGCAGACGACTCTCCACTTTGGACTGATAATGAACTACCGAGCAACTGGGCTGCAGCTTCCCAAGAGCAAGAAGTTCCTCTGGAAGATGACTTTGAGCAGCAAATTGAAGATTTCACTGGAGCAGAGGAAGATATTCCATCTGGATCTCAACCCGTCCGGTCCCCTGCTCATGATGCAGTTAACGAACCCATAGTTTTGGAGGAGAATCCAGTTGATGATGGGGCAGATACTCAGGTCAATATTGATGTTCCAGAAGTCCAGAATGTGGACTGACTTTGGTAAGTTTGTTTGAACTCTTTTTTTTTTTACGTTGGCTGCTGGTCCTGCGTGACCATAAGCATTTGGCCCTGTGTGGCTCCCGTACTTTTAATACTTTGTCTGAAACAGGTATTCGGCCCCCTGTGGCATTTGCTCGGCTCCCCTCTGTTTGTTGCATCTGTTCGGATGCAATGTTTGTTTTAATCTCAAGTATTTCGTACTTTTGATTATCTTACATTATGCAAGTTTCACATACTTAAGAGCCAGAACAAACATACAATCTGTTCATTAAGTCTCACGTACTTAAGAGTAAACATATAATTTGCAACAGAATTTGTTAAGTTCCACGTACTCTACTATGTTAAGCAAAGCTAATTACGTCATATATACGTTTTTAAGTATCACATACTTTAAAAAAGATGTACAAATGTTTTCGTACTTGTATTTCATTAAGTTTCACGTACTTAAATAAATGTTTACATGTATCTCGTACTTTTAGTAAAGTCCATACAAGTGTTGCATACTTGTAGTAGTTTTAAGTTTCACGTACTTAAAAGTTTGACAAGCATACAAGTGTTTCATACTTGTGTTCAAGTGTATACCCAAATTTCACGTACTTAAAATTCTATACTAGTGTTCCGTACTTGTAGTCGTTTAAGTCTCACGTACTTAAAAGTGTAAAAAACACACAAGTGTTTCGAACTTGTATTTGTTAAGTGTCACGTACTTTCAAAAAGTACACAAGTGTTTCGTACTTGGTTTTAAGTTTCACATACTTAAGATGTATAAAACTTTTAAGTTTCACATACTTAAAAGGTATACCCTGCTCCCCAATACGAATAAGGGAGACTAAACTCGTAGTTCGTATTTGAATACCACAACAGTTATACTAAAGAAGTGATTTTATTCATAATCTGTAAAAACTGAAGAGGGCGTTTATTCGTACCCCAAAAAATAATTAAAAATAGAATAAAGGAATTATATTCGTAATTCCCACACAATCACGTAGTGCAAATCCAAAACAGATTTCAATACTTCTAAACAAAGAACTTTCGTAAATTATGAACATTCCAAGGCCTCGGAATTGGATCACCATCGAAATCTGTCAATCTATAGGCTCCTATGCCTACAATCTCGGTTACTCTATACAGGCCTTCCCAGTTGGCCCACAGCTTGCTACCTTGGTGTTGCCGAGCATTTTTCGTAGCACAAGGTTCCCAACACCAAATTCTCTAGGATGAACATATTTGTTGTAGCTTTTCATCAGCTGTTCTTGGTAAGAAGCAAGATGTACCAAGGCCTTTTCTCTCTTCTCCTCGGCAAGATCAAGCTCAATTTCAAGGGCCCTGTCATTGCCTCCACTTTCAACCAAAGCTGTCATGTTGGTCGGCAGACCCACTTCCAGAGGTATGACAGCCTCTGTTCCAAATGCCAATGAATAGGAGGTCTCTCCCGTAGACCTCCTAGGCGTTGTTCGGTGAGCCCATAGAACCAATGGCAACTCATCAGGCCACTTTCCCTTGGCTTTGTCCAGCCTTTTCTTGATCCCATCAAGGATAGTTTTGTTAGAAGCCTCTACTTGCCCATTACTCTGAGGGTAGGCTGGGTGGAATAATAGTTTCGTATTCCATATTGGGCACAAAAAGTTTTGAATTTCTTCTGAAATTGGGATCCATTGTCTGTAATTAATGAATAAGAGACCCCAAAATGAGTAATGATGCTTTTCCACACGAACCTTTCTATCATAGGTTTAGTGATTTTGGCCAACGGTTCTGCCTCAATCCACTTTGTAAAATAGTCAGTTGCTACAAGTAGGAATTTTCGATTCCCAGTTGCTTTGTGCAATGGACCCACGATATCCATCCCCCATTGGGCAAACGGCCAGGGACTTGTCAAAGGCACTAAATCCTCGGCGGGTGTTCGAATCATTGGTGAGAATTTTTGACACTTCTCACAAATCTTTACATACACCTTTGCATCTTCTTGCATATGTGGCCACCAGTATCCTTGAGTAATTGCTCGGTGGGCAATGGATCTCCCTCCAGCATGGCTCCCACATGTTCCCTCGTGGATCTCATGAAAGAACTTCTGTACCATCTCAAGATGTACGCATAGCAAATAGGGACCTGTAAAGGATTTCCTGTACAACTTACCCTCTGGTGACAGCCAAAACCTAGCAGATTTGACTCTTATCTTGTGGGCCTCCTTTTTATCAGAAGGGAGTATCTCGTCTCGTAAGAATTCCATTATTGGGTCCATCCAACTTGGTCCTTGGTTCACGTCCAAGACTAAGTCTACACTCCTCTCAATGCTCGGCTCATTTAGGTATTCTACTGCCACCTTTTTTTTAAATTCAGTTGGTACAGCTGCAGCCAACCAAGCTAAAGAATCTACATGAGAATTCTGTCCAGAACTTATTTGCTCAATATATACCCTTTCGAAGGTATCAAGCAAGTCCTTGGCTGCCTGCACGTAGGCAACCATTTTTTCATTCCGAGTTTCGTACTCGCCGGACAGCTGATTCACAACCAGTTGGGAATCACAATACACCCTGACCCGTTCTGCTTTAAGGGTTTTTGCACTTCTCAATCCTGCCAAGAGTGCCTCATATTCAGCCACATTATTCGATGCACTGAATCCAAGCCGAACAGAGAGTTCAATCAGAACTCCTTGAGGAGGAAAAAGGACAACTCCAATTCCAGAACCAGTATTACATGCTGATCCATCAACGAATAGCTTCCATTCTTTGGGATCCTGATCGGCTACGGGTTGATCCTTCAAGGATGATGTCTTAGCCGCCTGTTCCTTTCTCGTAGGAGGCAGGGGAGCAACAGTGGGGGAAAACTCTGTCACAAAATCAGCCAACACTTGGCCTTTGATTGCTGTGCGTGGCTGATATTCGAGATCGTACTGGCTTAACTCCACGGACCATGTCGAGATCCTTCCCGAGAAGTCTGCCTTTCGAAGCAGTGATTTTAATGGATACTCAGTATAAACCACAACCTTATGGCTTTGGAAGTAGTGTGGCAATTTCCTTGTGGCTGTCCTAAGTGCCAGGACAAGTTTTTCTAAAGGCAGATATCTCGTCTCTGCATCCAACAATGTCTTGCTAACATAATAAATAGGGATTTGTTCGATCCCCAAATCCCTTAACAGGACTGCACTTACTGCATGCTCAGAAACAGCTACGTACAGAATTAAAGACTCACCTGGCTGTGGAGTTGACAACAATGGGGGTTCTGCCAAGTACCTTTTCAGGTCCTAGAAAGCTTGCTCACATTCTGCTCCCCATTCAAATCCCTCCCTCTTTTTTAACAACTGAAAGAAGGGTCTGCACTTGTCACTTGACTTGCTGATGAATCTGTTAAGTGCTGCTGCCATTCCAGTCAGCCTCTGGACTTCCTTGGTAGTTTTGGGACTCTGAAATCTCTGCAAGGCATCAATCTGCTCGGTATTTGCCTCTATCCCCCTTATAGTAACCAAATGGCCCAGGAACTTTCCTGAACCAACTTCAAACGCATACTTCGAGGCGTTGAGTTTCAACTTGTATTTCCTCAAGATTTCGAAGACTTCTTTTAAATCAGTAATATGCCCTCCTTTCTTTCGACTTTTTACCACCATATCGTCTATGTAAACTTCCAAAGTTTTTCCAATGAGCTTCTTGAACATAATGGTCGCAAGTCTTTGGTATGTAGCCCCAGCATTCTTCAGCCCAAACAGCATGACACTGTAGCAGTATAACCCTCGTGGTGGGATGAAGGAAGTCTTCTCCTGATCAGGTTCAAACATAGCAATCTGATGATATCCTCGATATGCATCGAGAAAACTCATTCGCTCGTAGCCAGAGGTTGCATCAACCAATTGGTCAATCCTGAGCAAAGGAAAACTATCCTTAGGGCACGCTTTGTTTAGGTCTGTGAAGTCCACACAGACACGCCACTTCCCATTCTTCTTCTTTACCACAACAGTGTTGGATAACCATTCGGGGTAATAGACTTCACGTATTGCTTTGACTTCCAACAAACGATCGACCTCCTCAATCACTGCATCTACATGCTGCACGGCTGCCCTTCGTTTTTTCTGAATGATCGGTTTGTGCTGAGGGTCAATGTTTAAATGGTGACAGATCACATCTGCATCTACCCCGGGCATTTCCTCTGGCACCCATGCAAAAACATCAATATACCCTTTTAGAAATTTTATCGATTCAGCCTTCTCATCTGCTGGTAGTGATTCCCCAATTAAAAAATATCTTTCAGGATCAGTCTCGTTGATCTGAATCTTTTCCAAGCCTTCAACCACTTTTTCAGCCGAGCTTCTTCCAACATCCTCGATGGTTGGTTGATCTGGTACTTCTAATGTGTGAACATGGTGGACCTTTGGAGCTGTTTTGATGATAGAAATCAAACATTGCTGTGCCACCTTCTGGTTGCCTTTAAGGACTTCTATCCCATTTGATCCTGGAAATTTCACCATCTGATAATAAGTCGAGGAGACTGCTCTCATCTTGTGCAACCATGTCCTCCCTATAATTGCGTTATAGGAAGAAGGGACATCGACCACTAAAAAGTCGGTTCTCAACACCACTGATCCGGCCCGAACAGGTAACGTTACCTTTCCAAGGAGCCAGACTGCTCCTGCACCTAACCCAATAAGAAGTGTTGTAGACTGTTCTAAGTCTGATTGGGCCAGCCCCATCTTTTTGAATGCATCATAGTACAATACCTCTGTACAACTCCCCGAGTCCACTAGAATTCTTTCGATGTCATATTCCCCAACTCGTAGGGTTATGACCAATGCATCGTTGTGGGGTATTTGGACCTCCACCAAATCATCATCACTGAACGCCAAGCTCTCATTGCATACATCAGTCTCTCGCCCTCTCTTGTTTTCCAATCGCATCACGTGCTGATCATGCTTAACTTGCCTTTGTAGTAGCCTAACCTCACTTCTCGTGTAAGGTGTGGCCAATCCATGTATCATATGGATGACGCCTTTAGGGTTTTGTTCGTAACCCAGCTCCATAGCCTTCCCTTTCTCTTTAGGGTCCTCCTGGATAAATTTTTTGAGATAGCCCCGAGAGACTAAATCATCAAGGTGCCTCTTGTATGTCTCACAGTCCTCAGTCATATGGCCACAATCTTTATGATAACTGCAGTGCTGATTCGTAGCACGTTTTGCATCTTTGTCTTCTCCTAGACTCGGGGGCCATTTAAATAATGGCTGATTCTTTATTCGATAAAGAATCCTATAAATTGGCTCCTTCCAAACTGTAGTGATAGAAAAGAAGGATTTAGGGTCTGGAGCTTGCTTGTCCTTGTATGACTCTTTCTTAACCTGCCCGTACTCCTTTCTATCTCTATAAGTCTTGGGTTCTGGCTTATCCACCTTTTTAGCAGGTGCCTTGGGCTGTTCGACAACCATTCTGCCGTCCTCACGGAGTATGTCATCCTCCATTCTGGCGTGTTGTTCTATCCGTTCCATCAATTTAGCCAGGGTGGCTACAGAATGTTTATTCAATGAACGGCGCAGCTCTCCCCGAACAGGTTAACCAGTTTTGAAGGTAGCAATTGCATATTCATCACTGCAACTTTCAATCTCGTTGAAAGTCTCCCGGTACGTCTTTGCATAATCCCTGATCTGCTCGTTCTCCTTCTGCTTCATGGTGGAAAGACTCTCAAAAGTCTTCGAGGCTTTTCTGCTTGTCAAGAACCGAGCAGTGAATTCCTCGGCCAACTGCCTCCATCCTCGTATGGATCGTGGGGCCAATTTATGAGACCAGGATAAAGCCACCTTGCCAAGACTGGAGGGAAACATCTTGCACAAAATGGAATCATCCCCTTCATGCATAAACATGGCCTGTTGATAATGCTGTATGTGAGCCACGGGATCCGTATTTGTCTCGTAAAGTACGAACGCTCCGTGCTTCACTCTGCTCGGCAATCTTGCTTCTTGTAGCCTCTTTGTAAAGGGGGAGGCTGCAATATTACTCAAGACCTTGCGTGCTGCTTCTCGTGCAGTCACTGTCCCATCCTCTTGCTCCTTTAACTTGTGGGCGGAAGCCTTGACCCAATCAGCATCTGGTCTCTCGTACCTATCTCGATGATGTTTCCTCGTGTCCTCTTCCTCTGGGGTAGAACTTTGGTCTCTGCTTCTCCTTTTTCGTGAAGAAGCCCTTCTCTCAGGTGTTCAGCTCCTACCTCTTCTTCCCCTTTTTCGTGGAGAAGCCTCATGACGCCCTATTTTAGGACTTCTGCTCCCCCTTTTGCGTGAATGAGTCTGTTTATGAACCACCAGAGCCCGTCCGTCTCTTTGGGAATTCCTTCGAGAGAGTCCAGAATCTTCGGGGTGCTCTCGTACCCTCTGCAGCTCCCGTATCTCATACTCTCATTTTCTAATTAAATGAGCATACTCCTCGATTTCTCTTCTTTTTTTATCAAGGACATCATCATCGTTGTGAATACTCTTTGAACGAGTAACTGACTCCTCTCCTCGATGAGACTTACTCCTTCTCGTGGAACCAGTAGCAGTCTTGTCTCCTTTTTCTTTGGAGTTTTCTCTGTCATGTCTTGCTTGACGGAATCCTAGACCTAAAATAATGGGTTGCCCCAAGCGTAGGGCTGAAACCGATGCAGCACAATACCCGGTAAGACCGAAGTTTTATCCACTGAGGACGGTGATGTGTGTTGACTAAAAACTCGGGTTGTTACTAATTTAACGGGCTTTTAGGTAGCCACCCTTTGTTGATTTGATTGATATTAATTAATACTAACAGATAACTTGTTCAAATGATAAAAAAGAGAGGCGCGGTCGCAGGAAATCTAGCGCTTGCTACCAAATCAGAATTTGCTCGCTTTTCAAAGTTCTAAACAACGATTAAATTTAGGGAGAATTGGAAACCCCGAAGAAGGCGAATCCTAAGGTTGCCGGTCCCGTACACAGCGGCGAACAGATTTTGGTCCCCCATTCCCGCTCACATGAGCCCTGGCAATGCCTCGGATTCGTCCAACGGACGTAGTTTTCACCAACTAAATTATTTAATTAAATTAATGTGCAGAAAAATTGCGAGACGAATTCTAATTGGGTCGCGGCGCGCCTTTACCCAGCGACCAAACCTCAGATAAACTACTCACTCATTATTAAAAATAAAATAAATAAAACCCTAGATTTAATCATGCTTCTATTGCGGAGAAAGAAAATAAACGGAAGATAACAACTAATTGAATATCAATAAACAACTTTAATTAAGAACATAAACTAAATCGAGTTACCAGAGTGCAAGTAATTGAACAAAATTTGAAAACTAAACACTATTAAATCTCGCGGCGTGCTCCTGTTTTGCTCGGAACCCTTTTCCCACGGCAGTAGCAACCTTTTTTCCTTTTTTTTCCCAGGGAGCCGTCCCTTCACCAATAGGTTAGCTGTTTATATAGGGATTGAGAAATTAAATCACACAAAGGCCCTTTGGGCTTTATGAAATAACATATGAACCATTCAATTTTGAATTATTTTACATTGAACCCCAAACTTCTTTAAAATCTTCTTTTTATTCAAAATCTCGGACAACGGGCTCGAGCAACCTATAAACATAAAAAGCATATAATAAAAATCAGTTAATAAAAATAAAGGACTAATAAATGTAGATTGGAGGGCCAAAATATGCATATTTTGGCACTTATCATGCCCCCCAACTTATATTTTGCTAGTCCTCGAGCAAAGAAAACAAAATGCAACTAAAGAAAACTAATTAAAATCGATAGTTCTTTTAAACCCCCAGGCGGCCCCGGTAGGACGAGTGAAGTCTCGTGAGAATTTTCAGAAGTGATCATCCACAAAACGCCGCGGATCCCTTTTACTTGGAACCCATAAAGAAACTACAATGCAACTCTTTGATACGTCAATGCCAAGAATATAGCATATGCGAAAATAGTTCTAGAGGCTATCAAAATATAGAAATAAATCATGGCATCCAAACTTAGCGTGTGTGAGTAAGGACCTTAACCACAAGTGAACCATAATTAAGTACTCTCTCCGGACCGAGTCTCGACTTTAATTCTCACCGTGTCATGCACTCAACAAAAGAAAACGCTCGAAACAATGTGCATTTAATAAACTCTCAATGTGTGCGGGCGGAAGTTATACAATAGAGAATCAAAATATCTCGCACACTTTAGACACGAAGGAAAAGCTTTTTAAGGTAGACACGTGATCTCATGAAAGGAATGTCAAGCATTAAAGACTATCTATTCATCGATCCACAACACATTACCCCTAAGATCAAATAGGACTTTTTCGGTTATATCGTTGGGTAAGGAAAAGTGCTTCAAAGGTTAGGATAAATCATAAGCAAGTGTCCGAGAATAGGTTAAAATAACATAGTGCAAGTGTACCAATGTGCACCCTCTTATCATTCTTTCAACTCCACCATATCCCTCATATTCTTCACATTTCCCACAATTCTAAGATGAAACAACGTATTTCATTCTTGCAACAAGTATATTGGTGTCTTCCCCTTTTTCTTTTTCTTTTTTTTTTTGTTTTATTCAAGTTTCAATCTCTTTTTTTTTTGCATGGGGAAGAACACCGCAACTCAAGTACAACATTCTCAAAACACTTACCATATTTTCTTCAAAAATTAACTTTCACATGATTAGCTCATCATTCTCAAGACAGAATTTGGTTGGTGAAGTTTTACAAGAAAAAGGCTCATGCAAAAGGCTCAATGTGGCTCGCAAGGGATTAGTGTTTAAGAAAAAGAAACGAACCGGCTCAAAGCACAAAAATGGCCTACTATCATCTCCTAGGAGCGATACAACCATATAACTTTCCATTCCCAAAAGAAGACATAATAGGCATGCATTAAGTCCCAATACTTGACGACAAAGATAATGAGATCGACAACAATTAAACTTCCCTTTTTTTTTAATGACAAACAAAAGAATTTGTGTGACACCACTCCAAAGGAAGGTAAGGCGCTAAAACTCACATGGGCATAAGTCTCCACTAATCTAGCCATTGAAAACACTCAAGTCACAACTCACAAACAGTCAAGGTCCAACAAACGTGCAGTGCAAAGATGCTAAGAATGTATGCCAGAATAAATTTCTATCGCCAAGTTAGCAAAAAGAACTAACATGCAATATCATATTCAAGTAATGCCCAACAATTCTCAACACTAGCAACCAACAAGTAAACATTGCAATCTCCAAGTCTCAAGTAGAAAGGATCCAACAAGTGTTTTTTAAATTTCAAAATTTTTTTATTTACAAGATAGAGAACAAAGTGATCTCTCCCCCCAACTTAAACTATTCAATGTCTGCATTGAAAGTATGGAAAATAAAGATAGGACAGAAACATAAAAGAGAGGAGAGATAGCACCTCGAAAAGGAGAGGCTAAGTAGAATAAACTAGAGAAAGAGGGAGACCCCCCAACTTGGATTGAACAATCTGCAAAATGTTAGCCTCCAAGACAATAAGAAAAATAACTAAAAGAAATAAACAAGATAAAAAATAAAATGAAAGACAAAAAATAAAAAATAAAAAATTAAACCATCTACTTTCTTCACGCGAAAGACACGGGTACTACTTTTCTCCCCAATCCTCAAGTGAGAAACGGGTGGCTATACCAGACCCAAAAAAAAAAAAAAATTATGTACAAGCAGCCAAACGCGAGTACCGATCATTTATTATGCCAACGAGTGCTAAGATAAAAAAACAAAGCACTCCATTCTACACCTTTTATCAAAAATTGAACTCGGCCAAGCCACAAGATAAGATACTTCGAATAGCGTATTTGCCGAATTCATTTTAGACACTTAAATTCAACCAAGTGCTTAGCCCAAACTAGATCAATTTTCAAAGTATTGACAAAGTCCGCAAGATATGGATGATAAACTAAATTAAATTCATCAACACCAAGAAAATCATTATGCTTCACATTTAAAAACTCTTGTGAAAGTGAAGACTCAATAGAAGGGGTAGCACAATCTAGAGCTGGGAGCACTTGATTATTCAGTGTAACTATTGGTAATGGCTCCTCAAAAGGCATATAGCCTTCACTAATGACAAAGGACTCAATTTCCTCTTTTTCTCTCGCATCAGAATTGATATCCTCATGAAGCGGCTCTATTTCCTCTTTTTCCCTCGCATCAGAATTAATATCCTCATGAAGCGGCTCTATTTTCTCTCTTTCTCTAACATCAAAATTGGTATCCTCAGAACTTTCGGCCAACTCACAAAATTGGAGCGTTTGGGTTAATTCATCTAAGAAATCCCAAGCATCTTCAGGGTTTTTATCCAAAAATTCATCAGTGGACCTAAAATCCACCTGGTATGATTTAGGATTTAAACTACGGCAAAAGATAACCAGAAGACTGCCAAGCTCACAATTATAACTCGACCAAGAGAATACGACAAATTTAAATCGCTCCCAACACTGTGACAAAGACTCATCATCTTGTTGAGAGAAATCTGATAGTTCTTGTAAAAGCATATAAGTCTCATACGAGGGATTGAAAGTTTTGAAAAACTGTATGACAATCTCACTCCATGTCAATCTTGGACTCAAAAAAATAAACCAATTTTGAACACGACCACGCAAAGATTTTGGGAATACATATAAAAGAGCCACTTCATCGCTAGCAAAAGCTTTCTCAAGGTTACCAATATGCGAAAAAGGATTTTCTGAGGCCAAACCATAAAATATAGGAAGTGATACTGAACAATCAAATTGTTTTGTATAACCTCCATAGCACTTTGTAAAATCGGCCATTTTTTTTTTCAACAATTTAAAATTAAAAAAATACTAAAAAGAAAACAAATAAAAAATAATTACCCGAATTCTTAACACACGTAACCGTCCCCGACAACGGCGCCAAAAATGCTTGACGGAATCCTAGACCTAAAATAATGGGTTGCCCCAAGCGTAGGGCTGAAACCGATGCAGCACAATACCCGGTAAGACCGGAGTCGAATCCACTAAGGACGGTGATGTGTGTTGACTAAAAACTCGGGTTGTTACTAATTTAACGGGCTTTTAGGTAGCCACCCTTTGTTGATTTGATTGATATTAATTAATACTAACAGATAACTTGTTCAAATGATAAAAAAGAGAGGCGCGGTCGCAGAAAATCTAGCGCTTGCTACCAAATCAGAATTTGCTCGCTTTTCAAAGTTTTAAACAACGATTAAATTTAGGGAGAATTGGAAACCCCGAAGAATGCGAATCCTAAGGTTGCCGGTCTCGTACACAGCGGCGAACAGGTTTTGGTCCCCCATTCCCGCTCACATGAGCCCTGGCAATGCCTCGGATTCGTCCAACGGACGTAGTTTTCACCAACTAAATTATTTAATTAAATTAATGTGCAGAAAAATTGCGAGACGAATCCTAATTGGGTCGCGGCGCGCCTTTACCCAGCGACCAAACCTCAGATAAACTACTCACTCATTATTAAAAATAAAATAAATAAAACCCTAGATTTAATCATGCTTCTATTGCGGAGAAAGAAAATAAACGGAAGATAACAACTAATTGAATATCAATAAACAACTTTAATTAAGAACAGAAACTAAATCGAGTTACCAGAATGCAAGTAATTGAACAAAATTTGAAAACTAAACACTATTAAATCTCGCGGCGTGCTCCTGTTTTGCCCGGAACCCTTTTCCCACGGCAGCAGCAACCTTTTTTCCTTTTTTTTCCCAGGGAGCCGTCCCTTCACCAATAGGTTAGCTGTTTATATAGGGATTGAGAAATTAAATCACACAAAGGCCCTTTGGGCTTTATGAAATAACATATGAACCATTCAATTTTGAATTATTTTACATTGAACCCCAAACTTCTTTAAAATCTTCTTTTTATTCAAAATCTCAGACAACGGGCTCGAGCAACCTATAAACATAAAAAACATATAATAAAAATCAGTTAATAAAAATAAAGGACTAATAAATGTAGATTGGAGGGCTAAAATATGCATATTTTGGCACTTATCATGTCTACCAGTGGGCTTTCTTGGAGTGCCTTGAGGGGATTTATCTCTTCCTCCACCCAACTGGTCTTTTGGACTGAACGGTGTGACTGGATTTTCTTCCGTCACGATTACTTTCTCAGAAAAGTCTGTTCTTTCCCACAGACGGCGCCAATTGTAGGGGGATGAAAACAATTGGTTCTTCGGATCAACTGGATTGCAACGGCTTATTCGTGCTTCTTCACCGGAACCCTAACTCGACGTCTGAACCTTAATCTGCAAAATAGACAGGGGGTGAGTGCACCTTTGCCTCTCGTGGCAAAGGCCCTCCGATACCTTTGTTAGTATCACGTATTAGAAAACTCAACCCTAATTATCAGTAGGAAAGCAATAATAATGCAGTGTATTGCGTACCTTTTTCCTCTAGGTTTACCTTATATTTATAGATTCGTGTATGCTTGTTGCCCAAACATCCCTGTTTCCATAGGACTCCCAGCTCGTCTAGGAAACCCAGGATATCAAGGATTCTCGTTTCCTTTACTGACCGAACATCCCATTCTCATTGGGTATCTTTCTCAGATCCTATATTCGTGGGATCTTATTCCTTAACGGAATATCATTGTTTCTGGATTCTTCCAGAATGTTCCCCATGTTCCAACAATTGATTGGAGTTCTTTCCTTGTTCGGCCATCTCGTTGCCGAACAGACTGCCTGGACCAATGACTTCACATGTAATTTGGTTCAATCGTAATCAGAATGTCTCTATCTGCCGAATAGTTTAGTTTACACCACTGACTCCTCATGTCATTGGCCTACAATTAGCCGAACAGACTACATGGATCAATGACTTCCCATATCATTGGTCTGTATCCCTGTTCACCATACTGCCCGGCGATAAGTCCCGTCGTATTCACCTCGTGCTCCCAAATATCACGTGTTCGGCAACTAAATCCATCTGCTCGGAAATACCTCCCTACAACATCGACAGCCCCTAAAGGAATGATTAACATGCTAAAATTGTCTCAACACTAGTGAAAAATGCATACAAAGATATGGAATTATATCGATCTTTTTAATTTTTATTTATTAAAATTGTAGGTTTTTTTTTTTGGTTGTTGGTTTGTGGTGTGTAATATCCACGCCTATTAGACAGTTGTTAGCAAAATTATGGCACTAGAAAAGGGCAACAATGTAATGTTAATAGAAGTTATGCTATGACGACAAGTTCCTTATATATATAAAATTGGGGGTTCAGATTCATACAATTATGTCAAAAAGATCAATTTGTCAAGGGAGAAGTTGGATGATAGTGGGTTTAAAAGGGACCCCTTTAGATCCAATGTCCCTCCACCCATAAATAGACCTCATTTCTTTTTTGGCATGGCTCAAGCTGCAACGGCTAAACAAAGAACGCTAGCTGCCGGAGAGATGTTATCCTTATCTGTAATGTTTTCTACCCAAACACTTTCAAACATCAAAAAGATTAATTTTGGACCATGACAGAATGAGTGAAGTGTTGCTTACGCGGCATTTTTGTGGTTTATTTTTCACTAACAAGGATATATGAAGCATCGACATTTTTGAGGTCGCCGTATTCGTGTCCGACATGCTAAGAACGGAACACGGCAGGTATACGACAAAAAATGAATGAGAAATGTCATGTGGCATCTCCAATAATTTTAACAAGTTTTTTGAAGGGGTCTTGCTTTTACACACTGGATTCCATTAAATTCGTGATCTAATATTGTTCTAATGTTTACGGGTAATTAATGGAGAGTGATTTTGCTATTCCTTTTTTTGTTAACAGCACTCCCTTTTGTGTCTTGATTAGATGATTTATTTTGTGAAAGAATGAGAGTGGCATTAACAAAAAGGGGAGTGACAAAATCAATTCCCTAATTAATTCGTCTAGTGGTTTTTCTACGTTGTATTATGGTTGGTACTTATCTAAGATTATGCAAGAATTTCATATCAGGCAATGATAATGCCACTCCCCTTTTCGCTAATGTCACTCCCTTTTTTGTTTTATAGTTGGGTGAATTTACTAATTTACCCCTCAATGCAATAAACTTTCACAAAATGCATGGATTATTTTGTAAATTCACACACTGCAAGACAAAAAGGAGAGTAACATTTGTAAAAAGGGGAGTGGCATTATCATTGCCCTTTGATATCCATCCTCTATGATTACAATTTTTTTTTCCTATCTCTGTCATGAATGATGGTAATGACATTTGCATAAGGTAATATTTGAGACTTCCTACTAATTAGCAAAACAAAATATATTAGAGACTTTCATAGTACTATAGTATATACCACTATAAGAACCAAGGACAACATGGTCAAAAATTAATTCATAATTAATTTTCATTATTTATCCCCCAAACATTACTCCTTTTATTAAATGCATTATGCTGAGCGGAAGAGTTGGTCATGAGAAAGAACCGTAGGATTAAAGAAGAAACCGCTAAATTTATCATTAGGTAAAAGGATGTACATTAGGTAAAAGGATGTAAAGAACGCATATAGGAGTAGGTTTCTATTAGTATCATTGAATATTTCATTCATTTGGTTCAGTCCTGGTTCAAGTTCCCTTTGAATGGGTTCGCATACGCTGGCCTGCTAAACAACTAAGGGTATTGGGCTGAAAAGGTTATCTGCAATCCCAGCCCGCCTTTGTGAGCCTGACTACCTGAGGCTCTTACGATTTATTCAAGCACAGAAAGAGAGTTGGGAATTTTAGAGGTTGTAGTACATCTGGAACGGAAGAACTTGAGAATTATCGAAGCTAAAGCTGGGTTCTTATATATGAACTGACCTTGAGTAGAATCAAGGGGAGGCCTGACTGAGCGAATCATTTTGTCTTCTTCTGTCCTTCAATAAAAGCCATACGAAAGATACAAGGCGGTGGGGTCTCACGCGGATTCGGAAACCCTGTATGAAATTCCAAACAAGAAACAAAACAAGAATAGCGGATTGGGAAACCCTGTATCAAATGGTGGTGGTGGGGTCTCACACGGCAAGAAAGAAAGAGGACAGGACAGCTCTGGAAAAGCATTCATAGCATTGGGCCGTTATGCCTGACATTTCACATGCATTGATGGGAGAGAAGAAGAAGTCAATAATGGCATCTTTGAAAGTGAACCGGATGTGGCCCCAAACACAGCCCATCAAGGCCTAGGAATCCAAAGGGATCATGAAAAGGAGTACGAGTATCTTTCAGTGACCAGTGTAATACTCCGTGCGGTTCTGCTTTCTTTTTAAAATTTTCTTTTAAAAAAGAAAATAATTTTAAGTTTAAATATAATAAAATTGGAAAATAATTTTTAAATTTTTTTTTACACCATTTAAAAGATCTTAATAAAATCTATCAAACAATATTTATATTAGTAGAAAAGTTATTTACGTAAATACATAATTTTTGAGTTTGAAATTCCCTTCATTTTCTAAAAGTTCTTTTTCTAAGAAATCGGAACGAAGCCAAAGTCCGGATTTAATAGTCTTTTTTTTGGAATTCGTGCTATTTTTCAATCAATTACATCTTTCAATTTATTATGTTTTACGTGATTTCAAAAATATTGTATTATAAAACTAATCGAGATCTATCAAATAAGATTCATATTCGATATGAAATTCATTACGGATTCAAAGATATAACCCGTTTTTTAACCGGTTAAAATAGAACTATGGACAATAAAATCCTGACGGAAGAAGTATGAAAAATCAGAATGGCCATTTTTTTTAAAAGGGACAAATACGTTGAAGCCATCGATGGGTTCACGGTTTTGCATTTTCCCTAAAAGTCCCCCAGGAACGAGCGAGACAACCAGCAAACTCGACACAGGAAAGGAAAGCAAAGTCTTGGGGTCACCTATGAGGTGCGCGCAAAGTTAACGCAGGACACCTGCCTTACCAAACAAAAAAAACATGGCACCTCTGCTTGAAATCTGTCATTTGAGGGAGAACACAATAATGGCGTCTCCATATGAATTAGCCTCAAATTTGGACCGTAGAGAGCCGTAGGTGTCATCTCGGCCGTTAATTTGATTGTGTATAAAGCTACTATTTCTCTTTCATAATTCATGGTGTTCGGGCTCATTTGCGCAAACCTGACTACTCCTTGGGTGTCAATCCCACTGTTCACTTTCGGCGGACCCAGTTATATATAAAGCCGAGGCATTGCCCTATACGGAGTAGAACAAGAGATATTATCAACTAGAAGGTTTCAAATTCGAGACTTAAAAAAGAGAAAATTCTTAATCTACAGGCCTTTATCACTCAGCCAACTTGAGATTAACATATAAAACTAAGACCTAGTACACTAAATAAATCTCTATTCGGCACTCCAAAAGGTCATTGTAAACTAAGGTTACCTTTTTTTGAGTTATTATTGATAGGCTTAATTAGTTTAATTAATGCATGTCTGTGGTGCGATTCCTTATACACTTAATCATGGGGGCAAGATCTTGACGGTTCATAATTTAAACCTGATGATCAAGCGCAGCCCTAATGATCAGAAAAGAGGAAAACAAGAAAAGTCGACAATCTATTGGGAAGAAAAATAAGCTTCATATTGTATTTATCTGCACTTTTGAGAGTGTTTAATTAGTGAGACTTTATTGTAAAAGAGAGTGTGGCCACTTGCCTAACTCTTGTAAAGAGTGATTATCTTTTTCGGAGTGATTTTGAAGAGAAAATCACTTGAGGATTATGTGTTACTTTTTTCCTAATAGGTTGTCCGTTAAAACGTGGGCTTAAACCATAGTACGTGCGCAAGGCTCTAATCCCGAATTTGCATCCCCCCTGCGCGCGAATAACCCGTGATACGCACCTGGTTAATTGGTTTCCGAATCAGTTTTTCCAAATTGCCTTCGGCCACGGCCCATTTTCTCAAGCGCACGAGACCTTCCCTTGAGTCCTCATTCACAAGCTCACTAGTGTGCAAAGTCATTTAAGATGGAAAATAGTTTTGTAACTAGGCAATGTAGGATAAGAGGCAAATACATAGGTATTTTATGATGAATTGCAAGGTATGGGGGATATTTTTGAATGATAATTATATATAATTATTATATATATTGTAGTTGCGGTAAATCCGAAACGGTACCAGGTATTTGACTGGTACCGGTACGTACTGTACCAGTAGAAAAATCGGTACGGTATTCAGAACATTGGGTGTGACTAGTAGCAGAATGAAAATTAGTCAAAGTGATCGTTTGTTATAATGATTCTTTAGCACCCGCAAGGCTAGAAGATTGTAATAACTATTGGAGATAGTGCATTCATTCCTGAGTAGGACACTTGGAGACTGGAGTAAGTCATGAAGTTACATACCAAACCACTATAAATCCTCGTGTTTGATTTCTCTCTCCCCAACACTTTTACTTTTCGTTTTGCATATCATATTGCATGAGTAAAATGGTATGTCTTTGAAATCAGACTTGTGGTAAAATAGCTTGCGTAACAAGTAGATTAGTTTCATATATTAAAAGTCAAAAGATTGAAATACGTTAATTAGTTCTCTGCATCTGTTGCGATTTCAATCCAAGTGGAAGATAGTTGAAGTTAATCTCCAAACCAAAAAGTGAAAACTCGATCAGTAAAAATGGAATCCACAAAGTCCTATCGAATGTTTTCTAGCTGATATGAGCCATGACATCATTTATCAATTACTCTCTCCGTTCCAAATTCTTAGTCCAGTCCGCAAAATGGAATGTTAAAAATAATGCAATTTTTTCAAGACAAAATTCAAACTTTTTTCACAAATTAAAAATACTCATTGATATCTAGTAAGTTGTTGAAATTTTTTTGATTTTTTCTGGCAAAAAATTTATTATTTTTAACACTCCGTTTTGTGGACCGGACAAAGAATTTGGGACGGATGGAGTATTTGGTTGTGGGGCTTCAAATTAAGAGAAACCAAAGGCTCTGCCATTGTGTTCTCGATGGAAAATGTCTGGCAAAGAAATAAAACATGAGTGCTTTCTTTCACATGTACGAATAATGCAAAATGTGACTTTCACCTCTTTTTTCTTCCTCGGGCCTATACCACTTGGCATTGAATATTCATCCCTAATTGTTCATAAGAGAGCCAAGCAGAAAAAGTAATCGCGAAAAATTTAAAGCCCCTTTTTGTTGTGTGGTGAGATGGAGGAAATTGAAGACAGATATCAACTATAGACTTTAGTTTCTCGCTTGAATATTTGTAGAACTCATCTTAAGGTTACAAAATGAAAAAAACCAAAAAATTAAAAAATAAAAAAAACCACTTCAATTTGAAATTAGATCTATTTATTTTAAGGAATATTTCTGATTTATGGTGATAAATTTGTTGTATTATTATTTATAAAAAGTAGGAGTAATTTGGATAATGATGACTCTGAAATATATATATATATATATATATATATATATATATATATATATATATATATATATGTATATGTATATGTTGTGGATCCTTAATTTGGTACTTGAAATTACTCTCTCTCTCTCTCTCTCTCTCTCTCTCTCTCTCTCTCTGTGTATATGTTGTTGTGGATGCTTAATTTGGTACTTGAAATTAGTAGTAGAAAATATGATGCGGCACAAATGGTCATGGCCAAATTTGGCCAAAGAAATAGCCAAACCATTTTTTGGCTCCCCACTCAATCTCGGTATTTGACCTGGGAGCCAAAATATAGCTATGGCTTTAAGTTAAAAATGCTCGTTTTGTTTTGTTAGGAGTTTAGTTTAGTTTTGGTATTGGGTGGAGAGAAAAATAGAGTAATGATTGGAAAGAGATAGAAAGAAATGAGAAAGTAATAATTGAAAAAATAGAATAATAATTGAAAAAAGAACTAAGATAATAATTGAAAACTAAACTAAAACTAAAACTAAAAGGTTAACCGAACAAAACTGCTATGTTCTCCACAAAAATATGTAGCGACTTGCATTCTTCCAGTAAGCTTAGACCTTCCCTTGGGTCATCATTCACAAGCTCACTAGCGTGCAAAGTCATTTAAGATGGAAAATAATTTTGTAACTAAACAATGTAGGACAAGAGGCAAACACATAGGTATTTTATGATGAATTGCATGGTATGGGGGATTTTTTTGAATTATAATTATATATAATTATTATATATATTATAATTGCGGTAAATCCGAAACGGTACCCGGTATTTGACCGGTACCGATACGTACTGTACCAGTAGAAAAATCGATACGGTCTTCAGAACATTGGGTGTGACTAGTAGCAGAATGAAAATTAGTCAGAGTGATCACTTGTTATAACGATTCTTTAGCACCCGCAAAGCTAGAAAGTTGTAATAACTATTGGAGATAGTGCATTAATTTTTGAGTAGGACACTTGGAGACTGGCGTAAGTCATGAAGTTACATACCAAACCACTAAAAATCCTGGAGTTTGATTTCTCTTTCCCCAACACTTTTACTTTTCGTTTTGCATATCATGTTGCATGAGTAAAATGGTATGTCTTTGAAATCAGACTTGTGGTAAAATAGTTTGCGTAATAAGTAGATTGGTTTCATATATTAAAAGTCAAAAGATTGAAATATGTTAATTAGTTCTCTGCATCTGTTGAGATTTCAATCCAAGTGGAAGATAGCTGAAGTTAATCTCCAAACCAAAAAGTGAAAACTCGATCGGTAAAAATGGAATCCACAAAGTCTTATCGAATGTTTTCTAGCTGATATGAGCCATGACATCATTTATCAATTACTCCGTATTTTGTTGTGGGGCTTCAAATTAAGAGAAACCAAAGGCTCTGCCATTATGTTCTCGATGGAAAATGTCTGGCAAAGAAATAAAACATGGTTGCTTTCTTTCACATGTACGAATAATGCAAAATGTGACTTTCACCTCTTTTTTCTTCCTCGGGCCTATACCACTTGCCATTGAATATTCATCCCTAATTGTTCATAAGAGAGCCAGGCAGGAAAAGTAATCGCGAAGAATTTAAAGCCCCTTTTTGTTGTTTGGTGAGATGGAGGAAATTAAAGGCAGATATCGACTATAGACTTTTGTTTCTCGCTTGAATATTTGTAGAACTCATGTTGAGGTTACAAAATGAAAAAAGCCAAAAAAAAAAAACCACTTCAATTTGAAATTAGATCTATTTGTTTTAAGGAATATTTCTGATTTATGGTGATAAATTTGTTGTATTATTATTTATAAAAAGTAGGAGTAATTTGGATAATGATGACTCTGAAAAATCAATCTCTCTCTCTCTCTCTCTCTCTCTCTCTCTTTGTATATGTTGTTGTGGATGCTTAATTTGGTACTTGAAATTAGTAGTAGAAAATATGATGCGGCACAAATGGTCATAGCCAAATTTGGCCAAAGAAATAGCCAAACCATTTTTTGGCTCCCCACTCAATCTCGGTATTTGACCCGGGAGCCAAAATATAGCTTTGGCTCTCAGTTAAAAATGCTCGTTTTGTTTGGTTAGGAGTTTAGTTTAGTTTTGGTAGTGGATGGAGAGAAAAATAGAGTAATGATTGAAGATAGAGGTAATGATTGAAAAGAGATAGAAAGAGATGAGAAAGTAATAATTAAAAAAATAGAATAATAATTGAAGAAAGAAATAAGGTAATGATTAAAAACTAAATTATAACTAAAACTAAAAGGCTAACCGAACAAAACAACTATGTTCTCCCCAAAAATATGTAGCGACTTGCATTCTTCCAGTAAGTTTAGAAAGATAGGCAATTTATATAAAACGTGCAATTGTTGTAGATGCTCTAACTAGAAGAGTTACAATCCTGATTTTGTACTCCATCAAATTTACTCCATAATAATAAAGGGTAAAAGAAGAAATTCTAGTGTTCAAACATGTAATAATCATGTTTTCTTAAAAAATTCGAATCCTTAAAAAGACCTTTAAATCCCGACGGGGGGAGATGTTTTCTAGGTGATGTAAACAGCCATGACATGACCATTTGCCAGCTACTTTAGTTCTGGCCTCTGGGGCTTCAAAATTCAAATTAGGTGGAAGCAAGCTCTGCTGGTTTTTGATAAAGAAATGTCCGGAAAGGAAAGAAAATGTGGCTCCTTTCACATGTAAAAATAAATGTTTGCTGCTTTCATGGTTTCACCTCTGTCTTTTTCTTTTGAATCCTTCTATAGCTGTCGACGGTGGCTTCACCGATCTTGCATTGACGGCAACGCATGACTCACTCACTACGTGTTCTACATAATTTTTTGAGTTATTATTGATAGGCTTAATTAGTTTAATTAATTGCATGCCTGTGGTGCGATTCCTTATGCACTTAATCATGGGGGCAAGATCTTGACGGTTCATAATTTAAACCTCATGATCAAGCGTACCCCTAATGATCAGAAAAGAGGAAAACAAGAAAAGTCAGACAATCTATTGGGAAGAAAAATAAGCTTCATATTGTATTTATCTGCACTTTTGAGAGTGTTTAATTAGTGAGACTTTATTGTAAAAGAGAGTGTGGCCACTTGCATAACTCTTGTAAAGAATGATTATCTTTTTTTGAGTGATTTTGAATAGAAAATCACTTGAGGATTATGTATTACTTTTTCCTTGATAGGTTGTCCGTTAAAACGTGGGCTTAACCCATAGTACGTGCGCGAGGCTCTAATCCTGAATTTGCATCCCCTTTGTGCGCGAATAACCCGTGACACGCACCCGGTTAATTGGTTTTCAAATCAGTTTTTTCAAATTGCCTTCGGCCACGGCCCATTTTCTCAAGTGCGCAAGACCTCCCCTTGGATCCTCATTCACAAGCTCACTAGTGTATAAAGTCATTTAAGATGAAAAATAGTTTTGTAACTAGGCAATGTGGGACAAGAGGCAAACACATAGGTATTTTATGATGAATTGCATGGTATGGGAAATTTTTTTGAATTATAATTATATATAATTATTATATATATTGTAGTTGCGGTAAATCCGAAACGATACCCGGTATTTGACCGGTACTGGTACGTACTGTACCAGTAAAAAAATCGGTACGGTATTCAGAACATTGGGTGTGACTAGTAGCAGAATGAAAATTAGTCAGAGTGATCGCTTGTTATAACGATTCTTTAGCACCCGCAAAGCTAGAAGGTTGTAATAACTATTGGAGATGGTGCATTATTTCCTGAGTAGGACACTTGGAGACTGGAGTAAGTGCTTGACGATTTCCTAATCTTAAATTAATAGGTTGCCCAAGCGTAGGGCGGAGACCGTCGTAGCACAATATCCGATAAGTCCAGAGTCTAATCTAAAGAGACGGTGATGTGTGCTGACTTAAAAACTCAGGTTTAACTAATTTATCGGGCTCTTAAGTAGCCACCCCTTGTAGTTTTGATTGAGATTAACTAAAACCTAGAAATTGATTGAACTTTTCAGATAATTAAAAGAAGGTATGGTCGTAGGGTTCATAACACTTGTAACTAGGTCTGATTAACCTGCTATGTTTGAAGTTCTTAAAAACGTTTAATTTTTGATTGAAAAAGATACCCCGCAAGATGCGAGACCCTATGGTCGCCGTATACCCATGCGCAGCGAAGAATGAGTTTTGGACCCCCATTCTCCCGTTCACATGGGCTCCGACGATGCCCGGGTTCGTCCGCGGAAAGTATTTTCCAATGTAAAATCGTTTTTTCATTGTTCGATAAAAAGGAGCAGTGCCCTAACTAGCCACGATGTGCTAATCACCCCGCGACTCTACCTGTACGACTACTCACTAATCATTGCGCATAAAATAAAAGAAGCCTAAACTTGAAACATGCTTCCGCATACAAAATAAGAAAAAGAAATAAACTAATAAACAAATATCAACAAACAACTTTAATGAAGAACAAAAATTAAAATGAGTTACCGAAGTGCAAATATTTGAACAAAGCTTTGAAGGAAAAACTCAAAAGAAAAATAAACGATACTCGGAATTGAAAAGAATGGCAGCCTCGTTCTACGTTTCTTGGCGGCCCTTTGCTTTGTTATTACCGTACGTGGGAATCCAAGAAGATATCCCGGCGCCTTTTTTTTCTTCCGTGTGTGATCCCCCGAGTCTGCAGCTCTCCATTTTCTTCTTAAAGCTGCCGTTGCCGACTTCACTTGTAAAAACCCTCGTGATATGTCAATCCTTGGGCCCACCAATTAAAACTATTTTGATAATGGGCTTTGTCTGGACATCAAATAAAGCTCAATTCTGCGTGCTTTGTGTATCAAACTCTTTAAATACCTATAACACAAAAATAAAGCATAAATCTCCAAGTAAAAGTATAAAAATAAACTTAGCAAAGATAAATTAAGGAGTGCGTATGTAAACATTTACGCGCCTATCAGTAAGTCATGACGTTACATACCAAACCATTATAAATCCTCGTGTTTGATTTCTCTCTCCCCAACACTTTTACGTTTCGTTTTGCATATCATATTGCATGAGTAAAATGGTATGTCTTTGAAATCAGACTTGTGGTAAAATAGCTTGCGTAATAAGTAGATTAGTTTCATATATTAAAAGTCAAAAGATTGAAATATGTTAATTAGTTCTCTACATCTGTTGCGATTTCAATCCAAGTGGAAGATAGCTGAAGTTAATCTCCAAACCAAAAAGTGAAAACTCGATCAGTAAAAATGGAATCCACAAAGTCTTATCGAATGTTTTCTAGCTGATATGAGCCATGACATCATTTATCAATTACTCCCTCCGTTCCAAATTCTTAGTCCGATCCGCAAAACGGGAATGTTAAAAATAATGCAATTTTTTTAAGAAAAAATTTAAACTTTATTCACAAATTAAAAATACTCATTGATATCTAGTAAGTTGTTGAAATTTTTTTGATTTTTTCTTGCAAAAATTGTATTATTTTTAACACTCCGTTTTGCGGACCGGACAAAGAATTTGGGACGGAGGGAGTATTTAGTTGTGGGGCTTCAAATTAAGAGAAACCAAAGGCTCTACCATTATGTTCTCGATGGAAAATGTCTGGCAAAGAAATAAAACATGGTTGCTTTCTTTCACATGTACGAATAATGCAAAATGTGACTTTCACCTCTTTTTTCTTCCTCGGGCCTATACCACTTGCCATTGAATATTCATCCCTAATTGTTCATAAGAGAGCCAGGCAGGAAAAGTAATCACGAAGAATTTAAAGCCCCTTTTTGTTGTTTGGTGAGATGGAGGAAATTAAAGGCAGATATCGACTATAGACTTTTGTTTCTCGCTTGAATATTTGTAGAACTCATGTTGAGGTTACAAAATGAAAAAAACCAAAAAAAAAAAAAAAGAAACCACTTCAAGTTGAAATTAGATCTATTTGTTTTAAGGAATATTTCTGATTTATGGTGATAAATTTGTTATATTATTATTTATAAAAAGTAGGAGTAATTTGGATAATGATGACTCTGAAATCTCTCTCTCTCTCTCTCTCTCTCTCTCTCTCTCTCTCTGTATATGTTGTTATGGATGCTTAATTTGGTACTTGAAATTACTCTCTCTCTCTCTCTCTCTCTCTCTCTCTCTCTCTGTGAATATGTTGTTGTGGATGCTTAATTTGGTACTTGAAATTAGTAGTAGAAAATATGATGCGGCACAAATGGTCATGGCCAAATTTGGCCAAAGAAATAGCCAAACCATTTTTTGGCTCCCCACTCAATCTCGGTATTTGACCTGGGAGCCAAAATATAGCTATGGCTTTAAGTTAAAAATGCTCGTTTTGTTTTGTTAGGAGTTTAGTTTAGTTTTGGTATTGGGTGGAGAGAAAAATAGAGTAATGATTGGAAAGAGATAGAAAGAAATGAGAAAGTAATAATTGAAAAAATAGAATAATAATTGAAAAAAGAACTAAGATAATAATTGAAAACTAAACTAAAACTAAAACTAAAAGGTTAACCGAACAAAACTGCTATGTTCTCCACAAAAATATGTAGCGACTTGCATTCTTCCAGTAAGCTTAGACCTTCCCTTGGGTCATCATTCACAAGCTCACTAGCGTGCAAAGTCATTTAAGATGGAAAATAATTTTGTAACTAAACAATGTAGGACAAGAGGCAAACACATAGGTATTTTATGATGAATTGCATGGTATGGGGGATTTTTTTGAATTATAATTATATATAATTATTATATATATTATAATTGCGGTAAATCCGAAACGGTACCCGGTATTTGACCGGTACCGATACGTACTGTACCAGTAGAAAAATCGATACGGTCTTCAGAACATTGGGTGTGACTAGTAGCAGAATGAAAATTAGTCAGAGTGATCACTTGTTATAACGATTCTTTAGCACCCGCAAAGCTAGAAAGTTGTAATAACTATTGGAGATAGTGCATTAATTTTTGAGTAGGACACTTGGAGACTGGCGTAAGTCATGAAGTTACATACCAAACCACTAAAAATCCTGGAGTTTGATTTCTCTTTCCCCAACACTTTTACTTTTCGTTTTGCATATCATGTTGCATGAGTAAAATGGTATGTCTTTGAAATCAGACTTGTGGTAAAATAGTTTGCGTAATAAGTAGATTGGTTTCATATATTAAAAGTCAAAAGATTGAAATATGTTAATTAGTTCTCTGCATCTGTTGCGATTTCAATCCAAGTGGAAGATAGCTGAAGTTAATCTCCAAACCAAAAAGTGAAAACTCGATCGGTAAAAATGGAATCCACAAAGTCTTATCGAATGTTTTCTAGCTGATATGAGCCATGACATCATTTATCAATTACTCCGTATTTTGTTGTGGGGCTTCAAATTAAGAGAAACCAAAGGCTCTGCCATTATGTTCTCGATGGAAAATGTCTGGCAAAGAAATAAAACATGGTTGCTTTCTTTCACATGTACGAATAATGCAAAATGTGACTTTCACCTCTTTTTTCTTCCTCGGGCCTATACCACTTGCCATTGAATATTCATCCCTAATTGTTCATAAGAGAGCCAGGCAGGAAAAGTAATCGCGAAGAATTTAAAGCCCCTTTTTGTTGTTTGGTGAGATGGAGGAAATTAAAGGCAGATATCGACTATAGACTTTTGTTTCTCGCTTGAATATTTGTAGAACTCATGTTGAGGTTACAAAATGAAAAAAGCCAAAAAAAAAAAACCACTTCAATTTGAAATTAGATCTATTTGTTTTAAGGAATATTTCTGATTTATGGTGATAAATTTGTTGTATTATTATTTATAAAAAGTAGGAGTAATTTGGATAATGATGACTCTGAAAAATCAATCTCTCTCTCTCTCTCTCTCTCTCTCTCTCTCTCTTTGTATATGTTGTTGTGGATGCTTAATTTGGTACTTGAAATTAGTAGTAGAAAATATGATGCGGCACAAATGGTCATAGCCAAATTTGGCCAAAGAAATAGCCAAACCATTTTTTGGCTCCCCACTCAATCTCGGTATTTGACCCGGGAGCCAAAATATAGCTTTGGCTCTCAGTTAAAAATGCTCGTTTTGTTTGGTTAGGAGTTTAGTTTAGTTTTGGTAGTGGATGGAGAGAAAAATAGAGTAATGATTGAAGATAGAGGTAATGATTGAAAAGAGATAGAAAGAGATGAGAAAGTAATAATTAAAAAAATAGAATAATAATTGAAGAAAGAAATAAGGTAATGATTAAAAACTAAATTATAACTAAAACTAAAAGGCTAACCGAACAAAACAACTATGTTCTCCCCAAAAATATGTAGCGACTTGCATTCTTCCAGTAAGTTTAGAAAGATAGGCAATTTATATAAAACGTGCAATTGTTGTAGATGCTCTAACTAGAAGAGTTACAATCCTGATTTTGTACTCCATCAAATTTACTCCATAATAATAAAGGGTAAAAGAAGAAATTCAAGTGTTCAAACATGTAATAATCATGTTTTCTTAAAAAATTCGAATCCTTAAAAAGACCTTTAAATCCCGACGGGGGGAGATGTTTTCTAGGTGATGTAAACAGCCATGACATGACCATTTGCCAGCTACTTTAGTTCTGGCCTCTGGGGCTTCAAAATTCAAATTAGGTGGAAGCAAGCTCTGCTGGTTTTTGATAAAGAAATGTCCGGAAAGGAAAGAAAATGTGGCTCCTTTCACATGTAAAAATAAATGTTTGCTGCTTTCATGGTTTCACCTCTGTCTTTTTCTTTTGAATCCTTCTATAGCTGTCGACGGTGGCTTCACCGATCTTGCATTGACGGCAACGCATGACTCACTCACTACGTGTTCTACATAATTTTTTGAGTTATTATTGATAGGCTTAATTAGTTTAATTAATTGCATGCCTGTGGTGCGATTCCTTATGCACTTAATCATGGGGGCAAGATCTTGACGGTTCATAATTTAAACCTCATGATCAAGCGTACCCCTAATGATCAGAAAAGAGGAAAACAAGAAAAGTCAGACAATCTATTGGGAAGAAAAATAAGCTTCATATTGTATTTATCTGCACTTTTGAGAGTGTTTAATTAGTGAGACTTTATTGTAAAAGAGAGTGTGGCCACTTGCATAACTCTTGTAAAGAATGATTATCTTTTTTTGAGTGATTTTGAATAGAAAATCACTTGAGGATTATGTATTACTTTTTCCTTGATAGGTTGTCCGTTAAAACGTGGGCTTAACCCATAGTACGTGCGCGAGGCTCTAATCCTGAATTTGCATCCCCTTTGTGCGCGAATAACCCGTGACACGCACCCGGTTAATTGGTTTTCAAATCAGTTTTTTCAAATTGCCTTCGGCCACGGCCCATTTTCTCAAGTGCGCAAGACCTCCCCTTGGATCCTCATTCACAAGCTCACTAGTGTATAAAGTCATTTAAGATGAAAAATAGTTTTGTAACTAGGCAATGTGGGACAAGAGGCAAACACATAGGTATTTTATGATGAATTGCATGGTATGGGAAATTTTTTTGAATTATAATTATATATAATTATTATATATATTGTAGTTGCGGTAAATCCGAAACGATACCCGGTATTTGACCGGTACTGGTACGTACTGTACCAGTAAAAAAATCGGTACGGTATTCAGAACATTGGGTGTGACTAGTAGCAGAATGAAAATTAGTCAGAGTGATCGCTTGTTATAACGATTCTTTAGCACCCGCAAAGCTAGAAGGTTGTAATAACTATTGGAGATGGTGCATTATTTCCTGAGTAGGACACTTGGAGACTGGAGTAAGTGCTTGACGATTTCCTAATCTTAAATTAATAGGTTGCCCAAGCGTAGGGCGGAGACCGTCGTAGCACAATATCCGATAAGTCCAGAGTCTAATCTAAAGAGACGGTGATGTGTGCTGACTTAAAAACTCAGGTTTAACTAATTTATCGGGCTCTTAAGTAGCCACCCCTTGTAGTTTTGATTGAGATTAACTAAAACCTAGAAATTGATTGAACTTTTCAGATAATTAAAAGAAGGTATGGTCGTAGGGTTCATAACACTTGTAACTAGGTCTGATTAACCTGCTATGTTTGAAGTTCTTAAAAACGTTTAATTTTTGATTGAAAAAGATACCCCGCAAGATGCGAGACCCTATGGTCGCCGTATACCCATGCGCAGCGAAGAATGAGTTTTGGACCCCCATTCTCCCGTTCACATGGGCTCCGACGATGCCCGGGTTCGTCCGCGGAAAGTATTTTCCAATGTAAAATCGTTTTTTCATTGTTCGATAAAAAGGAGCAGTGCCCTAACTAGCCACGATGTGCTAATCACCCCGCGACTCTACCTGTACGACTACTCACTAATCATTGCGCATAAAATAAAAGAAGCCTAAACTTGAAACATGCTTCCGCATACAAAATAAGAAAAAGAAATAAACTAATAAACAAATATCAACAAACAACTTTAATGAAGGACAAAAATTAAAATGAGTTACCGAAGTGCAAATATTTGAACAAAGCTTTGAAGGAAAAACTCAAAAGAAAAATAAACGATACTCGGAATTGAAAAGAATGGCAGCCTCGTTCTACGTTTCTTGGCGGCCCTTTGCTTTGTTATTACCGTACGTGGGAATCCAAGAAGATATCCCGGCGCCTTTTTTTTCTTCCGTGTGTGATCCCCCGAGTCTGCAGCTCTCCATTTTCTTCTTAAAGCTGCCGTTGCCGACTTCACTTGTAAAAACCCTCGTGATATGTCAATCCTTGGGCCCACCAATTAAAACTATTTTGATAATGGGCTTTGTCTGGAGATCAAATAAAGCTCAATTCTGCGTGCTTTGTGTATCAAACTCTTTAAATACCTATAACACAAAAATAAAGCATAAATCTCCAAGTAAAAGTATAAAAATAAACTTAGCAAAGATAAATTAAGGAGTGCGTATGTAAACATTTACGCGCCTATCAGTAAGTCATGACGTTACATACCAAACCATTATAAATCCTCGTGTTTGATTTCTCTCTCCCCAACACTTTTACGTTTCGTTTTGCATATCATATTGCATGAGTAAAATGGTATGTCTTTGAAATCAGACTTGTGGTAAAATAGCTTGCGTAATAAGTAGATTAGTTTCATATATTAAAAGTCAAAAGATTGAAATATGTTAATTAGTTCTCTACATCTGTTGCGATTTCAATCCAAGTGGAAGATAGCTGAAGTTAATCTCCAAACCAAAAAGTGAAAACTCGATCAGTAAAAATGGAATCCACAAAGTCTTATCGA
Source organism: Rhododendron ovatum (assembly GCA_019656835.1). Lineage (NCBI taxonomy): Eukaryota > Viridiplantae > Streptophyta > Magnoliopsida > Ericales > Ericaceae > Rhododendron > Rhododendron ovatum. Next base: position 39,694,331 of record CM033796.1, on the reverse strand, counting down.
ATGTTTTCTAGCTGATATGAGCCATGACATCATTTATCAATTACTCCCTCCGTTCCAAATTCTTAGTCCGATCCGCAAAACGGGAATGTTAAAAATAATGCAATTTTTTTAAGAAAAAATTTAAACTTTATTCACAAATTAAAAATACTCATTGATATCTAGTAAGTTGTTGAAATTTTTTTGATTTTTTCTTGCAAAAATTGTATTATTTTTAACACTCCGTTTTGCGGACCGGACAAAGAATTTGGGACGGAGGGAGTATTTAGTTGTGGGGCTTCAAATTAAGAGAAACCAAAGGCTCTACCATTATGTTCTCGATGGAAAATGTCTGGCAAAGAAATAAAACATGGTTGCTTTCTTTCACATGTACGAATAATGCAAAATGTGACTTTCACCTCTTTTTTCTTCCTCGGGCCTATACCACTTGCCATTGAATATTCATCCCTAATTGTTCATAAGAGAGCCAGGCAGGAAAAGTAATCACGAAGAATTTAAAGCCCCTTTTTGTTGTTTGGTGAGATGGAGGAAATTAAAGGCAGATATCGACTATAGACTTTTGTTTCTCGCTTGAATATTTGTAGAACTCATGTTGAGGTTACAAAATGAAAAAAACCAAAAAAAAAAAAAAGAAACCACTTCAAGTTGAAATTAGATCTATTTGTTTTAAGGAATATTTCTGATTTATGGTGATAAATTTGTTATATTATTATTTATAAAAAGTAGGAGTAATTTGGATAATGATGACTCTGAAATCTCTCTCTCTCTCTCTCTCTCTCTCTCTCTCTCTCTCTCTCTCTCTCTCTCTCTCTCTGTATATGTTGTTATGGATGCTTAATTTGGTACTTGAAATTACTCTCTCTCTCTCTCTCTCTCTCTGTGAATATGTTGTTGTGGATGCTTAATTTGGTACTTGAAATTAGTAGTAGAAAATATGATGTGGCACAAATGGTCATGGCCAAATTTGGCCAAAGAAATAGCCAAACCATTTTTTGGCTCCCCACTCAATCTCGGTATTTGACCCGGGAGCCAAAATATAGCTTTGGCTCTCAGTTAAAAATGCTCGTTTTGTTTGGTTAGGAGTTTAGTTTAGTTTTAGTAGTGGGTGGAGAGAAAAATAGAGTAATGATTGAAGATAGAGGTAATGATTGGAAAGAGATAGAAAGAGATGAGAAAGTAATAATTGAAAAAATAGAATAATAATTGAAGAAAAAAATAAGGTAATGATTGAAAACTAAACTATAGCTAAAACTAAAAGGTTAACCGAACAAAACAGCTATGTTCTCCACAAAAATATGTAGCGACTTGTATTCTTCCAGTAAGCTTAGAAAGATAGGCAATTTATAAAAAACGTGCAGTTGTTGTAGATGCTCTAACTACAAGAGTTACAATCCAGATTTTGTACTCCATCAAATTTAGGCTCCGTTCCGGAAATTTTCTTAAAAAATAAGTACTTATTTTGACACTTCTCATTCAAAAATAAGAAGAGTCATTCCATAAAATCCAAATAAAAAGTTCCTTTCACTTTTTCAAACTCAAAAATAATGTAAATGAAAAAAAAATCAATTTTTTTTGCACCGTATTAAAAATCTCAATGAGATCTATCAAATAAGATCCATAGTAATATGAAAATTATTTGCGTAAACACATGGTTTTTGAGCTTAAGTTGCCTTATACAAAAAATAAGACTGTTGCTATGATAATGGGCGCCGGCGGAGGGAAATCATACCGACAGTCGCGCCAGGCCGCCTCCGGCCACCGGACGGCCAATCCGAGCCGTCCAAAAATTTTACAAAAAAAAACCGAGGGGGCCTTCATGAGAATCAACGGCATCCGAGTTGTGTAGGGTGCTTGATCCGAGCACCCCTTTTCCGAGGTGTGTAGGGTACTTTCTATGGTTTGTCTCAATCAATAGTGTAAGTTTTTTTTTTTTTTTTGAACCGCAGAGTGTATGTTGTTGTGGATGTTTTAGTACTTGGAATTGGTAGAATTTTTGATGTGGCACAAATGGTCATGGCCAAATTTGGCCAAAGAAATAGCCCAACCATTTTTTGGCTCCCATTGGATCTCGAAATTTGACCTGGAAGTCAAAATAGGGCTTTGGCTGCCATTTTGGCTTCCAGTTGGAAATGCTCTTACTGGTATGTTCTCTACAAAATTAAGCAGCCGTTGCCATTCTTCCAGTAAGCTCAGAAAAATAGAGCCCCCATTAGCTCTTTTATAAGTGTTTTTGGTTCTCTCCTTTTTATTATTATTTTTTATTTTTTAAGAATGTAAGGACTTTTTTTTTTTTTCTTTTTTAACAAGAATTTAAGGACTTCATTGATATTAAAAACAAAGAACAAGAAGCATACCTGAAAATTAGCCAACCTGATGTAGAACAACTTTTTTTATTTATTTCTAATCTCTAAATGTACATTCTTCATAGTATAAAATTAATCTTTCCGAACGCAGGGAGTAAAACTTGTAATTTGCACAAGGAGAAAATAAGAAATTCATGACACAATTCCTTCATACCAAACAAGCACATATTTTTTTCCCCTCTACAATTTCTATATTCTAATTTCTATCATCATTTTTCTTATATTACAAGCAGCAGCAGAATACAAGTATGGAGATGACATCAAACTAGAATACAAGTCCATAATCACTATGAGCCTAACTAAACCAATAGTCCCATGGAGGGGATAAATAACCCAACAAATGCAAGAGGAATAACGCCCAAATGCACGTGAAGAGATTCGAACTCGTGATCACATCAAACTGAAAATAAGTCCACAATCACTATAAGTCTGCTTGAACCAATATATAGTCACACGAAAGGGGATAAATAATCCCACCAAATACAAGGGAAATTACGTCCACATGCACGTGAACATATTCAAACTTCTGACCTCCAAATAAAATGCAGCTGCTTTGGCCAACAGAGTTAGCTCTCGTAGTTATTTCTAATCACCGTTCTAAATGTAATGTAACTCATTTTGTAATTAAGGATTGTTTAATAAAAAACAAATAGGATAGAGTTGAGTATTAAGTAAAATGAAACCCAATCTATCTGCCACGTTCTATCAATACGTCATCGTCATGACTTTAATTCGCATTTGTTCCAGGTAAAAATTTAATTCGATTATAATGTCAGAACACCAAAGAAGATGTTATTATTTGCGCCTTTAAATACCCGAATGGTTATCCTCAGTAACCACAACAATTCAAATAGAATATTGCGGGAACGTGGGTAACCATGAATCCAAATTTGTATAGATCTGCCATGGAAGGTAATGTTGCTGAACTCGGGCAGCACAAAGATGTACTTGACGGAGAACTCACCCCAAACCGCAACACCGTTCTCCACGTCGTAGCCCAGTTCGGCCACCTCGATTACGTGAAAGCGGTCTTAGAAGCGTTTCCGTCTCTACTATGCCGGCGGAATGTCAAAGATGAAACTCCACTTCATATGGCGGCTAGGGATGGGCAAGCGGAAATAGTCAAAGCACTGATACTTCACGCAAAAGAACTAGAGACGCGAGAACTTGAAAGCGGCTGGGGTGCAGCAGTAAAGGAGATGTTGAGGGCAACAAACGTCGACGGAGACACTGCCTTGCACATGGCAGCGAGGAATTGTCACTTGGAACTAGAGGCCAAGTACTTGAAAGTAGCTGAATCATTAAAAAAGGGACTTGAATATTGGAATTGGCTCGATTTCGTAGATGTGAGGGATATAATTATGCGGAACTCAGAGGTCGATAGAGAAGAAGCGGAGGAGATAATGAGGGCAACAAAGGTCGACAAAGAAGAAGTGGAGGAGATAATGAGGGCAACAAAGGTCGACAGAGACACAGCCCTACACATGGCAGCGAGAAATCGCTTGGAAAAGGAGAACAGGGACACATACTTGAAAGTGGTTAAATTATTATCACAAGAAGATGCAGAGTTTCAACATCCACCAAACAACTTCCAGGAAACTCCACTCTACCTAGCTGCTGAAAGAGGAATTATGGGCGTGGCCATAGTGGACACGCTCGTGGAAACTTACAAATCACTGCTAACTTATAGCGGCCCTGGTGGTAGAACAGCATTGCACGCGGCAGCTCTTCATGACTCCACAGGTTTGTCATAATATATACAAATGTAAAAAAGAGAAGCTCGAAACCCTCACTGCTTAATTAGTTGCACTCGTTACTCGTTAGAAATCAATATTGAATCATTTATAAAAGTATAAACATATCAAAACTACTTTTGAGTGACATCAAGCTGGAACTGGGAAAGAAGATGTGTTAATAGCTAGCGTAAACCAGTAATTCAAATTGAAGTACGATTTAATTATGAATCCTTAACTTTTCTCTAATCTTTTTTCAGGTCTAAGCACAAAAAAATTGTTGGAATGGAAGAAAGATCTAATCAATCAAGCAGATGAGTATGGGTGGATACCCCTTCACTATGCTGCATGCAATACGAATGCAAAGGGAGTTAAAGAGCTACTAGCAATAGATCAATCAGTGGTATACATTACCACCGCAAACAAGGGCGACCAAGACACCGCAGCTACTAGCAATGGGAATGAAAACGGAGTTAGAGAGCTTCTGGTAATGGATGAATCAGGGGCATACATTACTACTACAAACAAGGACGGCCTAGACACAGCTCTTCACATTGCCGCAGCTCATGGGCACGTAAGTGTAATGCAAGAGCTTTTATCATACAATCCAGATTGTTGGGAGATGGTCAATAGTAAAGGGCAGAATGTCCTTCATATTGCTGTGGAGATGAACAGGGATTCAGTGATTGGTTTTATATTACGCAACTACTCCTGGGTTGGGCAACTTATAAACCAAAAGGACGACGACGGTAACACACCTCTCCATCTACTTATTGCTTCCGATGGCAACGCTGATAAGCTATGGGAGATGAAAATACTCTGGGAGCATCGTAGAGCAGATCATCATGCATTCAATGGCAAAAACATGACTCCCGTGGATTTAGTGTGGTCCAATCTTATGGAGGAAAGGATGTCGGCCTTTGCTGAAATATATATTGTGGTAAGTACATATGTTCTCATTGCATCACTGTTAGAAGCAAACGTTCCAGTTTGTTATGCCTCTTCTTCATCATCCAATCAATACATAGAAGCACAGTACTCGTGCTATGGACATGAACAAAGAAAAATTTGTCATAGATCAATAGTACTAATTACCTCTCTAGCATTTAAGATTAGATGTAAAAAATTTAGTAGGAGAAAAGTTTAAAAATGAGAGAAAATTTGTGAGAAAGCTAGAAGGAAAAATAATAATCATTGTTGAGAATAAATCAAGTAGGAGAAAAGGTTAATCGAGAGAGCTTCTTTCTATTTTTAGCAAATATAGTGAAGCTCTATCACTCTATTTTAGAGAACCATTTTACTCCAATCAAGCTCTATATTGGGCCTCTATTTCAGAGACCCAAATTTGGTTCTCTATATATAGAGACTTTCTCTCAAAATAGAGACTTAACTATTATATATTACTATTCACTCTTTTTGACTTATATTTCTTACTTTACCCTTCTTTTCTCATTATATAAAATTCTAATACCATCCATGTCCTTTGTACTTTTGCTCTATATTAGGATATATACTATAATTAATTTATTCCATAAATTTATTTTTTTTATAAAATTTATCTCATTTACAAAACATTGACGATGCCTTTCAAAAATGCCCAATATTGAACATGTTTAGTTAAAGTCTTAGAAATAAAATTTTCTATTTTTGCAAGATAATAGTTAAGAAGATTAAATGTGAAAGACAAGCTTTTAAATTTTAGAGAAAAAATGATTGAAATTTTTTTTTCTTTTGAGAGATAAGTGAGTTTTTGAAATATTGAGATGGATATAGAGAAGTATGGTTGTAGTTGCAATGAATAGTCTCACTCTCCATAACCATTTTTTGAATAAAAAAATCATTCTATGGGTCTCTATTTTAGAGACTTGGGGTGGAGTTGCTCAAGCCAAAAACAAATTCTGTTATGTTTAACGTTTGTTTATCCCTCAAGGGAAAAACCATATTTGTGTTCAATGTTATTGACCTCTCATTAACTTACAATTTAACATTGACTGTAGGTATTTTATTAGGGAATTAATTTTCACACTCTCCTTTTAACAATTCACACTCCTTTTTTGTTTTTATTTCCTTAGAGTTTATTATCTTTTCCTTTATTCAAAACACTTTTTTCACACATTTAAAGACAATGTTGTAAATTCATGTGGATAAAAATAAAAAAGGGAGTGTAGACAGTTAAAAGGAGAGGTAAAATTATTTTCCTTTTATTAAGAGAGAAGGTTTGAATATAAGAGGGAGTTTGAAATTTTTTTTCTAGTCTTTGATTTTAACTTTTAGTATCCTGCAAATTGTAGGAAAATAAAAAAGAAAATGAACTTTATTAGGAGAATGCCATATGGGAGAGAGAGTTTGTATAGATAATGACACACGCGTGAACAAGGGTAAACCACAGTTTGCTCATGCCTCGCTGTAAATGTAATTAAGCTACACCCTTTCAAAAAAAAATGTAGTTAGGTGACAAGGTTCTGGTTTATGCACGGACGGACAATGCGGCGGATGTGCCACGGCGACCTCCATATATACCCAATTTTTAAATTTAAGTTTTTTCTTCAGTCTTTAAAACTATATAATTATAAGCTCACTAGCTCGCACACCCATCGTTTTTCTAATTTATCTAGCCCCGCCTTTGTAAATTATTTTCAAAATTAGAACAATTATTTTGAAAATTAGAATTACCATACTCCTTAGCTTGGAAGTGTCTATAAGAAATCTAATACGAGTTATAGATATTTTTTTTGTTTGTTAGAGAATAGATATATCTGTACAAGATTGTATACATCTATGGTAAAGTACTATTTATTTTTTTGGTCCCCAAAGTATTTCCGTCATGCCACTTTGGTCCCTAATATTCCAATTGTAAACATTGCATCCCCAATGTATCAATTTTGTGTTTAAAAGGTCCCTGGAGGTCACGCCGTTCATTTCCTCCGTCAAAATGAAGGGCAAACTTGGTATTTCACCACCCCCATAGCTCTATTTTCTTTTTTGTTCCCTAAAGTATTTCTGCCGTGCCATTTTGGTCCCTAACGTACCAATTGTAAACTTGATATTTCTCCAGCTTCTGCACCACCCCTTCCATCTTATGTTACACGGAGATAGGTGCACGTATTGGGTGCAAGTGCATATCTAAGGGTCGGATACCTAAAATTTAAAAATTGGGAATACGTGGATATATATGGAGCTAGATTTAGACACATGTGCGGGAGATACGTTAAATAACTTTTTTTTGAAATATTTTTTCATACTTGTAAATTTCTATAACAAGATAGATAATTTATGAATGAAAAACCCAAAATACATTTTATTCCTTTGTTTTGTCATCAAAGTATAATAAAAGCCCATCAAAAAGCTAATGAAGGCCCATTTATTTTACAGGATTGATACGTCCACCGTATTTTTGTCCACTGCATGTCATGTGGAGCCCACTTCGGGCCCCACAAAAATACAGAAAAATAAGTACTTATTTTTTAAGAAGATAATTTCAAATTAAAAAAATAATATGTTTACGTAAATAATTTTTTTAGCAATATGGATCTTATTTGATAGATCTCATTGAGATCTTTTGAAAGATGAAAAAAAATAAAAAATTATTTTTTATTTACATTATTTTAAATTTAAAAATGTGAAACAAGCTGCTTATTTTTAAGAAGGTTTGTGGAGCGAGGGCCAAAAACCGAACTTTACAACTCCAAAGAAATAAAACAAACCCTTAAGGCCACAAATAAAATAAACCTAATTGAAAAGGAGGAAAAAAACAGCGCAGTAGAAGAATGTCGTTCTGCAACGACTACGCCGACGATTCTTTTTTTGTTGGGTCCCGTACGTATCCCGCACTTGTGTTGTGTTGTGTCGACAGGAGTACTTCATCAAAACTCGTAGATCTGTGTATCGTAGTCTCCACCATCCCTTACCTCCACATCAGTCCTTCCACCACTCCTGACTGGCAATTGGAATAATATTGGGGACCAAAATGGCACGGCGGAAATACTTTAGGGACCAAAAAAGAAAATAAAGCTATGGGGTGGTGAAATACCAAGTTTACCCTTCATTTTGACGGAGGGAATGAACGGCGTGACCTCCAAGGACCATTTAAACACTAATTTGATACGTTGGGGATGCAATGTTTACAATTGAAATATTGGGGACCAAAATGACACGACGAAAATACTTTAGGGACCAAAAAAGTAAATAAGCTTTTTTTTGTTACTCCCTCCGTCCCAAATTGGATGTTAATTTTTGATATTCGTGCCAATTTCAACTCCTTATATCTTTCAATATGGATATCAAAAAATATGCAATATAGATCTTATTCGATAGTTCTCGATTAATTCTATTATACAAAGTTTTCAAACTCATGAAAAACATTATAGATTGAAAGATATAAGCGATAAAAAATGACACGAATTTCAAAAATTGTCATTCTTTTTGGGACGAAGGGAGTATTGTTTAGACTTGATAGAGACTATAGGGACTATTGGTGGAATTTCCCTTTCTTTTGTTTACGACTCCCTATTTCTTTTTCTTTTTTAGAAAGAAGGATTTTATTAATTTTTAAAATTATTACAAAGATTAAAAGGATCATGTAAAGAGGTATCACAACAAGAGGAATACATCCCAATCAGGTTGGCACTCAAACCCTTGACAATCATATGCCAAACATGAACCAAAAAGAAAAACATTTGACCAGGGCCGACTCATAAGTTTTGAAGGCTGGAAGCGAACAGTTTGAATGAGGCCTCTTTATATTTTTCATACATAAGATGGTCTACAAAGAGTTTTATAAAAAAACCCATTATAAAAGATTTATCATTATAAAATATAAGCATATAGTTATCCCAAAAAAATGCAACCACTACAATATCTCAAAATTTATCCTTTGAAAATTAGCCTTCTTAATTTCATTTCATTGTCAATTCTATTTCATTGAACTAAATGTACCCAAATGGTTTATGACTTATGGGAGTTAATAATAAGTGTATTTCATTGTTAGACCAATTTTGTGGTTCCTAATTTTCAAGTGGGCTTATTTTATGTAAAATAGGCTTAGTGCATAAAAATTTTTGGGCGCCGCCCCAGTTTTGTCTCAGCATATCCGGTTCAGCCCCACCTCCCGTCTCGTCCTTTCCGCCCAAGCCTTGTTTCAAGTGATGTACCAAAAATACCCCCACCTTTATTACTAGCGTACGACTCAACACTCGCTGAAAGTTCCCCTCCTCAAAAACAACGACGTCCTTCTTGACATCTTTCTCGTCGATCTCTAGCAACCGGGAGTACTGCCCGTCATCGTTGTGGTCCAGCCCTGAGGGGACTTCGAAGTTGTCGTAGTTCTTGATCCCAATTTCAACGGATATGGTGTTTGCTTAAGCGATGTCGCGATATTCGCCGATGGCTGCTGCAAGTACGTCACTAGCTTCCGCTTCTACGTCGTTGCTGACAGCGAGTGATCTGGAGCGGTTGCCGGCCGGACGGTGTTGCCTTCCTCTAAGGACGACTCGATCTCGAGGAGTGTGAATTCTTGGAAAGGGGTATGAATTCTGGGGGGTGTGAATTCTCGAGAGGTGCGAATAATGCAAAAGAGTGTGAATTCTTGCAAAGAAGTGTCAATTCGGGGGGTGTGAATTCTATAAAGGGGAATAAATAGTAAAAATGAGATGTGAATTCTGAAATGTGTGAATTCTTGGGGTGTGAATTCTGTGAGGTGTGAATTTTATGGGATATGAATTCTTGGATTGTGAATTCTGTGATGTGTGAATTTTTAGGGTGTGAATTCTTAGAGTGTTGAAAAGTGACAAGAGTAAAATAGTAAAAGCATCTTTAAAATGGGACTGGATGGGATAGCTCTACAAAAAAGAGTTTGCATGGAACTCTAAACAAAAAATGGGTCCGGCAAGGAATTTCCCCACATATATATATGGACGCCGGCCCCATTTTGTCGGGGGGTTTCCAGCTAAACCCACGGCTTGTCAAGCCTATTCTACATAAGCCCTGTCTTAAATGATCGAGTACCCAAAATACCCCTTTTATTAAGGGCTTTTAGATCGCTTCGTGAGAGACTACGGGAAGGAGTACATGACGAGGTAGGAGTATGTGCGCTGCCTCAAGATATTCGCCAAGAATTTGGTCAGGGCAGCGGAACACCAGGCGTTGGACCCCATCGTGGTGCACGGCGTCACGCCCTTCTCCGATTTGTTGGCGGAGGAGCCACTATTACAATAAACCATAAAGATCACAACTATTAGTCGTGATAGATCTAGGTGTGATTGCAAAGAAAATTTATTAATTTTTGAAAACAAATTACAAAGATTAAAATGATCCATAGCACGAGGCATCAAAATAGAGCAAAGAGAACTCCGACAATCATATGTCATGCCACTAAGAACCAGAAGGGAAAATAACCACCCATGAATGACAAGAAGCAAACCTGGCCCAAAAATCAAAAAAAAGAGACAAACACACCCAAGATCCAACCACCTGCCCCTGAGATGACTAATGATCGATCATGAGATTACTTAAGACTTGCTCATCATCACCCAAATAATCTTCGCCCAAGATTTTCTCAATACACCGAGTAGCCTTTGCATCATTAAGATGTAACCTGTTAGTGTCTCTGGAAAAAACGGATAAAGTCGCAGCAGCAATCGTAGATCTAAACATAATACATTTTTTCTTCTTTCTTCCCACTTTCTTCTTAGATTTAGGAATGCCCAACATTTTCTCATTCGACTTATGCTTCGAATTTCATTTCCCCATTTCTTTAGTCTTCTCAGTTGGGTCAAGGTCCACAACTAACTGGATACCATCAATAGATTTAACATGGGTCGAGTTAAGTTCGGCCATTTCAAAATCAGCTTGATTTAAAAAACCCACTTCTAAGAGGTTCCAAAATCCTTTGTCAAACACCCGAACATCCGAAACTAGATCATGAATCAATAATGGGGTTGTATTCTCAGCTGCAATTTCGACATCTTCCAAGACCAAATTGCTAGAATCACCCATCACTGAATTCACAACCTTGGGACTAAAGTCATCCCCAATGAGTCTAGAGTCAGCCCCACCACTTGCTGAAGAGTTTTCACAATGGGTTCCACTCTCTTGGACAACATTAAGCTCCACATCAGAAGATGACCCTTTGGTTTCACTAACGTGTGATTCCAACAGAGAGAGCTCACAACCTGAAAAAGAGCCATCACGCGTAGATACATCGCTGACCTCTTTATCAATAGTAGTATTCTGACCAGACCTACTCCGGACCTCAACACCAAACGCAAAAGGATCTTCCCTAACCTTGACCTTGTAGAGAATACCATCAATGTCGAGTTGAATAGAATCGTCAACATATATAGATCTTAATTAATGCCGTAGAGTTTCTAAGAGGTCTAGAAACATTTAGTAGCGAGGAGATCAACAAAACAAAAGTCTAATAAATCAATAATGGAGGTAGGATTTCAACGTTTATGGACCGATGTACATGGAATAAGGATAGTAGCAATTGTCAAGTTTAGAATATTTTAAAACCAATCCTAGATACTATGACGTGGGTGTTTACGAGAAATTATTGTTGCAGATTTTGATATTTTAGTTTTCCAAAATTATTTTGAAGTATTTACCAAATATTCTAGATAAGTAATTCTCAGATTTTACGGATTTTGAAAAGCTAAAAAATGAATGAAATTCTGAAAGTTCCAAGGTTGGGTTTGGGTAATTTTTTGAACTTTTCAGATCAGATTTTAAGTCTTAATGTTTTATAAAAGCTCATTTTTCAGGTTTTTTGCTATTAGCTTTTATTGCACTTTAATGATAAACTCACAGTTATAGTAAATCTGTTAATCTACTTCTACTGAAATTTAGAATCTTAATCTGAAACTATAAACTAAAATATAAAATATGTTTCCCCAACTATCGCGAACATGCTCGATATCAAATCAGGATAATAATCCATAGCTTTATTGATTTTGAATCTCTCTCTCCCCCTGATTGGTTTTCTTTAGAAAACCGATATTAGTGTGGTTTAATGGAGGCTTGGTCAAATATTGTTTATATGGTATATGAGATAAGGCTACTGTTTTAGATGCTTTGGTTTTCAGTTGATGATCAACTTATCAAAAAATGTAGGATGATACCTTTTTGGATTCGGGAATTACAGCTAGTGGTGGGAGAAACCTAGCCTACAACGCTCATGTCAACTTAGCAAAATTGGAGAAAGCTCGTAGACATGAAAAAGAGAAGAGAACAGAAGCTAAATCGAAGGAACAACAGGAGGATGCAGAAGCTAAAAGGAAGGAAAAACAGAAGAGAGCAGAAGCTAAAAAGAAGGAAAGGGATGAGGCATATGAGCGTTCCGCAAAGCTATACCAAACTTTAGTGATAGTGGCTGCACTTATTGCCGCGATCACTTTTGCAGCGGCCTTCACAATTCCAGGTGGCTACGATGGCAACCCAGGTCGAGACCAAGGTATGGCAATCCTAGCAAGAGAATCAGCTTTCAAAGCATTTGTCATAACCAACACTATAGCCATGGTATGCTCCGTTACATCTATATTTCTGTGCCTCTCTGCTGTGGGGTATTCTTTATTCCCAGAGGAGGAAACTTTATTCCCAGAGGAGGAAGCTAGAGGTCATTACTATGCACGCTATGCTGTAGCGGTGGGTCTTATTATAGTTTCCATGTTTTCCCTGATGATTGCGTTCATCGCAGCTAATTTTGCCATGTTAGCACATGCTATAGCGCTTGTTGTGTCCACTTGTATTATTGTTTGCTTCGCCTTTATTGGGTATATTGTGGAATTGAGAAAGTTTATTGCCCAATTTGATAGGCTAGCGCTCTATGTATTGACAAATTGATTGACAAAAGACATATTTTTATATATCCCGTTATCAAGTTGTAATTTACTCCTCATATCTTTTTAGAGTGTAACCGATTTACCTTCAAGATTATCATATTCGTTAAATATGTAAGCTTAGTTACCATCAACATCGATCACACTGAAATTCCATCACAACCGGACCGAATTCTCCACTCTGATTTATGCCATGCTCAGCTTCTCTCTCTCTTTGTCTCGTCCGTTCTCCTCCCCTTCTCTTTTTATGAGATGCCACTATCGATCCAAAGAGACAAATTAAGCCAACAAATGGGCTTGACTCATCTTTTTATCTTTTTCATTTTGTTTCTTTTACTTTTTGTTTGTTTTACCCTTTTTACTTCTCGTCCTTAATTTACTCCAAATAATCCCAACATCTTCAGATATTATCCCACACGTGCACACCCCTCTCCTCTAATAAGTCAAAACTCACACATGGATTTTGCCTTGAGATTGATCACTCAATAACTAGTTGTGTAATTCTCCAACACAAAAATCTATCCTTCTTGGATACTTGTGGAAACCCATGCATGAAACAAACTGCTCCAAGGAGGAACACAATTCACGTGTAGTACACCTCCAAGGTACAACCTTCTTTTTTTACACTACTACAGTACTTAAAGATCAAGGGCATCTCGTCGCTACTTATCTCCTGTTTTAGTTTCCATGCTTGCGTTCATCTCAGCTGCTTTTGTCGTGTTAGCACACCCTAGTGTCCTCATAGTCCAAATTCAAAAATATAGAGACGAACGAACCAATTTCTACAACTAGAAACAATAGAGAAAAAAGAGAAAGCTCTTGGGAAACTGTGACTCAAAAATAGTTGTTGTAATGCAACTTAGGAGATTAGACTTAGAAGGCCACCCTTACTAACCGAGTAATAGCTTTAAAGGGGAAAAAAGAGAAGATGATCGAGAATCAAAAACAAGCAGAGTATAAAGTTTATGATCTTGGAAGAGAGTTGGCAGAGGATAAACAGTACTCCCTAAAAAGTGCACAGTCGGAATTTCCCAAAATTTAGGAATATCTGCAACTTCCAACAAGAAACAATACCAAAAAATGTTATTGCGATGTTTTTGAAATCGATTTATTTGAGATATACCGTGATTAGAGCCTTAAGCATGCATACGGGCGGTACTTGGTTTGTGGGAGAGCCGGAGAGCTTTAGCTCAACACAAAACACCCCATAGGATCGTTGCATCTTTGGAGAAGAGCATCATAAAGGAATGTTTCTTCTCTAAGGAAGGATCGATGCAAAGCTAACAAAGAAGAAACATCCCCTTCTGTACCTAGTTAAATGATGATCTGCTCCCAATATACAATGATTCTCAAGGAGCCTCCATGCAACCAAGTCTCTCTCCATGAGCCATGGACCACCATTAAGCTCAGAGTACTCGAAACATATATAATCAAACCAAATCAACAAATTAATACGTATTGTCGCTGAAATTTCAAGAGCTGATTGTTCCCAAAATGTCAAAATTGGCCTAGGAACAGCGAGCAGTGCAGTTCTAGGCCTGATGCGGGCGTGCCAGGGCAGCAATCGTATCAAGGCCTGGAAGCCTCAATCTGACTTCTAATCGGACGAAAGTGCACAGCCTAAGGGTGGAGACCGTGAGGAGATTCGTGGTTTGCCTTTGCGGGCTAAGGACTTAAAATTTTCTAATCGTGTAAAAAATGGAAAGAAAGGTAGAGCAATGCCTAAAACAGAAATAAAAGAACTTTATTAACGGTTTAACAAAGTCTGGTTACAAGGTAATGAAATAAAATCTAAGCTTGGCTAGATTGGACGGGAAACTAAAGATAATTGAAAGATAAATTTGCATAAGCCGTGGGCTTGATGGTCGGGGACCGAAAGATAAAAGATAATTGAAATGTAAATTGAGTAAGCCGGGGGCTTGATTGGTCGGGGACCTTGGCCAAGGCCTTCAGAACTGTGATTTATAGGAGCTACAGACCTTGAGCTGCTTCAAAAATGCTCCAATGCATGGCTGCCACATGGCCTTCTATCAGAGGCTTGAGCTTGAGCAGCTTCGAAATGCTCCAATGAGGGGCTGCTCTGAACAAAACGTGCCTTTTACTCCAAGAAAAGGGCAAAGGCCTGAAAAATCCTTCTTTTCTGCATAAAACTTTGAAAAAGAGCAAAGAAAATTGCAGTTTCTGCAGTATCCAAGCCATTCCGGGCCCACCACAGCTGTAGACCAATACTTCACCAGGCCTTTCTTATCATTTTATTGGACCTTGCATACTTGTGGGCCCTCTAAATCCTCTGAGGTTCATCTTTCACAGAAGAAGGATCCAAAAACAAAGGATTAACCAGACCTGGATGAGCTGCTTGTGAGCAGCTTGCTTAGGTCTGCATGAATCATTCACCAACAGCTCCAAAGGCTGCATGTGTGCCACCTGTCTCTGGCCTTGCTTCATGCTGAAGAATAGGGTCCCACCAGTTCAGACCTTGAGCTGCTTGTGAGCAGCTTACCCAGACCTGCCTATCAGGAATATTCTAGACCTTTGAGCTGCTTGTGAGCAGCTTAAGGCCTTTGAGATACTTGTGAGCAGCTTAAGGCCTTCGAGCTACTTGTGAGCAGCTTAAGGCCTTTGAGCTACTTGTGAGCTGCTTGTGAGCAGGTTAAGGCCTTTGTGAGTAGGTTAAGGCCTTTGAGCTACTTGTGAGCTGCTTGTGAGCAGTTTAAGGCCTTTGAGCTACTTGTGAGCAGCTTAAGGCCCCCTCATTGCTCATTGAAGGCTTTAACGATGCTCTTAAAGCAGTGGGCCTTTCATCAATTGGGCCTGAACTTGTTGGTAAATCATAGGCCTTTGCCAAATGTAAGCCTTCTGAGCTCAAGCCTGGTGAGAAAACCAAAACTTCTACCAATTTGGGCCTATTTCTTAGGCCTTTGTTACTTCTAGGAATTTGAGTTAGGCCTAAACGAAATACTCAGGCCTAGTGGACTGATTCAAACCTTAGGCCTTTGACTGATTTAGGCTTATATGGAAGGCCCATCATTTCTTAAGAACCGGCCCTAATTCGTGGGCAACTGATTGTAAGGTCTTTCAAGGCTAGGGTCTCGACCCTCGAGGCTACCTTTTAACCCGTAAATTCATTTCCTGATTTTTGGCCAAAAATAAGTGTAAACAAGAGCCGAACAATCGAGCACTTCATTTCCCATTGTTCCTCAATGCTATACCACAGTAACAACACCACCATATATCTAGACGAGGCTTGCACCATCGTTAAATTGCAACCACAGATTATGTTAGTGCATTAATGCATGCGCTGCGGGTGAGAGTTACGGACATTAATTTGTAACGCACCATTGTTCACTTTTACGAGGTGATCAATAGTCAAGTAGGAGCAATGACCTTGGAAAAGTAGCCAGTAAAAGAAATTCAACAAAATAAAAAGTGAAAATGTTAACTGAATCAACTATTCAAATTAAACCATTAAACGCAATTCCATTGTCAAAACCCGCATCAATCTTTACTGCAAATGAAACTGCATATATATATGATAAGTACAAGCTAACCTGATAAGGTGATCAGCTCTGCCATAAAGCTCAGCTAGACCTATAGCACAGCTAAGAGCTCCCTCCATGGATAAACGTTTATACCTCGAATATTCCGGGTGATAAGGCTTACAAACAATTGAAT
Source organism: Rhododendron ovatum (assembly GCA_019656835.1). Classification (NCBI taxonomy): domain Eukaryota; kingdom Viridiplantae; phylum Streptophyta; class Magnoliopsida; order Ericales; family Ericaceae; genus Rhododendron; species Rhododendron ovatum. The sequence continues at coordinate 39,677,732 of CM033796.1, read as the reverse complement.
AAACCCAAAACCAAACAGGGTGCCAACTCCTAAGCGCCCTGTGGGGATCTTACGACCCAAAACCCTAGTGCGCTTACTCTATTCTCCACAAATTTTACTGACTTAGGCATCGGAGGGGTGTTGGCAATACACTTTTTGGTAATAATGAGTTAATTTGCGGTGGGACCTGCACAATATCCACCAATCACAATTAAGATAATGTTCACCCTCTAAATCATTCTAAAAAAAAGTGGAATAAACACTAATGCGCTAGCTTTGAAACAAATAGAGCAAACCCAGCTAGTTTGTGCCTTTCAGCCTCCCGTATTGTTTCTACTTGAAGCTGTAGCACCATCAGGTGTTTTGTCTTTATAAACTTTCCAGTTCCATATTAAATATGTTTAACCTCATCGAGCGAAATTAGGATAATGATTAAAGATAAAGATAATGAGTGGATAAAGATAGAAAGAGAAATGATAATAATGATTACAAATAGACGTAATAAGTGAAGAGGAAAATGAGCGTAATGATTGAAAATAAAGACAATTAATGTTTTTTGAGTTGGAAATTTTTTTTCTCAAAATGTAACAAAGCAATGAATTTTGAGAGATTAGAAACTGAACGAGCCAAATTCTAACTTGTTCATATTCCTCACTCAGCTCCATCTCTGCAGCAACAAAGCTAATAACACAGAATGCTGCTTGAACCTCAACTCCTATTCAATCAAATTCACAGCAAGAATTTCGTTCCGATAGAAGCAATACTACCATCATTGCTTGACAACTGAAAATACACAGGCAAAGGCAAACAAAGAATGAATGCCTCATGAACTACTTTGAGAATTGAGACTAGCTAATAAAGCATTTTCTTAACCACCACAAAACGATTACTAAAACAACTACGCAAGAACATGAATACGAGAAGACTGAAACAGCCAATTTACACCCAGTTCAGTACCATTACAAAGAGCAAACAAAAGATAAGACTCCGATCTACATCTGCCTTCTTCAAGTAAAACTACCGAGAGTTAATTGCTACCCAACAAGTACGAGAACAACATTGATACCAACATAAGACGTTTACACAGAGGCTAGTCGGAACAGGAGATAAACTAAGAAACAGGTCCAAGAAAGTCACCCTCCAAGCTAACCACCGCCTGAAACTCCCTCTCGACCTCTATATACTTTGTCCCAATCACACTGAAGCGCACCACCACGTCTTTCTCAATCTTGGACAGCTTGTCATTCATGAAGATAGGATTTTCCCCGGGCACGTACTTATAATCAGACATTTTCTGATTAGAGAGGTATATGTTCTCAATGGGCCCACTCCTCAAGAAAACTCCATGCTTCAAGATCTTGTGAACGACTCCTTCTAAGATCTCTCCTCTGAGAGGCTTGAAAGTGATGCAGCTGAAAAGCACTGGAAACAGTACGTCCCCTGTGTGCTGTCTCACCTTTCCTTCCCCGATGTGGTCCAGTGTGGTTACTGCAAGAAAGTAACCTAGATCTTTTGTTGCCTTCTTTGTGGAGAAGTCGTCCAAGAGGCGAATTATTATAGACTTTTGCAGCATCAGCCCTTTCGTGTCAAGGCTTTCAGCTGGAATTATGACGTTCCATGGCAGCTGTACCTTAAGAAACATGCTTCTAGTGTCTGCCTGTGAAGAAGATCAAACAGATGTAGTTTCAACTTTCAAGTAGATGACTTATTTTCATCGGTAATAATATCGTGTACTATAATTTGAACTCTTTTTGCTGGAAACCTCCACATAAACAGGAAGTACAAAGCACCCAATGAGCTTCTCAGGAGTTGCTACTATGGAAAAAGATGGGCCGGTTAGGCAGACCATGAAGGAAGACCAATTTCATGTAGACATCTTACAAAGCAAATGCTTTACATACATATGCCATTACAACTAATTCTCTAAGCTAGTTTGTCAGGAATTCGGCAGTCGAGTGTGTGTGTACAGCCCAGGTGACTGAAACAGATGAGAGCAAAGCAATTGTTTGACCCCCTTAGGGTCGAGAAATTCATCAGGTTAAGAGAGAGGCAAAGTTTCAACAAGAAAGTGCTACTTGAATGATAGAGCAACAAAATATATCCAAAGAGGCAAGAGAAAAGCTCAAAAGCCAAGGCAATTAGCTACTTGAATGATAGTGGTGAAACTGCTTTTAGCAACTCTAAGGAGTCTTCATCACAAAAGGGACCTAAGGACTCTACTGTGTAAGCAGCCTCAAAATTTAGCATGATATAATGAGATACACCGAGTGTGCTGAGAGTCTAAAATTCAAAAATATAGGGAGGAGCGTACTAGAAACATTAGAGAAAAAAGAGAAAGCTCTTGGGAAACTGTGACTCAAAAACAATTGTTGTAATGCAACTTAGGAGATTAGACTTAGAAGGAAACCCTTACTAACAGAGTTGAAGCTGTAAAGGGGACAAAAGTAAAGAGGATCGAGAATAAAAAACAAGCAGACTATAGAGTTTATGATTTAGCAAGGGAGTTGACTGAGGCTTAACACTCCCTAAAAAATTGCATAGCAGCACTAAGAGGATACTGAGATTTTGACAAGGCCAGCATTCACAAGAAACAATATCGAAAAATGTTCTTGCGATGTTTTTGTATCTTGATTTACTTGATATATACCGTCGAGCTTTAAGCATATGGTCGGCTCTTGGTTTGTGGGATAGCTTTAGCTCAACAAAAAAACACCCCATAGGATCGTTGTATCTAGGGAGAAGAGCGCCATTCAACCCAGTGCACAAAGAAATGTTTCTTCTCTAGGGAAGGATCGACGCACAGCTAATAGAAGAAACATCCCATTCTGCACCAAGTTAAATGATGCTCTACTCCCAAATCCCAATATACAACAATACTCCAGAGAGCCTCCGTGCAGCCAAAGCTGACTCTACGAGCCAAGGACCGCTCGTATGCTTAGAGTACTCAAAAGATATATCTGAAATAAATCAAAGCAAATCAATGAATTAATACGTATTGTCGCTGAAATTTTAAGCGAACAAGATCACATTGTTCCTCGATGCTATACCACAGTGACCACACTATCATACATATAGACAAGGCTTGCATCAACATTAAATCGCAACAATAAATTATGTTAGAGAATGCTTTGCGCACATATGTTCACCTGAAGAGGTGATCAACAGTCAAGCAGGAGCAATGACCTTGAAATAGTAGCCAGCAAAAGAAATTCAACCAAAAAAAAAATTGAAAATGTAATCATCAAACGCAACAAAATCAAACGCCATTGTCAAAACCCACAACAATCTTTACTGCAAATGAAACTGCATATATGCCAAAAACCCTAGAAAACCTGATAGCCCATTTCTACTACCTGCTCCAAGGGCAACAAATCAGATGCAACATGCAGCCTTAAAAGTTGGAACAAAAACACTCAAGAGTATAGCAAGAGAGAGAGGTGGACCAGCTCAAGATATGATGGTGGATAAATAATAAAAACACCTAATAAACGAGCTTTGAAACAAAATAGGGCAAACCCAGCTTTATGGTATGCCCAAGTTACTCCTGCGAAGCTAAATAACTGGGACCCATAACTTTTATTTTGAATAAATCAAGAACCTAATCCCGTAGAAAATAGTTCGGAACTTCAAATGAGCTAATGGGGTGAAAACATCACAAACACCCAGAGAGAGATATGAGAGAGAGAGAGAGAGAGAGAGAGAGAGAGGGGGGAACTTACCGGTGTATGGCGTGGTGCTGAAGAGTGGTCGCCGGAGTGAAGGGGAGAGAGAGAGAGAGAAAGGAAAATTTTGAGGATTTTTTTGGGCAGATTGATTTGGTTGATTTGGGGGTGGGGTAAAATTCGGATTCCAAGAATGAAAAGAAGCAACGACGACGTTTTCACTCAAGACCCTCCCCTCTAAAACGAAAACACTACAGTCACCGACCGGGAGGGTCGGTGACCAGCCACCAACCCTGTGTGGGGTCCACTCCAGGCCCCGTACAAATGATTCGAGCCGCTCAATAATTTAAAAAAAAAAACTGAGTGGGATACGTGTGAAATAAGCTCAATCCGATGTGTGTATGTGCTCGATCCGAGCTGTTCCAAAATCAGATGATCCGAGCCGTTCAAAAATGAAAGTTTGGAACGAGTACGTAAACACATCGGATTGAGCTTATTTCTCATGCAGCCCACTCGGTTTTTTTTTTTTTAAATTATTGAGCGGCTCGGATCATTCGTGCGGAGCCCGGAGTGGACCCCACATGCGGTCAGTGACTGTACCACGGCTGCTTCTAAAACTATGACCACCGTACTCGTTTGGGTTTGCTAACCACACAAGAGTGGCATCACAAGAGTATAGATTGGTTGAAAATCACAGACAATGGGTCCGGTGATGCATGGGCAACCGTCCTGTCCGGCGTACTTCCAACCGGTCCGGTCCACTTTTGGACCATTTGTGGGTCTTTCTTGACAATAATCGGAATCGTTCATATTTTAGAGCTCATCAAGAATATTGACCACGCCAAAAAATCACGTTAATCTATGATTCGATATAATTTCTAAATGCATTAAGTTTAGACAGTTAGGTGATGCTCTCGAAAGTGGCAATCATTACGCGTTACTGTCGTCTCACCCTTACTGTATATCAAATGCATACCAAAAATAACTTCGACAATATCTTCAAATTGCGGGAAGTGTCCTAAACCCCAGGGAGGTGTGTATAATTTACAGGAAAACAATCCTTTCTTGCTATGTCGATGATTTTGTTTGCCAGTGCCGCAAACAACCATCCCAAAATGGAGTAACAATTATGCTGGAATGGGGCCTGCCAATGCCTGTCTACATGCCCCAATCACGGCAAGGCCTAATTCTGCTCTTACATATGGGTCGGGTCGTAAGAAAATGATCTTGATCAAATGTCGGCCCTGATTCGCACATAAAGATTTCACCAAGCAGAAAGAATTCCAATCTTAAGAAGTTAGCAAAGGCCATACTAGATTTGTAGCCTCAAATTGCAAGACACTGTGTAAACTGACCCCTCTTTTCGAACAACAGACCTTTCATAACATGAAAAAACCCAAACTACAAGCTACTAGTTCAAGCCTAGGTCTTCAACTGTATACAGAACTTCACCCTCTTCTACACAAAAATCAAAAACTTATAATCCTCCCGGCAACAAGTTTGTCTATCAACACCAGATTACACTGTCGGAAAAATCAGTTTGCACTCCCCACCACCACCTGTAAAACATAAAACTACAACAAAAAAACAAAAGTTTGCACTGATAATGAAAAACTTCACGAATCCAACTCATCAGATCCGGGTAAGGAAACTGGCCCAAGGCAATCGCCTTCTAAACTGGCAAGGACAAAGAACTCTCTTTCTGCGTCCCAGTGTTTCTTTCTCCAACTCACGGCAAAGACTACGAATTGGATGACCACACCAGTCTCTATCCTCGCGAGATCATCGTTCATAAACACCTCTTGAGTTTTCAGTCGGACGTAGTGGAAATTCGGCATCTTTGTAGCCGATAGATAGACGAATTGCATGGGCCCGCATCTCAGGAAGACCCCCCTATTATATAACTTGTGAACGACTCCTCGCATGACATCTCCTTTGACAGGTAGGAACGTACGGCAAAAGAAGGCTACTGGATAGAAGATGTCGCTTGATTCCTCTTCATACTCAACATTGCCTATGCTCGTCAATTTGGTTATGGCAAGGAAGTAACCGTGCTCCTTGGTGGACTTCAAGAGTAGCAATTCTTTTAAGAGGCAGGTTACAACTGAACTGTGGGCCACCGATCCATTTCCATCTAGGCTATTGATTGGAAAACCCACACGCCCACTAAATTCAAGTTCACGGAACATAGTCGTTTACTGAACAAAAAGATCAAACGGATAGAAACACGATGAATAGCATCTCAAGACCAAACAGAGAAGCCAAAGTGCTAAAATGAATCATTGGCTATAAACTGAAGAAGAAAATACCTGCCTAAAAAGTGAGTTGTAGCAGGTCATATACGTAGGGAAATATGCTACGTGGAATACAAATTGTACCTGTACAAAGAAGTACGAACTGTAACGAGAACGTGGTATGTCACAAAATCGGGCATACTTCATTCAACTCGATAACATCCAACAAGACAAAATCGTAATTCTCAATTTATTCATGCACAACACATTTCTGGGAGAACAATAACCCACTCAAATTCTCTCTTGCTAAGACTGCACTCTCTCTGAATTCCAAGTTTCTTACAGTCCACTATTTCGAAAGACTTTTGAGCTATTGTATTCACCATCTTGGAAATGAGGTGACCCATTAACCATGCATTGGAATGTGTGTTCCAAAACTTGATTTTTTCGCAAGGGTATTAGGTTTCCCTGGTGACACTTGTAGGGATTTTTTTGGACCATACAGACAGGGATTGGCATTGCAAGGTTGCTACAGGGTTCCTACAAGCTTGCTACAAGCTTACAACTCAAGTGACAGATTACTAATCATCTCAAGATTACAGGAGCAAAGAATGGAGAGGGATAAATCATCAGCCAGTTGACTCAACATGTTGTCATGGCCTAAGTCACAAGTTCGCCGAGGGGGTGCAAGTGTGGCAATGAGAGCAAGGGCATGAGAGCATTAAATTTTAAAGGGCCTAGGATTGAGAGTGCCTTGAGTGTGTTAATATTTCACTAGATATAACAATTAATTTCAATAAGGCTAGTAAATAGATAAGAGTTTCATGAGCAATTTTGTGTTAAACATGTGACTCTCTGTTCAAATGTTATCCACATCGAAAAAGAATAGCACTAGCAGTGCTTAAACATTCTAAGTTGAGTTAAATCAGAGGCGGGGCATTCATTGTTATCAACTAAGTTGAGGTTAAACCTCCACATTTATCCACTAAAATAAGTATTCATCAAGTTTTCTAGCGCGAAATTAAAACTCTAAATGAATACTATGAATATTCTAGCATTGTGGGCAGTGCAGAACCTAGGTTAACCCAGGACTACCACGACCAGTTCATATGGGATTTGACTTTCGACAGTTGTGCGTTGGCTAGAGCTTATCCATGTGTAGCATAATCAGATTCAGTGCATATACCGGTGGGTGAATAACACGAGATCCGCTCCTGGCAAAATTGGAATCGCAAATTCACGCTATTTCTTTGAGATTTCGACAATTCGCAGTTTAAGCAAGTGAATTACCCAACACCCGTTAATTATGACAACTAAGGTCATGGCTATCTAAGTCCACTCATCTATATACCAAGCCTAAGTAAGTGAAAAATGTAAGAGAATCACCCCGTTTAAAATCGGCATTAAGCTATGAAAAAAATTATGGACGTAACTCACAAGATCTCTCAAAATGGAGCTATTATGAGGTCCACATAACAAGGTTATTCTATGACTGAAGATTTTTCCTTATGAGTATTTCACAAATGTTCAGTAAAGACACTAAGGCCGAACCCAACATATCCATTACCGGATTCTTTGGAGCCGTAGTTTGAGAAAAGATCCATAAATACTAACTGAAAACATATCTTTGTTGATTGAGGGAGTACATTTGGAAAATAAATGAGGAGGCCCCAACCCTAACCATATCTGAAAACAAGCATTTGTATTCCACTGAAGGAGGACCATACACTGTATGGGCCAACTATAAATCATACCATGAAATTTTGTTTCCATGATCAAGCACGATGAGATAACACTAAACATAAACATCCATCACTAACACCAAAAGAGCACATAGCATATAAACAAAAGTTTCTACCTTTGTGCATCAAACTCAATAATCATTCATAAAGTGCCACATTATACTTTTACAAATGACCCCAACTGGTTTTCGTACTTTGAAAGTTGTGCAAGATAGAGTATCCTTATCAATTCCATCAAACATCTAGCTCTATGTATTTCTCCAGAACTTTTTTCCACGATAAAACTCAAACCTCACAAACTCTAATCAGAAAAACAAGACCACAATACTATAACAACCCCAAGTATTCCATTCTAGTCCAGAACTTTTTTCTCAATGGCTTATACCATTCATTACATGCAGGTACTTGTGTAGTTATCAAGAAAAATTGCCCTGCGGATGGTGATCAAAGCCTCGGACTTAGGGGTTGCTCCTCCCTAAGGTCTCAGATTCGACAACTCCTAGGTGCTACCAACTCCTTTGAGGCGAGTCGATGGGGGGCTTTTGCCCCGCACTTAATTGGGCACCTAGTGAGTAGTGATAAGTTCCCAAGACTAGTCAAGGTGCACATACTCTGGCCGATCACCTGGGTTATCCAAAAAATAGAACTAAGAAAGAAAACTTGCCCTGCAGAATACATAGTGCAGTCACTGCACACCTTGAGGGCAATAATCTGTTCTGGGTAGCCTCTAAACCGATCCATATGGAATAACATGTTCCCTGGTGGATCTACAACATAACATCTGATGGGGTGAAGTTTAATCCTTAACAGGATATAGTAAAGATTTATAATTTCCACTTTTATCAACATTTGAAAAACTACAATTCAGCCAAAAACTTGTCGTAAAAGATTAAATCCACAGTGGAGATAGAATCAGGGAAAGTATTTCCACAGCAGAATGGCAATCTGTTTCAGTTGATAGGAAGGTAAGGTTATCCAAACATGACATAACCGAGACCAAAACCATACGCATATAGATATATGCATCCATGAATTATCAAATCACATTCCCAAGAAAAAGCAAAAACGAAACTTATGATCAAAACCAGCCGAAACCCATTATTTTAACAAGATGTAGAAATTGCATGCACACTTTACTTATGCATGTGTGTGCGCGTGATTAGTAATACAGACAGAGAGCATTATTAGCGAGAGTCTACCTGAAAACAAGAAGCCCTAGAGGTGAGCAAATTGGGAAATTTGGGAATGACCACTCTAGTGGGACCGGAGAAGAGAGAGAGAGATGGTCTGTTGACTCTGTTCCCTCTTACTATATGGAACGAGAAATTTTTCAGTGCGGAGCGGGTACCAAGTGGTGCCCGCTCAGTGCATCTGGGCCGTTTATTTTGATGTTGGACGGTTTGGATTTGGAGATGTAAAAATGAGAGAGAGTGTGGGGGTGAAAAAAGAAAGTGTTTCAATTTGGACCATCCAATACACTTCAAGACAACTTGAATGTGTCCACTCGGGCACTGAAAAATTTCTCATATGCAACGGTTGATGGATCCTCTTTTTCTAATATTTTTATTTTTAATTATACAAGACGTAATTCTTTTATAATACATTATTTTTAATTTAAAAATAAATATTCATTTAAAAAATAATTTCTTATTTTCCTTATAGAATCGGGCCTGAGGTCCTTTTTTTTTTTTTGGTACGTCAGAAATTTTGCCAGAGATCTGTTTGGCCTAAGATTCATATTGGTGTTTTTGCATTTTTTCCTCATTTTTTTTTATCAAATTATGTGATAAATATTTGAAAATTTCAAAGCAACTGTCTTTTTAACACCGTTATGTTGTTTTATTCGGAATTTTTTTCAACTTGGGTCGATAATTTAATATTTGTTTCAATCTTTCTTATACAAATAAATAGTGATTAATTGTAAAATAATTAACCAAAAAAATCCATTAAAAACTAAATAATTCTCATTATTTTAAAAAATAATTAACTTAAGATTTGTTTGGAACTTATTAAAAAAAATTCTCTTATTTTATTTGAAAGAAAGCAGAGAGAAAAATAATAAAACGAGTAATTAAGCACAATAAATTTTTCCTCAAACACTCTTGCAGTCTTGCTTAAAATTCTATTTTCCTTTAAACTCTCTAGAGGAAAAGTTCAAAGGAACCGTCGTCCAATTTTATCTCTAAAAAATTGTTAGGAAGTCCACTATAGCATATTTGTAACCCACTAAATCCACTTCTAAATTTCATAACCCCTCTAATCCACTAATTAGGTTTTGGTGAGACCTTAAGTCCAATTCAATTAAACAAGGAATTAGTTCAGGACCAAAATATCCTTGCCTTTAAAAATTGTTAATCTTATATATCTTACTCCTATAAAATCTCCCATATCCCACTCCTATAAAATCTTCCATATTTATGTTGTTCAAAAGGGAAACAGAGTCCAAACGAGAGAGAGAGAGAGAGAGAAGATTACCCTTTTCATTCAAATCCCATATTTTTAGCCCATTATCCATTCTATGTTTGAAATCTCAGCAGTTACGTTGGAATAAAGCGACAAAAGATTTTCCTTTTCAGATACACTGTATATAATGTAATTGTACATATATAACGTTATATACTCGTTCATCAGTTCTCATTTAACGTGCGATACTTACATTTTACGTTATATACTCATTCATCGGCTCGCATTTAACGTTATATGAGTTTTTGAAATCTTTTTTTATTATAATACAAGAACATATAACATTCCACGTTTACATCTGAACGTAATATACTTGTTCGGTAGTTCACATTTAACGTGAGATACTTACGTTTTACGTTATATACTCATTCATCAGCTCGCATTTAACGTTATATACTCATTCACTCATGACAGAAGACCACATATAACGATATTAAGGATGCAAACCTAAAATGATTTTGGTTGTTTAGGTTTAACCTTATATAATGTCAATATAACGTTATTGTACATGTATAACGTTATATAACGTTATGTACTCGTTCATCAGTTCACAGTTAATGTGAGATACTTACATTTTACGTTATATATTCATTCATCAGCTCGCATTTTAACATTATATACAATGCAGTATCAAATCTTAACACGCCATCAATTTCAATTTATCCAAAATGTACGACCTAAGTCAGTAGGCAAGTCAAAACTTGTTCAAAATGAAACATCATTAATGTTCGAACCATCGAAAACAAAGTTTGTTCAAACCCCCACAAAAAATAAAAAATAAAAATAAAAATTGTCCCAGTGACACCATCTCAGTCCTTCTCTATCACCATCTCATCAGTTCATCCGTGCTGGAGGATCTATCCTTGCTATCGGCGGGACATTATATGTTCGTTCCACAGGTACCAACTTTTTATCTTTCTGATTTGGTTTTCTCATTCCTGCAAAGATACACAGAGTTAAACATATGCAAATATATATAACCTAAACACTAGCATGGTAATAAAAGTAGATTCAAGAATAATGTATAATCTAAACACTAGCATTCAAATATAGTCGTATATGTTACCATAATCATAAATAACAGTAGACAATCTTATATGAATTGGTCCGCACAGCAGCCCTTAAAAAAATTGAATATATAACCATATATGTTACCTAACAGCAGTTAAACAAAAGTACAAAAACATTCCAAAACTAGCAAGACATTAATAAAACACATAACATTATATATAATATATATAACCATATATATTTAAGGTGAAAACATGATATATAACCTTCCGCAAGTCTACTGATCATATATAACATTTTATCAAAACTAATATGAAACATGTAATATTTGTATGTTGTTGCAATACAATGAAAATGATACGGTATATCATATATAACCATATATATTTATGTTATTGAATTGGTCCGCGCAGCGGTTTATAGACCTGAATATATAACCATATATAAACTTATAAAATAGTCACATATAATGTTATATATTATTAACTGTCCAATTGTGCTTTACTAATGAGATCCTATATATATACCTTGAACTGTACTCAGTTACCAACATTGATATAACCATATATACTATCAATCGAATTCCTAACTTAATTCAACCATATCATACCAGATCAAAGATTGATATAACCATGATCAAAGATTGATATAACTATATATACTCACAATCAACACCTTATCTTAACTTAATCAATACCTAACCGATTAGAGTTTAATATATCTATATCTACTCGCAATCAAAACCCTAATTTAACTGAGCCAAACCATTTATATAACCATATATACGATGAGAAATATAATCTACTCAGAACAGGGTCTCAGAGCGACGGATACCAATCATAAATTTTTCCTAGGATGCTGTGTATAAAACCCTCAATCACATGGCAAATAACTTAGGTTTATAACCATATATACGAAGACAAACATACATGGTGTATCGATTGCGTTGTAGGATCTGACGAAGGCGATGGAAAAACGAAGGCGAAGAACGGCGACTAGCACTGAAACGAAGGCGACTAGATCTGATGAAGGCGAAGAACGGCGTCCGACTGAAACGAGGGCGAATCAAAAGCGACCAGCACAACGGAGACGAACGTGGGTGAACAGGTGCGATCGTTGGTGAACGATCGCGACTGACGAAGGAGGGCGACGATGAAGGAGGGCTGATGATGACGAAGAAGGACCGGCGACGAAGAAGCCCGACGACGATGAAGGGCTCTCAGTCTGGTTCGTTGGGTCAATGGCTTTTTTTTTTCCTCTCTCTGTGGTTCATTTTGGAAATGGGGGAGGGGGGGAAGGGGGAGAGGATGGACGGGTTTTGTAATGGGAGTAAATGAATATATTTGACATGGAGGAAAATACGGAGATTGAGAAAAAAACGGGGCAAATTTTTTTTTTTAAAAGGAGGGGTATATTAGACTAATCAGCATTATGATATCTTTACTAATAGGTTAGTGAACTTAGGAGGTTACAGAATTTAGAAGTGGACTTAGTGGATTTGGAAAGTGATATAGTGGACTTAAGAAAAATTCTCCCATTTATCTCGGTCGGTGCGTTCTGCGCATACACGCGTAACATATCACTCTCCAGCCTCGTTAAGATATAGTGCGCACCACACGGGGAGCTAGACCAAGAGGGAAGGAGGATAATCTGAACTTTTTCCGCACAAAGCTTCAAAATTTCTTGCAGGTGTTCTCTCTCTCTCGCTCTCTCTCTCTCTAAATGACACTTCAAGTCTACCCAGCAACAACCACCTTCATAGACTCCCTCCACAGCTCAGTCTCCAAGCTCCATGTCACCTCACGCCTGCGGTTCTTCAGGTCCAGTTCCTCCGCTCCTTCTAATAATCAAAACCTAACATCACACTCAAACCCACATAGATACCCACTAGGAGAGTCCAATTCTTTGAGAAAAACCAAGGGTACAAGATGGGTTTTTTATGCATATTCATCTGCTAATAGTAGTTGGTTAGATAAATGGAATGAAACCCAGAAAGAAAATAAGCCCAAACCGCCTCAACCGGTACTGAGTTATCGAAATAGTGGCAATGCTTCAAATTTAGGTCCTGTAAGGATTACTTGTGGCGCGGTGAGTGGCGGTGGTGGTGGAAGTACAATGGAGAAGATTGTGGAGAAATTGAAGAAATTTGGGTATGTAGATGATGTGAAAGAGAGGAATGAAGAGGTGGCGCGGAGAGTAATAGAGAAAGGGTCTGTTGAGGACATATTTTATGTTGAGGAAGGTATGTTGCCGAATGCGCGTGGTGGGTTTTCAGAAGAACAGCCATTTGGGGAAGAAAACTTGTTTGGAAGCAATAATAAAGGGGCGGTGAGGTTTCCTTGGGAGGATGTGATGGAAGAGGAAAAGGAGAAGAAGGATTCAGTGAGGCTTAAGAGTAGGACTTCGTTAGCTGAATTGACTCTTCCGGAGACAGAGCTCAGGAGGCTGAAGAACTTAGCCCTTCGCACCAAGAACAAGACGAAGATTGGCAGTGGTGGCGTCACTCAAGCAGTGGTGGATTTGATTCATGAGAAGTGGACGTCAACTGAGATTGTGAGATTGAAAATTGAGGGCGCGCCTGCACTTAATATGAAGCGGATGCATGAGATATTGGAGGTTAGCTTTTTTGATCCTGGTTGCAACTCTATTTCCTGTTATTCTTTTGCCTTAGATGTCCAACAAGTGTTCATGCTTTTTTAGTGCTTATTCATGCATCCAATGCTTCAAACCTGATGACAAAGTATGGAGTTTCTTTTCAATCTGTCTCTGAAAATCAAAAAAGGAACTTGATTTCTATCCTCTCAATTTGAGGACGCTTCAATATCATTGCTGAGACTTTGACTACTTCACTTCATATAGGACCTCGTGAACTTGTCTCAATTCAAATGCATCTGCTTTTTATCTCAATTCCCATCTGCGAAAACCCTTTTCTACTTGTCAGTATTCAACATGGTCTGTTAAGACTCACTTGTTAGATAATATAGTGGTTCAACGAACAGTGTTCTCCCTGGAAGACATCTAACTTATAAGTAAAGAAGAAATGAGCAACTTCTAGTGTTTTGAAACTTTAGGCTTTCAGGTATATCACCCATTTCTGCAAATGTGGTGGTCAGGTAACGAAAATATGCCCTTGTTCATTTTAAGGTCAAAAAATACCACGGGTCAACTAAGAGATCGAAATATATTTTGTCTTGTGGTCCAGTTGTGAAGTCTTCTGTCATTTCTTCTAATCTACTACACATAAATTTATGAGAGGCCAGTAATTCATGTTACTTCTGCTTTCTTAATTCAAAAGAACCAGAGTTTCCCATAGTATTACACCATTGAAAGGTTTGTTTTGTCATATATTCCACTAAATTGTGGTTCCATTCATTTCATGCTACCTTTTCCTTCACTTTCAGAGAAAAACTGGTGGCTTGGTGATTTGGAGGTCTGGCACTTCTATTTCTTTGTACAGAGGTGTGAGTTATTTGGCTCCTTCAGTGAGATCAAACAAAAAAACATGGAACAGAAATGATATTTCACGTAATTCCTTAACAACTATTGATAACAATATAGACTATTCAGAATCCAGTCCTATTTATGATGTCCATGCACCTCGAGGAGACTCAGGGAGCACTCTTGAGGAGAAAAAAAGCCCAGAATTATCACAGGAAGTGGAATATGAAGATGAAGTTGACAAGCTGTTAGAAAGTTTGGGGCCTAGATACACTGATTGGCCAGGAGATGATCCACTCCCCGTCGATGCAGATTTACTCCCTGGAATTGTTCCTGGTTATGAACCTCCCTTCAGAATTCTTCCTTATGGGGTGAGATCTACACTCTCAGTAAAGGATGCTACATCTTTAAGAAGGCTTGCCAGAGTTCTCCCTCCGCACTTTGCTTTAGGTATTCCTCTTCATCCATGTTACTCAATTTTCATTTTTCTCCCTTTAATTGGTTTTTTGTTTTCTAGAGGTTATCTGAATAGTAACATAAAATCCTGTATATCCAGGTAGAAGCAGGCAGCACCAAGGATTGGCGTCTGCCATGATCAAGTTATGGGAAAGAAGTAAGATTGCAAAGGTTGCCCTTAAACGTGGTGTACAGCTAACTACAAGCGAGAGAATGGCTGAAGAAATTAAGGTAGTAGAACGAAGAAAGAAAAACTTGACTTGATCTCAAGATTTGTTTTACTTGTCTAACCTTCCAACTCATTCTATTTACCTCATAAATTGTGATTAGTGTCTTGATTACCTGTTTATATGCACTTGATTTTGTAAATTTCTGTATTAAGCGATATCCGAACCTGAAATGTACAGCTTTAAAGAATAGGGGGTAGTCTTCTTTTTTTTTTTTGTGTAAAATGGCTGCCCAGTGGCCCCAGTCTCTGTATAATGTTTAATGTTTAAGAACAAAATCTGGCTCTACATCTCTAGGTTACTTATCAGGATTAGTGTTGTACCTCACACATTCATCCTATATTGCACAAGTGCAATTTTTCATATGATTTGCCATCGCCTGTTATCTGAAGATTCTGAATTAATTGAACGTATTTATGTAATGTCACACCATTGTACCACTTTTTATGTGTCTTTTCCCTCTTTTCATTGAACCCACTATGCCTGTGACTCGCTTTTGTTAAGTGATACACCGGCTTGCACTACAGATGATGTCAGTTGACCTCAGACTTGTGTGCCAGCTAGGATTTCTGTTAGTGATTTTCTGTTAATGTAATCGTGCAGTTAGTTGAGGTTTCTGTTAGTACAATCGTGCAGTTAGTTGAGAATTAACAACTACTGATCTCTGTATATAAAGTAGAGCTAGGGCTTCCTTTCATTGTATTCAGAATTCAGAAATCATTGATTTGTTAAAATGTGAAATGAGAGTTCAGTTTACAAAAGTTCTTATGGTATCAGAGCCCCAAAGACGCGAGTCATGAAACCCTACCTGTTTTGGGTACCGGATTCAAGAGATTCCTTCAAAATTCAGCCTTTTGAGTGCTTCCAGATCATCAATGGCATCATTGTCTCCCATCAAATTCTTCATCAGGGGCCCTATCATCAGGGGCTATATCCCCTTCTGTCTTCTACTAGACCTGTTGCTACAGCTTTGCTGACCTCTGGCTCTTCCGCTGCACTTTGGCATCAGAGACTTGGTCACCCTCATGCTGGTTTACTTCAAATTGGCTCCAAACAGTATAATCTTTCCATTTCCCCCACTAGCTTTACCTGCTACCCTTGTAATAAAGCAAAGAGTCACAAATTGCTCTTTTCTCTTTCTACATTTCACACTACACCACCTTTTGAGTTGCTTCATATGGATGTGTGGGGACCATCTCCTGTTCCTTGCTTCTCTGGTTATAAATACTATATGCTACTAGTTGATGATTTTACGAAATATTGTTGGTTGTTTCCTCTTAAACTCGAATCAGAAGTTACTGCTTACATTCAGGCCTTTAAAGTTTTTGTAACTAATCACTTCTCTCCGTCTATTAAGACTGTAAGGTCTGATAATGGGGGAGAATTTCTTAGTAAACTCATGTATTCTTTCTTTGCTCAATTTGGCATTGTTCATGAGACTTCTTGCCCTCATACCCCAGAGCAAAATGGGGTGGCAGAATGCAAACATAGACATATTATTGAAACTGCAATTACTTTACTTCAACAGGCCAATCTTCCTGATAATTTCTGGCTTGAAGCAATTACTGCTGCTCTGTATCTGATCAATCATTTACCAAACTCCTCTATTCACTTCCAAGTTCCATTTCATCTTCTTTACAAAACTAGTCCTGATTATGCTCTTCTTAAACCTTTTGGGTGTTGTTGTTTTCCTTGGCTAAGGCCATATGCCTCTAACAAGCTTGTTCCTTGGTCTACTCCATGCATATTTCTAGGCTACCGTGCACACACCAAAGGGTATCGATGCTTGGATCCCACTACTAATAGAGTATATGTTTCCAGACATGTTAAGTTCTTAGAAACTGACTTTCCTTATCCTAAATTGACTTCATCCTCTCCTTCTGTTCTCCCGTCTTCTGGTATCCCTTCCTTTAGAACAGCATCTTCTATTGTTCCTATTATTTCTTCTTCTCCTCAGACTTCCTTGTCTTCTTCCTTTCCTATGTCACCCCTTGTCTCTTCTCCCGCTTCTTCTCCCACTACTGCTTCTCCAACTGCTGTACCTTTCTGTAGTGATGCACTTCCTTCTCCTTCACATTCTGGTCCTATGAGCTCAGCTTCTGATAGTCCTTCTGTGGTTCCTTCAACTTCTCCAAGGGTTGTCCCTCCTCCTCATTCCATGCACACCAGGTCTAAATCTGGAATTTTTATGCGTAAAATTCCTTTTACTCTTTCTGTTCACTCTCCTCCAGTTTCTTAAAGTTCCTTTTACTCTTTCTTTTAAAGAGGCAATAATTTTTCCTGAATGGCAGGAAGCAATGTCAGACGAATATTCTGCTCTTAGTCAACAAGGTACATGGTCTCTGGTCCCTCTTCCTCCTAATACTCCCACTATAGGTTGCAAGTGGATCTTTAGAATCAAAAGGAATGCTGATGGGACTGTGTCTAGTTGTAAAGCTAGACTTGTAGCTCAGGGTTTTCAGCAAACAGAGGGTATTGATTATAATGCGACCTTTAGTCCTGTTGTTAAACAGCCCACTATCAGACTTGTATTGTCTCTTGCTCTTCATTTTGGCTGGGAAATAAAACAGCTTGATGTCTCCAATGCTTTCTTGCATGGATCCATTCAAGAGAATGTGTATCTCAGACAGCCTCAAGGATATGTCAACCCTCAGTTTCCTCATCATGTGTGTAAACTTCATAAAGCTTTATATGGCCTTAAGCAAGCCCCTAGAGCTTGGTATGACATGCTGTCTAACAGTTTACTCAAAAAGAGGTTTCACAACAGTTTGGCAGACTCTTCCTTGTTCATTCTCTCTCAGGGATCAGACCTTGTGTATGTGTTGGTATATGTTGATGATATTTTGATCACTGGTAACAATCCCTCTTTAGTGGCCCAAATCATTCAGAGTATGGGGTCAGATTTTGCTCTCAAAGATCTTGGTTCTCTTCATTACTTTCTTGACATAGAGGTGTTACCTGTGCCTCAGGGCCTTATGCTCTCCCAAGCTAATTACACTCTTGTTTTGCTTAAGAAGGCAGGCATGACAGATTGCAGACCTTGTGCCTCTCCTTCTTCTCTCAAGCCTATTGCTGTCATCCCTGATGTTCCTTTTTCTAATCCAGAGCTTTATCGAACCTTGGTTGGTTCTCTACAATACTTGACGTTAACTAGACCAGAAATTTCCTTTTCTGTGAGTGCTATGTGCCAACATATGCATACTCCTCTGACAAGCCACTTCACAGCAGTCAAACGAATACTAAGATATCTCAGGCGTACAATTACTCAAGGTCTTCTTTTTACTAAAGGAGCACTGCAGTTTTCTGCATTTTCTGATGCTGGGCAGGTAGTCCTTCTGATAGAAGGTCCACAGGAGGGTACTGTGAGTATAGGGCTGTAAATAAACTGAGCCATTCGCGAACTGTTCGAGGCTCGGTTCGGTAAGAGCTCGTTCAAGTTCGATTCGTCTGCTAAACGAACTGAACCTGAGCCTCAATTCTAGGCTCGTTCTGTAAATGAGCCGAACCTGAGCCTAATGGTATTCGGCTCGGTTAGGTTTACGAACCTATACTTAAATTTAATTAAGAATTCAATAGGGGTCTGTTTGTAAATGTAAAAAATTTTAAGGTTGTATATATAATTCAATACTTATTTTTCTCCCAAATTCTATACGATCAATAAGAGAGTTTGGGTTCGCTTGAGTTTAATGAGCTGAGCCGAATCAAACCTGAGTCTTGACGAGCTCAATTCGAGCTTAGATTCGGCTCGGCTCGATTCATTTGAGTTTAATGAGCCAAACTCGAGCCAAGATGTTCAAGTTTGAATCGAACCCGAGCCAAATTCGAGCCGAACTCGAGCCAGATTAGTATCTTAACGAACCCAACCGAGCTGAACCCAAGCCTTGAAAAATTTTAACAAGCCGAACTCGAGCCGAACTCATACCTTAACGAACCCGAGCCGAACTTAACAGGGTTCGGCTCGATTCGGTTCGTTTACAGCCCTATGTGTGTATTTTGGTTCAAATCTTGTATCTTGGTCTGCTAAAAAGCAGCCGACTGCAGCTAGATCTTCAACAGAGGCTGAATACAAGGCCTTGGCGAATACAGCAGCTGAGCTTGTTTGGTTAATGCAATTGGTTCAAGATTTACGTTTGCCCTCCCCAGTTCCTCCCCCTTTGCTCTGGTGTGATAGTTTCTGCTATTTCTTTAGCATCAAATCCAGTTTTCCATGCACGAACAAAACATGTTGAGGTTGATTTTCATTTCATCCGAGAGACAGTTCTTCGTCATCAATTGGCCATCAAATATGTTTCTTCTCAGTTTCAGGTGGCAGACATTCTTACCAAGCCACTTTCTATTGGTAGATTTCAGTTTCTCAAGACCAAACTATGCTGTCAAACCTTCCCATATCAGTTTTTAGGGGTGTGTTAAGTGATACACCGGCTTCCACTACAGATGATGTCAGCTGACCTCAGACTTGTGTGCCAGCTAGGATTTCTGTTAGTGATTTTCTGTTAATCTAATCGTGTAGTTAGTTGAGGTTTCTGTTAGTATAATCATGCAGTTAGTTGAGGATTAACAACTACTGATCTCTATATAAAGTAGAGCTAGGGCTTCCTTTCATTGTATTCAGAATTAGAAATCATTGATTTGTTAAAATGTGAAATGAGCGTTCAGTTTACAAAAATTCTTAGCTTTCTTGGTCTGTTTCTCTAGCGCAGCGCTTTGTTTGATGAAAAATTGGGAATTTTTATTACATAGGTACCGGAAAGCAAGGCAAAAATTTTAGTTTTGCTTTCTCTCAGGAATCTGTTTTTTTTTTTTTTTGGTACTCCCATGTGCTGCTTGTCCACTTGCAGAAGCTTTCATGCGTTTAATTCACTACTATTCTATTTGTGCCCACTTTATCGACTGCGTGTTTCGACTTGGACACATAATATTTTGTTGAGAAATAAAAATATTTATCCGATGCAGAAACTGACAGGGGGTATCCTTCTCTCCAGAAACAAGGATTTCTTAGTGTTTTATAGGGGAAAGAATTTTTTGTCACGGGAGGTGGCAGAAGCATTACTTGAAAAAGAGAGATTGGCAAAGACCCTTCAAGATGAAGAGGAGCAAGCACGGTTAAGAGCTACAGCCATGGTGATACCAAAGGTTGAAATAAATGATGAATTTCAAACTGCCGGTTCACTTGAGGAAACATTGGATGCCAGTGCTCGGTGGGGAAAAACAATGGACAATCGTGACAAGGTAAAAGTGATGAGAGAAGCAGAGATGTTAAAGCATGCCAACCTTGTTAGAAAGCTTGAGAGCAAGCTTGCTTTTGTAAGTCCCTTTAAACTCGAGTCTGTTTATACCATCGCTATGAATTTAGCCTGCTTGCTAGTTTTTTTTTTTTTACAGTTTCTAGGCTGTGTTTAAGGTCATGCATTTCGGGAGGGAAAGGGAAAATGGTAGGATAACCAAAATAGTATTTAGCTTCTTTACCAATCAAAACATCTCTGTTAGCTCTTGTCAGCAAAGTATTGAAATTTATCTAACAAGGAATAAGTTAGAAATCATAGCCGATCTTTTTAAAATGTCCAATATATTCTTGTCAACAGGCAATGATACATGACCAAAACAAATTTAAAAATGAATGATAGGGCGTAGTGAAAATCATCTTATAGACATTCTTTGAAGACGTCCGGAGTAGTGAAAATGTGCAAACATATGGTGCCTGTGGGAGTAGTTGGAAACAGTTCACTTTCCAGGTCTCTGTCGCATTATTAAGAGAAACTCTCTTAACAGGCTGAGAGGAAGATCATGAAAGCCGAACGGGCCTTACAAAAGGTAGAGAAGTCTTTAGCACCGTCAGATCGCGCAGCGGACCCAGATAGCATAACTGATGAGGAGAGGTATATGTTTCGCAAGCTTGGTTTGAGGATGAAAGCCTACTTGCTTCTTGGTAACTCTCTCTCTCTCTCTCGGATCACAGCTGTTGGATCTTTCAACTTTTCCATTTCTTCTTTTTTCTTGCCAAATCCTTGATGCAAGTACACCGTAAGGAATTCAGGTATTAAGTGCTAGCGCTTTATTCAGGTAGGCGTGGAGTGTTTGATGGAACAGTGGAGAATATGCACTTGCATTGGAAGTACCGAGAATTGGTTAAGATCATTGTAAATGCCAAGAGCTTTGACGAGGTAAAAAATGTTGCACTGTCACTGGAATCTGAGAGTGGTGGTGCTTTGGTATCGGTCGACAAAATATCCAAAGGGTATGCCGTAATTGTGTTTCGGGGAAAGGACTATCAGCGACCTGCTTTTCTAAGGCCAAAGAATCTTTTGACCAAGCGGAAGGCTTTGGCCCGTTCAATTGAGATCCAAAGGCGTGAGGTATTTCTTCACTTTAATACATTGATAAAAACATGTACTTGTCTGGATATTGAGCTAAAAGCCTAAAACCAGTGTTCCATGTGTTTCGTGGCCGGATCATGACTGCATAGTAACTCAGTAAAATCCTCCAGCAGTTGATTGGTCTATGAGCAGTACCACCAAACGGCCACTACATGGGGCCAGTCTGAGAACCATATTCTCACTGTTTACATGCTTATTTAGTAGAAACTAAGAATAAGCAAAATCTTTTGACATCGTTTGCCTTATTTGCTTATTTAGAAGAGAGAATGTTGCTTGTTGGTTATTTTTAAGCAATAAGCGGATGACCCGGAAAATTAAGAGTCAAGGAAGGGCATGTGAATATTCCTTCAACATGGCATCCTCTCTTCTTCCCCTTCTCCACCACCCCCCCGCTTCACCCCCCCCCCCAAACCCACACACACACACACACACACACACACAGAGGGTGATTTGGCATGCTGGATATGTTTTCTCTATATCTACCCGGTAACTTGCATACGTAACTTCTGTGTTATATGTCCTGATCACAGGCTCTTCTTAATCATATTTCAACTCTGGAAACAAGAGTGGGGAATCTAAGATCTGAAATTGTACGACCTCTTACTTTCTCTAGACTCATCTAATTCGAGTATAGTGTCATTTTTTCAATTTCCCTAATTCTTGTGTCTTTGCTTTTCAATTTTAGGACCAAATCGGTAGTGTAAGGGACTCTGGAGACAAGGAGCTTTATGACAAACTAGATTCTACTTATTTGACAGAAGACGAGGACAATGAGGTCAATATCTCGTTTGGCATTCTGTTTTGTTTCTTGTCTAGCAAGTTGATTTGCAGTTTTTCATAACAAAAATTTTCTTCTCATTTCTTATTGGTTTGTCTTGTGATAGGAGGAAGGGGACGAGGACGAGACATATCTTGAGACGTACGACGCAGATAGTGATGGTGAAGATGAAAATGAGCACTCGATTCACAATCACCACTTGGAAACAAATTTTCCCTACGATTTCCAAGATCAAGAATCAGAAGAACGTGAGGATCATGATCCGTACGCAGCTGCCGTCAATGAGTCACAATAAACTAGTTGATGAAATGGAGGAATTCATGGAATTCGAACATGAGGATCATGATCTTCGGGACTGCACATATCCGGCAAATTAAAAGAAGAGGTGGAATTCATGCGATTCTTGAAAAGCAAACAGCGAGAATGGCTTCATTCGAAAAGGATTTGGGTTGGCCAAAGGTACAGACAGATACATCATGGAATAATCGATCCGTGTTTCGGCTTCTCAATCTTCAGTCCATGTCATTTTTTCCGGTAAATAGTCCATTGTAGTTGTCGATCATAACTTATACATAGTTGATTTAAGAAAAAATCACTTTTGTGCCTTATCGGGCTAGGGTTGCTCTTTGCAACGCGTACTAATCACTTGGTTACACATACTCGATACTCTTGTAGGCGCAAGTCCTTTTCTCCAAATGAACCATATAGTGCACAAAATTCAGTGGTACACAGGTAACTCCCACATAGTATGGCCCGTAAGGGTTCAGAAAGTTGCAAGTTCGAGCCTTTGCGAACAATGCTCTCTCGTGCCATGTAACCTGGCTGGCTCGGCAGTGGTGACCTACGAGTCCTCCGGGAGACCAATAAAACTTACGGGTATTGGGTCCCTCATCAAGCTTGACACAGTCTAGATTAATGATCACAGCCAGGGAAATTTGCAATAAACAGTCATCCCCTTCACTGTATTTAGTATTTACCGGGTGTGACGAGGAGTTGCAATTGCATCACCAATTCGTGCCATGCAATGATGACTAAGAGAAACCGTTTCACCGTTGATTATTAACCACTCGGATAGGAGAGCATGCATTAATATTGCAGACTCCAAATATAAAATGATATCATAGAACTCTCCTTATCGCGCCCAACAAAGATCCCTAAATCCATCGCCCAAATTGGGAACAAATGCGGTATGGAACTACTTGCAGTTGTCTTCAAAAATGATTAGCAAAAACAAGAGACTATTAGGGCTGATAAATGAATCAATAAGTTCTAATTCAAGCTTGAGTTCGACCTTTAAAAGCTCATTGGAAATCAGTTTGTAACAATAATAAGCCAAGCTTTAACATTTTTTTGTTAACATGTTAAGCTTTCAAACCAAGCTTAAGCTACTTGACTCAATCGACTTATGATGATTGGTCACTACTCAAGATCGGCTCGTGATCAGCTCGTTTCAAATCAACTTGCATCCTAAACAAGCCAGATAAAACATCTTTAAAGCTCTTTAAGAATCAAATCAAGCTTGAACAGTCCAACCGTTCATCTCAGATTTAAAAAATCAACTGTTCAACTTATTTTTCACACCTAGACACAAGGTTATCGAAGACAGTGAAACAGCTTAAATCAAGCCACTGCAGAAAAAGAAAAACAACATAACATATGCATCAGAACTTTATAAAGCATTGCAAAATACTCAAATTATGCCCCCGTCAAAACCAGATAACAAACTAAAACCAAAATCGTCTGGTCTAGATCATCTAAATTCAAAATCCAGCAACATATTGAAGTTACTAACACACGACCATTCAAATTGAATAAACATAGATGTTACTCGAAAATAAAAGTCTCATTTCCAGATTTTGCTTGCCAAAGGTGCTTCACTTAACAGAGGAATGAACCATCAGGGGAGTGGGTAGCACCAGAACCATAAACACCAGCAACAGGAATCTCACTTAAGAGGAATGAACCTTGAGGAGTGAGTAGCACCAATACCGGGTCTCCCATGCTTGACTGGCTTGTACGAGATCGAGAACTCAGCCAAATAATGACCAATCATTTCAGGCTTGATTTCAACTTGGTTGAATGTCTTGCCGTTGTACACCCCAATGACGCTTCCTATCATCTCAGGCACGATGATCATATTGCGCAAGTGGGTTTTGACGAGATCTGGCTTCTCACCAGCTGGAGCTTCCCGTTTCTGATCCAAAACATGAAAACAGAATCATATTCAAGGCTAACATGCTTTCAAGAAAGGCAAATTTCAACTGAAATCATAAAATTCAATGTTGAAACACAGCCTACAATCATTCAGCACAATCCTTGACCATCTTTATGGCAACTACATGTTCATACAACATTCCAGAACACCAACAAAAAAAAAAAAAAAAAAAAGGAGACCAGAAGGAATTCCAATATAGTCTTTTCATTTTAATTACTGGTCTCTGGAGATCTGCTTTATGAGAAACAGACATTAAGATCATACCAAACAAGCAAACTCAACCAGAATGCTCACTATATGTTTGCCCTAATGCCCTGTGATACCCCAGGCAAAACAAACAACCATAGCCATTAGGAAAGATAAAACTCACAAGGGGAGAACCATACTTGGATAATTAAAGAAAAAAATTTAGGCCGCTAGAGAACTAAGAACCATGATACTTGAATTGGGAACATCAAACAAACTCTATCCCACTTTTCACAATTTGTTTTGACAACTTTCAAAGAAGATGGATTTCCCATTGAAACGGGAGCAATGCACAACCTAGACCACAGCACCATTTATTTTCCTTTATTAATCTATTTTCCAAGTTCAAAACCACAGGCAGTTACCAAGGATCTACAAATAAATTTTTCATTCAAAATTTTGCCAAAGTACAGCCAAATGTTTGGTTCCAGATTGGCACATTGCCCATATTATAAATTCCTACCACAAAACAGTGTAAAAAAAAGCATAAAGAAGTCTTGAAGTTGATTTCTACACAGACCACGGTCCCAATTACTAAAGAAAACATGGATATGTAGAACAATATAAACCACAAGATACTTGGCTCCAAAAAGAGTCTGAAGCAGAAATGAAATTTTGGGATCATAAGATAAACAAATAAAGCAACACAGATGATATTGACAATTTTAATTCAGGGAAAATAGAAAGAAAAAGAAATAGAAACTCAAATACATCAATGCAGTTGTATTAACCGACGTTGTATAGACTCAGTCCCTGTGTCGAACGCAGGCACACCATGGGGACAGGCCCCTATTAAACCTCTGAACGAAGGGTGCATAATAAGACAGTTCTAACAGGTTTTTTTCTAACTCCTCAACTATTCATTTTCAACCAATTATACATAAATTATCAGCATTAAATTCAATTATGTACAAAGTGTCTAGTAGGAATTATCATATGATAAAGGTAAATATCACATTGAATACACCTCTCTCCTATAAAAATGAAACCAGATTCAAGACTACACAAAAGTTTCACAACATCTCAAAATGTGGGCAATAAACATAAGAAACCCAGCAATCAGTTTATAGCATTGTCAAGACCAAGCTAAAAATCATAGGAACTGCAAACGATTGACAACACTTAAAGCAACTAACTCTACTTCAAGTACTTAAAACATTATAAGATCGAGACATAAACATTATAAGATCCAGGTAAGACATTTACCGCTTTGCGCAATTTCTTGATCAAAGCCATGGGCTTCCTCTTCAAACCTCTTTGGAACCTACCATTGCACAAAAACAGACAAAACCCAGAACTAATTTCAGCTTAAATCACAACACAACACAACTATTCATTTTCTATCTATGATGTATTTCAAACGAAAAACGATAAAACCACAAGAAATTAATCATAACACAACAAAACAACTATTATCTTCTATCGGTGATGTATTTCAAACGAAAACAGATAAAACCCACAAATAATTTCATCTTAAAATCATAGCACAACTAGATAAAGTATTCATTTCCTATCCGTGATTTATTATTTCAAACGAAATTAATCGGTCTTATTTCAGTACCTTCTGCGAGCACGCGCAGTGAAGAGCTTGACGAGCTCATCGGTGGACATGTCGAGCAGAGCGTCCAAATCGACTCCCCTGAAGCTGAACTTCTTGAACGTCCTCTTCTTCGGCTGCCCCGCCGCCACGTCCATTTCCACGTCCGCCTGAAACCACCAGCATACTACATGAACACATACATATAAACAGAGATAAACACACATGAATCCATTCTTTCATAACGGAAAGAATGGATTCAGATCTTTAGATGTTGCTGGGAACGCACCATGGTTGGAGAGAGAGAAGGGGGGGATGGGTGAGCCCTAGTTTTTCCGAATGGAGCTTCGATGAGTAGCAGCGGCTAGGGTTTGGAAGATAAGTGTGTGAGGATCTGGGGATATATATACGTGGGTATAGTGAAATATATATATAGCACGAGAGAGGAAAGGCCGTAGGCCTACAAGGCCAGCCCGGATTTGGGCTTTGAATGATCTGGGCTAGTGGGCTTTGACAGGCTTCATAAGGGCTCGTTTGGATGGTAGTAGGTATGGTAGTAGGTGAGAGGGAAAACAGGAACACACAGGAGAGTAAACCGCACTCCTCAAACGTAAGATTAGAAAAGCAAGAAAAAAAAAAAAGAATGATTTTCGCCGTCCCCAAATTGTTAACCGCATTCCTCAAAAGTTAATTTTTTTAATCATTAAGATTTAGTAATTCAAAAAAATCATTCTTGATTGATGGGGAGTGCGAAAATCACTTCCCGAAAAAAACTCTTTTAAGGTGAGTTATCGCCACATAATCAACATACTCTTGTTGAACGATTCTTTTTTGAATCTTAAAATAATGCAAAATGGAACGCGCGTAATTTTATTCAACAATCTAAGCGTGCGGTTTATTTCATAAATCTCGATATATGCGTTCATACAAACAAAAAATTAGGTTGAGCAAACAACACTATCAACTTGAAATTGAATAGTGGGATTCAACCAGGTCTTCTAACAACGTCCGATAAACCTCATTTTTTTGCATGAATGATTTATGAATCAAAGTCGATAAAAATGAACGGGTCATATCCTCAAATGAAACCACGATGAATCCTGTTTTTTAAGTCCCATTATATGAAAAATGGCTTGTTGTCGATTGAGGTTTTGGGCAACTTTGAGCCGAAATTATAGTGGTACCCAAATACCTCCAAGAGAATTTAAATACCCCCAAGAGCATGTACATAAGACTCTTTACTTTCCCTTTTTCTCTTAAGTAGAGAGTTAATCCAGAGAAAGTAACATACCCTAAACCTAGGTACTCTCAAAGGTATTATACCGTTGGCTGCAGAGACTCGGTAACTTTGGAGAGGGATTGTAGCATAAGTAAAAATTAAATAATTAATATTTGAGTTTCTCTCACCTACTTAATATATCCCCCTCTCTATGCATTCATACCCATCTCAGCCATTTATAAGCAATAATACAATATATTAATGAATCCAGAGAAGATAAAGAACTTTGCTGCAGTTGTGAATCTTGTGATGGAAAAATAGTCGAGCTAAATTATAAATCTTAGAGCATGTACACCAGACTCTTTACTTTTCCTTTTTCGCTTAAGCATAGAGCAATTTCAGAAAAAACATGTAGCAGTCTAGGTACTCTCAAAGGTATTATACCTTTGACTGCAGAAGCTTGGTACCTTTGGCGATGGACTGTAGCATAGGTAAAGAGTAAACAAGTACTCCCTTTGTTCCATATTGAGAGTCTCACTTTCTCTCTTGTCATTTTTCAAATCAAAAAATCACCTCCTTTCGTGTGTAATTTTTCAAAATTTTTCGCACTGTATCTCGATTAGTACTTTAATTTAGTGCGAAAAAAATTGAAAAATTATACGCGGAAGTAGTTTGATTTTTTGATTTGAAAAATGGCACAACTTTTCATGGTGGACTATCAATATGGAACGGATGGAGTAATATTTGATTCTCCCTCATCCAAGCAAAGAGTAAATAATTAATATTTGAGTCTCTCTCATCCACTTTATCCCCTCTCTCTCTCTACATTCATACCCATTTTTATAATTAATTGTAAATATTTGGATAGAGAGGATAGGATAGAGAGACTGCTGTATGGTGAGAAGGAAAAGTAGACAGTTAAAAAGGGAAGTACTACAATACACACTCTTTATTTGGGTGTGTATCATATGCACCTTTATTGAAATACACTAAAATATTATGAATCTATTACTAAAAAGTTACGAATCATATTGATGAAAAGTTATGAATTTTTAGTATAAAAGTTACGATACGAAATAAAATGTTATGAATGACCGGTCTACAAGTAATTTTTTATGAGGTGGCACAATATGAACCACATAATAGGTGCATATGGTACACACCTTAAAGTGGCGTGTATTGAAGACTTTCCCTAGTTAAAATAACTTTTGTACTACCTTTTTGAGTAGGTATTTCGACTATCTTTGATGTACTTGCTCTTACATTTTGAGTAGTTATTTTATCTATCATTGGTGCACTCTCTCTAATAAGGGATGTAAAGCATGTAAATGACCTAAATCAGTATAATATCAATAAAACTTGACTCTGAAAATGGGCTTATTTGGGAAGATAATTTGGTGCCATTCCGCTTTCTTTTTAAACCTTTTTTTCCTTATTTGGGAAGATAATTGGTGTCGTTCCGCTTTCTTTTTAAACCTTCTTTTTCAAAAAAGAATGTAATTTCAAACTCAAATATAATGAAAATAAAAAATAATATTTAATTTTTTTTTGCACCGTTTAAATATTTTTTTTAAAATTATTTATGTAAACACATGATTTTTTTAGTTTTAAATTACCTTTCTTTTTTAAAAGTTCGTTTTTAAATAAACTGGAACGGGCCAAAATCACTTCCCAAGGGGGTACCCAAGTTCCAGAGGGTAGAGGACCCATAAAGGTGAAGTGGGTACCACTAGTTTTTCCCGAATTGATGAGCCTCCAATTGATAGGTTTCCCATTAAGACCCTTTTCGCTAACTAAAATAAATATTTATCTTTTAAATTAAAAGTAATGTATTGTGAAAAAATTGTGTGCAAACTTTGTGGCTTGAGAGCTTGACGTCAATTGACACCTCGGCCAACACTCGGGACTTGCATGAATCTATTTGAAGGACATCGTGTGAAAACAGGAACCTCGGTTTGATTCATAAAATGTGTTCTTGAATAGTGTCAAGCAAGGGCATTAAAGTCAGTAGTTAGTTAGTGAGGATAAAAGGGTAATTAGTTAGGTTTGTTAAAGTGGTTAAGGAATTCTGTTTCGGTGCATTAGTGGTGTATTAGTGCGCTAAAAACTCAGTGGAGTATCTTAGGGATATATAATGTGTAATGCTCTCAGAAGACGGATCAAGCAATGAAAAACAGAAATTTCAAATTCTCTCTCTCTCTCTCTCCCCTTCTTGATTGTTCTTGAGTTCTTGTTGAATTAGGTTTTTCTATATGGTATCAGAGCCCACGACTAGCGTCTGACGATTCAATTGTTTCTGTGTTCAATTCCTCATGGCTACGGTGTCAGCAACATCCGCTACGGCAACCGTAACTCTACCGCCGTCGTTAGCATTTCTCGTCTCCGATTTCCACTCTCTTGTCAACATCAAGTTGGATGCTTCGAATTATCTGCTTTGGCGAGTACAGATCGAGAGTGTAATGGAAGCCAATGGGTTTTATGGTTATCTTGATGGCTCAATTGAACCACCGCCTACTCAAATTCGTGATAATCAAGGTGAATTGGTTCTCAATCCAGCTTATTCTCTCTGGAGATTGATAGATTCACAGCTCAAATCATGTTTAACAGCTTCTCTTTCTCAAATTACTTTACCATACGTGCTAGGGTTACAAACCAGTCATCAAATCTGGTTTTCGTTATCAAATCGATATAACTTGTTTACTGAAACACACGTTCAAGAGCTTCGAGATCAGTTGTATAGTTTGTCCAAAACCTCATCAATCGACTCTTATATTGACAAGATAAAAGAGCTGGCTCAAAAATTGGCTGCTGCTGGCAGTCCTATTGATGATGATGAACTTGTATTTAGGGCTTTACATGGTCTACCTAAGGCCTTTAATGGTCTTAGAACTGCAGTTCGTGCTGTACGCACTAGGGGGCATAGTATTGGTTTTGATGAGCTTGTTATGATGTTAAAAAGTGAAGATGTTCAGTTGATTGAGGAGTCTACGTCAGAGGTTGAGGTTCAAAATAATTCTACTGTTTTAGTTGCTTCTAATGGCCATCCGAATTCTTTTTCTACCAGTCATAAGTCCGGTCCACAGTTTTCTAGCCAATCTCCAATGACTTATGGTTCTTCAACTCCGAATACTTTTCAACCTGCAATGACTTATGATCAGTCTATGGTCTCTGGTTCTTCATCTCAGTCCGTTGCTCCATTTGGACCCTCACAACATTATGGCCATACAAATTCAGTTGGCTATCCTTCTCAATTTTTGCCCACACAGTTTGGTGTCTCTACTCCATATGGTGCACAGTTTGTTCCACCACAGTTTAGTGTATCCAATCCATATGGTGCACAGTTTAGTCCACCACAATTTATGGCTCAGCAATTTGGTCCACTACAGTTTGGTTCACAGCAGTTTAGAGGATTTTCTAGAGGCAGGGGTAGAGGCCCTAAACTGCCCTGTGATATTTGTGGAAGACTCAATCACTCAACCAACTACTGCTATTATAGACCTTCTCAGATGTCATTCGTTCCTCAGATGCCATCCAATTTTCAATGGAAAGGGGCAGGTTCCACTATTCCTTGGGGTCAGAATACAGGGATTCCAATGTTTCAACCCTCTCAGAGTGTATCACAGATCTCCTCTTCCTCAACTGCTGTGCCCCTTTCTCAGCCTGCTGGATCTGCTCAAGCTAATTTTGCTGCTATGCCAGAAGTCTTTTCTGCTATGAATCTGAATTCTTCTTCTAGTATGGCACATGGACCATCTCCCTATACCAGTGCACCATCAGTAGCTTTTCACATGGGTAACTCTTCTTCAATGCCAATGCCTACACAATTTCAGGCTTCTCTAACCACTCCACAAACTCAACCATGGTACTTTGATAGTGGAGCTACTAGCCATATTACCAATAATCTTCAGAATGTTATCAATCCTCAACCTGCTGCTGTCACTGATGGGGTCAGAGTTGGCAATGGAACAAATTTGCAAGCCTCTTATACTGGAAAAGGTCTCTTACCAACTCCTTCAGGTTACTTTCTTTTGTCTCATGTACTTCATACTCCTCAGATTACTCACAACTTAATTTCTGTCTATCAGTTTGCCAAAGACAATAATTGTCTTCTCATTTTTGATTCCTTTGGTCTGGTAATTCAGGACAAGACTTCTCACAAGATCTTGTACAAGGGTCCTTGTCATCAGGGGTTGTACCCCATTCTGAACTCTACTGACCATCAGTCTGGAATTCTTTCTTCTACTGCTCTTGTAAGCCATTCTTCTTCTTCTGCTATGCTCTGGCATCAAAAACTTGGACATCCAAGTCAGCCTTTGTTTCTTTCTTTAATAAGACAGCACGGCTTACCTGTTCATAACCCACAGTTGGTCAATTGTAAACACTGTAACATGGCTAAGAGCCATAAACTCCCCTTTACTACTTCTAATAATGCTACTACTGCTCCTTTCCAGTTAATGCATATGGATGTTTGGGGGCCTTCTCCAATCCCTTCTCATAGAGGTTTTAGATATTATTTGCTTGTTGTGGATGATTTTACTAGATATACCTGGTTGTTTCCTCTACACTATAAATCTGAGGTCAAACATGTCGTTGCTCAGTTTAAGGCCTATGTTCACACTCAATTTCACTCTTCTATACAAATTGTCAGGAGTGATAATGGGGGTGAATTCATCAATCATTTTCTTCTTAATTTGTTTTTAACTAATGGAGTGATACATCAAACCTCATGTTCTCATACTCCTGAGCAAAATGGTCGTGCAGAAAGGAAACATCGACATTTGATTGAAACCACAATTACTCTTCTTTTACAAGCTACTTTGCCAACCAACTTCTGGTTGGAAGCTTTAACTACTGCAGTTTTTCTTATAAATAGAATGCCTCATACTAGTCTCAAGTTTCAAATTCCTTATGTTCTATTGTTTCATTCTAAACCTAACTACATGTCTCTCAAGCCTTTTGGTTGTTGTTGCTATCCCTGGTTAAAACCATATGCCTCAAATAAACTAGTTCCAAAGTCTACTCCTTGTGTTTTCTTAGGTTACTGTCCTAATACTAAAGGGTATAGATGTTTTGATCCTTGTGCCAATAAAGTGTACACTTCTAGGCATGTCAAGTTTGTTGAGACAGAATTTCCTTATTCTGAATTAATAAACTCCACAGGCTCTTCTTCTGCTGCTTCCTCTCAGTTTCATGTTCCTTTAACCAATTTTGATGACATTACTATTCCTATTTCTGTGTCTGTGTCCTCCAGTCTTCCTACTTCTTCTCCTTGTCCACCAAAGACTAATCCTGAGTTTGCAACTAGTGTGCCATCTCCTGTTTCTACTCATCATGATGTGTCTTCTCCTATTCCACATCAGTCTACTCCTTCTGTATCCAATAATTCTCACCATCCTGATGAGGTGCTTGTTCCTATATTACCTCAATCTTCTTCTTCTTCTTTTGATATGCCTTCCACTTCAGTTCATTCAATTTCTCAACCACTTGTTGTTCCTCGTCATTCTATGACAACTCGATCTCAAAATGGAATTGTCAAACCTAAAAAGTTCTATGGTATGACAGTAGTTGGTACTGAGCACTCTTTCCCAGAAAAAGAGCCTGCTCATTTTTCTGAAGCCAATAGACATCCTGTCTGGCAGCAAGCTATGGATACTGAGTATCAAGCTTTGCTCAAGCAAGATACCTGGAGTCTTGTTCCTCCTCCATCTGGTGCTAATGTAATTGGGTGTCAATGGATTTACAAAGTAAAGCATAATTCTGATGGTAGTATAGCCAGATACAAGGCTCGATTGGTTGCTAACGGGA
This sequence comes from Rhododendron ovatum, assembly GCA_019656835.1. Classification (NCBI taxonomy): domain Eukaryota; kingdom Viridiplantae; phylum Streptophyta; class Magnoliopsida; order Ericales; family Ericaceae; genus Rhododendron; species Rhododendron ovatum. The sequence continues at coordinate 39,644,346 of CM033796.1, read as the reverse complement.
ATCAACAAGCTGAAGGGATAGATTTTACCGAAACCTTTAGTCCAGTCATCAAACAACCCACAGTCAGAGTTGTTCTAAGTCTAGCAGTTCATTATGCATGGTCCATTAAACAATTAGATGTTACCAATGCTTTTCTGCATGGAGTGCTTGATGAAGAGGTCTATATGAGGCAACCTCTGGGCTATAAGGATCCAGATCATCCTAACTTTGTATGCAAGTTGAAGAAAGCTTTGTATGGACTAAGGCAAGCACCAAGAGCCTGGTTTTCTATGTTCTCTGGGTTTCTGATTCAGCAAGGGTTTCTCCATAGCAAAGCTGATGCCTCTTTATTTACCAAGAAAACAGATAAAGGGATTACACTGGTTTTGGTTTATGTAGATGATATTTTGGTCACTGGAAGTGATACAGAGTATATCTCCGAATTGATTCAATCTCTGAGTCACAAGTTTGTTATGAAGGACCTTGGTTCTTTAAGCTACTTTCTTGGTATTGAAGTCCTTAATCATGGCTCTAGCATTATTTTGTCACAAACAAAATATGCTACAGATCTTCTAAATAAAGCTGGGATGCAGGATTGCAAATCCAGCCCATCTCCATCCTCGTCTAAACCTGCCGTATTTGATCCAGATCCTGAATTACTTGATCCACATTTGTTTAGGACAATTGTGGGATCTCTTCAATACTTGACTCTCACTAAACCAGAGATTTCATTTGCAGTTAATCTTGCATGTCAGCATATGCACCAGCCTCACTATAGTCATTTTGTGGCAGTCAAACGTATTCTACGTTATATTAAAGGCACTCTTCATGACGGTCTTCATTTTGTTCCTAGTTCTTTGAAATTAACAGCCTTTTCAGATGCTGATTGGGCAGGGGATCATCTAGACAGGAGATCCACCTCTGGTTATTGTTTGTATCTTGGTTCTAATCTTGTTTCATGGTGTGCTAAAAAGCAACACACGGTTGCTAGATCATCTACTGAAGCGGAGTACAGAGCACTTGCACAAGCAGCTACTGATATTTCTTGGGTTCAACAGCTTCTAGTTGAATTGTATGTTCCCTTGTCCTTGCCTCATGATGTCTGGTGTGATAATATCTCTGCTATTGCGTTGGCGTCCAATCCAATTTTTCATGCTCGCACGAAGCATGTTGAAGTTGATTATCACTACATCCGGGAGAAGGTTCTTTCCAAACAAGTTCTAGTTCAACATGTTGGAACTCTTGAACAGGTTGCAGATATATTTACCAAATCCTTGTCTGTAGCTAGGTTTCTTTTTCTTAAAGCCAAACTCAGGGTGTTTCCCACACCCATGAGTTTGCAAGGGGCTGTCAAGCAAGGGCATTAAAGTCAGTAGTTAGTTAGTGAGGATAAAAGGGTAATTAGTTAGGTTTGTTAAAGTGGTTAAGGAATTCTGTTTCGGTGCATTAGTGGTGTATTAGTGCGCTAAAAACTCAGTGGAGTATCTTAGGGATATATAATGTGTAATGCTCTCAGAAGACGGATCAAGCAATGAAAAACAGAAATTTCAGATTCTCTCTCTCTCTCTCTCCCCTTCTTGATTGTTCTTGAGTTCTTGTTGAATTAGGTTTTTCTATAAATAGATTGCAGTCTTGGTATATCACGTCTATTTCCAGCACTCCTGTGATTTCAGATTTTTACGTTGTAAATCCCGCGAGTAGTCGATATATTTTGTTGCATTTTTTTCCCTTTGCGGAGTTTTACTCGTGCATTTTTTTTCAGCAACTTGCATAAAGTTCAAATCTATTTTCAAGACTGATTATACTAACGCATCACATGAGAAATCGTGACATGAGAGAATCCTCATCGAAAGACTTCCGACATCTAACACCACACCAGCAAATTTCCAAGGGGACCAGCTCCCATACAATAGGTTGATGATCGACATGATTGTTATTGTCTTCCATCTCTGCTTGAAGAACTCCATTCCCCCTAGCCAGATTACTCGCTGACCGAAATTTGCACGAATGGGTTTCAGACATGTTATAGAATTTCCCTCCTGAAAAAAGTTCACGCATACCTCGATAATTTTTTTCTCTGACTCAGTCAATGGTAAGCTGTCTGCGCCAAAAGCAGAAAATTGTACTTTTCGTCCTCTTAATTTTTTTATTTTTTTATCGATGAAATCCAGTATTATTAGAAAGTTATATTAACACTTTGAAAGAGGAGTTGAACTCATGACAACCGGTGGCATTGAGATTTGAGAAGATACTTGAAAATTCTTTGCTCTTGTGGCCCCTTTTTTATCACTTGAGCAAACCATTGTGGTGTCATATAAGAGAGGACAATCTTCGTTGATTTTACACGTATCTAGTCATTTGGATTCCAAAAAGCATAAATTCCAAACCCAAACCAGTTCCAACACCAAGCATGAAGAATGGACACAGTACTTGGCAACAGCTGATCTCTTTGAAAATCTTGTAAAACTGATACTGTTATTTGGCCGAATTATTTTCCATTTTCTGGATAGCAGTCTTTAGCTCCAGTTGAAGGCTTGCTCTTGAGGGTAACAAGACAATGTCTTTCCACACTGAACCGGGTCGGTAAATCAGGTCTGGTTTATCCGTGTAGAGCTCGTAGATACACTCTGCATCGTCGTTCAAGTTGCTAACCGTAGTCAAGCATTTTATTTCATCTGGTTCCACCAGCAGCTTGTTCTCTCCATCTTTCCATGCTATCAACTGCATTCACACCAAATCAAAATCCACTTTGTTAATGCCACAGTTACAATACTGAGATGTTTGGCTTCATTTGAGTCGATCAATCCGATTTTTTTCTCTCTTCTATCTTTTCTACAGTTTGTTTAGTTTTGAGTTAATTTTTTTACTTTCCAATTGGTCTGGACAAGAATCATCGAAAAGTTATAAAAAAAAAAAAAAAAAAAATCGTTGAAAAAGTTGAAAAGTGTTCGTTAAATATAAAAATAAGTCCAAACTGTCGGATGGAGTTCATCATGTCAAGGCTGCTCAACTTGCTCATAACCTTGCCACAGCTGCCCTTATTGGTGGTGGCTAATTTTGTAGTACCGCGGTTAGCGATGAAGTTCATGATTTTCCCGCAAAAGAAAAAGAGAGAACATACGTTTTGACTTATTTTTGTCTTTTTACAACGGGCTTACCGTTGGTGGGCTGCCCACGGCATTGGTGCAGTAAAGCTTTGCATTGTCCACAAGATGGCAGTATCTTGGAAACGCACTTGCAAATCTCTTGTGGGACTTCAATTGTGGCTTCACCCTCACTGCCCTTCCTGTAGATATGGCTCTCCTGTTTGGAAACAAAAATCAGGGATTCCAAGTATTGCAACATGGAGTAAACAACAAAATCATAATACCATATATTTTTCTGCAGAATGGAGTAGCAGAGTTACGCGCTTGTCGTTTTAAAAATCGATAACCTATTGATATCCTTAGGATTGTTATTTCATCATCACGTCATTCAAGTAACCTGTTCAATTTTTGGAGATATTTTTATTTGTAACTAGATTCCGTACAAATAAAAATTAGGACAACAGCAACTAGGTGTGCTCAGTGCTTCACCCTCGGCCTGCTGAGGGTTTTTATTCGTACGAAATCTAGTGTTCCTAGTTGCTGTTGTCCTAAATCTAGTGTTCCTAGTTATCGTTGTCGAGAATTATTTTCCAAACCAAAAAATAAACCCAACATAGAATTTATATATTGGATGACATACCTTATGCCTCTAACAACAGCCATATAAGCATCACAAACAACTCCAACCAATTCTATCCTATATGGACTCCTCCTAGCCTCTTCTTCTTCTTCCTCTTCTACCTGCTCCCAGTAATTCTCGGTAACGGTGCCATCGTCGTTAACCTTGTAGCCGACGCCCATTCGATACCGGTGCTTGTGAACGTTTCTGGCCATGGCTACCGTTTGCTGCACGAAGGGCTCCCACGACAGGGTCCCGTCCATGATCACGTCTCGCCCTTCGTTGAGTGCTGTTACGAGTAGGGATGATGCCGCGTCTGTGGAGCACTGATGCACCTGTTTTTCGTGTCATGCGAGTTAGCTTACACCTTAGAATTGATTTTGTGGAAAAACTTTCACCAATTGTTGCCTAGAGAAACAAAACCAATAATGTGATCACATTGTTAGTGTGAAATCACGAAATGCCACATCGTTCTGCATATAGTTCTATTTGCAAATCTCTGTTTTATTTTTCTTTGATAACCTGTGTTTCTTACTCCTTACAAAGGGTTATTTGGAGAGAGAGAGAGAGAGAGAGAGAGAGAGAGAGAGAGAGAGAGAGAGAGAGAGAGTACAAGTTCGGCAGTTTGAAGCATGTCCTCGTGGTGACCCATTGAGTTAAGGGCTTTGTAAATAACGTCCGTTTCCTTGAAGGCATCTGCCTCTACCACAACTGCATTCGCCGCTGCCCCTGACCAGAATGACCTTGCCCCAATAAAAATTTCCAATTCACCTCTTGTTAGTCAATGAGAATAAATTATCTACTACCTTACACGGATTGTGTAAACAAAGATTCAAGAATTTCAAAGTGTCGATACAAGTAGAATGTGCAAAACCTGCGGAACCCACTTGCATCAGACAATTTTGAATACTTGAGTTTGTATCCATTTTTTTCGCATAAACAAAGATTCAAAAATTTCAAAGTGTCGATGCGCGTAGAATGTGCAAAACCTGTGGAACCCACTTGCATCAGACAACTTTGAATACATGGGTTTGTACCCATTTTTTCGTAAAAGAGGGTATCCACCTTTGGACCGGAAAAGTCTATCCAAATTATTGTGGTGGTAATATTTGGCAAATTACCACTCGAATTATGTTTGTGACAGTTAAAATATCACAAAAGCCACATATTACGGAAATTCCATCTATATAACCTTCATAGAATCATATTCATAAAGATATTAAGAACTCAAGAAAAAATTTAGGTGTAGATTTAGGCTCCGTTCGTTTTGGGATTTGGGATTTGAATTTGTAGATAATGAGTGTAGAAAGAAATAGAGTAATGATTGAAAAGAGATTGAGAGAAAAATAAGAATAATAATTAGAAAGAAATATAATAATAATTAGAATTTAAAATCCAAACCCCAAAACGAACGGGATCTTTATGAGTCAATGACTTTAGTTTTTTCACATTTTGAAGGAAGTGGGCATTAAAACTATAAATGAAGTCTCTCACCATGTATCTAAATTTAAAGGTTTGGAGTTTTGTACCCTTTGAGAATGTCCTTGAGGACAGTGCTCTTGCCGGCTCCCATTCCGCCACCCATCAAGAGCAACACCGGGCTCCTCTCACTGTGCGCCACCGGCACCATCACGTCCGTACATTTGGCATCGCCGTTCGATCCGACGCCCCCAATCGCTTTCATCTCCTCCACTAGTGTAGAGAACACCTGTGTCACTTTCAGGTCCTTGGTCACCTTCTCAAACCTTCGTTTCCTAAATAAATATATTCAGAAGAGCAAAAATCAATCGATCAAAGTCCAAAATGAGGTGGAAAAAAAATTTGATTGACATATGGGTGAATAATCATTAACTTGCTGATAATTTTGAAGATAATTCATTGTGCATGATCTCTAAAATTAAAAAGTTTTTTCCTCAATATATTGAGTATAGTTGAGGAATTAAGTATACGACTTATATTAAGGGGCTTAAAAGATATAGCGTTGCATCCGCTATTCTTGTGAGCCCAAAATCTATCCTTTTTCATAGCATTGCATGCACGAATGTTGTTATTTTTTTCCGTAAAACAAAACGAAGAAAAAAAATCCCTCAAAAAAAAAAAAAAAACTCTTGGTCTAACGTAATAAAGGCTTTTAATTACCCATAGCTATCAATAAAGAGCACAAAAAAACATAATTACTATGTTGTAACAGCCCCACAAAAATGATGATTTCCTTATTCATAGCGCTTAATAGTACATGCTTAAATTAGACAATTTTTGTTAGTAAGATAAAAATCCACATTATCTAAATGTCCCCAACATATAGTAAAACAAAAAAAGGCCATATACCATAGTTTGAGACGGAAAAATATGGGATGCAACACTCGCAGTAATTATTGCTTAATTTACACAAAACATGATGTTGCGTTGAAATTCGTTTAAAGCCCATATGTATCGAGTTTTTCTAATGTCCCTAACACAATAATAAGACATAAAACGCTGTGGACCACATTTTATTGGTGCGAATAGACAAATAGGGGACTTATTTGTGACCCAAAAAAAATAAAGGAATGTTAATTTTAGTAATTATTGTTTATTTAACACAAAGCACAAAAAATTTATGTTCTTCACAAAAATGAATGTGCATCTAAGATACTCCACTTATCTGCCATTGTACATAAGTATTAGTATTGGGCTGTCGTGATTATAATATATCAAGGCACCTCCCCTGCATATGTATCAAATCTTAATTTTGTCTTTAATTTTCTTGAAAAGGGTATCAGATCTTTCTTTTCTTTTTTTGTAATGCACGGTCCTGGGCCAACTTGCATGTATATCGAATAAGCGGGTGAAATGGCTATGGAATGAGTTGTAGGGACTAAACCCCGTTTCGCTAAGATTGTTATTTTTTTTAAGTATTTTCACTTTAAGAAATAGATCATTCTCTCACAATACATCAACTTTAATACACATAATAAGTGCTTATTTTCCTTAGTGGAACGAGGCCTAATCTTATAGCTCATTCCACAGTCGTTTTACACATAAGGGTGAATGAGGCTGATGAGTTGATCTTAATGCAAGATATCAGATCTTTGTTGGAGAAAAAAACACTTGAATCAGGAATTTTCCAATGATTGCTCATCGGTGACTCATTTCTAATAAGATTTTTCTATATGTGTGTGTATCAGTTTGTCTCCCGTGAGGGGGTCTTCATTTTAGTTAAAATGTAGACATTCTCATTTCTTCCATTTTTCGATCAAATTTTGATGATTCGAGCCGCTCAATGTGATCAAAACAATGATTTTAAGAGTACTCGCTTGAAATTAGCAAAAAAAAAAGGACTGATAAGGGTTTGATTTGAGTAGTTTTTATTTGAATCGTTCTTTCAATAAAAAAACAAACAAAAACTGCTAGTCTTTTCTGGTTTTTTTTTTTTGCCGATTTCTTGCGGGTACCCTTAAAATCACGTTCTGAACACATTGAGCGGCTCGGATCATCAAAATTCGACCGTATTTTATTAAAATGAGGAAGTCCTTACGGAAGACTGATTATGTGTGTATATGTATATAACCATGCATTCGTAGATACTAACAACAAAGCCAAGTGGTAAAATAATACTCCCTCCGTCCCATTTTTATCGTTCATTTTCGTTTTTCGTGTCATTCTTTTAACGCTTATATCTTTCAATATGTATCTCAAAAAATATGCAATATGGATCTTGTTTAATAGTTCTCGATTAGATCTATAATACAAAGTTTTCAAAATTATAAAAAACGTTATAGATTGGGAGATATAAGCGTTAAAAGAACGACACGAAAAACGAAAATAGTCAATAAAAATGGGACGGAGGGAGTAAATAACCTCGTGGCAGTCATCACCAAGTCCTTCAGCTTTTTCTTTTCAGAATCAACACTCAAGATCTGCAATTGGCCCAATAACAAAAATAATGTAAATCAACAAATGACGACCGCGGATCAAAAAACAAAAAAAAAAAACAAATGACGACCAGGGACGGATCTACCTGGGGCAGTCCGGCCGGGCCTCGGCAGCACCTTACTTTTTTTTTATATTATTCACCGACTTCATACGGCTATTAAAATAATTAAAATTTGTACAGCATAATAGGTTTTCCATTATCAATAATTCTGACACCACACTCAATCGCACACCCACACTCACGATAGGAATAGGGATGGATCTCATACATTGGGTGTATAGTGTATACGGGTTCCACCCGCTATTGTGAGTGTGAGTGTGGTGGTAGAATGATTGTTTCATTATATACTCTCTCCCTTCTGTAAAGTTATTCCCTTACGAAATTACATGTAATTTTCAAGTTTAATAATAATGTATTTATTGAAATAATTTTTCGTGCAATATGAATCTTATTTAATAGATCTCAATGAGGGAAAAAACTACAATATACACCCTTTATTTGGGTGTGTATCATATGCACCCCAAAATGTTATGAATTATAGATAAAATATTACGAATCGTATTGCTAAAAAGTTACGAATCGTATAAAGGTTACGAGATACACTAAAATGTTATGAATCATAATAAAAATGTTACGAATCAAACTGCTAACAAGTTATAAATTCTAGAACAAAAATTACGATACACGCTGAAATGTTATGAATAAACTATAAAATAGGTGCATATGGTACACCCTTTTAAGGGGTGTATATTATAGACTTTCCCCTCAATGAGATCCTTCGAAGGGTGCAAAAAAAATCAAAAAATTATTCTCGTAAATACATTTGACAGGAAAGTGTTTTTTTGTTTCCAAAAAAGTTTTGAATTAGTACCTGGCTGATCATGAGAGAAGCTTGGCTCCAATGGAATGCAAAATAGGAAAGGATGCATCTGTCAAACTCCTCCACCAATTTCACATAAAGCACCTCAGCATTTGGTTCCTCAGCAAAATATTCATAGAGGCTACTTTCACACTCTTTGGACTTCTTCAAGTACTGGTTGGCCAACTTGCACAGATGGGAACATTCACTTGCATCTTCAAATCCTATCTGCCTGGCTATATAAATAAATAAATAAAGAAAAGAAAAAGTGATGAAAAATCCATAAAAGTTTTCAATTAAGTGCGACAGAAATGCTGCAGATCTAGATAAATGCTTGGAATCTCGCATTGTATAGAGTAATTTTGAATCTGATGCTATCGGACCGCACCCCGAATGGATCTTGTTTACAAAATTTCCAAGTTTAAAGTAATTTTCCTGGGTTACCACAAAAAAATGTAGTCGTGGTAGGATAATATGACAAAAAGGCCCTCAAGATTGGTCGAGTGAGAATATGATAGCGTGTCAGCAAGAACTACTCTTGAGCTTGCAGGTTCGATTCTCATTACTGCAAGTGAAAAAAAATTAGCTAGTGGTGTGAGTTTGTTAAAAGACCCTCAAGATTGGTCAAGTGAGAATGTGATAGCGTGTCAGCAAGAACTACCCTTAAGCTTGAAGGTTCGACTCTCAGTACTGCAAGAGAAAAAAATTAGCTAGTGGTGTGAGTTTGGTCGTTATTTTTGGATCCTAGAAAGCTATGCCGAAACGGCTTTGATATCCGATTACGAAAAATTAAAAAAGAAAAATATGACAAAAATGCTAGGCGCGTGTAAAGAAAAGTAACCAGGATTTGGATAGTTAGGGGGTTAACTTGTTCTTGCTGGGTCAACTGAATGGGATGGATCTTGTCCTTAAGTTTCATTCTCCCAGGAAAACTAGAGGGGGGCATTCATAGGCTACAAACCAATTAAGCTGTTCGCTAGCAGCTCGAGACTCGAGAGCTCGGTTCAGCTTGACTCAGTTTCAGTCTGTATGTAAACAGGCCGGGTCCAAATATTCAAGCTCGACTCACTTTAATCTTAAACGAGCTGAGCTCGAACACCCGAAAGCTCTGTTTGGCTCGGTTCCACCCTATGGGAACTGGTAGCACCATAAACCTTGCTAATTGTCAGATGACTGACTTCTCGATAAATCTCAAATTCAGCACATTTTCCGGCGAAATTTCGATTCTCCAAAAGGAGGAGAGAGAAGATTTAAAAGCAAAGGATCGAGAAACAACGTACCAACATAGATGGAGAATCTCTCAAGCCTTCCAACGCGGCCAGATGACTCATTCCTCCGTAGTTGTGGCACTATAACTTGATCTTTTGATAGTAGATCATTTTTGGGCTTTCGTCGCCGGTAATGGACGGCGGCCGAGATGAGTCCAACGGAGGCAGCGGCAAGGACGTGTGCGAGGACAATAGCCTTGCCATGGCCATCTGTAGATTCAGTAGAGAAATCAATCAAAGTCATTAGGAGGAGAAGTTTTTCAATTCCAGATGGGCACGGGCCACGTGGTGCCGAGCACCATCTCGGCCGTGCAAGTATGTTTTGGACAGTTTAGTCCAGATCTGTTTGAATAAATTTTTAGTGTAAATTTATCAAAATACCCTCTCAAGCCCAAACAGTTCTAGGCCATCCAAAATACGTTTGGACGGCCGAGATATGTGCTCGGCACCACGTGGCCCGTGTGACCCGGTACTGAAAAATTTCTCCATTAGGAGGGAGTATTCCAAAACATGTTACCCAAAAGGCTTACGTACCTCTCTTCCGTACAATTTAAGTTGCACGATCTCACAAAAGACTCTGACCGAGTATTTTTGTGTGATCTTGCTGCTGATATTGCATTGAAACAGAGATACAAAATCAATTTGGGTACATAAGACCTGGTGGAGAGGAGGGAGAGATCTAGAGGGGGAGGGAGAGAGATTTACCCTTCTGCATAACTTGTTTTGCTAATTAAAAAGAAGAGGAGAGTCACTGAACCAGCTGGAGAATTTGGGAGAATCTTGTTGGGGTTTGAGGATTTGGGAGGAACAAATGGAAATACCCCAAAAGCTTCATTTCTGTTGTAGTTCGGAGTTCTGTAGTAGTTGACAAATCCTCTTCAGGAAAATATTAAAAAAATAAAGTAGTTGACAGAAATTATTTGAGTGGTCCCAGCTGATAAAAAAAAAAAAAAGTGGTCTGAGCAACAAGTTGGGGACCTTGAATGTGACGAGTGGTTCGGATCATTAATTATCGAGAACGACAATAAAATTAAGCATTGCTAAATAAAGGACAACAGCCCCAAACTCCACAAGTCGGAGTCATCAGCTAAATGTGTTAAGAGTGTTACTTATCTTTGACCGTAAATTTTAGTAGTAGTTTTGTTGATTCTCATACTTTCATTAGTAATTATACTTATTTTTTGATTATGTGGATTTATAATAATGTGCGTTTATGTCCAAAATTAACTAGGCCGTCCAAAAACAATTTTACATATTTGGCAGTAAATCATAGGGCAGTTTCCTCTTCACTCACTCAACCAGGTATGTGCGGTCGAGTTAAGGCGTTTTGTAATGTATCTTTTAATGTTCATTACAGAGCAACACATCTACCATCGGGATTTTCTCATTTAATCTTCTCACGTGAGGACGACCGGTACCTAGCTCGTTATCTTATTTTTATGGATCCAAGTCAATCTAAATTTTTAAATCATCATATCTTATTATTTTTCTATAAGCGTGGATTGTTCAGCCAAATGTCATCTATTGAAAAGCCTATCAATTTCAAAGTAATACAATTTATTTTTTTCAAAACTATACAAATTAGAATTTCTAAGATAAACAATTTAACGATCACATGTGCATCATCTGATTGTGAATCTGTAATATTATCTTGTGATATTATATTGATATTGGTGGGACACTCTTGTACTGCTACCCCACCACGAGAATGTACTAGTTCTATCATTGTGATTATGACCCCTCTTCTTGCCAGCAATCCCGACCCACATACCTTACAAGAAATTTTGATCACCCAAAGAAGGAGATTTCCGAGATTAATTTCTTTTTGTAGGATTTCGAAGGTTCAGCCCAATTAAAGATTTAAGATCATACCCCCGCTCGATAAGGAGGGCTCTATCGGTCTTTATTCAGCATCCAGTTACAAGAGGATATTGCATGTTTTCAATAGAGTTAGGCTCCGTTTCAGAAATCTTCTTAAAAAAATAAACAGTTTATTTTACATTTTTAAACTAAAAAATAATATAAATGAAAAATAATTTTTCAATTTTTTTTGTATCGTATAAAAGATTTTATCGAGATCTTTTAAACAAGATCCATGTTGCATATTTTTAGATTTCAATAAAACAATAATTTTTCGAGCTTGAAATTACCTTCTTAAAAAATAAGGACTTTTTTTCGTTTGCGGAACGGGCTCTTAGTGTTGTTTCGTTTAATCAGTTCTAGCTCTTTTTAGTTTACTCGTGCCGTATTTCATATCTGTTTTCTCGTAAACTGGCTATTTATCTATTGAAGTTTTTGCTCTTTCTCGAAAAAAAATTTATGATCACTTGATCAGTAGTTCCGTGGTTGGATACCCTCACACTCACAACTGTTGGCATTACAGGCAAAAGCGTCCGATGGAGATTCAAATACAAATTACAATTACAATTACAATTAATGAACGTACGATGAAAAATAAGATAGAGAAACACACAAGATTCACATGATTCGAGAGTAATATATGTACTTATTCCACGGAGAGTATCCCGTTCTTCCACCATTTGAATAGTTTTTACAAGTACCATAGTTCAACCGCTTATTTTCGTCCTCTCTTGCTCTTCTTTAGCCGTATCAGTCACACATACACACACTTAAATAGACCTCAAATGCCAAATTTCAAGAGGAATATTGACAATGACAAGATGTGTGAGTAACAAGGTCTAAGATAGATCTCGGGTGGTGTCTTGCCATCTTTTAGGTCTCGGATGATTTTTTGTCGGTGTACCCTTTATCCCTTTAATATTTGTAATTCTTTATAAAAATTAATAAATTCTTTTTGCTTAGAAAAAAAAAAAAAAAAAAAACAAGATCCGAGATAGCTTTCCAAAGAGACGCCTAGAAAATTTAAACCAAAAAATACCATTGGGAATTCGAACCATTCCAACAATTAATAGCCACAAAAACACCATGGGTTTCGTAAATTGATGTAATGCATAATATTACGACTATACGAAATTGCTTAGGCTGGTCGGACGGAAGAGTCCTGTAAATGAGGACTTCCTTTTCTCGATCTCTAGGGAGTAGCACGAATCATGTTTGCGAATGAGCTGAGCCGTTTGTTAATTTTTCGAGGTTCTATTTGGTAAAAGTTCGTTGGAGTTTCACTCGTCTATTAAATGAACTGAATGCGAGCCTCAATTTTAGGATCGTTTAACAAATAAGCTGAACTTGACAGAGGCTTGCGAATCTAGAGTATACATATATCTCATAATAATTTCATATATAACCTTAAATATAAGTAAACTTGTACATGTATAAAGCTGCTTTTTTATTTTGTACATTAATAAAATCTTTATTTGCATCTTTATACGTTTCTGAGAGCGTAAAAATACTTTTGACTCAATAAGGATTGTGAATAAGCTCGAGTTCAACTCAAACTTAGACAAGCTCGATGTCAAATTTTTCATTGAGCTTGAGATGGAGTTCGCTAAAAACTTAACGAATGAATTTGAACATTTTAAAGCTAATTCAATTCAGCATCCTAACAAGGGGTAGGGGTCTATTAGTCTAATGCTACATTCCTTACAATTGAAAATAAAGCTCATGATTCACGAGTACTTGAGAGGAGGCTAGAAATTGTTAGTTTCCCACTTTCCCTTTAGTATAAGGTAATGGCTAGAAATTGTTAGTTTCCCACTTTCCCTTTGGTTTAAGGTAATGGAGTCATGTCCAATTACGACATATGAGGCAATGAACTTTAGGCCAGTTGTTATCTTCTGGTCCTTCTCATATGAATCAGGGTTTGAGTTTCGTCGTGGGCGTTTGGAATTCTGGGCTAGCTATGAATAGCCTTTGAAACCCCTTGTGAACTAACCTACTAACACCCCGTTAATGTATACACTATTAGAAAGAAAAAAAATACAACATATGATCGTGCCCCCACAAACACCCCGTTAATGTATACATTATTAGAAAGAAAAAAAAAAACAACATATGATCGTGCCCACAAATGCTGCATACCATTATCTATTAGTATTGGCTTATGCAGTAGGTGACATGCTTATCATGTGTCTTTAGCTAGTATTAAAATGGAAAAACAAAAAGAGGTAGCACATTGGACAGTTTGGACCTAAGTTACATAACGTTGTTAACAAATGCGTGAGTGAGTGTAGGTGTAGGAGCGTGAGCGTAAAACCATCTTTCAAAACCTTCCAAAAAACTAGAATTCATGAGTGTGATGATTAAGAGCGAGAGCGAAGATCCTTCTGAAGGATTCTACAATTAAGGGTGCGACAGCTCAAATTTTCATTTAAATTTTATTCTGTTTTTGTGCGTTTTCCATTATAAAATGGTTTTTCTGCCAGACAATTTCTTGCAATAATTCCTTGTGTTTGGCGTTCAATAGTACAATTGATTAACAAGGTTTACATGTTTAATTTTTTTTTTTTTATCAACAACAAGCTCTGCATCTGATGAGATGAGTTTGTACTCTCTTTTCTTAGTTTTTTTTTTTTTTTTTGATATTCAACTTGTTTTTATTGTTCATGAACTTTTAAAAAATACATGTTTGTACAAAGTATTTTAATTTCCGATTCGTCTCAATTGGAGAAATAAGAAAAATGTGCAATATTGATCTCGTACTGAAAAAAAGGTAGAAAATACTCCTGGGTCAAGATTGGATTCCATCGAATGCAAAGTTCACATGTCTTTACTTTGACCTAATTAGGTTTTGCTTATGGCGACCTAATTGATTGGTTTATGGAGTGTTTAATAACTAATAAGGATCCACTTGCAATTGATTAATCTGTTTTCACACTTAAAAATATAAAGTAATCCCACTAGAGCCATGCATGTGATGGGGCCAATCCTTAAGCTCAAAGAAATGGACTGAGAGTATATCAATTTGGACCTCCTTTATGTAAACTAGAAAACCTATTCAGTGTACTACGGGCATCATTATGTGGTGCGCCATACCCCTTCTCTACCACATGTTGATACAAGGTCAAAGGGGTAAGATCAAGAGTATAGGGCATACGGGTCCCACATCAAATGTGTAGTGGAGTACAAGCGTAAAGCACCACGTGGAGATATTCCATAACCAATGAATCAAAATTCGCCGCCTCCTCGTCGCTCAACCATCCAACAAAAATGAATGATAATGTCTCTACCATAACATTGTCGCTACGTAAATAGATACCTTGGAAGCGTTGAATAGTTATTACTCTAAAGTACAGCTAGAGTTATATACTCCACCAACTTGGAAATGTCCACATAGTCAAGTTTTCTTTTTCTCTCCGCTCATTCATCATTTTTTGTTACAAAAAAGCAAAAGCAATTATTGTGTTGGGCTAGATTAGAAGAAAGAAGTACTTTTTAAAATCAGCTTTTGTTCTAGCCATATTCGAGGTTGTTATAGATAAGGACTCAATAAAAAATCAGCTTTAACAGATATCGGTATGTATGTTTTCTGAATTCGTAAGATTTCTGTATTTTGCGGTGGCCACATGCGGTGGCCGTAGCACGATTGTAGTAGTACTAAGTCGAAAAGTATCAGCAGCACCACCTCTTGTACCTCATGGCCAAGGTCATGTATCAGCAGCACCTCTTCCTCGCACAAAATCGTTGAACGAGCAACCCAGTGAGCAAACAGAAAGCTAGTACTCCAGTACAGAACAAAAACTGCAGCAAAGAATCGATCTGAAAGTGAAGCACTTCGTCTAACGCGTAAATACGAATCATGTCTTCTAAATTGCCCCCGCAATAAAGCAATTCGCTCCCGGGTTTGAATGGCAACACAGGCAACACACATGACAAATAATTGTGAATAGTATCACTCACAACTCACTCAACCGAGCAGGAAAAAGGATTCCTGAACTATAGCTCACCAACAGAGTACATAATTACACAAGCTAGACAAATTACAAACCAATGTTCATTTACAGAGTAGAACTGAGATCATATTCCCAGCAAGCTTCTCGAATTTGGATTTTACACAAAACCTAGAACTCAAACCTATTGCTGCTTTAGTGAATGATGAAGCTTGAGATCTAGTAACAAAAAAGAAATGCATCAAGCTTCCTAAAACCCTAGCATTTTCCTCTGTTGGAGTTTTGATCTCAGATGGTCTTCAGAAGGGACCTTACCCCCACTTTTCTGAGTTGCACACCACCATGCTATAAGCTCATCCTGCATAATGCATAGGCACACGAATGTAGAAATAAAATATCATCAACAACAGAGGGGCCAAAAAATTCGTTTTGTAGGGACGGAAAAATAGCTTGAAACATGACTCAACCTAAAAACGACACTCTCTTATTGCGCCAAATATAGACGATACCTCGGAGGAAAAGACACCAAGTAGGTTTACAACAGACAATAGGTGTAATACAGACCACCACTGCACCACAAAGAGTGGTGCAAGCCTCCAAATGACAATAATGGTGATAGGATATAAAATTTGGGATCTCCGACAATGTAAAACTCGAAATGGGTAAATTGTAAGGACTTAAAAGAAAAAGTGAAACAAAGAAGGGTCTTATATCAGATATAAGGGCCACGTAAGAAATTCTGGAGGGATAAACTTGAAAAGAAAATCTTTTTTAGAATTTGCGAACGAGCACCTGACTTCCTAATCATCTAGTGGCTTCACCTCTGCTAACCGGCCACGCATATATATGAATGCACATATATTTCTACATGTATTGTATGATTTGCGGAGAGATGAAAGGTCTACACCACAATGACACCGTCAAGTGAATTAGAATATAACGCAAAGGACAGCCACTGAGCAAAGCATCAACACTGGAAACATGCAATGGAGGTTGAAAGCTGTAAAAACGGCCCAAATACATGCAAAATCTATTACAAGATGTGTCATGCAGGTTTAACCAGGCCGCGCATATGTCACCATCAGAAGGTCATTAAACTCTAGGTGCTTCATGGTCTAATACCATGTTAACAGCTAACTGCTCGAAAACCTTGAGCAGATATCAGGAGTTCAAAATGTACAGGACAACCCAATCACAAGAAACTGACCTCAAGGAAATCTTGATTGGAGATATATTGAGTTTCAACCAAGCATCTTATTCCCCCGATGTTTACTGAGATTGGTTTTTTTGGAACCTTGTGGTGATTTTTCTCTTTGTTCCCCTGTTAATTCCAGAAGGAGAAAAAAGAGATAAATTGACAATACGGCTAAACTGAACATTTGCAATTAACTGCAACAAAACTGATCCCTCATTCAATGGAAATAGGAAATCTGATCCCTCATCGGTAATTCACAAACAATAGCACATGTTTGAAGAAACTATAGACATACCAGTTATGCAAGCCACATGGTAGCCTGTTCCTCCTATGTCTTCTTCCCACTTCCCGAGCCGCAAGCGTAGGAAAAAACCATCCAGGTGTAACGATGAAGAATGTGAATTCATCCATCTGAGGAATGTCAAACAACAAGGGATCGGTTTGATATAAATGCTAAGAAACATAATAGTGAAAACTCACAACCTAAGTAGTAAGTAGCATGGACACAAAGCGTCCACATGACGCAAAATTCTTGAAACTGCATGACACCCAACACACTGAGGGCATAATAAACCCAATCAATTTTCAAATGTCGGATATCAATTCTATTGAGGGATTAAAGAACAACATATTTCGTATAGGCACCAATACATCATTCACATAATTCATTAAAATTAATTAAATAAAAATATAAAGAAAATTCTTCAATACTTGCATCATAAAATCACACACCATCTACTGCACATACAAAATTTGCGTGTCTAAATGACGAGGGATCAATGTGACAAAGGATTGTCCAGCGAGCGTTGTGTCATGTTGGTGTCAGACACAACACACGCCACGTTCTTAGAAGTGTCCGTTCTTGTAAGGTGGCAAATTACCAATATTTCATGTATTACTTTGAGTCTCATGTTTAGAATTCACTACCAAGTACAAAAGAAAACATACAGGTGTAATCTATGAAAATGGGATTTGCAGAACATGCAAATTGTTATGCATTCGGACATGAGTTTTAGTGGCATTCCTTTCTATTGAGTCTTGACAAACCATGACGAAAGAAAAGAGAGTAATCAAAGGGATTGGCTACAACTTCAAAGAAACATGCAATAGCACTAGGGTGTGGTGTCCTGAATAACAATAAATTCAGAACGATGAAAATAGACAGAATATTACGGGTGGTTATGATTTACTCACTTAAGAACATCCGTACGAGACAAACGCAGATTCCTTATAGCATTGAATACTCCTTTTGGCATGTCTGAAAAATTCCTCTTGACCAAATTGCACAAAGGAGTGCTCAACTTTTCCTTTTTCGTATTATCCACAGAACTTGAACCATCGTGCTTACCGATATCCGGTCCATAGTTTTCCACATCGCAGTTAGCACGTGCATCGGGAACTCGAGAATGGCTGCAAGAAGTCGCAGATGCCACAGGACACGAAATAGCCCAATGATCAAGCTGAAAACACCTAATGCAAAAACAAGGAGACTCTTCCGCTCCATCATATAAACACTGGTTTCTCATGAGATTTTCCCTCTCAATTTCAGTTATTTCCAAGCAATCACGCAAAATGTGACCACTTCTTCCACAATAGAAACATGTTTCCACTTTGCGAATTGTATTGTTTTCAACATCTGGCAGTACGATGTGCTTGAGTGCATCCAATCTCCTCGCGAACACAGAGGCCATTGCCTCTGAATTCTTTAATTTTGGCGAACTTAGCCTCGGATTTGATTTAAAGGTGGTTTTTTGAGCATTATTTCCACTGACCCTTTTGAAGCCAAACGAAGCTTCAGCATCAGGGGCATATTTCTGCAATTCTTTACCTGTAAAACTAACCAAGTCTTCACTCGAGTTCTCCTTGGCCTCTGAACTTTTCTGGTCAATAAGATTGCAAGTACTAGGAATAAGCTTCCTTGCATAATCCACAGAACACTCAAGTGCTGCATTTACATTCCGGTCACAACTGTTTGAATGTAACACGGGCGGAGGAGTTTTGGGAGAAAATCGAGTAATCCAAAAGCTTCTCAGAGGTTTAATCACTTTTGCTTCAGCAGGAGCATTGGAATCAACATTTTCATCGCCCTCTTTCACGCTATTAGAGACCAAATTGAATGAAGCTCTATTCTGATCCGAACAAGAACTAGTCCTGCATGTTTCCGGATCAGCAACAATATTTGCAGACAAAGTATTGGTAGAATTTGACATTTTTGTTTCCTGTTGTTCCTTTGTGTTTGAACAACATATGGACTGGAAAATACTTTGGAAGCCCACATTTGTGCTTTTGGGATCGTTGTTTCTGTGAGCAAGAGTAAGAGCAAGAGGGGAAGCCTCCGGATTGGTTTTGTTTAATCCCTTCACCATGTTTGAAATCCAGTTCATGAAGGAGCTATCTTGTCCAATAAAGGACGTCGAACCAAGACCTTCTCGAACTTGGACTTGTTTCTTTGCTCTTTTATTCCCCACAGTCAACTGTTCTTGCTCATTCCTGATAGAAAATAATCTGGTAGGGCCAGCACTATTACAACTCTCGACGCTCTCATGACTGTTTTCCTTGTCACCTCCATCTGAGAAAGCCTTTTCTTTGCGTTTCCTCCTACCTAAACGGGTCCCACTGTTTGTTGGAGAAGCTTCAGAAAGAACTTGCTTACCAATAAGAAACTGTAAATCATTTTCAGAACCGGATTCTAGCTTTTCAGGAGGTGGCTCACCGGAAAAACCATCTTTCTTCATTTCATTTCTATTCTGTTCTGCGTTTACTAATGAGAAATCTTCGTTTCTACTGCTGGGATCAGTCATCCTCACTTCTGCATTCTGCTCCGAGGACGACAATGGTTCAGTTTGTGCCGTGCCATCTTTGAGCTCATCTGTTTTGAGTGGCACAAAAGCTGTTATCTGCTTTTCCTGACCTGCAGAAGGCCCGGCATATCAAATGTCATTTCAAAAGGAAAAGTAACGACTCCTGTTTTTTGTTCTCGGTAATTCCAGAAGCAGATGAACTTAAAACGTTTTGATTCTGAAAAAGACATCTGAATTGGATTTTTCACACAAGCACGTCCCATGGGCCATGTCTCCTGCTTGATGCAGACATTCACTAACTCTTGACATAGCATTCACAAATTTAATTGACATTAAATCATGAAAAATGAGTTCTACACAAACAAAGTACGTATATAGTCGAACACATACAAATAGTCCAAAACCAATGCACGATACACTAAAAACCAAATAACCAAATAACGCAAATATGCACCTGCATTGTGTTCTCTAGTTTCAGCTGTAACGTTTGCTTGAATATTGTTCGGACTGCATTGGTCCTTCCAATTAGTATTCTCCACTTTTTGTACCTCCATATTATCACTGATTCCTGCAGTACATATTCTTCAAAGGTTCAAACAAATCACATCTTAACCAAAAAGGAGTTGAAGAAGATAAAACAAATGAACAAATAGCGGAAGATCTTTAGACAGAATCTATGTTACACCAACTCGTGTGCAAATGTCAGGCTCAAGTATATGTCTAAGGATTAACTGTGAGATTTTCATCTGGAAAATGATCAAGTTGAGAGGCTATATGAGGTTGGAGGGTATATTGACCTTTAGAGCTATGCATCCGGATTCATCTATTCTAGGTCAACGACATGGGAAAACAGCAAAATGTACATATTTTCTTTAATTTGATTCATCTATTTTCTTAGGTAAATAGCGTTTATGAAGAGTACTAGAGCATTTCATGCACTACATGAGTGTTGAAAACATAGTCAATGGAAAAACTTATTCTACTACACCAGCTTCATTGTTGAATGTCTGATGCATATACCACGTAACCAGCACCGCCAGGTCATTTTTTAGAAAATATAGGAAATTTACATGACACGCCTGGAACACGCTAACAATTCATGTATGTGTAAAATACACACACACACACAACATATATGACATATACGGCTAGTTTACACACATGTGACGATAATCATACATCATAAGCTGATTAACCTGAGAACCCATATATACCTTAACATAAGATAAGATCAAGGCAACATTCATGAAGCAGTTGCATTCTAACGGAAGCAAAAAAATTGAAAACATTCCGATAAACATGATGTGTCCATCTTATAAATGTTTCAAAGCTTATGCAAAGTTCACCAGAATCATCCCAAATAACATAAAAAAGGTTGTAGCCCAAATAATGCATCACAGTATTACTAATTTACTATAACGAGACACATGGCGTGTTACATGTTTGGAGTTCCACAAATTAGTCTGCTAATTTCCCAATATAACGAATTTAATTTTTAGTTAAGACACTGGAAAAGTGACCAGACACACTTTTAGGAGTCTATCAGTTCGACACAACACACTTTTTTGACATAAGCATTTGTGCTTCTTAGACCGTAGGCGTAGAGTGTTGACAAGGGTACTCTATAGACACCTTTCTAAAGTACAAGCAACATAAGTTGAACTAATCCTTACTCCCCCTGTCCCACAAAGTTAGTCCACCACAAAAGAATGTGCAATTTTTGGATGAATAATATTAACTACATTTGTGCATATTTTTTAAAAACTTCTTGCACCAAATTAACAATCTCAATTAATTCTTCAAATTGGTTTGAAAGTTAGTAAAAAATTATGATAGAATTACTTCATTTTGTATTTGAAAATTGCACATCTGTTGGTAATGGACCAACTTGCGGGACTGAGGATGTACTTTCAACGAAAAGTTTGATTGAGGAGACTCACTACCTTCATTGTATCCATGACTTGCTCCAAATTCGGGTTTCACACGTGAAATGCTTTTAGGAGACCTAACAAAACTAGCTCCCTCGCCAAATTCCCCCTCCACGGGGAATGCCATTTGAGATGAAACCAAATTTTCCCCCTCTCTGGGATGTTTTTCACAGCTAGTCCCTCCGGATGTGAAGCCTTGTGGTGGGGAAAGAGCCATATGGCTTAGTCCTGATGCATTCCACAAATGAGACGGTTTGCTTTCGGCGAAGCTTCTATCAGCACATTTCAGACTCAAACCATAGTGAGGGGACCACACTAGTTCGGATAAGGGGTCAGATGCCACAAACGCCAAGTCTACCCTTGAAGCTGCATTTACACCTGCACCTGAATCACTCAATCTCGTTGGATTGCACTGATGGAATTGAGCGAGAGAAAGTTGTAAATCGGTCACTGGTTCCACATTGTCATTTTCCACATTCATCATCAGCTGAAAATGTAGCTCAATCAATAAAGTATCCTGAAATGCCATACGTTCCACGATAAGCAAAACCAAAACAAATTAAATTGCGTTTTCTTAATTTGTTCAGGAGCTTGTTGATGGGATATTGAAAGTAGATGGCTATAAAACTCCAAGTGGATAAACCATTTTCAAACTTATATCACTATTCAAACCAAGTTAAAGACACCATAAGTCATTGATGCATACACAATCAATATTAGAAGGCCATAGAAGCTTGTAGATTTAAGTAAGGGATTAGAAGGCCAAGTTGAAGATGTGTAGATAACTTATTCAACTAACCTTCCCCTTGAAGTAGAAGAGTATTTATCACACTTGTTGATATGATGCGAACAAATCATTAGGACAATGTCCATTGCCGAAAGCATAGTAAGAAAAAAGCATTTGCGTAAACATCAAGAAGACACTACCACTGGCACGAGGCAAAAAGTCCTAAACTTATACAGAGTGTTTTAGCTAATGCAATCCCTAGCATTCGGTTGCAATCCAAGAAGAACTAGACCACATTAATGTATTGTACAAATGTTTTCCTTCCTCTTCACAGGGTAAAGATTTCATTGCACACTTGCTTTCAATCATGTCTCCAAATTATGGGGAGTTTTATATCAATACAGTCAATATGTACAACAAATCGAAGGGGCCCCACATATCCTACGCTTGTTAAAATGCTTTCTTTCACAATTACAAATCGTCAGTTACGAAACCTCACACAACAAGGTATATATAATACCTCAGGATATAAGATATTTAGGATATGAGATATTAATATCCCATCATTATTAATGCGATGGGATTATATAATTGATCGGGTAACAAATTCCTTCCACTAGTATGGTCAAACAAACAGGCTACTTGTATCAGACTAGAAAGAATCAAATGGCATTCATCGAAGGTGCTTTTCAGCAGATGCAGCAACTTTATTACAATTAGAAATCCGAAACCAAAAGAGTATTAAACATGGGCATAAACTCCCTATTTATGTTTCCAGATATTTGATTCCCGACTTCAGAGCATGCCATGGCCGAGCAATGCTACGGTGACCACGTTTCATATACCATGTGAGTTGTCATTCCTGCATTGGTAAGAAACATGACATGTGGATCCATTTCACCAATGGAACACATTCCACCTATGAATTAAGGACAAGTTAATGGTTTCCAAATTGATATTTCAAATTACAGTACCCGCTACTACACGATTCGATTAAGGGAGACAAGTAATATCCTACCATGTGATCAATTAGACTAACATAACAATCCAAATATGTGAAATAGTTTTTTTTTTTGACGTGAATGTGTGAAATAGTTGATACAGACTAGAAGGCAGTATGATTTAAGGACGAAAGATTTAACAAACAAAGAGGTGTTTGCGATAGTTGTGAAAACAATTTTAGATTGTATCTTTAAAATCTGCTTTCGATTATGGATTCTATATTCTAGTAGAAGTAGATAAATTCATTTAACATAGCTGTGGAAACAGAATTTAGGTTATAGAAATCTGCTCAAGATAATGGATTCTATAATCTTGTAAGAAGTAGATAACCTTGTTTCTTATAGCTGTGAAATAATACAAGCTGATAGTCTTGACTGTAAAACCATCCAAAATACTTCAAATCTAAAATCTTATCCAAAAATGAGATTTCATACCCTTTTCAGCTTCTAGAAATCCCTAGAATCTAAAATCAATTGATAATACAATACATACACTCCAACAGTTTTTGAAAGCAAAAATCAAAACCTAGCCTTTCGAATTTTTCGTAAACAAACACAAATACACACACAAAAAGCTCTAAATACGAGAAACCACCACGAAGAGTAATTTCTTCAACAAATCCATCTGATTAATTGCTTATGCGCGTAACTGCTCGATCAAACGCATTTCTCTCTCTCTCTCTCTCTCTCTCTCTCTCTCTCTCTCTCTCTCTCTCTCCATAATCATTCTCAAATACTCAACAGATACTTTGGAAAAACTTGTTTCTACAAGCAAAACTAGAGATTGCAATCTAATAAGTTTGATGAACTACGACTTCAATAAAAGACAATTTTCTTTATCAAAGGAAAGATTACGCGGTTACGCCTCATGTATCAAAATAAACAACACAAAGTGGTCATTGAAATTCTCCAAGAAATTCAAGCAGAATCACCCTCAACCAAGCCATTAGGCAAGGCTATCTACTTTTAAGTTCAAAATCATGTAAATTCAAGATTATTTTCTACCCTTTTCCCGCATTTTCCCGAGAACCAACCACTTGAAATTCGCAAGTTAATAGACAAAACAACCCAAACAAATTCATACCCATTAAAGAGAAGCATAGTCAAAGGAGAACCCACATACCTTTTCCCCATTAAATCCAAAGACTTGGCTCTGTATTTTTCCCAATCAGACTTCTTTCCTGTAAGTATACCTTTGCTGAAAAGGATCCAAGTACAAGCCAAAAGAAGCAATTACCCGGAAACCATGAGAGAGAGAGAGAGAGAGAGAGAGAGAGAGAGAGAGTCCGGATACTACGGACGTGTTGAAGCTCTGAACTTTACACCGTACTGTATGCCAATACATATGATATATATACAAGTGGTTGAAAAGCTGCCACGCAGAGATGATATGCCAAAAGTGACGGGAATTATATATAGTTTTATTTTCCAAGTCAATACGCTTGGTAAAATTTAGTATTTGTTTAGTGAGAGTGTCGTGGGACTGAAAACGGAAAGCTGCCAAAATTGGCGATGTTTTGGACATGAGAGAGAGAGAGAGAGATCTATATTTTTACCTAAACTGGACATGCTCTTTTGTTTGAGGGTGTTAAAATATTAGTATATGTTTTTACCTAAACTGGGCATTCTCTTTTGTTTGAGGGTGTTAAATAACACTCTACTTTTTACTAATCACATTATTCTTTTTACCGAGCGAATTTCTCATCATCCACCCCTTTTTATTCCTCAATTTTATAAATCATTCAAATAAAGTCAAATTTTATTTCTTTATTTAATACCTCATCCAAATCACATACTATTTTATCCCCTCTATAAACATCAAATCGATGTGGGTCAATCCATCAAAATTAATACCTCCTACTATCTTATTCCCCTTTCATATTTTTTACCCCCGATTTTTTACCCGCATCCAAACGGGCCCTTAGTGTATGAAGCTACTTTTATACCCTTCCATTTTTTCATATTTTCTTTTTCTTGTTATCAAAATGAAATGGGTTTTTCACAAAGTTGAAGGATATTTTGGTAATTTCACAAACTAAAAACAAAAAGGGGAGTGTGGTTTGTAAAAATGGAGTGCTAAAATCACTCCTCTAAATGAAAAGAAAAGAATGAAGAAGTGAGCCTTATTATGGTAAAAAAACAAGTAAAGTGACTCATTTTTTCATTTTTATTCAAATATTTTTTGTATTCGTTAGTTTTGCATCAAATTTTTTTAACAAATTATTGTGTGGTTATAATGACAGAAATCTAAAAAGTAAAAAATTAACATCAAAATTCAAAAAAAAATTGAATAAAGACATAAAAATATAGCTTATTGGCTAATTTTTGTCTTTATTCAAAAACAATTTGAGTTTCGGTCGTATTTTTTTACTTTCTAAATTTCTCTCGTCATGAAAACTATTAATTTACAAAAAACAAAAACAAAAAATTAACAAATACGAAAAAAATTAAATAAGAACAAAAATAATCCAAATAAATTATTTATCCAAAATACCCACCAATTCAACTTACTACTGTAGTCCTAAAGTACAATAGAGAATGATTAGTAGCTTCTCCAGTAGTAAAAGTTACATGGACCTTTTCGCTGTAATCTACTTTTTTTTTTTTTTACCAACAAGGTGATAATTCGAGTGGTCGGAGGCCTTGGAGCCACCTAGTATTGGGTTGCTCATCTCCCACAGGTTATGAGTTCGATATTTAAAATATGATGATTTGAAATGGGGACTCTAATTTAATTTGCACTTACGTGGGGACATAATTAAGGAGGCCGCGACGTAATGAAGGGTCAATATTTCCTCTCCGGCCAGGTCAATTATAGCCTAAGTCTAAATATTCTAGGTCGAATGGGTCCTCCAATTGATCGGGTGATCGCTCCATTGGTTCAATACATCCACCATTTTCTTCTCTAAAAAAGGTAGTAGAAGTTTGTAGAATCAGAAATACAAAAGGTACAAAGATGATTCCTCATTTTTAATCCTCTCTCTCCCTCTCTCATTCCAATGGTCCTCCTATTCCATGATTCCTTTTTGCTAGCTCCTTATGTAATGTATGACGTGGTCCCACGATTTGGATTGTTCGTTTGTAAGCCTACTACGTGTGTTTACAGTTGAATAAAAAAAAAAAAATTAAGTCAGTCGAAAATTTATAAATACCTGGCTGAATTATAAATATCTGAAGAGAAATGAACGATTTGAGTAAAAGTCTCGATACTTTTGTCATCCGTGTGAGCAATCAAGTTGATCACACATCCATATTTGTTACAAAGACAAATCGACAATCTATAATATAATATGTAAAGGGAGTGCACGCACCACTTTGGTTCGAACAAACCTTTATCCAAATTCGATTGACTTAATTTTGAATCGATGTTAAACACATACAAAAACCATCGACCTGAATGCACCCAGTAAAGAGTGAGATCCAGTTCAACTAAAATTGTGAGAGACTGTCCATTAATTACTACCACTTTTTTTCTCAGCAAAAAAAGATTTTATTAATCTTTATAACCGATTTTATTAATCTTTATAACCGATTACAAAAATTAATCGGAACAAGGGCACAACGGCATAAGCCACCCAAACCACCGAAAAGGGTCGGCAAGGTGCCAGTGAAAACAGAAAAAACTTGGGGAAAACCTAACTAAAATCACCCATAACCAACCCAACCCGCACCCCCCCGCCCCCCCCCCCCCCCCCCCCCCCCCCCCCCAAAAAAAAAAAAAAAACAAATAAATGAAATAAAATAAAAAATTCATAACTTCACAAAAAAGTGAAAACAAGCCGCAACTCCAAAACCGAAACGAAAAATTCCAAACCAAACGCCAAATCATATAAATCATCAATCTCTTGAATCTTGACCAATTTAGATGAACCTAGTCTTAAATAAAGAACTCGATTATATTGGCTAATCAAATGTAGATACAGCTATCAATATAGAGATTTCTAGAAAATGCAAGTAGTGGTACATATTGATATGACTGGTCTGGAGTTGGAGGAACATGCACACATCATTGACATGCCATACAAAATAATAGAGCTCAAATCTAGCGAAATTACTAGTACACTAATTTGGAATTAGGTTACATAATTGGTTGTCTTTGGTTTTGTCGTCTTAAGTCAATTATTTGACATTTTAACCAAAAAAGATTAATTAATTTTTTAATCAATGTACGCTACAGTCATCCAAAAAATAAAAACAATGATTAAAAAAATCAGTAAAAAAGAAAAAACACGGGTGATGAAGCATCAAAAAATTATGGAGATAAAATTTTTAAGAGGAGAAAATAGCAATATCTTTTGGTAAGACCTCTACTTTCGCTCTTGAATATCTTCTGTTTTTTGTTTTACGTTCACAAATTTTAGTAATTTGAAATATGTTTAAAGGTATTTTTCTGCTTGCGCTGGGACTTTCGCTCACCCCTTCACACACATTATGTAGCTTAAGTTACCACCTTCAACTTGCTACTACAATTAATACTAGCAAATCACAAAACAAGGCCACGGTAAAGAGACCAAAAAAATAATTTGAAATGACAAGAATCCACTATTGAGATCTACCACTTTGTGGTGAATATTTGCAACGTAAGTCTTGAATGGAAAATGAGAAGCTAGCTAGCTTGGACCAAACAATGAGTAGGCAAGTTGACAATTCAAGTGGATCCCATTTCGCACGTAATCCACTTCATTTTTTTGGGTGTGATTATGATTTTTGGTCCACTCCACACTTAAATATCAACCACCAAACTTGTGGGTTTGGCATTTCAAAACCACTAGAATATATGTTTTATATTACGTCAGTAAATAATTATGAGAAAATGATTAGTCTCCTTCCAAGCTTATCCCATCTATAGAGACAGCACATGAGACATGAGCCGTGCATTTCCCTATTGCAGAAGAATCCATAACCCAAAGTGTCTTTCGCAATAAAGGCCTTTGATGAAGAGATTGATGCTTTCCAAAAAGAATTGACAGCCTCTGTCATAGTTGTCATAGTCTCCACAATATAAACTTTCCTTGACTAATTTCGAAGACCATAAATTTATCGGCTAATTTCGGAGACCATAAATTCAGAATCTGCTAGTGTATGAAATTTTACTTGAAGCTAGAACAAAATGTTTTGTAGAGACTGGTTCCAAAAGAGTTGATAGCACCCGAGATCGAGCTTTCACTCATGAGAATTTATGAGGAAATTAATAAATTTTTAAGTCTCAAGCCTTAATCACTAGGCTAATCCTTTGGGGTTAATATAATTTCTGGGTTTCTAAAGTGAAGTTTTTAATAGTCAGATGATAAAAAAGAGTTCACTTTTTTAACGATTTTTTTACGGTTTGGTAAATTCGTTTTGTCAAGATTTGTCATAGTGCACAATATAGCTTTTATCTTCTTCTTTTTTTATTTTTTATACCTAGGCGTGTAAGCTGGATTATGTATATCTTGATTAATTCTGAGGAGTGAGGATCATAAATCCAAAGTCCACTAGCAGGATCTCATTTGAAGCCAGATCAAATGCTTCATATAGACCGACTTCAAAAGAGTTGATAGCACTTAAGAAGTTTTGAATTTGAGAACTTAGGAGGAAACATATCCTAAGTCCCAGACCACTGGATCAACAACCCCTTGGGGTTTATATAAGCATTATTTCGGGGTTTTAAAGTCAATTTTTATTCTGATAAAAAAAAAAAAAGTCCATTTTTTAAGCCGGAGAGAAAAGAGACTTAGACTTAAAAGCTTAGAGAGAAGGAAGAGCAAATGTTAGAGAGAGAGAGAGAGAGAGAGAGAGAGAGAGTGGAGGTGGTCGCAGGTTCAGGTTAAAAATTACTGTAATTTTGACCTATCATTTCTTCCAAAATTTGTTGTAAAGTACATGATCAAAGCAGAAAAGAGTATCGTTTATGGAAATCACCATCCAATATTATTCAGCAAAATGAAAAAAAAAAAAGAAATTTTGGGGAAAGAGAGGAAAAATGAACGTTATTGGAATTCTAGGGGAAGAAAATGAATTCTTTCAGTGATTTTTGCTCCTCTTTTGTGAAGAGAAGCAAAAAACTAGAATCAATATCATGCACGAGAGAAGTTTTTTTTTTTTTGTAATGTGGGGTGTCTCGGGTCAGTTTGCGGGGATCTCGGACTAATCCCTACAGCCCCTCCCACAGCCGTTTTATATGTTTATGCCCGGGGTTAAGGTGACCAAATTTCCAAGTTTGTGGGTAAAGAATCTCAACCCCTTAAAAGAATTTATCCATAACAAGGGCTTGGGGCATAAACATGAGGCCTGTGCATGAGGCCTTGCTGTGATCCAAAATATAAGAATTTACCCATTGTCAAGGTTTTATCAATAAGTTTTTTTCTTTGCCGATCAAAACTCCCTTCTATCATCTAAAAAATATCAAAACGAAAAATAGCAAGCAAAATCATATTTCTAAGTCGGTATGATGAAAAAAAATGGCTTACCCAAAGAGAGAAAACGTTCGATTCTGTAACTCCGAACTATAGATATGTTTTTGGACCTGGTGGTGTTGTAACTCCGAAACCAAACATCATCAGTGTTCATATTTGGAACTCCGAACAATAGGCATATGTGCCCGTCTGTAATTCTAAACATCATCCGTATGTTCAGCTTTGTAACTCCATCGTAGTAGTAGATAATGTAGGTATCCGTCGGTAGCAACTTCCGGTCCATCCCGAGCACGACCATCCCTCCCACACCAGCGGCTTTCTTTGGACTCCCAATACCAACCCTTCAACACCAGCGGTTCAAAATACCTTTTTTTTGTCTCTAAGAAATTTATTAGGTTTTGTTGCTTCATCCCCATCAGGCCATCAAGGTAAATATTACATGTGCACGGTAACCACACCTGTATCCCAATCATTGAATTATCCCACATAACCATGATCCAAAAAAAAACTTGCAATAAATCCTAATAGCCTCAATAACAGCTGAAGCAGTATCAACAGAAGACAAAGAATTAATGAATAATTACTTGGGTCATTTATTGTTGATGGAACATAAAAGGCATGGGATAACCCTCAACCGAAAAGTGGGTACCAAAAGAGAATATGGATTACTAAATTTTCATTGGGTAGAAAAAATAGAAAATACTATAGATTACTATTTTTCCTCCAAGTACATGATAGTACAAATTAGCCACCAACAATTGGAAGCATTAATACATAATCAATAATGTAGGTATAATATGAGAATTTAGGTTCTCAGTTGCCACAGATCCAATATTATAGGGTAAAAACAAAAAGACAAAAAATAAGGGGGAAAGATAAAACTCTTGGCCTGAATTCTCTCACCTCCGGGCAACTCTTTGGCCTGCTCCAAGTAACAAGGCTTTTCCTATAACCCCTGTATGAAGTCCACAAACCACAGCCACAGTCCCACCTAAAACTACCCATTTCCAGTCAACACCGCCAAGGCGATCTCTCTCTCTCTGAATATCCACCACTTGATCCCTCCCTTCTCTGTCCGACGCTAAAACCAAAGAATCATCTGAATTCTCATCAGATGTAATCTTTGTGGTGATTCTGGCCATCAGAGCGCTTCTGGACACAGGTGAATCAGATTTCCTTGCTTGCTGATATGCTCTGAACCCAGAGTGCAACTTCTTCACGGTTCCCCACATCCCATGACGGACTCCCAACTTTGCCACATCCTTGGGGATTCCCATGTCTTCATAGTGAACAAGAGAAACCTCACATGCTGGCAATAGCCCATCTCCTTTACGTGATTGCACTACAAGTAGTTTGGAAATACACGATCAAGATACGAAGTAAGGTTAATCTGCTGAAGTTGGAAAATAGTTTAAAAAACGGTAAGTCAAGCAGGCAGACAGATTGATCAACTGTTATGCTAAGTTTTTCAAGCTGAAAAACTGTTCGATACAAATTAAAGCTTAGTTAAAACAAATACTTTTGACACAAATCTTACACCATAAATTTATAATTTAATTCTCTCTCTCATTGCTACATTATGGCAGTGACAAGGTTGTGTCGGTGATGCTATGGTGGTGGTATTGCAGGGTTTGTATTGGTGGCGCTAGGGGGGCATAGATGTTGTGTAGTGGAGGCGGTAGCAGCGGTAGGGTGTGGTTGTGCTCATGCTTGTGCTGGTGACGGCAGACAAAGGAGTGGTCACGTGGTGCTGTGGTAGTGGCAGCAATGGTTGGGGGTATGTGTGTTGGGAGGTAGTGGTGGTGGCGGAGTGGTGGTCGATGAGCGGCGGTCTACAAGCAAAGCCAAATTCAATCTGCATTAAGAAGACTCTGCTAAATAAAACCTCGTATATGTTTTAAAGACAATTTCAAGTGTTAAACTATAGTTGGAAGCTACACAATAAGTTCAGAGCAATACAGAGTCATTGCATCTGTAAATTCATTAGCTAGTACAAAAAATAATTTCATTAGCTCATTATTTTGAAAAAGTGAAAATTGAAAGAAACAGAATTACTCAACAGGCACTCAATGAAAGAGATGCAAACTTGCAAGTATCCTATGAATATTTGAAAATGCTTACCAGGTTTGATAACCCAACTTGAAAAGTAAAGATCCACGCGCCTAGGTTTGTCACGTTTTTGCAAGGCTGGATATGGCACCCCTCCCTGCAACGTTACAAGCCATTATCCATACACCAACAGTTAATATGTGCTAGGCATGAGCCAGAAAAAACCACCACCAATAATTACAGGTAATCAAGATTTCTTCACTGTCATGCAGGCAAGGAAAAAGGACAGCACGAATTCAAATTATGAAGGTAACTCTCCTTTCATTAGCATATACAAGTAACTGAAATGACCATCCTAGCCTAAAAAATAAGGGTGGTGCCGTGGCGATAATGCCACAACAAGAAATGTAGCTGCCACGACTGCAAGTAGCAAGACATACCCCGCGCTCTCTCCCGGACCATGCATCTAATGCTCTAAAAGTCAGCCACCTAGGTCGACTAGTCCCTGCCTAGGCGCTAGGCGGTGGTCCAGTTACCCCCAAGGCACTAGGCGGCCAAGTAGTCGGCACCTAGGCGCTAGGCGCCCCTTCTCCACCCAACTAGCGCCTAGCAATTTTTAGAACATTACATGCATCTAAAACCCCATCATCGACCCAAGCCAGCAACTTTCATAATCGCTGAGAACTGCAGCCACGGTTCACCAGCAAATTGAACTCGGGCAATCCATACTAAAGGCCATCGTATTTTGGTAATTTCAGAAGGTTGGAAGTCAAGAGTTATAGGGGTTTCCATTGGTCGTATTTTAGTCTACTTAATTACATGAATTTGCACTTGGATACATTAAACCACATGTTTCTATTCATAGAATGCACCTTTTTGGTTCATTTCAAAGATGATGGTTGATTTGGGTTTATAGATGGGAAGGAAAAACTGAGTGAGTACTTATTTTTCACCAACTAAAATAAGTATTCATTTTTTGAATTAAAGGTGATGTATTGTGAGAGAATGACCCGTCTCCTAAAGTGAGAAATAAGTACTTAAAAAACAAGAATCTTAACGGAACGGGGCCAGAAAATAAAATTATGGGCAATTATGGATTTGTGGGGACCTTCCCGATAGAAATGTCGGCCGGCCGATAGGTTCATAGAGGAAAGGGCATAAAAAGTTTGGCAAATGAATTACTTTGAAGAAAAACATACAGAAGTGATGATTGGTGGGTGTCCACAATGTGGTGCTATATATATATATATACATATATATATACACACACACACACACAGTCATTTTCAAATAAGAAGGTCCTTATTTTAGTTAAAATAAGGACCTCTCCATTCCTCCCATTTTCCGTTCGAATTTCGATGATCCGAGCCGCTCAATGTGTTCAAAACGTGATTTTAAGAGTACCCGTGTGGAATCAACAAAAAAAATGACCGGGAAGGGCTTCATCCGAGCAGTTTTTATTTGAACCGTTCGATAAAAAATAAACAAAAACTGCTCGGATGAAGCCTTTCCGGTCATTTTTTTTTGTTGATTTCTTGCGGGTACCCTTAAAATCACATTCTGAACATATTGAGCGGCTTGGATCATCGGAATTCTATCGGGAAAGGGAGGTCCTTATTTTATTAAGTTAAGGTGGTCCTTAGGAGAAGGGAACTATGTATATATATATATATATATATAGAGAGAGAGAGAGAGAGAGAGAGAGAGGGAGAGATGTGTGCCTGAGAGATGAACACTGCCAGGAGAGCGTGTCATTTTTGTGTTTTAGTTGTGGCATATCATGGACCTATTGCCACCAAAGAAGTAAAAACAAAATCTTCACCATAAAACTTAAGTGAACAAATCTTCAGCTCAACCATATAGCATTCCCGGGTCACAAGAAGTTAAACACCTTTACCAAACTCGGTACTGTGGGTTTGGTCAGGCCTAGGCCAAGTGTATTAGGTTCTGCAAGGCTCAATCTCTTGATCCAGCATAGGCATTGCCCAAGCTCACCAATGCCTAACTTCATAGGCTGGGGTTTGGCTGAAGTCGCTCAACCACTTCTGTAGTTTTATACTAACAGTTTGCTTAAGGGGGTAGCCCAAAGCTATGTTACCAGGGAATGCTACCACCCTAACAAATCGGGTACCATTATAGACGTTCTGAAACATGGTACACTTGTGTTCCAAAACAGTAAATAACTAAATATAGCGATCCCCAATTTTTTTCCAAAAAATTAGCTTACTAATGTAAAAATCTAGAGAGAATGGAAAAAAATCAGTCATTATGGCCTAGAAATGTATTTTGTCACAAATAATTTGGAGAATGATAATTTTACTAGATGTTTATCCCTTGGAAGGGTATGTTTTGAATTTGACATCTATAGAAGCCTACATCTAGCATTCTACAATTTAGACATGTGGCGTACCACGTTCCTGTTCCTTGTACTGGTATGATCCACGATCCAGATAACATAGGGCCCAAAGTTGTGTCTATTGATATGAACAGGCCAATTTGTGTCGGGTTTGAATGCATCTTCCACCAAGATATCAAATCAGTCAAACCCGGATCCCTTGGTCAATTATACAACTTTCACAAAAGATATATATTCATACAGAAAAAGACTGAAATGGAGAAGCAGAGACCCATCTATGTGCATGATCCTGAGGGGTCAATGCAACTAAGAAAGAGAGAGTACCTAAATGTATTTAAGAGAATCGTGCAGACACAGGAATCAGTGAGTGCGCGCTTGTGTGTGTGTGTGTGTGTGTGAGAGAGAGAGAGAGAGAGACAGAGAGAGAGAGAGAGAGAGAGAGAGAGAGAGAGAACATTTGAGTTTGAACCGTAACAATATGAAATCCCAACAAATAGCTTAGTTCAGTATAAGCTTTAAAAAACATTATCATCTTGAAGCCAGCGGATGAAATGTGATGAACATCAATCTCTAATATCACTTTCACGCTTACAATTAAATCAAAAGCTGAATCAAACATGTAAAGTCAGGCCTGGGTAGCTCAATGACACTCGTAGGCCCAGCCCAAAATAGATTCAAGCAGATCAAACTCGGTCCAACCCAGCTCTAAGACAGGAAAATAAGCCTATGATTTGACCAAAGTTACAATCCTCTTACAAGTCACATGGATATAAATCAAGATTGCTGGTACACTACCTAACTAGAAATGGACTCAAGATCACATCTTGACGCTGGGTGGTGACTTATACATCATTGGACCTTGGAACAAGAGGGGACTCCAGATTATGTTCCCCACGCAGCAATAAGAGAGACTGAAGTTGGTAACAAACAAAACAAAAACCAAAAGAAACAGGTGCAAAAGAAACACACTGCAATCATTTCAAATTTTTTTTAAAAAGTAATAAAAGACACGATGCCTCAAAATAAAAACCTAGAGAAACACACATGTAAACCCGCATGAGTCCAACATTAAAACTTTAATCTGGGGTATGTAAATAGGAGCTTTGTACCAAATTGTCATCCCTTGAATACCAAGGACCATAAACAGGTTAGACGCATATTGGTTTCAGCTTGGAAAAATCTGCGTTGGGTTTTCTCTCAACTAAAAAGAATTAGTTTAAAAAAAAGTACCTTTGTCACGCAATAATATTTCTTTCCAGCTTCCCATATTCTCCGCCCAATGATATACTCGCGATCACTGCAGAAAAAGGGGAACTGCCAAGGAACGAATAAAGGTATCAAAGCAAAATGTCATGACAAGGGGCATAAAAGACGAATCTCTATGTAGTGCAAGGGCCATACAACCCAAGAGTACCTTCTTTATCCAGTGGACAATCGTGGTCCCTGTATGAGGACATTCCTCCAACATTTTAAAGTATGCAAGCATAGGATCCCATTTAGGGCGAAACTCGTCATCCCAAAAGAAATCCCTAACCATCTCCGGTGTTGCATCCTCAAAAACAGTTCTG
This sequence comes from Rhododendron ovatum, assembly GCA_019656835.1. Taxonomy (NCBI): domain Eukaryota; kingdom Viridiplantae; phylum Streptophyta; class Magnoliopsida; order Ericales; family Ericaceae; genus Rhododendron; species Rhododendron ovatum. The sequence continues at coordinate 39,608,792 of CM033796.1, read as the reverse complement.
CTACGGTAGACAACGGGCCCTGTCTGATAAACAAGTTGCACCGTCAGGTTTCAATGCTTAAACATTTTTGCCAACTATGAGAATGGGACAACTTGAATTTCAACATCACAACAAAATTGGGAAAGGTTTAGAAAACCAAGGTAAATCGTTGTTTGCATGCACAGACACTGAAGTAAAGTCATCAGACATCAATGGGCCAGTTGCTCCTCAGAATCCTCATGTCGGATTATACAATATTTACTTGGAGAGAGAGAGAGAGAGAGAGAGAGAGAGAGACAGAGAGAGAGAGAGAGAGGCCTTATGATAAATCAGCCACACCCCAAAGAGTAAGCTATAGCTTTGCAACTAGTATTACCTACAATCTACAAGCCAAAAATCATCTAACATAGAACTGGTGAAAGTTAGGAATTACTGACAATCTTTTTTTGATCGGCAGGAATTACAATCTTTTATTTTCCTATCCTAAATAGTGCAAACATTCCCTCCTCAACATAAAAATTTCCCTCGTCTTATCATCATACTATATTCCTGTACCAAATGACAAAGCATTCAATGAATCTAGTACTTTTAATCAGTCCATTCTAAATCAACCCATCCTGGTTTCTATAGGAAAAACCAATGGGGATGCATGTCTGATTTGTGGTAAATATCATATATCTGTATACAGCTCACATCATACCTAAAGAGTATTTTTTGCTTCTTTGGAATAGTCATTAATAACATTTAAAGTACCCCATTATCAATCAAGTACGATAAACTATGACAATGCTAAGACATGTATACACTTTTAAAGCAATTTTGAAAAACCAGTAATGCATTAAACAAGGTCAAATTATATCGAGAAAAAATTCCACAAAGATTTTTACAGTGAGCACCAATTACGTATCTTTCAACGGAAAGTCAAATTTTACCTCAGGTTCATGGCGCCAAGCTTGGTATGCGAAGTTTGAGGTGGACCGTTCCATCAAACCTTGCCACCCCATTTCCCCGTCCTTGCTATCAAGAAGACGAAAAAGGTGTTCTAGATCATTCTCTGCAACTACACTCTCTATCTTTGAGGTTCCAGTGCAGGGCCTGGTGGGAAAAACAAAGTGAACATACAGAGACTTTTTATAATATTCAAGGCTCCAAATCTATAAACATAACTGTAGCAATCAGGAAAAATAAAGTTTGGAGAAAAAATTGAACTAGCAATTGAAAGGGAAGCACTTAAGACCAATGACTACTACTTTGGCTACTAATTTGTGCAAGTCTAAATAACAGTGAGCAGCCAATTTGAAAGAGTAATTACACATGTTTCAGACCGGAATAATAGGCAAAATTCTTCTGACCTTGCCTTAAACTACTCAACAACTAAGGGTCCTTTCTTGGAAAACAAAGTTCAATGAAAATACATACACAACTATCGATTTAGACAAGGAGATAGTGCATAAATTGTTGCAAGTATGGAGTGAATAACTGCATTGGAGTGCAATGGAACAATCAAAAAGCTCAGTTTTCTTGTTTCATCAGGGTGAGATACCATGGCTTTCTTTCTCTCTTTCTTTTTCTTTGGTTACCTTCCCTATCAGTTGTATTCGGAGCAATACTACATTAACAAATTCGTTGGCATTTTGAGCAGAATAACTTGAAGTAGAGCAGATGCAATAAGCTTGCTGAACAATTGGGCTAAAAGACATACTAAAAAACCTCCACATACATACAATAAACTAAGTCACAAAAGATTCAATTCACAAGAATGAAAAAATAATAATAATTACCACAGCGATCGGAAACCCGAGCAAGAGTTAACCACAAGTCACCATTTCCCCCTTTCTAATCAGGTTAAACCTCTGGCAGTTAAGGGCTTTCCTAGACCGTTTTGCATATTCTATCAAACCCTAAAAACTCCATCCAAATCTTCCTTGTTTTTCACTTATCATAGTAATACTTATATTATTTTGAATTCAAGTAATTCAAAAATTTCGCGAACCTCGACTGATTCGGGGACTAATTCCACTGCCCACTTGTAGGGACCCAATTAAAGACAGATGAGTCAATAGCATCTACGAGGTTTCGAACCTGAAACTTTGAAAACTTTAGAAGGGAGCAAACCTCTACGTTCCTGACCTTGACCACTAGGCTAATCCCTTGGGGTTGTAATTCCAAAAATCCTTTGTCCTAGCTTTAATTAAGGCCCGCCAGTGTACATCGGTCCCACATCAGTCGAGGCGCGTAAGCTGGCCTTACACCTGAGTCATTGAAAAAACCTAATTCAACAAAAAATTCCAACTCACTTGAAATCTCCTTTCTCCTCCGGCCCCAACGACTTCGGACCCGAAACGACGCCCTCCGACGAGTCCTTGGCCTTCCCCCTGGACCTCGTCCAAAGCGTCCGCCCCACCGAGAACGCGGACAGCGCCGTGAAGGCGATCCAGAGCCGGTGGGCCCCGAACCCGGGAGGCATCGTCAGGAAGAACCGGAGCCTGGACCGGAGCCCTAGGTAGACCAGCCCGGTCCACCTGGGCCGCCAGGCCCACCCGATCACGAGCCCTATCGTTACCGCGACCCAAATCGGTACCGCGCATAGCAATATGTCGACGAATGTTTCGATTATCGCTGGCCATTTTAAGAGGTTCGCGAAATTGAGATCGAACGAGGCCTCATCCATTTCTGATGCAAATTATGTGTGCTTATACATCTACATGCGATGCGAGGATAGATATATTTACAGAAGAGAGAAATGGACAAGGGTTTCAAGCCAGGGAAGTGGGAACGGATCGCAGAGAGAGGGGGGAGAGAGAGAGAGAGGAAGAATAGTTTGTAGAGAGAGAATTTGAGAGAGAGAGAGAGAGAGAATAGTTTGTAGAGAGAGAATTTGAGAGAGAGAGAGAGGGGGCGAGGAGTGGAGGACGGTTGATGGGTCTTCCACCGTTGATGACGCTCGTTAACTGATTTACCAAGTACTTATATTTTTAATTATTATGATCAAAAAACAAAAATACTTTTAATTATTACAGTTAATTAGATAACGGTTCTTAAAGCTTTATTCGTAAATTACGATTAAGAGCCGTTCCATTTTACGATTAAAATTACTTTTACTTTGGTGCCTGAAATATAAAATTGTTTTTTTTTTTAACAGCGAAATTTTTTTTTATTGATCTTTGAAATATAAAATTGTTGATACTACACTTTGACTTGCCGTTCTGAATAATCAAGAGGGTCGTCGTTAAAAAGCCCCGATAGAGACTGGAGAGGGGAGAGAAGGAACAAAAGTCGGTAGAGAGAGAAGGGAGGAGGCGGTTGTTCAGTATTCCACCATTGACAACGGCTCGTGAAACAATTTACGATTTTGTAATAAACAAATAACTTAATACTAATGTTTTTCACAAGAACTATATTGTTGAACTAATTTAAACCACTTGACCGTCAATACCCGAGTGTGGGGAGGCAATAACAACTTTTAGGACAGTGACGTCGTACTTTGTTTAATCACAAGCTAGATTATCGCTTACATAGTTTTATATTCAATCGTAAATAGATACGATGTCATTGTGTTTAACCACAAACTAGATTATCGCTCGCTTAGTTTTATATTCAATATATCATAAATAGATACTATATCTTCATACATAATGTGCCAATTTTGTTATGTGGTTGTGTTGTTTTCTAGTATTTTATTTCGAAACTATATATTTATACATAATGTGCGAATAAAGTTGTGTAATACTCCGCATAAATTATGTGTTGAAGAAGTGTGTTGGAGCATTACTGTATTATCCTAGGTGAATGACTTCTAGCTAGTCATTTGCTATATACCAGCTCCGTTTTACTACCTTTTTGCGTTAGGTTCTATTCAAGATGAAGCAAACATGTTATAAAAAATTCACCAGCGGTAATGTTAAAGTTTGAAATGTACACGATGTATATATTAAAGAAAGTATTTCCTCTGGTTCCAAAAACAAAAGACAAAAAGAAGCAACATTCCATGTTCTTCAAATTTTCTGTGGTTAGCTCATTTTGTTTGTCAACTTAAAAGTTGCAGCTGGTTTTATACTTACATTATAGAAAATGTATTATTATTTCTGCCATTGCTTTATCTAGCAGGATCCATTCCTAGATAATCTCAATCTCAACAGACAGAAACTCATTTACTATAGGTGAAAAGATGTCACTAAAAAATTTTAGCAACGCACTTTTAGTGACAGCTCAGTGACAACTTTTTTGTCAGTATCGCTCATTTTAGTGTCGTATCAGAAAACTCAGATAACTACTTAGGAAAAACTCTCTTTGAAAATTATCGTAAAATATGCAATTCTTAATCATCTTTTTAGAATGTTCTCTGCCTTTGGTAAGAAGGCTGTGGTTGTGGTAGATCTCTTCAAAGTTCAAACCCTAACACCATATTATAATCATCTTAAGGACATGGACCATAGATGAGAGAGAGAGAGAGAGAACAAACATCTTTAGGCAAAATGTTATTGTTGGCAGTTGACAGTTGGAATGGTGGTTCCAACATCTACCTCATTCTCTTCCCATAATCCTCAACAACCAGCAGAGTAGTACTCTTCCAGTACCAATAGCATTAATTCATCTTAATACCTTCTTTCAGTACCCACAAAGATTAAGAAAACAAAGAAAGTGATCTATATAAGCTCTTGATTCCATAAAGGATTTTTTTTTCTTTCTCTGCAGTCTCGATTTAAGGAGTGAAATCCGGTCATCTAAAAGTACTTTTGTACATGGTTTCAATTTGTTACTTAATTAAAAGACTCTAACCAATATAATTAAACTAAACTAAACTATTGATTGTCAAGATAAGCTGTCGAGATGTGACTTCTTGCACTAGCGAGTTGGTACTTCCATAAAGTACTACTAATTCAATTGTAGCGACCCAAAGTAGTATGTGATATGCACCAGATTGTATGCCTGATTGGTTTTTCAAAAAGCTATTCTTCAAAAGTTATCTAAAAACACCCAATTTGTGAATATTGTTTTAAATTTTCTTTGGCATGCTCGAGAACCATTTTTAGACGAAAGCGAAGAGAAAATATCGATATGAAAATGATGGTATATATATGATGAATCTAAAACGTATGGCTTTGTCAATAATGTAACATCCAATATGTTGGATATTTGACTTTTTTTTCAAAACAAGAAACTTGTATAGTCTCCCACGCTAGGTCATCTAACGCGTGTGCGTGAGCACGTGAAAGAGAATTTTTGAAAAAAAATCCCAAATTACTTAAAATTCATGGGAATTAAGATTAAGAACGGGAACGAAGATCCCACGTAACCATTATGTGACTTCGATCCGATCCCATATTACTTGGAAAAAAAAAAACCTTTTTCTCCATGTATGTGGGTTCACTGTGTTGGGTTCACTGTAGGATAGCGTCAGTACTAATGCCAAGGCCCAATATAAATCAAATTGGGCTTTAGTGGGTGCAGATCAGTCACATTGGGCCGTCATTTTCCCTTCTATTCTGTAATTCCCTCTTCTACTTCTTTTTTTTCTTTTTTTGATTAGCTTCTATAATTCCACATTAACCAATATTGTAGAGCTTGAATTGCTTTTTATTATTTATCAGGATTTAATAACATGATTATATAGATTAGTCAGTTTTTATTACAAATTACTAAAGAAATTTTTTCATTTCTTGTCAAATACGATCGATGAAAAGTTGTTCCTATATCAGTACTTAAAAATAACAGACTTTAATTATGGGGTTGTTTGATAATCTAAATTCAGTACTTAAAATTGAATGAATCAATTAATAGGTGATTATGTAGTTTTGAATCTTGATAACCATGTTGCTTAAAAGATTAAGTGCCTCTTAGAATATAGGCTAAACAAGTTGATAAAAAATAAGTAACTTTGAATTATATATATCTGACTGGATTCATAAGTGCTTGCATTAAACCCTTTGCTCCTCCTCTACCACTACCCTCCACGCTGCCGCCATTACCATTTCTGTCACCGCCACATCCATCTCCACCACCACCACTACCACTATAATTTGTCTCTTGTGCAAGGAAGGTAAATCAAACATTATATTTTTCACATAGTACTTTTTTCTTTTGGTCGCCCAAGAAAATTTCTCTTTTTTTCTCCCACATAGCCAATTTTTTATCAAAAAAATAAAATCTTTTTTCCCAAATGGACTTTCGAAATTTCCCAAATTTTGGGTTGAGCACTTTTAGAATTTTGGAGGATGCATGTGGTCAGGTCAGAAAAAGTGCTCTAAAGTGTTTCAACAATCCAAACTCCTACTTTGGGATGGCTTTATTGAGGATGGAATTGCTTTCTTCTATACATACACTCAAGTTCTCTTCTCTTCTTTTGACTCCAACAGGGGATCACAAAATAGAGTATTTTTAGGTGCAAATGATTTTTAAAGACCATAAACTTATCACAAAATACTAAGATAATAATTCAAGTATTTACCCAAAAAAGAAGAAGATAATAATTCAAGAAATAATTCTTGTCATGGGGCACCTTTTTAAATTGAACTCGTTGTGACAGAATTCCACGAGCAAGGACAACAAGATAAAGTTTGGCCTAACTTTATTGATTTTATTAATTTTCATAAAATTTTCGTCTTATGGTGAGCTATTGTTAATTTGGAGTTTGTAGATTATTCGTTCGTGTCAATGAGACTAAGATAATAATTCAAGTATTTACCAAAAAAAATATAATAATTCTGGTGGGGCACCTTTTTAGTTGAACTCGTTATGAAAGAATTCCACAAGCAATGTTATGACAACAAGATAAATTGGCTTAACTTTATTGATTTTACTAATTTTCATAAATTTCTCATCTTGTGGTGAGCTTTTGTTAATTTGGAGTTTGTAGATTATTCGTTCATGTCGATGAGAAGAAGCTAAAGATTAAAAAAAATATTACAAACAAACTTAAGAAAGCTAATTAAACACAAAGATAATCCAATATTGTACCGGAGTAGTAAACTTTTTTTTTAATCTCTTGGTTACTCCTATAATTTTGTACTTTTAGAGTTTTTATCGCCGAGACGAACTAAATGTATAACAATAATTTATAAAAAAAAAAATTTGATCTGCAATTTATAAAAATTTGAAACAGTGACAAAAGTTTATATTGGACGAAATTAAACAATCTAACAATGAAGTTAGGCCAAACCTACCTAAACAATTATTGGACAGTTATTATTGGACACTTTATTTTTTTTAATCCATTCATCCACATATTTCTGAAGACTTTTACGTTTGACCTTACAATTCAAATTAAAAATTCTATAAAAACCTTAAAGTAAGCACACCTTTTTTTAACTAAACAACATGAACAAATCACAAGACAAGAAAGATCTCCAACCTTAGCTTCAATTGTGCAGATGCCAAAATTTCTGGAGGTCTATATGGCAATTTGACATGTTCTTCTCTAAAATATCCACTCCCAACCAATATGCCAAGTTTCTTACGAGTAAACCGAAGCGATTTCTTGCCTAGGGTATTCCTCAGCCTGCCGTTGCCGGGGGGGGGAAGGTGTCCTCCCTCCCTCCTCTCCCCGGGTCCATTTTCTCCTTCTCCCCTCTCTATCTCTCTCTCCTTCCTCTCTTCTTTCAGAATCGATTTTCATCAGTCCTTCCTTTGCCGTTGTTCCAGTCCTCCATGGCTCGCCGCTCCGATACCCTCCGTTCACCACACCAGGTGGTGCTCGATCCTAACGGGGCTGGGTCTGACGGCGGTCGAAGGTTTGGGGTAGTTCGGACCCCACCTTGTTTTACCGTTGTTGGACGGACGAGGTTGAGCCTAACGGCTCTGTTTTCCTTTCGACCGGATGGCAATGGAAGCTTGGGGAAGTGGCAGTCGGCGCGACGGTGGGTGTTTCGCCTTCTCGTCGTCGATCTTGAGGCTGGTTTTGGTGGAGTTGGCTTTGGATCTGGACTGCGTGGGTGTTTGGGCGGTGGTGCGGTGGAGGGAGGTTTTATGTTCTGTAGTGTAGATTTTTGTTCTAACTTTGTTTTGCAAGTTGTCCTTTATTTCAAAATGATCGGTAAAGATGGCGGTTTTGACATGTGATAATCCAGTTACGTGGTGGTGGAGTGGATGTGGCTCTCATGGTTGTGATGCTTTGGTCGTCTTTTGTGTGCCGACTTCCGACCAGTGGCCTTTTGAGCTCTCAATTGGGCGTGGGATTGGCATTTCGTCGTTCTGGGGTGGTGATATTGCTGATGAAGATTGTTTTGTTGCAGGGGCTATTCGGTGTTTTGGCTGATGGTGGTTGTGGGGCTGTTCGGTGTTGTGGCTAATGGTGGTTGTGGTCGGCCCTGTGGCCCTGAATGCCTTGGCTTTCACTGCCGTAGGCTAGTTCCTGCTACCGGTCTCTACATCTGGGAGAGGCCGGCTCGGCTTAACGGCGAGGCTAGGCTCTGGTGATTTGTACGGTGGTGGCTGCTGGTGTAGTAAGGGTTTTGTGGGATGGTTTGGGTGAGCCGGTCTAGGCTTGGGCTGGATTTGGTTTTTGGGCTTTCTTTGTGTTATTTGGGTGTTGGGTTGATCTTTATTGTATTATCTGTTGTGGATCTTGGTAGACCCTTGGGTGTTATGGACTCTGCCCTTTTGGTGTATTGTCCAACTTTTTGTTGAATTCCTTTCTCTTTCCCCGTTTTCTAATAATATTCATCTTTTGCGAATCAAAAAAAAAAAAAAAGTTTCTTACGAGTATTTAAGTATGTTTTTGGATTAATGTTTAAGTTTGTAGGAGCATCTCCGCTATTCAAAGTAGTTTTTAGGAGCATCTCTAACCCCATATATGGCTTCAAATCTTACGTGGCATAGAAACGATAACCTTTTATCACATAGAGTGTAAAATACAACGTGAATTTGGCTCCACGTTGCTTGTTTCAAATTTGACTCCTAATGCCAAATCTATTTCTAACATAGTGGAATTCAAAAATTAGGTATTTTGAATTTTAATGTTTAGAATTTGACATCAAATTAAGTTGGAGATTGAGGTTTGTTGATGTCAAATTTGGAAACACCAAAATTTCGCATAAGCCTTCAAAAAAAGTTTGACATCACCAATGAGACCATGGGTTAGAGATGCTCAATTCAAAAAAAAATATTTGACAGCACATGTCATATTTGACATAAGAGGGGAGATGTCAATGGACATCTAAAAAATATACATCTTGGTTAGAGTTGGCTCAAATGCCAATTCATTCACTTTGCATGCCATGTCAAATTTGATATCATTGGGTTTTTTTTGCTCATGTATCTAGGCCAGCTTAGGCACACTTCAACTCATCCTGAGGGCTCAATCCATTGCCCATTTGAGGGGAGCCCAATTAAAGCCGGAGCAAAGCACCATATAGACTGACCCTAAAGGAATTGATAACACTTGAAAAGTTTTGAACCTGAAACATTTGGAAGGAGCAAATCTCCAAATCTCAGGCCTTGACTACCAGGCTAACCCCCAAGGGTTTTGATATCCTTAGTTATTTATTTCCAAATTTTAGGATAGTTCCATTGATAGGGGGAAAAAAAACAGTACATTAGGCAGGGCAAGCATCCTCATAGAGGGAAGATACAAGCCACTGCATTCTGGATGACAACATGCGCCACAGAATTGCCACCACTTGGAAAACTCACTACCATCACATCAAAATACTCTACACATCCCCGAAAAGAGGTGAGAAAATTCCGTGAAGGAGAAGAAAAGTTTGCATAGGAGCAGGACAAATCAAAGAACAACGACCTCCCACTGAACGGAGGTTCGACAAAGCAAGAATAATATTAATTTTCCAAATGGAGGCAAAAAACTACAATCTGAAAAAAGGAACAATCAATCAATAACCGATAACAAGTCACCCGAAACTATAGTTGGGCCGGCTATCTAGAACTTTATTCTATTGGCACTGACCATAGGTGAGAGGTGAGTTGATCTTCACTATACTGTGCATAACTCACTTACGTGATCCATACATACAATATCAACAATCTGATGTCATTCCTTGGATACTACTAATAGAGTTATAGAGGTAATCATGGTTGCAAAAATCAATGAGGAATCAACGAGTAGTAGTTTGACAGCACATGTCATATTTGGCATGAGAGGGGAGATGCCAATGGACATCTAAATAATATACATCTTGGTTAGAGTTGGCTCAAATGCCAATTCATTCACTTTGCATATCATGTCAAATTTGATATCATTGGGTTTTTTGCTCATATGTGTAGGACAGCTTAGGCGCACTTCGACTCATCCTGAGGGCTCAATCCATCGCCCACTTGAGGGGAGCCCAATTAAAACCGAAGCAAAGCACCATATAGACTGACCCTAAAGGAATTGATAACACTTGAAAAATTTTGAACCTGAAACAATTGGAGGGAGCAAATCCCCAAGTTTCAAGCCTTGACTATCAGGCCAATCCATTGGGATTTTGACATCCTTAGTTATTTATTCCCAAAATTTAGGATAGTTCCATTGATAGGGGAAAAAAAAAAAAAAGGACATCAGGAAGGGCAAGCATCCTCATAAGGGAAGATACAAGCCACTGCATTATGGGTTACAACATGCGCCACAGAATTACCATCACTCCGAAAATTTACCACCATCACATCAAAACAATTTACACATCCCCGAAAGAGGTGAGAAAGTTCCGTGAAGGAGAAGAAAAACCTGCATAGGGACAGGACAAACCAAAGAACAACGACCTCCCACCAAACGGAGGTTCGACAAAACAAGAAGAATATTTATTTTCCAAATGGAGGCAAAAAAACTACAACCTAAAAAAAGGAACAATCAATTAATAACCGGTAACAAGTCACCCGAAACTATAGTTGGGCCGGTATCTAAAACTTTATTCTATTGGTACTGACCATAGGTGAGGGGTGAGTTGATCTTCACTTTACTGTGTATAACTCACTTACGTGATCCATACATACAATATCGACAATCTGATGTCATTTCTTGGATACTACTTACAGATCGAGGTAATCATGGTTGCAAAAATCAATGAGGAATCAATGAGTAGTAGTTTGTTTGAACAACGCAATGATTCAGGTGGGATTTGCCAAAAGACGTCATGACCGAATCAACCAGTGTCAGTGTGCCTTTTTTTCAATTTGCAATTTTACATGTGCTTTGTTTGATTGCTGGGGCTAAAAGTGCGGATTGGAATTAGGGGAACATACGTGGGGATTCACATGTTCCCCTTTCTTTGTAATTCGAGTTTTGACGTGCACGTAGGGCTGTAAATGGACCGAACAGCAGCGAGCTCAACTCGGCTTCACTCGTTTAGTAAATAAGCTGAGCTCGAGATTTCGGCTCACTCAGTAAACAAGCTGGGTGAAGCTCGGCTCGTTCGACTTGTTAAGGGAGGCCTAACTCGCTTAAAAAGACTTGTTTCACCCAACTCGTTCGACTTGTTAAGGGAGGCCCGACTCGCTTAAATAGACTTGTTTAGTAAATGACTAAACTCGGATTGTTCAGACTCGAGCCGAGCTTGAACTCAAATTTTTGACTCATTGCTCGGACTCAATAAAACTTGATTCGACTCGGCTCGTTTACAGCCCTACATGCATAGTTGGAGGGGAGGCTTGATAGCACCGGATTACTTATCACATGAAATAATACTACCCCAATGGTTCCTTCTTCATCCAACGGTTAAAAGTCCTCATTTCCATATTCAACTCTCTATCCATTCAATGATCGAAGGGATTTTGAGTCTTTCTCGAACATTTTCAAGGTTTTTAACACCAACTCTTATCACCCTACCGAGTGCAACTTCGAATTGCATCTCAAACTACTAAAGGCCAAGATAACGAGGATTCAAAACACAATCACAGTGCGAGGATCAAGTGTGGAAACACGAAGTATTTCAAAGAATTATGTGACTAAAAATTAGACATTGAATTTAGGAGAATTTACCATTTAGATTTGATCAGCCACACGGATTAAATCCGCATCAGGTAATAACAAAAACTTTAAGGCATGGGTTATGCATAAGTTTTCTTAAATAGAGCCACGGTGACGCAAGTTTTGTTGAGACGGTCAAGCCAAAGAAAAACGCAAAAGAACAATCAAGAAAAAGAATCAGCACAAGATACGAAGATTTTATGTGATTTCTCAATTTTGTATAGTTGAGTACATTCATGACTCACATTAATTTTCACCACATGTCGAATAAAGAATGTAGTACAAGTTATATCAGATACGAGTAACGTATATTTATAAGTTTATAACCTCAGGATTGCATCACTGATTACTATAATACCCAGTCTAAGTTCGCAACCGCTGGCCCTGAGCCCACGTAGTGAGTGTGGTGCAACCTGAAAAAGTTATTTGATGGTCTTGGGGCACTGCCACTTGATATCCCAACACCCTTATCCACCATACATTTTTGTGGAGCCCCGTACTAAATGTATAAACCCCACGGAAATGTGTAATGGATTAGGGTGTTGAGAGCACCGTCATAACACCACTAAATAAATTATTACTCCTACAACCTGACCGGGTAGGTTGAATCCCGAATAGCGAGCAAAACGCAAACTAAACCGAATCAAGCTCCACAAAACTGATTTTTTTACGATACGTCTGACCCACATTGAGCAAAATCTGAACCACATATTCAGGCTAGACCCACACGGTAGTTAAAAGTTAGGAATGAGCCAAGAATATTATCAAGGAAAATGTCATGATGGCAGTCTTATATAAGGTGGAAAAGGTGCAAATTCAAAGCTCTCAACTTTGGTTTTTACCAACATGGAGCAATTTAATTAAAGTGAAAGCCCACCCCCCCGATCACCTTATGCATAGATTCTTTGTAACTCTCTGCAAGCAAAGTAATCCATCTGGTAAAAAGACTCAACTGCTAAAAGATAAAAACCCTAGTTACCTTTACTTCCCAAAGTCCTTTTCTCTTTTTTTATGAACATGTCATATACTATTTCACACTAACCCCATCACTGGTTTATCAAACATTTGGCGAAAAAGGAGATGAGCATACTAAAAAGTAACAAGATGTGGCTCTTAGTCCATGTCGTTGTATCCATTAATTGGCTTCCAAGGGGGAGGTCTTGGGTTCTGTTCTGTGGACAATCGTGAATCGTTGAACCACTTTGGATATTACCCACTAATTCTCCTTTAACTCCTGTTGATGAAGACTTGGCAAAAAATCTCTTATATTTATATTTTTTAAGCTCAAGGACAAACATCTTTTACAATCAAACATAAGAACAAATGTGTCTATGAAAGTGCCTAAATCCCTATAGTACCCTATGAAAGTATCTAAAATCCTAAGGTACTCTATATATAAAAGTACCTAAAACCTTAAGGTACCCTATGAAAGTGCCTAAACCACTAAATCCATATAGTAGGAAAGTGCACCGTTTTTTTCTATGCTAAAATTGGTGGAGGAGGGGGCGATCGGGCATAGCAACCCTCCTTTGGGCGTCACTATAGGGACTCCAGACCCGCTGCGGATCCCGAGGGGGACTAAAGAGCTAGCCATAGCAACTGCCACCCCACCAAGGGTTAGAAGGCCAAAGCCAGACAGAGGAAAAAGATCAAATTCGAGAGGGGCGCCGCTGACACAACTCAAACTTGGTACCTCCTACCTCGCCCAAACCCAAAGGGAGTACGCCCTAGGAAAGTGCACCCTAAACCCTATGAAAGTGTCTAAACATGTTTTGGTCTTATAGCTAAAAAACTCAAAAAGCTGAAGGACATCCACTGAAAATTATTTTGCTGGCGTCCTTCTCCTAAATGGAAACTATTTTACCGTTCTTATGGCTTCCATATAATTATTGGCAAAAAAAAAAAGCTAAAAAACATGTTTGGATACATTTCAAAATCAGTTTTTCAGAAACGTTACATTTCAGAACTTTCTTTTTAAAAAAAAAAAAAACACAAATACTCGTCGTTTTAATATCTTATTCATCTTTTAGAGGACGCCACTTCGAGAACCCGAATCCATATTTATTCTTTTCCAAAAAAAAAAAAAAAATCTCAAAAAGTAAGTTCGGAAATTGTCAACTAAAACAAGTTTTCTAAAAATCGCCACATGGGGCATGATTTTCAAAACTGCATACCGTCCATGAGGAAACCACGTTAATTTGCATAGGTACAGACCACAAGTTTCTCCAACATTGCGGCTGTTAATTTTGGTTGATTTTTATTTCATAACTACTACTACTTTTTTGGGTCATTTGTACCATTTGGTTTTATTTTTATGAATCTATGTTTATATTTCATGAAAATTTAAGGCTATGTCATCCTAATGTACTGCTAAATGGAAAGATCTTATCAACGCCCATGAATGATAAATCGTAGATCGAGCCACCGAATTGGCAATATACTATTAATTAATGTCAAATCATGATTAACTAGTAGATTATATAGAAATAGAAAAAACTATTCCACTAAGCAAATATGGGAATAAAACGGAGCTGGATACAGGGGGCTGCGGATGGGGCGAGGATCAAGACAATTTTAAAAAACGACCAAAGCTCTTCTGTAAAAGGAGCTGCTATATCAACTTCTCAATTCGTCGTAAAAACGTACCTCTGAAGTGATTCTAGCTAGAAAATATATTATGATTGCTGATCGATCAAAACTACTCGGATTAACGAGAAAACCTCGTGCTAAGACAGTAGTCATTTCTTGAAATCATGAAGATAGTACAAATTGATTATTGGATTATGTAACATTATAAACTTGCTGCACGCATCTGTGATCTGTCCTTGCGATTCTCAAAGTTGCTTCAAATTCTTTTAGTATGCGAGGAAATTAACATTATAAACTGCAAATAACATGGACTTATATTCAAAGTAGGCCATGATTTGTACCTTGTTAGCTAGTTTGCTGCATTTCAGTACGTGGACTGCCTCCTTCCATTGCCGCTGGTGTGAACAGAATTGAGGACCTACACACACACACAGAAGAGAGAGAGAGAGAGAGGTTGTTGATCGAAGATGAATGGGGAATGAAGGGGTCTCTCCAATCGAGTGGTGTGGCCATTGTGAAGAATTTGAACTTCTCGAGTTGGGGGGAATGAAGCCTGGTCCGAGATCAATCAGATGATGCATGATGGGTGGTGCTTCACATGAATGGTCTCGAACCAGACAACATCCCCCTCAGCTTTCATTAGAGAGAGAGAGAGAGAGAGAGAGAGGGGACTGGTGATCATTTTGATTTTGACATGCATTGTTTTTTCATGGGCCTTTATATACGTGAGAATGAGATTTTCTTTGGCGAGTCAGATGCCATGAAGTCCTTAAAACTGCCTGAACTTTCTTTATCATGCTTTCCACACATGGACTAACGAATTAGGCTGTGTTTGGCTGACTTCCTACGGATGAAAATTCTTTCAATTCCAACTAATGGACACCAACGGCTGAGCGAATCTCAAACATCGACTGCGCAAAACCAAACACATCCTTACGTACGTTCAGAAACAGACCACGTTTCAAGGATTTTAAGTTAAAGTTTGGCATTTCTCTTTTGTAGGTCCTTCTATTTCAAGGTGTTTTCTGTTGGCATGGATGGAATATAGCGTAAGCATATCCAGTAAAAGGAAAAAGGAAAACATTGAAAGATAAAAATGTGCAAGAAGCTAAACTTATATGGTTTTCCCTTTTCAGATTTTTTCTTCTTTTTTCGCTAAGCCAAAAGGGCTGAAGGGGGTGACCAGGCATGGCGACCTGCTCCTAGGCGTGACCATAGAGCCTTTCAAACCTGTAACGAGTCCCCGAAAGAGGACCGAAGCCCAAAGATGAGCACTGCACCACCTGGGGCCAAAGCGGTCAACAAGGAGGGATTAGAGGGGTCCAAAGACCCGAACCATGAGGCCACCGCCCCAAGGTTCGAGAGGGTGTCTATAGCACGCCTCGAACCGCGACCTACCGATCCCACCAAAGACATGCTGACCACCAGGCCACCACCCCAGGTGGTTCCTTTTCATATTTTCTTTTTTCCTTCACAATCCCTGAATTCTCAAAGCAAATAGTGTCTAAATCCAATACTTTACTATATAGCACTTTACAGTTGACATGATGTTTTTTTTTCCTGTATATAACTCAGGTGTTCAGGCTAGTTTATGCGCACTTCGACTAACCTTAGATAACAATTGACACAACGTTAAAAGGATGTCTCTTTCTTTTCCACTTTTGGAAAGAGAGGAGAGGTGGGGGAGCCTTCATCAATGAGAAAGACCCCATGAAACAGTGTGATTCCAAGCTTAAACTGAAAGGAATTGAAGACAGGTTGGATAGTTAAAGCTTGAGCAGAGCAAACAGAGTAAAGAAGAATTGGGATAAAAGTAGGAGGGCCAAAGCAAAAGTGTGTTAAGAAGTGATGCTGATAACTGTGCAAGATGGAGCTTACGTACTATGCTTAAGAGTTCATTTTTTATGATGTGGAAATTTCTATCTGCTTTGAATCCAGAAACTGATCGACTTGCGAATTCAGTGGCTTGATGTAACCTAAAGACATCAAAGATGTGAACGTGGACGAAGTTTCGATTGGTAATAAAATGGAAACTAACGACATAGGCTTCTTGGTAGACTCGGATGACTCACTGCATATATGTCCAGGATCAAGATGTTGGAAAAATGAAATAGAACTCGCGAAATTTCAGAGCGCAATTTCATTAACATGACTGAAATTACAGACTACGTAAACGATAAACAAAATAATATGCAAACCGAGTCCTGTGATACTGTTTCAGCCCTTTTTCTCTAGGAGGAGTAAAGGACTTCCACTGTAGTTGGCGTGCAAATGAGAATGTCGCCTAGTGTCCAGATAAACAATGTGGTTACATAACCTGTAGTTCTTTCGATAAATGAACGAGGTGAAAAGGATTTCCGCATAGCTACATTTACGCCAAAGGATTCAGCTTACATAACCTGTAGTTATTTTTAGCTTATTTGCTGTGTCCAGATAAACAATGTGGTCTGCATTCTAACTCCAAAGGCATGAGCACATTCTGCTGTTGGCATCCAGAAACAATCAATTAGTAGTTCAATTTTCTCACACAACTAAGATGATACGTACGACCTACGGCTATATTTCCATCGTATTCAAAAATTTGACATGCATTAGCGAACATAACACATGGCTTGACCTCGCACCAGCAGTTTCAACTTGCATGAGCTAGACAGGGCAACCAAAAAACAACTTGCAGTTGAAATTATGGAAATGTGAAAGTGAGCTCATACCAAATGCACAAGACAGGCAATTACGACAGACATTCGGACAAAATTTGTACTCAATTGGTGTTAAAAAATGTTCCCTACAACTACAAGTTATGCACCTAAGGTGCTAGCATCACTTGGTCGGTGTAGGTCAATTTTTGTAGAAAGTCTGGTTATCTGGCCATCTTACCAAATGCTTGTTAGTGCATTCTTTATTGTAAAATTTGTTTTATTCACCATGTTTCCTTTTCATATGAATGTGTTATTTGTCCCATCCGTGTGCAATACATTCATTTTCTTATTATTATAGATATACATTGTGATTTGTAATAGTTATTATCAAGGAAGTTCGTATTCTTTGTCAATAAAATACGCACCAACTAAACCTTAGAAGCAAAAGACAGTCTTTTCTTTTTTGATTCGTGAATGGACGACCAGAGGTGTCCAAGCCAACTTACACACACGGCCAACTTACGCACACCTCGACTATTCCCCCGCCGGTCTAGTCAAAGGCAAGCTATCCACGCCAGGATTAGGAGATTCACAAGAGATTTCTTTCTTGCGGCTTGGCCTCAAGAAGCAAACGACTTTCACAGTAGCAAATCCGAATGAAGAATACAAAATTGAAGGAATGTCCAGAATCAGAAAAGACGGAGGCCCATTCCTCCGTATCAAAGAACATCGTTTATGATCACCCGGAACTCTTTATACATATTTGTGAAGGCATAACTTACAAAACAATTTACAATCAGAACACCAACAGACAACAACAAACGACTTGTAACAAGCCCTCGCAGGTGAACGGAATAAATAAGCATAACTTAAACATGTCACAAGGGAACAAGAGAAAAGAGGCTTTTCCCTCATTTAAATAAGATAAGAAAAAACTCACCAGAGGCTCAAGACATCATAGAAACGTCTATGTTCCCCTGTCCGTTAATCCTGACTGAAATCGGCTGTTCTCTGACCCGTCTGGGTTCATCCTTCAATTGGAAGGCAGCATTACCAGTCTCCGGTCCTTTGTGTCATTAGTCGTAGTCGCAGAACTGTCTTTGTAATTACCTAGACTGTTACGAGTTCCTCTACCATGAGCTACTACACCATTATTTCCCTGAGGCAAACCGACAGCATCACTGCAGCTCTTTCTTCTACCCAACTTTGGTGATTTAGCACGAGTTGGTGGTGGCTGCCATCCGAATAGAGCAATGGATATTCAAATTCCAAAGCCAAAGCATGGTATTAGATATCAATAATGTAACTAACTAACTTGGAAAATCTTTCCACTATCTTCTTTTGGTTTCTAATAAGAATTCTGTTAAAATGAGTGCCCTATGGGCCGTAGTTAAGCTTTGAAATAGTTGTTCATCTCATTTCAAGATTTGGTTACCAAGACATTGTTCGTAATGGTACTTGCCATTCTCTGCAATTAGGATAAATGTGTACTCAAAGAAAATCATAGAAAGCTATAAAGTTACAAAATAGAAAGGAAAAAAATAAAACTAGCGCCGAAAACAATGGATTACCTTTTTAAGTTCAACCTTGGGTGGGGGTCCATCATGGTAGAAACTTGGCATTGGACTTGCCTTGAACATCAAATTTTTCCTGAGTTGCTTGACAGCTGCCTCTCGCTCTTCCTAAAATTTCAAAGATTCAGGGCAGGGCAAAGGAAAAGAGGACACATAAACATAAAGAGAAACTGGGTGGTAAAGCGCACAAGAGTAGGACAAAAAATGAAAATTTATATCTCAGGGGATTTAGTATCCAGGAAAAAGGGCGGTAATTCTACTGAAAATAGCCAATGAAACTGATGTTTAGAAAGGAGTATAGAAATGTACCCTAGTCCTAGCCTCCCATTGAGTTTTCTCAGCCTCTAGTGCTTGTTGCTTCTCCTCCAACTTTGAATAAAACTAAAAGGAGGCAGTAATATCAAGAAATGAGAGCAGAACTAATAGTTCTGAGTTTTATTTTGACCTCACTACTATTGTATTATGGAATTAGCAAATTGCATATGCCAAGATTGATAAAGCACAACCTCCTTTCGTTTTTCTGCACGTTCCATGGATCTGAAAATTGGTGCAGATGCATTAGTTGCCCTGGCCTTTGTCGTCGGGGCTGATGCTGCAGTACTTTGAGCGTTAAGGTTAAAGTCAAATAGACAGATGGAGCATAGAAGAAAAAGAACATTAAAGGCAAATTAAGAGAAATCAAGCTAGATGCTTCCAATAACAGGATACGAGGAATCAACAGAATAAGAATCTTCTTCATCAAGATGTTTTTTATTATCTGGCTGCAGTGGCTTCCTTGAAACCAAATTTGAGGCCATCTGCAAGGTAAATAGGAGTGATCAGCAATAAATGGGAACGTACATATTGCAATACATTAATGGCATGGGTGATAAGTTCAAGAATCATGAATACTACCTAATTTGACAATTTATTCTCTATAAACACATATTCATAAAAAAAAATCCTGAGAATGGGTGAGGAGACAAGACCAAAAAAATAATGGGATGCAGGGCTAGGGGGCGGAGTCGTGAGGAGAACTTCCCAATCTTTATTCTTTTTACACCGGTTCGCATGTACATGAAAGTAAAAAAAGTTAAGAGCTATCAACTTATGCCAATTTCACAGCCTACTGTGAATACAACAGGAAAATGGTAAATGGGTGAATACAACAGGAAAATGGTAAATGGACAAAACAAGCAACCTAGCCAAGTGAAAGGGCAAGCGTCCCTTGGTTGACTTTGAAAGAAGCTCTGAGAGAGAGAGAGAGAGAGAGAGAGAGAGAGAGAGAGAGAGAGAGAGAGATTGTTTGCAAGAAAATTTGAGATCCAAAAAATATGCAAAAAATAACAGAAGGAAAATCATAAGAACCTTGTTTTTAGTGCAGTTACCTGCTTCTGATTCTTACTTATCAGGTGTTGGTATTGCAAACTGTTCACATTAGATGTTTTGCTCACAGACGTTTCAGCATCTGGCTCAGTTCCAATGGGACGAGTCCCATAGGAAGCACGTTTTTCAGTAGCCAGGGCAAATGGCTGCGGAACAGTGCAATTCATTCGAGCATTTCCACAACCGGTTCTGGATTTAGGTTTCACAGAGGATTTAGACTTCTTTTTATCGTCCTTTCTTGTCTGATCTTCCAATTTCATCTTCTCATCAGGCGAGCTTTCCTCGCAATTAGACATCAGTACAACTTCCTCACCTTTTTCTGCTTGACATAGTTCAGAAATCTCAATAGACTTCTCAGCAGTGCATTCCTTTACTTCACACTCTTTAACTTCTGCATTCTCTTCCAACACCTGTACATGTTGTACAGGATCCCCATTAATGTGGTCATATGACTGTGTGGCATTGAGATCAGATTGAGCAGTCTCGTGTTCTGAATCATGCGCAACCGCAATGGAATAAGTTGTGACATGGTCTGACTCTTTGTCCATGCAAATATCAGTGACTTCCATTCCCATCAACTGCAAAGTAGAAACACAAGTATCACAATCACATCGTTTCAGCATTACAAAGGCACTTCATAACAGATCATTTTTGCAACAAACATCATTCTCACTTTCCCAATTTAACTTTCTGATGAGTTCATTTAATTGGATTCAGGAAAACAACTTGCTGATCAAGTAAGCAAAAGACTTTTCAAATAGAGACCTAATAGAATAATGACTGGCTGAGAAAACAAAAACCGGGGAAAAGTTAAAACCCATAGGGAAATAACGTATAGATAGATAAACACCTCAGCTCAAATAGGTAGATAACAGGTCCTAGTATGGCTAGTCTTTCAGGTTGTAACAGTAGAACAAAATTCAACCGATCCCTTTATTGTCAAATATAGGTTGATTTTTAGACAGCCATTCGTTGTCACAAGATGAGTGATCAGATAGCAATATAAAATCCCAGTCAGTCAAACGTGGTGTGATCCAAATTCAAGAAAAACACCAATGCTGCCATTAGTTGTAAGAGGCACATGCAGTTCAAGTTAGACTGGATTTTTTTTTTTTTGTATAGACTGGATCGTTATCCTTTATTGTTGGTCATTCACATGCACTTACATGGGGTCATATATTTGATTTGGTTGAATTGGTTCTACTCAGACTCCAAATTTTCCACAGCAATCCAAGCATTTACAATGGTAGAATGAGAGATAAATGTGGAAGCATATATGACAAACATACAGACATAACCTGGAGTTCACTCCACAGTGCTGGATTACAATACTCCGGTTACAACAAACAGTAAAGACTGAATGTGAAAGCTTAAGGAAGATAACAATAGTGCTAAAATCATAAGGCAAATCATAGTACAGCAATGAAAGAGCGAACAAACCCATTTTGTTTTCCAATTCCAGGAGACTGTTATTATGGAACCAAAAAGGTGGTAATGCTCTTTCCTTTTTCTCTCTTCTCTATTTTTCAATACAAAAGTGGGTACAAGTAAACCCCGATAAAATTTATAGAGGGCCATGTGATATACTAACACACTATTCTTATTAGTTTACAATCACAAGTTTACACATGGGTACACAGTTTCTGGAGGTGCATTAGAAATTTGAACACAATGAACCACGAACTGTACTAAGAACAGAAAATGCCTAAAATGACAAAAAAAAATATTTGGCCAATGATTAAAAAACCAAAAAGCAAAGAGCATTTTTTGTGTTAATTTGCACATGTTTCCTGTTTCTAACATTCAATTTTTAAATCAACAAATCAGATAATAATGCAAAGATGACCTCAAATGCAAGACAAACCCATTAATTTCAGCCTCACATGAATTCACACTTGCGAAATAGGAAAATAAACGTACAAGAAAACCTCATGCAAGAAGAACCACATATTCAAGCTTAGGTAATTTAAAAATTAGAACACAAAACCAATAATTTTTCATCCCTTGTTTTCTCTCTTTTTTATAAGCACACGAAAGACCCACCCAACCTAACTCAACCACATAGTGCTATTAAAGACCTAAAAAAGTTAACATTCATATTCAAATCCGATAGTAAGATACTACTTTTTCTATATAGGTAGACTCCAACCATATCCGCCAGGGAGTAACGCCCTCAGCACCATAAAGCCATCTTCAGAAACCCACAGTATATCAGGGCTGAAGCTAAGGTTCCACAGCGTGCTATGAGCCTACGAGCAGTAAAGAATATGTTTAGCCCCACCAAGCAACTAGGGATACTTGAATCCAAGCATTGAGCGAGGAACTCCAAATACTTACCCACTGAACTAACCACTTGCTGGTCCAATATTGAGATACTACACCACAAGTAACAAGAATATGTTGATTTTTACTAATCAAAAAAAAAAAAGAAAAGGAAGGAGACATATTGTATTACCCTTTCGCAACTATATCGCCATATTCCTAATTAAGGACACAAAAATTATACCAAAGACACTGCAAAATCTTATGATTGATCTTCAAACAAAAAAATTCCATTTTCTTTTTCTTTTCTTTTACTTCACTTTCTCTCATTTTCACTTTCTATTGTAATTTTCTTGATTACAACTTCTCATTTAGGATAACCATTCGCGATAAATACACCAACAAAACCATGTAACTTTGTTCATTGTACAGGTTGTACACCAATACCCTATAATTCTCCTTCATAATTTCAATTCCCTGGCGAAGAAAGTTTTCTAATTCCATTTCGAACATAAGAATTTCATGATTTCATTTCCTTTTTGTTTTGTGATGACGAAGAAACCACCCAAGGAGGGCCACTAATTGGACTCACCCGTTGAGCGTAAACCTCTGGACGACCCGAAGCAAACAACCGCTCTGACCCACCGAGTAATTTGCGGTACCAACCCTGGAGAGTAATCGAACCTTGCCCAAGGGCTCCCTCCCACGTTTTGAAATCAACCCAGCTAATAAAGCCCAAATGTGTTCATTACCAAGACATGACTCAGAACCAAACTCACTAAATCAAATTCACTAAAACAAAAAACGAAAAAAAAAAAAAAAACTCACCAAAAAAAAAAAAACACGGTCAGATCAGTAGTCACCACAATAAAAGAGAAAACGCACAGATCTCTTCACGAATTGAAAGTAAACAGATAGCACATTACAATGCAGGCACGAAAAGGCAAATAAAGTCGAAATTCGATGAAAATGCGCGAGAGATATGCTTACATTTGACTCTGATCCGCGTAGGAGGGAGAGAGAGAGAGAGAGAGAAAGAGAGAGAGAGAGTTTTCTCTGTTTTGGTTTTGCCTTATCGAGAGAAATGCTCAAATGCGCGAATCAATACGCGTCTGTCTGTACTGATCATTATATATACACAGTGTCGAGTCTGGTTAGACGGCGTTAGTTGACGGTTTTACGTTAATTTTGAATTTCCGTGGCGTATTGAGTAATGTCACTTCGCCCCTGCAGTTTAGTCTCAACTACAGTTTGTCTACTAGATTTCAAGAGTTGCACATTGGCGCATTTGCACTTCTAATCTTTCGAAAGGACGTCCAAATGTGATCAAGGGTGATAGATTTGTTTGACCAAATTACTTTTCCATACTTATTTTCATATTCTTTTTGAGCTTTCACTAGTTTTGCGTCAAATTGTTCGCGCTTTTGATTCATCTTGACCAAAGGAATCTGAAAGCAAACTTTTGACTTAAATCTGAGAGAAAGTGCACCAAATTTGCGATTGTTCTTAATTTTTTTTTAGTTTATTTCAAATTTCATTAGTATATTACTTTTCTTATTTTTCTCATCGTCTGGACGCTTTCGAACTATTTTTTTTATAGATTATTCATTTGGAATGGCAGGTTCTAAACTAACACGTCTTTTAATCTATATAAGAGCACGCTCACTAATATGATATAGAGGTATGTGCATGAGATTGAGTATGTTTGAATTTGGTTTATGTTATCTTTGAAAATGGAAAGTGTGCTTCATCTTGTTATTTTTTTGGCATTGTCCTTAATGGCTATTCATGATAGCCTGGTGATAGAATAGAATTGAGTAATTACTGCCAAGTCTTTCTAGGACGATGGGAGTTTGAATTTTCGAGATATCTCCATGTGAAATTGCCAACGCAGCTGAACGTTAGTTTCGGTCTTGCAAGGTCGAAATCGTTTACGCTATTAGTCATATGAACTAAATGCTTTGTGAACGAGACTTTATTGTTTTCTCGAGCCTTGGTGGGGCTGCAGAAATCTAAAAAGACGACTTATCCCTTTCGTAATTCACCACAGGTTCGGAGTTCTATCAGTCATACCCAAAGAAGATCGCCACGCCTGTTGCGACTCGTCCCCTCCTCCACGCTTCTTTTTTTACCTTAAAGAATAAAGAGGGCATCGTCCCCTCCTCCATGCACCTTTTTTACCTTAAAGAATAAAGAGGGCATATAATTCATGCCGAGGCCAATACCTTGTACCATAAGGTTTTTTTTTTTTTTTTAAAGAAGGGACAAAAGTTGATATTCCTCCAAATCCGGTTTGGCCCTCCATGGTTATTAATATTCATACTTAGTAGTAGCCTAATCTAGAAATTTATGCAATATTCTCTTATATTATTGGATCTCAAATCAAGATTTGATGCTTTAATACTAAGGTGTGAAATTGTCAGGTAGAAGTTGTTGTACCATCCCCACCAGAAAGTTTTGGATATAAAAATTCAAAAAAAAAATTAAAATTGCATGTCATTCCCATCATTACTTAGGCCCATCTTTGATTATTCCTGCTAACCCTTTTTGATAAAGCCCTAACAACCTCCTATTAAGTAACCTAAACCCACCTCCACTCCCCATTAATACCAAAAAACACCTCCACTTTTTTCCCATGTTTAAAATTTTTTGATAACTCATTCTGGCCCACCTTATCGCACCTCAATTAATTTTGGAGGACCAATCTCACCATCTACTAACGAGACCCAGTTAAAGGCAGGACAAAGCCTAATAGTACCTCGATAGTTTCAAAGTTGAGATCTTAAGAGGCACCAAACCCTTATCTCGGACTATTATCCAGGCCAACGCCGGGGTTTTCTTCCGATTCGCATTTGCTAAAACTCCATAATTTACATAAAAGCCCTTACAGAGATGGGGTTTGTTGTTGAACCAGTTCTTCCATTGCACATACTATACTGTTTTCTCTCTCATTATTTGACTTGCATGTTTAACTTTGGATCATGTTTGATAGGTAACCAAAGCATTGCATGTCTCCCTAATTTTGTGGTATTAGTTGTCCAACAAATATCCACTAATTTTTTCTAATTTCTTGTGCAAAAAAAAAAAATAATGGGCATCGCGATTTTACAAAATTCGAAATTCAATCGGATGTCTAATCTGCCCAACTAAAATGGCCTTAAGCATCAAAAACAGGCCATGCCAATCTTTATTCTGGAGGAACATTCATGTAACTCTCTCTCTCTCTCTCTCTCTCTCTCTCTCTCTCTCTCTCCAAATATTGCTATTTTCTTTGATTAACAGGCAAACCCTTTTCTAGGTGACTTTCAATTCCATGCCTTTCATGACATGACATCACATCTGATAATTTAACCCCACTTTTTAAATATCAACTTAATCTTACGCATTGGATGGTCCTGAAGAAGAAATAATAATCTAATTTCATAATTTAGAATGTGATCAAGTGGCAACGGCCAGATCGAGTTGGTTTATCTAAGCCGCCTCAACTCCACACCAACTAATAACTAATTCAATAGGACTAATTGAGTCACTCAGCCCAATTCCACCATCCACTAATGGGAGCTCGGCCCAATTCCACCATCCACTAACGGGAGCTCCATTTAAAGTAAGTGGAATCTTTTAATGGACTCGCTCCCAAGGAGTTTATATCTCCTGAGAGGTTTCGCAGCACTACAGATATTACAACTTAGTCCAATGAAATTCTTCGTCATAGGTTTGAAGTGTTGACCTGGAGGTCAGACTTCAGAGGCAGCCAATGAACCCTCTTGATTCAAAAAATTTACTAATTTATTTTACACATTATATAGATAAATGGTATAGCCCGACAAAACCAAGAAAAATTCAGCCCAAAAAAAATTTTGCAATCTAAAATATGTGGAGTCACTAAAGGCTAAAGCTCTGAATATTTTTGTCAACTCCGAACTAAAATCTTAGAACAACTGTGTTGAAGTCGCTACACTAGCCACACAAGCACATTTTGTTCCGTTTTCAAAAATCATCATCTATCCATTCAAGAAAAATAAAAGAACAAAAATGTCGCGATGGATAACAGACATGATGATCTAGTTATAAATTTCAATCCCTTCACACCGAAGGATTAGAGAAGATTTATAATGCCACCCAATTCGTTTGCATCATGGAGTCTTAGAGCATACAGTGTGTAAGATGTTAATTAATCCTTTATTTAGTGGGCTCATTTCTTGTTAGCAATACACCTTCGGCTTTTAATTAACGAAGAAGATGAAAGTAGGTTTTATGGTATTAACCCATGTCCGATCGATGTTTCTGGTTCCGCCCTGGCCATGGAGTCGAGCGATGGGGTTCAGGGACGGAGCTAGTAGGCGGGGCGGGGTGACACGTGTCATCCCCGTTTCCGAAACAGATTCTATTTTACACTAATGGATTAGAAATCTATCGGTATCTAAACAACTCGGTTTTTCAACACAAAACATGAAAAAATATAGCGATTTAAAAGATTTAAGGGTTTGCATTGTAAAAATTATCTCAAGAAACTTTCATTTAAATGGCACGGGAGAACTGAATCAAGCCTTTATTTTTATTTTAACGGAAAATAAAGCCCAGCAAAACCTAACTCTGCACTTAGCATTTTTCTTCATAATTTACTAAAAATATGTAACAAAACCAGTAGACTCTCATTGAATAGTGTCACCACCACCAAACCTTGACCCATAGCATCGCCGCCAAACCTAAATCCTGACTACCTCACTAGGTGAGGTCCCCATAGTTCAAAGGGCCGACTAACACCCCCTCTCTTTACATCCATTGTCTCCCATATTTAGAGACGGAACTAAACTTCGACGTATGGGGGCCAAGGCCCCTGCGCAGTTTTGTTTTTATTTTTTATTTTTTTTAATTTCAATATTAATATTAGTTATTTTTTGTTTGTTAAGAACACCTAGATATTGTGTTTTTGTATTGGGTGTTATTTAGACATTTAGATGCTCTAAGAACGTGTCCGTTTTGGGTCCTAAAATCCAACCTCTCTCTCTCGCGCACAATCTCCTATAAGCTTTTCCTTCAATTATTACCCAAAAAGACCTTCCTCAAAACATAAACCAAACAAATTATTAAATTTAAAAACCTTGAAATTTCAAAATTTTATTGTTCATAATTCAGCCTCGCGTTTACAAAATCATGGTTCCGTCCCCGCCCGTATTCCTATGGACTGCACTCTCCATCAATTAAACAGCACCCCTTGATAGGTTAACCATAAATTAAAATAAAGAACTCCAAAATGGCCCTGTGATGGGATATACGTATAAGCTACTATAAATATTTTGTCTTAAGCAGTCCGATTCGTCCTTATCAAGATCCCATACAACCATACTTATCAAAGAGAGAAAGATCCCACACCCACCCATGTTTGGTACTATAATTTTTTCAGCATTATTGTCTCTGACTTTTGGTTATTTTTCTTGAATTTTGGTCAAATTAACGTCTATTTTTGGATTATATTAAGTGGTCTCGATTACAGGAATTTAAAAAAAATAAAAAAGGGTATACAGCTATAACCGAAAGTTCCGAAAATTCGCTAAAAACTGAGGAAAAAAAAGTTTGCAAGGGCTATTTGTTTATATGTTCTTCTGATATGGACTTAAACTCAATTCGGTCTGTATTTTCATACTCTTCTAATAATTCTCATTGAGACGAATGACTAAATCCAAAAATTCCAACAAAAAGCTAAAAACAGAAAGATTACTGAACGTCAATATTACCATTGCAAATTAAGAGAAATTAATTAGGCCTAAACAGTATAGTGCCTTATTGATTGGAGTTGAGCATATCTTAATCTTGCCACTGAAGGGAGTAAAATAGAGCAAATTTTGCTTAGGAGCTTACTTATTCCCAAGTTCTATGTTTGAACTTCGCGTGTGCTATAAATCCTTTAGGGGCCCGGTCTATATGGGTCTTTGCCTTTGTCCCGGCTTCAATTGAACTCCTCAACAATAGACGGTAGATTTGGTATCTCGAAGAATTAGTTGAGGTATACGTAGGCTCGCATGGTCACCACCACAACCCAGAATTCGTCGTCTAACTAGCAATCACAACAGTAATTGAAAGAATCAAGACTGACCCGACCACCTGAGTTATTGTAAAAATATCACAAGATGAGGAACTAGCGATGAACACTGACTTTGTCTGGGTTAGGGGGAGACGTGAGTGGAGTGCAAGATAGAATTAAGTCCACAAATACATATGATTGCCCCACTAATAATTGGATGGACCCCAATTCTATCCTTAAATCAAGGGTTTTATTTTAATTCTTCAACTCTAAGGCAACAATGTGGGGTCCCTCGTCCAGAATTGTGCGTGCCAGTAGTCACGATTCATCGGGTAGTTGATCTAAAGGTTGTTTAATACTTTAATTTTATACTTTTGGTTACGACTAAAGTGTCCAGCCTAATTTAAGCACACCTTGATTAATTTTGAAAATCAATCACACAGTCTCTTAGCGGAAAAACTGTGTAATTATACTTACGTACATTGAGGCTGGATTAAGAAACAAGTGAGGGACGGGTGAAAGGCCGAATTGCCCCTCAAACTTTTTTTTATTCTTATTCACACACTCTTATCCACCCATGTCAACTACAACTAAAACCAAGTATCAATCTGTCCTATATTGTGTCCAACTTTGTGACACTCTAGCAAGCCTCAAATGGGGGCAAAGTCATTTTGACACCAACGGGTGAACCGGGTAGCATTTGCTCTAGGCCTCCAAGTGCTAAACAACCAATTGATCAGCTCATAAGCCCGTCCGCGACTTTCTACTACTCTAGGCATAGAATTCCCAAAACAAAGCTTTAACCGGTAGCAATTTGGTGCTCCTAAGGAACCATCACTTGGTGCTCCAAAGTCCTTTAACACCACACATTCACATTGAGCCCATACAATTAGTTGTGAGCCCCATGCAAATGTGTGGTACTGTTGGAAGGCTCCAGGGCACCACATGCCATAATTTTTGTCACTATAAGAGAGAGAGGAGCCGGGAGAGGGAGTCATGGAGTCAATTGCAGTTTGAAACACCACTATCAACAACAGCTTGAGGAGAAGAATGAGAAAATTTATAATCCAAACACAATCAAACCGTTACTCTGATTTGAGTAGACTCAAGTGCTTGCTGTATTTTCTTGAATTTTGTGAATGTGTGCAAGTCTTGTATGTGCTGCCGAAGTACATTAAGCAGCACAATGACAAAAAAAAATAAAAAATATTTGGTGCTCTTGGAGCAATGCTCCATGGGCCTCTCATGTCACACATTTGTCTCTAACCCACCCCGAAGTGTTCGGATGCCACACAAGTCCGCGGTGGGAGAGGCCAGAGCATTGCTCCAAGAGCACCAAACAATCTTTCCACGAGGCCGGAGCATTATGCTTTCTGCCTTGGGCACGGTACGTGTCCTTGAACCTCTCTCATTCCCTTGGTAACGTGGAAATACTTTTGAAATTCACTAGGCTATTTGGGAACGTATTTGCACTATCGCACTTGGTAACATTTGTTCTGCAAGTTTTCCACATAACTGCTGGGATTCTGAAAGACCAGT
Organism: Rhododendron ovatum; assembly: GCA_019656835.1. Classification (NCBI taxonomy): domain Eukaryota; kingdom Viridiplantae; phylum Streptophyta; class Magnoliopsida; order Ericales; family Ericaceae; genus Rhododendron; species Rhododendron ovatum. The sequence goes on along the minus strand of CM033796.1, from coordinate 39,578,924 downwards.
GGAATGGCTGCTGTATCCTTTCATTAAAGCCTTTAAGTCTTTGTTTATTTTGGTAGCCTACGAACCCACACCGGCAGGTCCAATGTGGACCTGCCCGGCATTGTAAACCCGGGACATCTAAAAGACACAGCCCGCGAGACCAGCACACCAGTTGAGACAATGTGTTGCCAATACAGACGTTTAGAAAGGGTAGGGCAGAACAGCCCAAACAGTAGGACCCGTCAGGGATCTTTATTTGAGGAGAATTCACCCAATTCGCTTGTAAGTCTGGATGTGTAAATCATCTACAAAAAGTTTATATGTAGCCATCTATGACTCTTGCCTCCGAAGAAATAGATGGTTGGCAAGAGTGATTTGATCAGGCACTAATTGATTTAGGTGATGGAGAACACCAAGAATGTCGAAAAACAGAATATACCCTTTAGAAGACGGACGGGAGAATATAGAAAAACAAAAGACCCCGATGATGGCCCAGACTGAGAATGACGAAAAACAGAAGATCCCTGGAGGAAACTGTGAAGGTAGAACAGGAAACCACGGCGGGCACAAAACCGGAGAAGACTGCTGATAAGAAACAAGATCTAGAAATTAAAAATTAGTGCCATTTAGGAGATAGATTTCTATCTGAGAGCAAGATATGCAAGAGGCAAAGCCAGTTAATGGCTGCTGCTGTTATTACATGATAATGAATCAGAGAGAGACAGAGACAGAGACAGGGAGAGACCACGTGCGGTAGATTTAATTGGACATTTGCTTCTGTACATGCTATGCGTCCCTTTTGCCCTAGAGTGAGGACATCAACTTCAACTTCTGGCTGTTCATTTTGGCCAAGGTACTAGTACTTGCAACTACACTGTATATGAAAACACGATACAGGTTCATTGTCTCGAAAACATGCTCTTATACAAGTGCGAAGATGTGAACGATGATGAAAGGACAAAGAAATTCATCTTGCTTGAGCAACGTCAGTACATGGATAATTTGGCGAGTGTTAATGCTAAAACCTTGACTCCGTTTGCTATATCCTCATTGGAGGAAAATTCCTCGGGCTTGTGGCTGTATCCTGCAAAATCAAATTGACAAAATGCAGATTTGGTTCATTCTAGTTCCCCTATTTGTAAATTTGCAATTATTTTTATGAGCGTGCAAATGTGCATTTGATGTTTCTTTTGAATTCAATAGAACTATATGCATAGTCGGTTCAAGAATGAACTGAAGTCTATCATAGTGACATCTTTGATTGCACATTTTACCAGTTAAAAGGACTATTGAGGAAATAAATCATGTTTCACCGAAATAAAAGTAAGGTGTTGGTCGCGGAGAGAGAGAGAGAGAGAGAGAGAGAGAGAGAGAGAGAGAGAGAGAGAGAGAGAGAGAGAGAGAGAGAGAGAGAGATCTACCTTTGTAACATGGAATGAATATCATTCCCATTGGAGATATTCTGCAAGGAAGTGAAACTGTAGGGTCAGTAGCTAATATTGAGCAAGATACCAGTAGATGCTAAATCATTTAATCGCTATAAGACTATTCTATGCTAATGCTTAACTACCACCACAACAATGAAGCACTAAAGTGCCAAATGGAAAAAAGTATTTTCAACAGAAAGAAATCAAATCTGGGGAAAGAAAGCAAGAAAATTCAACTTTTTCTCCAGAGGACTCGTTCAACCACATTCGCAAGCAGAGTTTCTACAGCACCTTAACTTCACAAATGGCATTTCCGTTCAGCAGGATGCCTCTCGGTGGCCCAATAAAGCAAAAAATTATGTCCACAGTGGATAATAATCATATATAATGGACCGCATGGAATTTCGTTTTTCCTTTGGGAGACCCAATGGCAATTCGTCACCAATGTCTGTAATATTTTCTTTTCGTTTTCGGGTAACATTTATGTCACAACCCATGAGAAAAGTGGGCAACTCTAAAAATCCACAACTTGGACAAAATACCACAACTTTTTTTTTCCAATCTTCTATCTGCAAACCACACCAACAAAGAGTGGAGTACTCATAGAGCATTAAAATGAAGTTCTGCCTCTTTATTACCTGGCCATGAATAGGGAATCATGGTAAGCTCTGCTTATCATCAACTTATGAGCCAGGTTTAGCTCTTGCGATGATGCTTCCATTGCCTTAATAATCGAGTCATGAGAAAGGGCTGGTGGATCCTGATTGACAATTTTGAATTCTGAGAGCTTGACATCCCGTTTTTGGGCTATGGCTAAAGCAGAATGATGTATTTTCTCAATCACAGTATTTCTTCGGTCTTCATCAATGTCTCGTGTATCTGCGACACAGAGAAAAACAAATCAGTCTCAGGAAGCTTAAACTGTGGCCACCAATGGTGTTGCCATAGGTGGTGGCCTGCAACCAAAGGCTGGGGCAGTTTGCCAGATGGATTTCCAGAGACGTAGATGGTGGTCAGAGGTAGGGCAGTAGCTGGAGGTGGTTCAGTCACCAAAGGGGTCACCGGCAAGAGGATGAAAACTTGCCTTGAAAACAAGTTAAATAACCTTATTCTTTCTTCTTCTTTTGTTCTTTATTTTCCCAAATCAAAATATCATTTCCCTTTGTTGTGGATACGAAAACAAACATCAAACATGCTTTTTGTTTCAGCTATTCAGATTTTCTTGTAAACAGAAACAAAAGACCAAAACAAACTTCACCAGACATGTTATACCCTATCACTTTCCCTTGATAAGTACCTTTACAAATCCATGATCCAAACACATTACTCATATGGAACTAGAATCAAGAAAGATGTTATCCACTGATCAACGCACCTATTTCCAGGTGAGACTTGCTTGGGATGCTGTTGATTGCTCCAGGATGCAGCTCAAAGATACCTTATTATAAGAGGGGAAGGTTTGGAAGTATGTTAAGACTAATAAGATGAAAAAGATTGTAAAAAGCAAACAACTGGTCATTATTTATACAGAATTTGCTGTATGACAACAGAACCACATCTCATTACGAATGTAAAAAAGTGGCTTACCAACTGTACCAACGGTATCAATGGACCCGGAGTCCAACACATGTTTCTCCACAGCTAGTGCTAATTCTGCAGCAGCAAGACCTGCATCATTTCTGCTCAAACTGGTTTAGATACTGCAGTTTACATGTATGGAGCTGGCCTAGAAGACACACACAAGCAAAGCCTCACACACAGAGACAGAGAGAGTAAAAAGTTTGACAGTTAAAGGGCCAAAACGATAAACGGGAACAAATTAGATAAAGGGACTATTCTACTAACCTATTTAGATAGATACAAGCTTATATTCCTATGTACGCAGCTCATAGAGTAATAGACCAGAATAGTATAAACGCATGACGTATATGGAAAGAGTAGGGGCAAACTCAATCTGGCTTATAAAGAAACTCAAATGAAAACCAATCACTCGAGTACAACAAAATCTGCACTTAAAATGAAAAAAAGAAGGAAAAACAGATGTGCAAACATGAAAGGGAGACAAGTGTAAAGAACCTCAAATGCGATAATAATAATAATAACTTGTGTTAATCTCACATGTGAACAAACAAAATCGTGCACACCATTGAGGCTCATGATCCAATTAAATCCAATTTTGGTTTATAAATGGACCTCTTGTACTGATTTAAAGAAAACAAGATGAAATGCACTTGTATCGCTAGAAATGCACACCTATTTGGCATCAGCACAGCGCCTGCATGGCCACCGTTGCCTTCAAAATCCACTTTGATGCTTGCAGGAGCAGCTATTGCAGTCACAATACCAATAGAAATACCTGGATCCAAAGAAATAAGAAGAAGAATGAGCAGTAAAGGAAAAATAACCGGTTTAATTGCCGTTTTCAGAATCAGTTTTGCAGAAATTGCTTTTGAAAATACGAAAAGAATCATCAAAATCTTTTTTTATTTTAAGAGGAAATTGGTTTTAGACCATACGAAAGCATCTTCATGATCGTGACATTGGATATTGTTTATCTCAGCAAGTTTCCAAAGAACAAGACTCCTAAAACCATCTACCAAACAAGTATTACATAATTTCCGCCAAATGAGTATGATAAACAGATTCTGAAAACTGCAACCATGCAGGGTTTTGAGTTAGTTAGTAAACACATAATAAGATTATTTTGAGCAGCAGCATACCTTCTTCCTCAAGAATAGGACCTTGCTCTATATGCAACTCCACAAAAGCGGAGTAAATTCCTTTCTTTAGAAAAACACTGGATAAGTCCTCTTCACCTTTTGCATAGCCGGCAGATCTTGCAGCATCAAGAAAAGATATATTTTTACTGTCAACTGTTTTCTTGAGAGCTTTCTCAAGTGCCTCGCTCCCTGCCATTAAACGGCTGCACAATTCGACTAGCATGTGAGAAACTTCAACATAGATACTTCAAATTTCCTTTTTGTATCGTTTGCAGCACATAAGCAGTTGAAATAAACCATTTTTCCACATAAGCAGCTAAAACAAACTAGTTTTTGGTAAGTAGCTGAAACAAACCCTCAGAAAAGGTAATTCAAAATGAGACCACAAAGGATTATGAGAGAATTACAGGGATATCAATCCAAAAAGGCAAAAATAAATAAATAAAAAATTACTTGTATAGGTGCATAAGAGGTGATTATATTGCAACTATGAGATGTCTATCTAACCTTCCCAAGCAGCTGATCCCAAAACGTGTAGGCTCTTCTGAGGTGAACATGATCACTTCCAAGGACCTCTTTGGCTTAAAACCGGACCTGTGAAAAGCCCCAATCAACGAAATACAACTACTATGGAGAAATAGATTTATTGTCTTCCGTGTTATAATTTAATAACAAATGTTCGTAAAAGCAAAATATTGTGGCCACTTGCAAAAAGAGAACTCTAAACTGACCAACAAATTGCCTACCAGGCTACCATTCTTTTCAGACCACCTATTTCAGCTATATACCCAGGACTATATACTCTCTCTTATCAAGAAGCCATGTGCCTTCACTCCATCTGAACCTAGGTCATTTTCAAGGGGTTTTCCTACTGTAATAACACCTTCCTTGTGAATCAGATTACACCTCGTATCTGGTGAAACCAATGGTTGCACATGTTAAAAAAAAAAAACACTGCATTTGGGAACGTACACAACTATGCTTCACCTCAGCCTCTATTATTGACGCAAAGCCTTACGGACTCTCGTCGCACAGAAAAATATTCAATAATTATATGGTCACTTATCGTCAGTGTATAAGAACCACAAAATGGATACATAGATTCGCCACAGAATAGATAATATGCTAGTTTACGGGGTTATTCTTTCTTCTTCAAACATGCTATACATCTCTTCTTTTGTTGCATGTCAACTAGCAACTTATGCTATGATCTTTTAGCGCTTCTAATCACTCATAGCTCAATAATGGTGGAGCTTATGCACAAAACAAGGTGATTTCTGGTCAAATCTCTAAAAGTATTACTTACCTAGCCCATATGATTACTCAATCGGATTGTCAATTTGTCATAAACAATAGAGTGACAAAGTCATTTTCTATAGCTGAATCAACTAATAAACTCGCAGAGTGGGTTCTGTTGTTGTTGTTGTTGCTGCTGCTTAGAACTGAACACACTTTGGGCACATGGGGGGCATCTAAAACAAATTACTAGTTTGAAATAACTTGCCACTAAAAACTTGGAATATGATTACGACGATAATTTGTGAAATGCATAATGGTCATTTTGTTTACACTTCATTTCTAGTATATTCAACATCAAAGAACTTCATTTTACCTTGATATGGTTAAATCTTGATGTTTATATAATGTAGGAAACAAATAACAAACTTTGTCATGTCAAATCCTCAAATTTTGGAAAAAATTGGGGTGTCTCAGGTCAGGATATGAGCTTCTAAGGAGTCAACTAAAGCCTCCACAGATCTGGAAAACGTGTATCATAGCTGAATTGCATCTATCTTAGTACATCCATGACACAATAGTATTTTGAAAGTTCTATCATGTCTGTTGGAATGGACTCATTTGCAACTGTAAGCCCACTTGCACACCTTTGCAGTACATTAATCGCTTCAATGGCACCCAAAACACCAACAACTCCATCATACTTCCCAGAGTAAGGAATTGCATCAATATGAGAACCTGTTGAAACTGCAGCTAGCTCTGGTTCATAGCCATCCCTGAATAGCAGCAAAGGAGACAAACGTGGTTGAACACTAATGAATATAGTATCCGTTCAGAAGAATCAGACAATGTTGCCACAATAAATGACAAAAAAATGTTCCCAGAGTTAAAGTATCTCAACAGTAAATTGTGAGCACAATATGATGCGGTTGAGACACTTCACATTTCCAGAACTAACCTCTTTAAGTATAAAAATCTTTGTGGAAGGAGAATACGCATGATGAAGTAACCATTGCTTCTATGAAGTAATGAAGGACAAAGATTATTGCGAAGTCTGTAATAAAAACTCTTAATAATGAAGGGCAGAAACTTGGATAAACCTCATTGTGATGCAACGTGACACACAACTTAGTGTGCATAAGTGCAGGGTACCTTTATATAACTCCAGAAAAAGATAAATATTTTCCATGCAGGAGGCCATTCACCATTGCCTCGTGCAGTGGTAAGAGTTCAGCTCAAGTCTGAGGCAGCCACTTTGTGCAGGTTATACCCGGTGTTAAGTTTTCCCCATTCTACCATCCCTACACACCTTGGTTATCACAGTAGCACTGGGAAATGGCCATTTAGTGCTAGAGGAATTGGCATATCAGCAGACTTTATGTGATTTCTTTTCTTGGGTATTAGAGGTGGAATGTCATGCGAAAGAAAATTGCATACTTGTTTATGCAATTTGAAGATGGAAGCTAAGTGGGTTTTCAAAACGGTGTCCACATAGGGAGGATAGCATTCCACCTACATTGTGAGTTGTGAGTCTTGTGACTTAGAAATTCCAGTTTTGTGATTTATTTATTCCTGGAGCTCTTTCTCTCTGGACATTCAACTGTGGGTCAAAGAAAGCAAATTAGCTCACAAAATAAAAGGCTTTATGAAAAACACAAAAAACTTTGTCATCCATATAACTGCAACTCCATGAAAGGATGACTGTAATGATTGTTGCTTCCTGTCTCACGGTGCATCAAAACAATGAACATGCAACCATCTGTTGAAACAGAATCACCCACAAGAAAAAGTAATAGGTAGCAAAATAAAAAGGTTTCATTAAAAAGAAAAGAGAGCAAACGAAAGACGATACCATGGATACATTTGTCTCATCATATGCTATAAGGAACAAAGGAGATTACTAGATCCTAGTGAAAATACAAGTGGAATAATTTGACCTGTGTAACAAGAACCCCTATATAATTTAAACCATCAGATAAGAACCAAAATATTCAGAGATAGACTTACCACCGACCAAATATGTTGCCGACAGCATCCTCTCTAACAGAGAGACCAGCAAACCCCATTAAGTTTTTGATAAAACTGCAAAAAATATGAAAATAAATATTATTATTAAAATGGTTTATGGCTAAGCAACATAATGACTAGCTAGATCAGGTGTTATTGAACTTCACCAATGACATAAAACTGCTTGATACCCAACTGCATGTGTCTGTGGAATTAATAACAATAACCCTGAAAAATTGGTGACACTATACCCAAGAAGTTGCATCTCTCTCTCACACCTATATATCAACATATTGAAGTAGAAAAACAGGAGGCCCTTCGAAAACAAAACAGAATAAGGAAATGTGAAAATCCCAGAACTCCCAGAGAGTAACTATATCAATCTTTCTTTTGCATTCTGTTTCGTTATGATTGTGCATCCATCAAACTAGAGGTAATTGGGAAAAACGGCCCGAAAAGAACCAAGTCCATAAAACAGAAAGCTAAGCTTTTCTCCACACAACAGATAAGAACATTCTAGCCCAGCAAGGGGACTGTTTCTGTTCAAGAATTAGTTCCCTCCATTTCATTTCATGAGTCGAATTGGATCATGCAATTCGGAGAGTAATAACAAGTCCTTGTTGACCAAATAAATAGGGCTGTCCAATATTTATTGGCACTAAACAAGTACTATCTTCTAAGAGCACATTGATAATGTTGCAATTGAAAATGAAATTAGCAGGTCCCGTCTTCTCATCTAATAAGTGCAAATACAATCGTATTATCCCAGGCAAAGTACAGAGGGTCGAATTTCGCTGGTCCTAATCTATGTTACATGGACTCGGGCGCGAGTATCAGGTGCGGGTGCAAGTCCAAGCGTCGGACCTTCCTTAACTTAAATCTTGGGATATGTGGATATGTGTCCCCAACTTGGGTACAGGTACGGGGACACGTCTTGAACTCTTGTTTGTATTATATATTGCATAATTTTCTCAGATTATGAACCGTAAATTATGTTTACAAATGTATGTAAACAAGAAAGGGTTAAGAAAATTATGTTTTTGCTATTTCCCTATTTCCTGTCTATGTGAAATATTCGAAATATTGCTTTTCTAGCTAATTTGATATTCTTTTTCTGCAAGTATCTTAACAATTAGAGGATCCGAGTGTCCAAAAGGATACGGGAGTCGGACACATCGACACAGGTACTTGAGCCAAAAAGAAGGATCCATGTAACATAGGTCCTAATCTAACGTTTAAAGAAAACAATTGTGACTTCATTTTTTCTCAATGATCATTCAAAGTGTAATTGATGAATGGAAAACACTGAAAAGAGATACAATCACAGTAAAAAAGTACACCAACACCCCCCCCCCCCCCCACACACACACACACATGTTGTGCGCAACTAAAACTCTAATGCCCATTTGTTTTGTGGAATCCCTCTAAAGTCCCAACCACAACCAGGATTGATAATGGATAACATACGGAAGAGAAAAACAAACAAATGCATGTGCCAATCCAATGGAGAAACCAAATAAAAAACACAATGATAGGAGAGATTAAGATCTACATGATTTGGTTCATTGCCTAAGTCCACAGGCAAAAACACAAGAGAAAAGGATGCCACTCATGCAGAGAGAATGAATGCTCCGAAGAACTACAAAGTCGATAAAACAAACTCTCACAAATAGACAAAATCACCAAACCTAAATTCAACTCTCAAAATCCTATTACCCTGAACAAGATCTTAACAAAAACCCATAATGGGTTTACCAAGGACCCAAAGGTCTTCAACCTAGTGTAGATTTTCCAAATGGCCAAAAACCTTGGAAGCCCCTCCGAGGGGGGCCTCCAAAACGACGATATTCCAATAAACCTACACTTCTTCCAATCCACTGAGAAGTCCAACGATATTAATAGGATCCAACTCATGAACTTAGTCAAGTTCATGAACCAAGAAATCCATTACCCTTCACCTACATGAATGAACCTGATGATACACTAAACAGCCATAAAATAATCTGCTGTGCCCCTTCCTTGAATAAGGACCATGTGGTCAAGTACAACGGCAAGAGGACTGCGTCTATTCAAAGAAATGACCCAAATGGAAGTCAAACCAGTTTATAATGACAACCTCGTGAACTCTCCAAAAGGTAAACCAATAAGACAATGCTATCAGATATGTGGCTGAAACTTCGTACTGAGTATCTATAGTCCGCAGAAAATAAGGGTTGGGAGTGAGAAGGCTAAAGTTATTCAATCAAGCCTTGTTGGGGAAATGGCTTTGGAGATTTGCATGCGAAAGAGAAAGATGGTGGAGGAAGGTGATTGTAGCAAAAAATGGGTGTGGGAGGGGAGGGTGGTCTACTCGTAATGTAAGGCTACCATATGGGGTGGCGCTATGGAGGGGTATCATGAACGGGTGGGATGCCTTTGTAGATAACACTTATAAGGCGGTTGGTGACGGAAGAAGGGTGATGTTTTGGGTTTGGGATGATGTGTGGTGTGGGGATGTGAGCTTGTGAGTTGCTTTCTCCAACATTTTTCTTCTAGCATGTGATAGAGATGCAACCATTGCAGATTATCTTTCTTTTGATGAGGGGATTATAGTTTGGGACATTTGCTTGAGAAGGCAAGTTCAAGATGGGGAGGAAGAGGATTTGATGGCTTTTTATGCTAGAGTGTATGGCATGCAAGGAATAGGAGAAGGAGAGGATGAGATGCATTGGAAACTGTCTAAGTCAGGATGTTTTCAGGTGAAATCTTATTATCAAGCGTAAGGTGGACGTGGAAATGTTTCTTTCCCTTGGCAAGCGATTTGGAAGACAATGGCGCTGTTGAGGGTGAGTTTTTTTACTTCGTACATGGCTCAAGGCAAGATCCTCACAATCGATAATTTGAGTCGGAGGCAGAGAATCATTGTTAATAGGTGTTGCATGTGTAAAAGGGATGCGGAGACGATGGATCACCTTCTCATTCATTGCCCGGTAGCTTGGGAGCTTTGGTCCGTGGTGTTTTCTTGGTTTGGTTTAAATGGGCCATGTCAAGGAATGTTATTGAACTCTTAATTGCTTGGAACAGGGCAAGAGTGGACAAGAGAACAAGAGAAGGAAGCGTGTGTGGGCCATGATCCCTCTTTGCTTGATGTGGACTATATAGCGTGAAAGGAATTTGAGGTGCTTTGAAGGGGTTGAAAAGCCTTTATTTAGAATCAAAAGTTCTGCGGTTAGTAGTTTGTATAGTTGGGACAAGGGAGAATGTAATCCCTCTATTGATCAATTTTTTGATTGGTTTGAGCTTTTTTTGTCAAATAGGGGTGGTGTATAAGGCTTTTTGTGTTGGTGGCCTTTTTTGTATACGGGCGGCATTCCCTTAATGCCATGTTTCTAATATAAATACTTATCAAAAAAAAAAAAAAAATTCAGTCCTTACCTGTTGGAAAAAACAAAAAGAATAAATCTAACACTGGAACCCTATATAACCAAGATGGTAATTTCAACCAAAATATCTCCAACTGTGTAATATTGTAACACCTATTTTAGTAACATCCACTCCACCCATGAGCCATTTGAAACCTCTTAATCTAGTTTATTGTTGGTTCCAGTTTCATTAAAACAAAAGTAGTGATTGTTTATCATGTCTTTGTTAATTATGTTTCCCACTCAAAATCCTAGGCCAATAATCAAAGCACTGTATAGATCAGAGAATTTCTAGAGCATACCTCCTAGCTAATACGTCCTTCTCACTGTACAGGATCCTTGTAACTGATGGTGCAGGTGTATCCGAGAATGTTGACAGCTCATCAATCTATACCATTAAGCAAAGTCAGAAATGAAACTTGTAATTGGCAAGACAACGACAAATATCTATTTGAAAAAGAACTGGTCTATTCCAAATCTGTTTTGCCCATCAGTAGGTTTTTAGTTTTGTTTGATTTCCAGCTTTCGGGAGTCTTATCTCATTGTTCGGGGATACGCCTTCATTGAAATTTTTCTTCATTTATCTTCAATCGAAGCTTATTTACAAAAGGTAAAGAAAAGGACGAAACTTATCCCAATAGGTAGTTGGATGTTTTCCTGGCATTGCACCAGTTCAACTTGTTTACTGCTTTATAAATAGGCTCTCTGTACTTTCATAAAATCATCACTGATACATCAAAGCATGCAATATAGATCCGTCTAAATGCTTGTTGAATTGGAGTAGCATCATGCCTCCCTCACTTGACATGTGGAGTTTAAATACCATCTAAAGTGGAAACTTTAATCATCGGATATCTGACGTCAATAATCTTGAGTGTCATCTTTCCAAAATATATGAGAATTGAGAAATAACCCCATAAGACTTTCTTTTGACTTTTGGCGGTTGTGGTGGCTTAAACTTCTAAATGGCACCAAAAGTTGATAGTTTTCAAGGGTCCTGAACATATACCTATAATCTCCTGGACACCATTACCTTGCAAGCCGGTTTTCAAGGGTGAGTTCAACACAAGCCCCGAGTGTTTGTATCACTTGGTATAAGAGCAAGTCACAAGATAAATTATAGGATCAGATGCTACTGATTCGAGTTATGTGTTCGGATGAGTGGCGCGTTAGCAGCTCCATGGAGCCGGGGCAGAAAAAGCTTTTTAAGTTCAAGGAAGGCCAAAATGTTGTGCCCAACAGAGTTTGAGAAGGGAATTGAATAAGGTAAGTACTACCTCGTTGCATACAAATTGGTGAGTGACGCTGCCCAAAGAGAAAGGGCTACCATTCGGTAAATGCTGATGGAGTGGGCATCGCATGGTGGTATGTCACAATCCCCAATCAATTCTAAGCAGCCCTAAACATATGAATAGAAGCTCTTGGACACCCTCTCCTAGCAAGGCGAATTTAATGGGTGAGTTGAGGTCTACTTCACAATTTCTATCATGCCCTAAAGTCTTTTAAAAAGTCCTTAGTTCGGAGCAGAGAAAAAATTTAACACTACTTTAGGATGACTACACATGAAATAAGGGGGCTTGAGCTCAAATTTCCAGATTGAGAAGGATAGTATTGGAAGTACAAACCAAGTGGAATCATTCATACAACAATGTGACTATAGTCGTCCCTGTTTAAGTTGTTAATTCATATCCTTAACCTGTAACTTTCATGGCCGGTTTGTTTGATGGCATTTGAGCATTGAATTGGACTACATATTCAAGGTAGCTGAATAATTGGTGATTGGTCAAAATATTTGTGACCTGGATTGAGTATGTTAATCCGACCACTACTACTTCATTGGGATTGTATATCTTATGGGATTATGCATCCCTCCACTCCATTGATAATCCCGTCAAACAATCAGGTCCTCATTAGATATGCAATCCCATTGAACTAACAGTGATGGGATTCATAAACCACACTCTCATGGTATTGTATTTCCCATACTTTGTGGGATTAAACATCCGATGCATGATTAATCCGGACCGTAAGAATTTTAACCAAACATCAAATATGGTCTACTCCAATGCTTGTATCTCTGGTTTAAAAAAGGGACCTCAAATCCACTCATCCTAATGCACTGCTGGAAAATATCAAAACAAAGATAAATTCCCGGTACACCAATTAAAATTCCATACAGAACAATAGTGGATTAGATAAATTTCATGGGCTAATGAATCATTTGCACAGCGAGACCACATCAAAACCATCCTCTTCAACCGGGGAATCACTAGAAATTTGAGAAGCGTACATCATCAGTGTTCAATATTTTCTGGCTCAACCCACTTCAGATAATACAAGAAAAAGGGAAAAACGAAATGATTGAGACAATTTGCATAAATACCTGTTTCTGTAAGCTTAGGGTGTCCACTGATAGCAAGGATAAAGAGTTAGGGAAATGGGGTTCCTGAATTGGGTACCCAGAGAAATCTTGCATAGTCTTGATCGTTGTTGGGTCTTCTCCATCTTTGTGCGCTTTGATTCCATGGCAGCAACAGAGCAGAAATACAGGAGAGAGAACGAGGAGAGAGAATCTCAGAGCCATAACTGTTTTCATCAATTTGGTGTATCGTTGTTTTGGTTAGCTATGACACTGTGGAATTGTGGCTGTCACATGTGATAGATATAGTAGGTGTATTTCATAAGGGACAAATCCAACTTTAATCCACGAATAATAGTGGCGGGATTACAGGGGTGGGAGTCCTACGCTAAAGAGACAAATGCTGACTCTCTCTCTCGATTACAGGGGTGGGAGTCCTACGCTAAAGAGACAAATGCTGACTCTCTCTCTCTCTCTCTCTCTCTCTCTCTCTCCCTCCATGCCTGTATTTATTTTATTACTGTAGTATCATCTTCCATTAAAAAATGGGAAAAAATATTCAATTTAATTTTGTATTCCTCTAACTATCAATATCTAATCGATACTGCTAAAAATTTTGGAATGAATTTTCAATTCAAGCAGTCAAATAAAATTAGCAATTTGAATCAAATTAGTAGAATTAGGAGTATCTTAAATCGGGGGAGCCTACGTCTTCAACCCATGTCTTCAAATTAAAAATGTAAAATTTTTTTAAGGCTCATGTACTATTTTGACGTTTTCAAATTCGACATTAGCAAACTCTGATGTCAAATTCTAAATATTAAAGTACAAAATATTTACTACTTATTGAATTCTAAATGGGCACTAGGAGTTAAATTTGAAGCAAATGATGTGTAGCTTAAGAGAACGTCAAACATTACCCTTTTTTGCTATATGAGATTTGAAGACATAGGTTGAAGATTTTCACAGCTCAAAAGTTTGACGATTACTATAATTGGTAGAACAATGTAAGGGAAGATGGAAAAAATTCGAAAATGCCCGGGATAGAGAAATGAATAGTTTAGATTCACATTGATGCTTGAGTTATATACGTCAAAGTGAATTTCAATAATTAATTTAACTTTTCTGGACATTGTCGGAAAAAAATTTGTAAATCCTGAAATTTTCGTAATTGGCAAGCCTCTTCTCATTATCTCTTCCGCAATGGACACAGAAAAAAACATTTACTAGAAGTAAAAAAGATAAAAAGGTTGATGAAGCGGTTTTTGGTCACCTCCGGAAGAGGGGTACCTCAACCGTCCATCTAGTCCTTCAGCGGATGAAACGGCTTCCTGGATGCTCAATTAACGACCTGCAATACAAAACAGAAAAGCTATGGGCATCGGCATGGCTGTCGCCATCACCCCTCCGATGCCTAAGTCAGTCGATCTGCTTTAGAAGAGAGTATGGATTGAGTATGAGTTCTGTAGTTTTTTTGCCTTGCGTACCTTGTGAGGTGGAGATGTGATCTTTATATAGGCATTTTGGGAGGAATCCCTTGGGACCGGGACTCTTAAGTCTCATCCGCTCGTGACGGGTATAGATAGGTGTTGGAGTGTCCTCCTTACCTTAGGAATCCCCTAATTCTTATCAGGTTTTAGGAGTCCCTTCACCTTTGGACTCTTGTGCCTGTTTATCAGGTTAAGAGTCCTTACGGTGCTGGGACCTCTTGGGCTTATCCGCACATGACAGAAATAGGTTAGAGTGTCATCCTTACCTAGGACTTCTTAGGTCCTTATCAGGTTTGAGGAGTCCCTTCATATAGAGACCCGTATTTTTTTATTTCAATAAATTTGATGTTGTATAATTGCTTACGTAAAACGAAATATGATGTGAATATGTAAATTGGGTTCAATGTGCTCGAATTTGGGAGTTTAGGGGTGTTAGTGTGTTATGCATATGTGTACAAATATATAATGGAGTGTGTGAGTGTGGAGGACAAAATTTTTCCCAAAACACACCCACACAACTCACGCCCCCCTCTCTCTCTCTCTCTCTCTCCCGTCCGACTCTCTCTCTCTTACTCTTTCACTCTCTCAAGCTCAATACTCCTCAAACCCATAGGGATCTATTCCTCTTTCACCTAATAACCACGATCTTGAGTTTGTATCGATGAACTAGAGTTCGGAGGAGGTGTTCTCGGTGGATTTCGGATCTAGGAGAGCTAGGGCTTGCTCGGAGTTCGTGAGTTCGGTTTTGATCTTTGAGGTAGGAATTTCTCACTTCTATTATGTGTTAATGTGATGATTTGGTGTTTGAATCATGCCTTAAATAGTTGATTTTGTTGCTAGACTTGTTCTCGCGAAATTTGAAATCGTGCGCTGGAAACCCAAGTCCTACCGGTAGGAGTTTTGGCCCTACCGATAGAAAAGCTGTCCAGAAATGTCATTTTCGTGAAATTTTGGTCTCCTACCGGTAGGAGAATGTTTCCTACCTGAAGGAAATGAAAAATCAGTATTTTTGAAAAACTTCAAAATGGCATAACTTTTTCATCCGAATACCGTTTTGGACAAATTTTATATTGAAATTCATGTATCAGAAATCTACTTTCCAATGGTGGTGGTCTCATCTCCTAATTCTTAACCGATAAGGTTTGGTAGCCAAAATAAGACAGGTATGTTTGTATACGTTGGGTAATCCTTTTTTCTTAGAATCGTGGAGTGAAACACGGATGTTATTAGGTTCACCTAAGTACTTAATTGAGTGATTCGACGAGACTAGTGGTATACTAGGCTTTGTAGTGGTCGTTGGGTTCCGCATCAGTCATTTGACATCGAAACGAGGGTTTAGAGAACAAAAGAAATATAGGTGAGTTAAAGTTGTATGTGTTGACATGCGATATGAGGAACGAACATGTAGAACACTCTTTTTAAGTTAAACAATGCTAGGAGCGGGTACATGATACATTTTTCTTATGTTCGATAGGTGCTACATCTCTTGCATAACTTGTATGGTTGCATGAATTGTAAGATAGAAGCTTATGAATTGTTGTGAAAGAATATCCCTTGAAATGTGAGTGTTTGTATGGTGATGAGAAACTAATAACGTAATGATGGCGAGTTAATTGAGATAAGATTATCCGTATTACTTCTATGTGAATAACTAGTCGTTGTGAATTCATTATATGTGATTCAGATCAATGGTTGAGTTGTGAAGTATATTGGAGGAATTGTGACATGGTGACCTATACGATGTGATGTGATTCAATTCCTATAGTGAGGGAGGTACTTGTAGGGAGTAGCGGGACTCCACAAACGGCTCGGGAAGAGTACTCGTTTATGACGTGTGACGTGAATTTTGCAATGGTGATTGATATAAGTAAATATAAGGATTTGTTTGATGAATATACAATAGAAGTGATTGATCATCGAACACTACCATAGAAACATATATCGATAGGTTATTTTCTTTAAACGTGTGTTGTTATGACTAAGGTGAAGTCGGGGAGCGGATAGAGTATTCGGAATAGGATATTGTGGTTAGCCTAGAACCTTGATGTTGTATTATCATGAACGACGGTGAGATATCTATAATTTTCCATTCCGTTTTAAACTTGAGACATAGCATACCTATTTTATTCATTTCGCCTGTCCTCCCATTTACATATAATGGTTGTGTAGATTTCTCTATTGGGCTAGTGTAACTCAACCTATCATTTTCAGGTGCGAACTCAGACATTTTGGCAAAACATATTTTGGGAATGTAATAGAACCTTAATTCTATTTCTTTTAATGATGTAATATGTTCAAACTCTTAGAGTTGGATATGTAATTTAATGACTAGGATATGGTGAACTCTTTTGGGGTAATATGTAAAAAAAAAAAATGTGAGGAGTTTTATTTATGAAAAACTATCTTTATTTATGTTGAAAATCGAGGGCGTGACACTTCACCTTTGGACTATTGTACCTGCTTATCAGGTTAAGAGTCCTTACGGTGCTGGGACCTCTTGGACTTATCCGCACATGACGGAAATAGGTTGGAGTGTCCTCCTTACCTAGGACTTCTTAGGTCTTTATCAGGTTTGAGGAGTCCCTTCACCTTTGAACTCTTGTACCTGCTTATCCGGTTAAGAGTCCTTACAGTGCTGGGACCTCTTGGGCTTATCCGCACATGACGGAAATAGGTTGGAGTGTCCTCCTTACCTAGGACTTCTTAGGCCCTTATCAGGTTTGAGGAGTCCCTTTACCTTTGGACTCTTGTACCTGCTTATCAGGTTAAGAGTCCTTACGATACTGGAACCTCTTGGGTTTATCTGCACATGACAGAAATAGGTTGGAGTGTCCTCCTTACCTAGGACTTCTTAGGTCCTTATCAGGTTTGAGGAGTCTCTTCACCTTTGGACTCTTATACCTGTTTATCAAGTTAAAAGTCCTTACGGAGTTGGGACCTCTTGGGCTTATCCGCACATAACGGAAATAGATTGGAGTGTCCTCCTTACCTAGGACTTCTTAGGTCCTTATCAGGTTAGGAGTCCAATTGGTGGACGGATCTCTGTAGTTATCCTTTATGGACTGTGGCTTGACCTGTTCTGAGGAGATAAGGCTTGTGACTGCTCGCTGAGTTCCCTTCGTGCATGGGTTTCTCACAGTTATCCCTTGGGATTCGCAGCCTCATCTCGTGGGATGAGATAAGGCCTTGGATATTCTAGAAGGGGAATAAGAGTCCGACTTCTCTGAGTCTTTTCAACTGTACGAACCTCTTGCATGTAGTGTCTCATAAGTCTGACTGCAGGTTTGTCATATTTTTCGAGTTCACCTGGTGAGCTGATCTCGGTATCTTTTCCTTGAGCTGTGTTCGTGAGCTGGCCTCCATCCTTGGAATGGTTTAATAGAGGCTAGCTATTATAGGCTAGATTCCATGTTCTTGGGACTCTAGCTCGAGCCCTTAAAGCTGTGCTCACGAGCTCTTTGGTTTGGGCAGACCTTGGGATGACCTTTGCCCTTAGGCTGGTCCACTGAGCTCAATTCTTCAAGCTAAACTCCATGTCACTAAGTCCCCTACATGGCCCTTCATGTTGTGCTAGGTTTCCTGGTCTGAGCTGACCGTGGGAGGTTATTTCCTACTTATCAAAGGTTTTATCCGATATGCTCTTGCAACGTTTTTGGTTCACAAATGATACTTATTGGCGTAATGTCTCTAGAATAAATTGAAGCGAAGAAGGCGTAGCTGCACTAAATCTAGCCAGTTTAAAGAGTTAGAAGCGAGGCGAGTTTCGTCATGTAAAATAGTTCAGTAAAGTGGCCTTGATATTTGACTTTTGGTGAAATGGTAATCCATGCCCCTTTTATAAATCGAGCGTTAATTTCCCATGCCGATACCGGACTAAAATAAAATATATCCCCAAACAATCATTCATTCTTCTTGACGACTCCATAGGCATAACAATGAGCAATGAGCACAAAACGATCTTTTCCTAATTGTACAAATTTACGACCTTACCCTGGTGTCGGTAAATTTCCATTTGCTGTTTACATTGTAAAGTGACAAAAAGATTTCTAGAATGAAAAGCAGCTTTGGAGTTCACCAAGTCAGCTAAACTAAAGCCATTCCAACTGCTTGGTTGCGGTTATGGGACTGGGGGACTGTGCTATGCAGCTTCGTGCTGCACAGCGTGCTACGCAGCTTCCGGTGAGATTTTTCCGGTATCGGTTCGATGATTGGAGATGTTCATCGCGTAGAGCTCGTTGAGTTCTACATGTGCACCAAAAATCTGCTCGATCAAATATCGTTAAATGCCTAATCGAAACACATATAACTTAAAAAAATGAATCCTAATGGATACGAAACACCGGATCAAAACCACTAAATCCCTTTTTTTCGAGTTATATAATTTTGAAAATTTTGCTGGGATAACTATCTTACCCTTTCCATGACCAAAACAATTTGTAACATGCACTGGGAAGTGCTACAATACACACTTTCTATTTTGGTGTGTATTATATGTTCCATCGTTAAAACACATCAAAATGTTATGATTCTCAAAATATTATGAATCTATTGGTAAAAACTTACGAATCATATTGATGAAAGATTACGAATTTTTAGTATAAAAGTTACGATACGAAATAAAATATTATAAATGACAGATTTTATAAGTAATTTTATATAAGGTGGCACTATATGAACAACATAATAGGTATATATATTACACACCTTAAAGCAGTATGCATTTGAAGACTTTTTCCATGCAGCAATGGAAATAAACAGAAAGAAAGAAATAAAATAAATGAGTCTCTACGGAGTATTTCCTTTTTCTTTTCGAAGCATCATTTCCTCAGTGTTCCAAAGAACACCTCCTCTTGGTTTGGCAGTGAAACCCACATAATCTTTGTCAGAGGCGATGGCAAAGATTGTTGGTGCTTTAATCAGAGGCGTGAAATCTGAAAATCACTCGAAGAAAGGTACTCTTCTTCTCTTTCCTACCGGGAGCTTTCGTTTTATTCACACTCACCCTACATCTAGAAACCCTAGTTCTCCTCCTGATGAAAAAACCCGAGCAAATCCCCAAATAGTGCCGAGAAAACACCGAAATTTGGGGCCCAATGATATTCTAGAGGCTGAGGCGGTGCTCAATCGGATGACCCAAATGCGACCTTTCCCACCCATTTCTCAAATCACTAAAGCCTTGGGTTGCATTACGAGAATGGGTAATTACATCACGGCTCTTTCTCATTTCGACAAGTTGCAGTTCCTAGCCATTCAGGTAGATCTATACACCGTGAGCATTGCAATTAACTGCTACTGCCACCTAAATCGAGTCGATTTTGGTTTCTCGCTTTTAGGGGTCTCTTCAAACGCGGCTGTACACCTAGTGTTGTTACCTTCAGCACTCTCATAAATGGACTTATTATCGAAGATAGAACTGCTGAGGCCGCGGAGTTATTTAAGAAATTAGTGAGGAGCAGAGATATTGAGCCCAACGTGGTTATGTACGGAACAATTATTAATGGGCTTTGCAAAACGGGCAACACTATCACAGGTGTTAGGTTGCTAAGGATAATGGAAGAGGGAAGTTGTAAACCTAACACTGTAGTGTATTCCACGATCATTGACAGTCTTTGCAAGGATGGAATGGTCGACGATGCTGTGAGGCTCCTTTTAGAAATGAAGGACAGAGGTATTCCTGCAGACGTTTTTACATATACCTCTTTGATTCATGGCCTTTGTAATTTTGGCAAGTGGAAGGAGGCTAAAATAATGTTGAGAGAGATGTTGAATGCTGGCATTTATCCAAATGTCCATACATTTAGTATGTTGGTGGACGCACATTCCAAGGAAGGGAAGGCGAAGGAAGCAGAGGAGGTACTTGAAGTGATGATTGAAAGAGGTGTGGACCCTGATGTTGTCACATACAGTAGTTTAATGGATGGATATTGTTTGCAAGGCCAAATGGATGAAGCAATGAGAGTGTTAAATAAAATGGTGGAGAGGGGGGTTCAGCCTAACATTGTTTCTTATAATATTTTGATCAACGGATATTGCAAGAAGATGAAAATGGACGAGGCTCTGCAGCTCTTTAGAGAAATGCCTCAAAGGGGGTTGAAGCCTACTGTTGAAACTTTTAACGCTGTGCTACAAGGCTTGTTTCAGGTTGGTAGATGTGCTTCCGCTCACAGACTTTTTGATGAAATGCAAGTTGCAGGCATAATTCCAAGTACTCATACCTTTGGTATCTTGCTGGATGGCCTTTGCAAAAATGGTAATATTGCTATGGCGTTGGCCTTGTTTCACACTATGGAAAGCAACGGGTTAGATATTGATGTTGTTAACTACACTATCCTCATTGATGCATTATGCAATGATAAAAAAATGGACCATGCAAGGGATCTTTTCGATAAACTTTCTTCCAAGGGATTACATCCAGATGTCAAGACGTACACCATCATGATACAAGGTTTTTGTGCACAAGGACAGTTGGACGAAGCTAAAGAGTTTTTTGTTGAAATGGAACAAAATGGTTGCTTTCCTGATGGTGGCACTTACAATGTTATTATTCGAGGATTTCTTGCTCTGCAGAAGTATTCCGAGGCCTTGGTATTCCACGAGGAAATGGTTGCAAAGGGGTTTTCAGCAGATGCATCTACAGTTTCCTGTATTGTGAATCTAATGTCAACTAAAGGACAAGATCCTGCTCTCTGGGGATTGATAAAGAGGTTTATGCCACAGGATAGACATGACATGCAAGAGATTGAATAAATAATTAGGCTACAAAGGTAAATCTACTTTTATATTGGGTAGTATTGCTTATGAAACTTGTTCAAACTTAACATATTGTGTTGTAAATTTGTAATATATTTTTGCAGAATGATCTTGTATAGGGTGACTATCAAATTTAATTCAAATGTGCCTATAATTGATGTACATCGTCCATCCTCGATTAGTAGTTTTTCCTTTTTCTTTTCGATAGTTGTCAGTTGTATCTGCAATTTTAGTACATTACGTGCAATATCTTTTATTCTATTAAGTCTTTGGAGAAGGCTCAAGGAGACGTAATTATGTTGCCCTTTGGAACGTTTTCCAATATATATTGCTAGTGGACAGACTCTGTTTGGCCAGCTTGTATTCGACTTTTTTCCTTGTTGTAGCTATTAAATATTAAATGGTTGTACAAGAAAGAGAAAAAGTAATGATCTTTAAGTATAGTTGTGTATCTACTCTTGATTCATATCTAGTAGTAACACTAGCTGATTTGGATTGAGATTGAAACCAAGTTCTCATGTTTGATTAGCTGAACAACTGTAAGCTGCTTCAAAAGGAATATGTTGTTTAAGTGAGTCCCTAGCTTGTTAAGCCGTCCCAACCAATTGTGCTCCGTAAAATCGACTTCAATATAAATAGTTGATAGAATTCATGAAATTGTATGTTGAAGATTAAGAAATATCATTGTTAGTTATTAAATTTTGGTATTGGTGCCCTTATAAATGTTGTTTGGAGTCCACCTGGATAAGTAAATACACTTGGTATCTTCTTTACCGGATTTTTCTTCACATGTTTATACCTCACCTACTGGGTGTGGTCCCAAGGCGGATTACATTCGTTAGTACTTGTGACTAGTTTGACTTGGAATTTGTTTTTATATTTCGTGGTAGATCCAAGAATATTGCTTTGTGACTTGATATCCTGTTCGATGTAATGTTTTAGTTGGTTTTTGTAGAGAAGTGCTGCTGTGTACGTGAAAGAAACTAAATTGCATCGGAGGATGGAGGACAATGCAGGCTTATGGCTGTGTCATTCTCGAGTGAGTAGTATTTTACAGGAAGAATTGGGTAGTCAGCTTTTGCAGCCTCAAGTTTTTGTGTGTGTCATAAGCTATGCCCTTCAACGACGGGTAGAATTTACCTCATCAAGTAGACATCTCTGGTTTTTTGGCATCAGCAACTGAATTTTTGGGTAGAGGTTAGCACCTGATCTGAATTCTGAATCATTGTATTCTGAAATTTTGCGTGTTAAGACCTCACAACCAAGTGTGCACTCACCTTGACATCATGTAGCTGGGAGGATGAATTAAACTACTCATTGAAGACTAAAAGAAAACCGGTCCTCCGTAGCGTCTGCTGTTTTGTTGCCTTACTGACATGTTTTGAAATGTATAGTCCACCTGGTTCAGTAAATAAACTTCCATGTTGTTTACCTGAATATTCTGAACCATTTTTTAAGATCTAATTGTAAAAAACTACGTTGGATAACGTTTTGGATTACTTTTCCTTGACTCCTCCCTCTTTTTCCCTTACCCTGGTGTCGGTAAATTTCCATTCGCTGTTTGCATTGTAAAGCGAAAAAATGTTTCTAGAATGAAAAGCGGCTTTGTAGTTAACCAAGTCAACTCAACCAAAGCCATTCCAACTGCTTGGCTGCTTTTATGTGGTGGAGTATTTGAGGCTTGTATGACTCTCTATTTCTTTCGAACTAGGTACAGCAGTACAACTTTAGGTATGAGACCACTTTTCATTGTGGGCTATCTTTCCCATGATTTAATCTACCGTGGATTGCGTTTAAATGCATCGATGAGAGTAACTCTATGCTGATCCCAGAACAGATTGAAGTGCTTTCGACAAAAAGCGTCAAGTCCTTTTTCGAGTTGCTTAAAAGCCCCAGTAAGTAATTCTTCTCAGGCATTGCCAAAATTCCGCAGCAATTGCAAGGGTGCTGGTTATCTTGTGCTTCAGAGGCCTATTAGGAACTGAAAATGAGTATTCCGACTGAAAATTCCTTTTGTGTATTGGTATGTGAGGACGTATTAAAGCAGTATCCAAATCGGACCGAAACTGGTGTAATAGTAAAAGGAATTGAATCCTCTTGAGTAGACAAGGTCCCAGTTCAATTTGGGACTTATTCGGGTTGACATTGTGCTCGGAACTGTTCGGTAGAGTTTGTCGAAGATATCATCTATGCCAAAAATTAAGTTGACCAGATATTGTATGATTTTATTTTGAAACACATTTATCTTTAAAAAAATGACTGCAATGCATAACCGGAACCTATTTAACCCATGTGTCTCAAGATATATAAGTTTCGATCTTGGAAAGCCATCTTTTTTTCTCTTTTTTTTTGACCAAAGCAAAGCCATCGTTTGGCCACTGTTGGTGCATAGTGTAGGATTGCTGTTGGTTGGGTCCCAAAAAGAGATTGTTAAATAGGGCTGCACATTTATTTTATTTTGTTGATCTTGACTGATCGATTATCCTTTTTAATATTCATTTTCTTTCCAATTCCAGTTCCTTTTTTTTTTCGTTTTGGTTTTCTTGCATTGGTTGGTTTGGATGGAGGGGGACCTCTATTGGATTGATATTATGGAAGATATCTTACAGCAAATATGAAGAATACCTTCATTTATTGGATTAAGCATGTCTCGATAAATTAGAAATGTAAAATATGGATTGAAATTGAAAGAAGTAAAAAAAGACCCAAAAAAAAAAAAAAGGAGGAAAAAAAACCAGTTTTTAGTGATTCTTTTTAGCTTTTGGGTAAAATTTGTTTTATTTTTAGATTTTTATCCTACAAAACTGACGCGAAAACTAACAAATGTTTTAGAAACCAAAATACAATACTGAAAATCTTAATTCAGGACAAAATAGACGGTTAATCTTGTCTTACAAAAAAGGAGGTGTGAGAATTCGCCGGCACTCATTGCAAATGAATAAGATTCTATTGATTTTTCAATGAGATTAAACCCCCAAAAGAGAGAGAAAAAAAAAGGTTTGTCCGGAAAACATCGTCCCAAGATTATGATCATGAATGCATTTTAAGTCATTCAAAATCAAACCAAACAATTATTCTCTCCGTCCTATCCTATAACGTTTGTTCAGTTTGCAAAACGAGAACTCAAAAATAAGAGTACAATTTTAGCAAAAATATTTCAAATAAAATTCAACAATTTATTAGATATCACTAATTTGTTTTAGTTTACTACTCTTTCTTTTCATCATTTCCTCGCGTTCCAAGCAACTCCTCTTGGCTTGGCAGTGAAACAGAGAGAGAGAGAGAGAGAGAGAGAGAGAGAGAGAAGATGGCAAAGACTGGTGCTTTTATCAGAGGCCTGAAATCTGAAAGTAACACAAAGAAAGGTACTCTTCTTCTCTTTCCTACTGGGAGCTTTCGTTTGATTCAGACTCACTCTAAATCTAAAAGCCCTAATTCTCCTCCTCCTGGAACAACTGAAGAAAATCACCTAGTCGTTCCGAGAAAACACCGAAATTTGGGGCCCAGTGATGTTCAAAATGCTGAGGAGTTCCTCAATCGGATGACCCAAATGAGACGATTTCCACCCATTTTGCAAATCAATAAAGCCTTAGGGAGCATTGCGAAATTGGGTAATTACATCACGGCTATTTCTCATTTCGAAGAGTTGCAGTTTCTAGGCGTTCAGGCAGATTTGTACACCCTGAACATTGCAACTAACTGCTACTGCCACCTCAATCGATCTGATTATGGTTTCTCGCTTTTAGGCGGCCTCTTCAAACGTGGTTATACACCTGATGTTGTTACCTTCAACACTCTCATAAATGGACTTATTATCGAAGATAGAACTGCTGAGGCTGTTGAGTTATTTAAGAAATTAGTGAGGAACAGAGATATTGAGCCCAACGTGGCTATGTATGGAGCAATTATTAATGGGCTTTGCAAAATAGGCAACACTATCACGTCTATTAGATTGCTCAGGATAATGGATAAGGCAAGTTGTAAACCTGACACTGTAGTGTATTCCACGATCATTGACAGTCTTTGCAAGGATGGAATGGTTGACGATGCTGTGAGGCTCCTTTTAGAAATGAAGGACAGAGGTATTCTTGCAAACGTTTTTACGTATAACTCTTTGATTCATGGCCTTTGTAATTTTGGCAAGTGGAAGGAGGCTAAAAGAATGTTGAGAGAGATGTTGAATGGTGGCATTTATCCAGATGTCCGTACATTTAGTATGTTGGTGGATGCACATTCCAAGGAAGGGAAGGCGAAGGAAGCAGAGGAGGTACTTGAAGTGATGATTGAAAGAGGTGTGGACCCTGATGTTGTCACATACAGTAGTTTAATGGATGGATATTGTTTGCAAGGCCAAATGGATGAAGCAATGAGAGTGTTCAATAAAATGGTGGAGAGGGGGGTTCAGCCTAACAATTTTGCCTATACTATTTTGATCAACGGATATTGCAAGAAGAAGAAAATAGACGAGGCTATGCAGCTCTTTAGAGAAATGCCTCAAAGGGGGTTGAAACCTGATGTTCAAACTTTCAGTACTATGTTACAGGGTTTGTTTCGAATTGGTAGATGTGCAGCAGCTCACAGACTTTTTGATGAGATGCAAGCTGCAGGCATAATTCCAAGTACTCTAACCTTTGGTATCTTGCTGGATGGGCTTTGCAAAAATGGTAATATTGCTCTGGCATTGTCCTTGTTTAAAACAATGGAAAGGAACGGGTTAGATATTGATGTCGTTATGTACAATATCCTCATTGATGCATTATGCAAGGCTAAAAAGATGGACCATGCAAGGGATCTTTTCAATAAACTTTCTTCCCAGGGATTACATCCTGATGTCAGGACATACAATATCATGATTGGAGGTTTTTGTTATAAAGGACTATTGAACGAAGCTAAAGAGTTTTTTGTGGAAATGGAACAAAAGGGTTACTTTCCAAATGGTTGCACTTACAATGTTATTATCCGAGGATTTCTTGCGAGGAAGAAGTCCTCTGAGGCCTTGGTACTCCTCAAGGAAATGGTTGCAAAGGGGTTTTCAGCAGATGCATCTACAGTTTCTTGTATTGTGAATCTAAGGTCAACTGAAGGACAAGATCCTGCTCTCCAAGAAATAATAAAGTGGGTCATATCAAACGATTGATAGGAAATGCAAAGAGATAGAATTAGTCATTTGGCTTCGAAGGTAAAAGTATGTTTATGCCAGAAAGTTCAACCTATTATACTTTTTGAAAGTTAGTATAGCCTAGTAAATAAGTGTACCGTATGATCTAGTGGCTCTTGACTATCAAATTTAAATCCATAAACATCTTTTTGTCCTTTCGGGAAATCACTGATTGAGCATATTTTCCCTAGACTCCACTACTTGTATGACTTTCTAGATTCTTTGCCTCTCTTGTTTACTAGAAGCTTCTCTTGTTTAGATTACTGTTAGTGTAACTTTTGAACCTGCTGATATTTATAGCCTAAACCGTCCAATGGATTATGTAATGCTTCGTTTGCACTCTCCTCCTTTGCATTGATGTGCTAGAAGTTTGTATACAGCAACTAGCATCTTGACCCTTTCTCCTTGCTCTCCTTAGACCAGGGATGCAGACTTGAGTTTCAAGACTGTTCTTTTTTTTTTTTTTTGCTCAGCAAGTTTCAAGATTCTTCTTTGACTACAACTTCGGCTTGAACCATAGGTTGGAAAAGAATTGAATCATACGGCCAATTGTTTAAGTGGAGGATGGTTTATGTGAATTTCTTCTGAATTCTCTTGATCACTATATTTAGTGGACACATTACTTTTGCAATTTGATGAAATTGTCAGACACTATAATTCTGATTTCTAAATGTGGTGGACTAAAGCCCATTTCATGCACACATGGGCTTTTACTTCTCTTTCATCTATTTAGGACTTGTTGGCTGTTACTACTTATTTAGAAAATAGTTGGTCAATGGTCACAGGAGACTACTATGTCCTTGTGACTTTTTCCTCAGTCACTTTGGTTCATTGGAAATTACATGTTGCAGAGTCTAGTATATCGTTTTGATGTTTTGTCTAGTGACTCTAGTGCTATGGCCATTTCCCTGTGATTTTGGTATATATCTCCATGTAGAATTGCTTTCTTTATGCACGATGAGAGTATCATATTCATTTATATTGCCTCACTTTTGGTTTTTTGATACTTTTTGATAACTGACATACATGGATATACACCCTCCAAATTGTTTGACCTTATTGAAGTTTTCAGAATGTTCAAGGGGCAAGTCTTATATCAGGTATTTATGATGCTTTAAGCATTTAGTCTGCCACGTTTTTAGCAATTCAACTCGCATGTAGTTTCACGTGTATCTTTTGCACTTTACTGCAGTATTATCCAAGATGCTTTTTTCTTTTTTTGAGATGATTATGCAAGATGCTTGACATGGTGAGACATAGCAACTTCTAAAGGTTTGCATACAATAGTAGATGATTCAAGGTCTTTGTGAACAGCCTACTGGGAGAAGATGAAGTTATGTTGTGAAAATGGACTAAAATTGGGTCCCTAATAACCTTGTTATTCAAGCTGCAGCTGGATTCGAATTTTGACACAGTTGAACACCCCAACCTCTGAACTGCTCAGTTATGATGGTGGCCGACTAAATAGCTCCAGATACGCAATTGTTTTTGGGTGGTGGGGTGCAGTATTTTTTTCCTGTTCTTTTTTAATGCCAGAAGTCGAAACTGTAATTTCTGTTGGGTGAGTATAGCACCAAGGGGTGATGCAATGGTGTGGCTTTTTCCTCCAAATGGTTGTCAATTTTCTGAAATGCATTCAAAACTGAAGTATTGCTGAGATGGTGTTGCTCTAGTTTCTGTTAGATGTGTTTTTCTTAGTTGCTCATCGGCTTGAGTATGGCTAATTTTCTAATTGAATCTTTGCACCTTGCTTCTGCAATTGCAATTTCCAAATTGGAATTCGGAAATTGATGGAACATAGTATAGGATGGTAGGATGCAAGTGGATTGCTCTGCTGCGGTTACATTTAGTTGGATACCAAAGAGATTTGACTTTTCAATCACAGGGAGGGTTTGTAGGTGACGAGCCTTTTCTCTGCTATGGAAATGCAAACAGCTTTGTTCCAAATGGGAAGATGGATATTGCCTGGACCAAGTGGTGGGATTCCAGCAGCTTTGACCCGTGAAGTCCTAGATTTTGTTCCTAAAAAGAAGACAGGTCGAAAATCATTTTTGGCTTTGGAACGTTATACATGAATAAACCTTACGCCAGAGTCGATTTGGGAAGAATATATCTTAGCAGCCAAGGCCATCTCCTCCTCGATCTCTTTCCAACATGAGATACATGACTATTTGTAAAGGGATTGCAATCTGTCAAGTTGCCCCTCTGAAGTCACATCTACTCTGTGCTGACGATTGTTTTGTGTTTCTTGAATTCAACTTAGAGCATTTGTGGTGCGGCTGGTGCTTCAAATGGTTGCTGGAAGCTTATTGCAACTTCTGAAGGTTTTTGAGTTGCTGCAAATCCATGATTTGTTTCTTTGGTTTTACAGAAAACATGGGAAAGAGTGGAAATGTTATTATTTGCTTGACTTGGAGAGGGCGTTCCGCGTTACTTTAGAAAGTTGAGCTAACAAGTTCTCGGAGGAGAACCGAAGGACTGGAAAGCATAGGTGGTTTATAAGTGCCAGAGTTTTTACATTCTCGTCGTAAGTCTGTACTGTAGAATTGGATATAGCTGCAGAAATTACATGACTTTGTTGGAATTATAACCCTTCCTCAGGCTGGCAAGGTTTGACCTACATATTTGTATTTTGTTCAAAACTAACACATCTTACGGGGTTTTGACGTTTAGGCTTTACCCACGCCCATAGGTGTAATTCACAAGGATAATGAAAGTGGTCCTGAGACACTTCAATAGTAAATTCACTGCAGTCCAATAGTTGCATCTCTCTTCACGGCCAAATATGATTCACGATTCATTCAAGGATGATGCTATGGTGTCTCCGGTCATTTTAGGAACACCATAATTTTTGGCATAACTTCACCATTATAAGTATAGCTAAAATCTATTACAAGTATAACAGAACCAAACAAGGTATAATCAAGGAATATCTAAAAAACTAACCAAGACATAATCAAACTCAACGAAGGCATAAAAAACAAGTTATGTCTTCTTATGATTCTGTTATGTTTGTAATAGGTTTTGGTTATATTTATAATACGGAGTAGTTTTGTTATGCCAAAAGTTACGGTGTCTTCAAAACGATCAGGGACACCGAAGTCATTCCTTTATTCACTCATTTTTTTGTTCATCCACTTATTATTGGGAATGACTTTGGTGTCCCCGGTCATTTTGGGGACACCGTAACTTTTGGCATAACAAAACCATTATGAGTATAACCAAAACCTATTATGAACATAACCAAAACCATTATGAGCATAACAGAACCATAGCAAGGCATAACTTGTTAGTTATGCCTTGATTGGGTTTGGTTATGCCTTGGTTGGTTTTTTGGATATTCCTTGGTTATGTCTTGTTTGGGTTTTGTTATGCTTATAATAGGTTTTAGTTATGCTCATAATGGTTAAATTATGCCAAAAATTACGGTGTCCCCAAAATGACCGGGGACACCATAGCATCATCCCTTATTATTTGATCGAAGGGAAAAAGTATTTGACAGATATGGAAGTTGAGAGAAGGGAGGCTTCTAGACATAGTTGATCTTGAACCGGGTGAACACACACAAAAGGAGGAAACCTTTAATACATTCTCCTTTATAAAATGTTGGGAAATAATTCAAAGTCTGCCTTCCTTTTGGAAACAATGTAACTTTTGGTATAACAAAACTATTAGAAGAATAACCAAAATCTATTACAAGTATAACAAAACCATAACAAGGCATAAACAGAATCATTACAAAAGCATAATCAGAACTCCCCAATTTGACGGATGAGATTTAGCCACTCATGCAAGTTGACCAAAACTAACCAATTAAACCGATATCCCCAACAGGTCAACGAATTGGCATAACAAAACCACTGAATAATATAACAAGAAACCCAAAAAGGCATAACACGTGAATTTAATGGCGTAACATGGGCCAAACGGGTATAACTAAACCCAAATTACGTATAACTAAACCATTAAATGACATAACTGGTGAGTCATAACAATATGGACATAATAGAAACCATTGAAAAGCATAAGAAAAACCATAAAAGGCATAACTAAAACCAAAAGTAGAAGAAGCAAAACAATACCACAAAATACCATAACCAATAACCCCCAAAAGGCATAAGAGTAACTTCTAGAACCATAACAATACCCCACTTGTTTATTTTTTATTTTTTATTGGACCAGTGAACGGTTCTATAGGTATCCCACTTTTTTGTTATGCCTTGGTTAATTGGTTTTTGTTATGCTTCTAATGGTCCCGTCATGCTCAAAAATTATGGTGTCCCCCCAAAAGGGGTAGACACCGTTGCATCTCCCTAAAATGTTTGATAAGTCTAAGGTGTCTCTTCTTCGGGGACATCGGTATAACAAAATCAGTTATGCCATTGTGTGGTTCATGTTATGTTGTTTTACCACTTAGCATAATATGGCATAACATAAATCAAAAAATGACATAACATTTTAATGGATGATTCTACGGTGTCTCCGGTCATTTTAGAGATACAGTCACTGTGTTCGGAAACCCATTCTGAGATAAATTTCAAAAAGTTGTTTTTGAATGCTGAACACTGTGTGGGGGCCAGAAGAGCTTCCCAAGGCTTCCCAAGGCCGGCAAGGAACAGTTGTTTGACTTTAAAATTTGAGTGTTGAACCTGGTGTACAGTAACATGGGCCCCACCACTCCCACCCTCCTCATATTCCAATTGAGTCCGGATCCCTTATCCGAATGTGTCTGTCCCAGTTCACTACTGGACCGCCACGTATTCCTATTCGATTTTAATTTCAACCCTGTTTATATATATATATATATATATATATATATTAAAAAATATTGTTAAAACATTAAGCGTTCCAAATTTTAATCTGTTTAAATCGATAGAAAGATTTTTGTTTTTTAATCATTTTATCCTAAATGGTTATAATTAAATTTTGACTCTAAGACTCTCGTTGATTAGCCCTAAGAAAGTTGTAGAATCAAATATATCTTAGGGTTAATCAACGAGAGCCAGAAAATTAAAATTTAATTATGACCATTTAGGATAAAATGATTAAAAAACTAAAATCTTTTCACCGGTTCAAACGGATTAAAATTTGGAACACTTAATTTTTTAACCATAATTTTTAATATATAAAATGTCCGGACTCATTGAATTGAGTGAGTTGAATTGGAGTATTGGGACGCTTTTACTCCTTTAAAAAGTAAAACTGTTTTGAGGTTGATAAAACTAGTAACTGGATTTCACCTGTTACTCAAAAACGTTGAAAAAAATCTGAGTCTAATAAAAATTCAATTTCAAAAAATGGATTCCATTGAAAAAAATGCAATCTCAATTTCAAGCTTGCCTTCCCACCCTCCTAGTAATTGATATAATCCATCAAAGGTAAAGGGTATCATATGAGATAAAGAATGGTAATTCATATGATTTCAGATAACGCTAAAACAGTTTTTGTAAATGCCAAAATTTTCATGTACGTTAACTTGCTCCACTACTTATTTAATTATTTCAAACAAGTATATTAACTAAATAAGTTCATTTAGAGTGCAATATTATTTCCAAATGTTTCACACAGTAGCACCTCTTAATGTAGTGAAAAATCTCGAAGGGTCTAAATCTCTATTAGATGAGCTCCATATGATCTACCGGAAGCGGAATCGATTGCAGGCTATAATGTACACTATGCGCAATTCCAAAGTCCTACTTAAATTGAAATTTGTCAATTCATGATTAAGCTATCTGAGTTCCAAAAAAAAAATTTGGGACGATTTCCAGTAGAACAGAGACGTGTGAAAAGGGAAAAATAAGTTTGTTCAGAACAGACATTTTTGAATCCCGCAGTTTGATTCTTGAGAGAGGGAGAGAAGTCGCACTATTGATACCGACGGGGGTAAGGTGCTCGATTGAAACACCACATTTTCGTATGCCGAATGAGGCCCCAATACAAGTGAAAATTGAAATTGATACGTTGTAAAAATAAATTTGATCCCAATAGTAGAACCTGTCTCAAATTCCATAAGCGTACATCTCAATACATCAACCATTAATAATTAAAGTTCAAACAGACAACCACAGAGTACATAAGAAACCACATTTGGCCAATTATCAAAATAGGTAAAAGATAACAGTAGCAACAACCACAATGAAACAGAAGGTCATAGCAAGAATAAGCCACAGCGGAAAGGAAACTCTGCCCGGAGGAGTGTATTCCGATGACGACCCAGCCGCATCATCTAAGAACGGGAGAACAGGAGGTGGGACGATCTGCTCTACTTGGCCGGTGTAAGCCAACCAAGCATTGTATGCCTCATCCCATGAGGCAAATTTGTTATGCACAGCACCTGGGAACCGAATAACCTGATCACTACAAGCTGCCCAAGAATCGTAGATGCCTGGATTCCTCCCCACGAACACAACATAGAATTTTTTCCCTCTCATTCCTATATCATTACGACGATAAATATGAATATGAGTACAGTGTGTCAACGAAAGTGCAATACAAGTAACACAATAAAACAAACCAACATAGATTTAATTTTGGTAACCGTTCGAACATAAACACAAATATAACACAATTTTTCAACCATAGTACACTAAAAAAGCAGCAGATTCACCATGAATCTAATCACCTCACATAAATTGGAAATAAAATTGTCTCATAGTAAAAATAGTTTAATTAAGATCAATCATCATAAGACTCCCACATCCATTGAGCCAATTCAGTCCGCCTTTGAGCCATCAATTGTGTGTTATGTGGCGACATGTTAAAGGGCTCAACCGGACCCACATTTGCCACATTCCCTTCCTCGTTCTCTCCACCCTCCCATTGTCCGTCGTCCTCAAAGTCATCAAAAAAATCATCCCTCCCTCTTTTCATTATTATCCAATTGTGAATAACACAACATGCTGTTACAATTCCAGGTTGACGGGCTTCATTATAACTCGGCATGTGCTTAAGGATAGGGAACCTTGCTTTCAGGACTCCAAAGCATCGCTCTATCACATTCCTCAACGACGAATGCTTGTAATTGAACAACTCCATGGGCGTGTGAAACTCCGTATTATGCCCATTAAATTCGTCTCTGTGATAACGTCTTCCTCGATAAGGAGTTAAATACCCCGGCATGTTTGTATATCCAGCATCCACCAAATAGTACTTATCTAAAATAGTACAGGTTAGATTTAATAGGGTGCGATATTGATTGATTACAATTGAAAAGCTAATTATTGTTACGTACTGAGTGGGGGGTGCGGAAAGTTATAGCCCGGGGTCGTTACTGCTGATTGGAATACACGTCCATCATGGGCGCTTCCTTCCCAACCAGGCAACACAAAAGTGAACTTCATATCGAAAGAACAAGCAGCCATAACATTCTGTGTTATTGTGGACTTCCTCCCTCGATACGCAACTTGTCTATGACGGGGTACCCAAGCTTCTATGTGGGTTCCATCTATAGCTCCAACACAATCCTGAACAAAATTCCAAATACAAAATAAGGCCTAATTTGGTCACGGGAATTATTGGCGAACGAAGTGATTGAAGTATATTTGTTTAACTAACCTGGAACCACGGGTAATATCTATCGTCATTTAATATTTCGGGTGGCGTGACATCAAGGTTAGGTGGTTGAATAATGTGTGGTGCCAAGTTGCAAAGAGCACGACGCATCCACTTGAAGTGGTCGCTAATGGTCGACGTGGATCGTTGGAACCGATCAGCAGCCACTCGATGGCGTTGGGAATGGCCACATATGTATAAGAAAATAGCCAACGACTCCTCTAGGCAAACACGTTTATGATCCCATTGTAGTTGGCCTCTAGCAACAAGTTCAGCCACCAATCCTCTAAACGTATAAGCATCGACACGGAGAACGTCTTTTATGGTTTGAGGGTGTCTTTCCAACAAAAAATTTGTGTACGCTTGACCGGTTAATTCACAGGTCCGTTGTGGCATTTTTATTTTTTCTTCTTCCATTAAGTCCAAAAATTCGAGATCAAGTAATTCGTCGTCATCGCTACTAACAGCTTCATCCTCATTATGCCATGGATGAGTGCTGGATGACATGGGTGTAGGCTGGATGTGTACAACAGTTAGATAAATGCAATTCTAAAGCTGAGGACATGGAGTAAGAATTGAACAAACTAAAGTGTTCCATAACACAAAAATTAGAATTTAAAAAAAAATAAAATGGCTATCATATATAAAGTTAAATGCACTCCAACTTGTTCACGAGGAAAAGTGCCACTGTTAGTGAAATATGAAGGAATTGCTTTCCTCTTATTTGAGCAGCTAAAGGAACTTGTTTGTGGTAAAATTCCTTTTTCTGCTCCCATCAGAGGAAGAGGATTTTCAAGTCGCTATTAATCTGCTTGATGATTCGGCCAATGCTGCTCGAAGTTGGCCAGAGATGAAGTTCCATAATTTTGCTCAACTCTTTGTGTCATTACGTTTCTTTACTGAATTATCTCCTGCATTTGAAAGGCATTCATGTTTACTATTAATAGATGTATGATTATGTTAGAGTCTCATTTGCTTTTGTAGTTGCACCAACCATCTCAAAATTGGGTATTTGCACCAGGTGTTGACATCCCACTAACTTCCCTGAAGAAGTATATCCCCATTGCACGGGCGCAGTCGCTGTTAGGGTCCAGTATTTGGGCAGTCTGAAAGGCATTCATGTCTCAACTATTTTTCAATGAACTTTAAGCTACTACACAGGCAAATGGAGTTTGAAGTAGCAGGAAACACAAAGCATATGAAGCACAAAGCATATGATCATGACTCAACATTCGCAAAAATCAACAAACTAAAGTGTCACATAACATGAAATTAGAAGTTCAAAAAAAAAAAAACATAAAAAAAACAATGGCCACTAATGGCCTTCTTACACAACCGCCTAATTGTCTAGCCTTCCTAATTGGTCAATCTAGCTGTGAGACCCAACCAATCCTGTTATGCGGCTGGTGATTCATGAACCCTTCCCTCCAAGAATGTCCTTCAGGACCCATCATAAGGGCATATGCCTTCCAGTATTGTGTATCCCCAACAATTCCCTGAATGTCATCCAGGGCAGCAATGGTTTCTTTTATGGTGAATTGTGGGATTACAGATTGTTGACGGTTGATAGTTAAAGCCTCGTAGTACCCTGCCTTTCTTTCATTAGCAAGTGCCACGCTCTCATAAGCATGTATTTGCCCACCCCTAACTTGTTTCGCAACACTCCCACCACTTCCGTCAGATTTTCGCTTTCGCGAGTCAGTATACATGCTATCGTCCCCCCGAATGGACTTTGGCGGGCCAAACATGGCTCGCTCTTCATCGGAAGTGGCTGCACCACGGGTACCGGGTTGTGCGAAGGCACCGGTCGCCATAGAGTTGTGGAGAAGCTCATCCAACAACTCAAAATGGTCAATGCCTTTATTGCGAAGTTTCTCATACTTACTGTTGGCCTACATGGAATATAGGTAATGGGAAATGTTCGTTAGTATATCGGGGCAAAAGGGGATTTATCTAATATTAGTAACCATTAAATAAAACACTTAGGTTTTGATACCTTAATTATTTCATCTCATACTCCATCAGGAGCTGTGACAGTTTGTAGCTCTGCATCCCAACCCAATCCGGTATGAACTTTTTTTAACTGACAGAATAACCTGTAAGGTCCTTTGAGGCGTTCAAACTTTTGTTGCATTTTGGTGATGCTATACCCAACCCGAGGAACCTGGCGTGTGAATTCTTTGTGGATAGAAGTCCATTGGTGTTGATTGAATGTTTTAGTCTTACGTGTGCTCACACTTTGTTCTTTGCTTGATTCGTCAAGGAGTATTTTGAGAAATATCTCCTCATTGGCATAACTCCACATGTCTACATCAATTTTTGTGCGGTCCATGGTGGCCTAACAGGTGGGACAAATAATTTGCAACGTAAACAACTACAAAACATATATTACGGGAACAAAATATGCTACCTAGGGCCATATACAGAGGGAACAGAGATTTTTAAATCCTTTACCAATTGAACGTTGTTCTCGCCGGTACAAGAGTTGGCTGAAGAAGTAGGAGAGGGGGAACTTCGCTTCCTCTTCAATGGTTGGCTCCCTGGTGGTTTACCTTCAGAGGGCTTGTCCCCTAAAATGAACAAATGAAACACCAACATTAAATCAATTAAAATTGGATACCTCATCCAACCAATTTACGCTCTTCCAAATAATCTAAGCTGTCTGAATTACAGGGAGCAAGCTTTCTTATTCACCATAGGTGCCACTCCTGTAATTTCTTACACAAATCAATTCTAACTTACAAGATCTACATTCCATCCATCAGAACATGACTCATTATGGAAAAGCACTCATAATTAATCTACCAAAAAACAATAACCACAGCTTCGTAACCATTAAGGTCAAAAGAGAGAGTCTAAAAAAAGTTAAGAAAAATACGAACTCCAAAAAAAAATAGCCTATTGAAAAATTTCTGGTGTAATAACAGCCAAAGGGGATTTTTTCAAACACCAAGATTCAGCTACTTGACAAAGTTTGTCTCAGCTCCTTGAAAACAATACTTGGGCCTAGGTGAACTGAAGCTACAAAAAGTGTGAGTTTAGTTATCAATACAAGAGAAGAAATGTGAAGGAAGGAAGGTGCCCCTCATGTTTGTTCAACCCAGAGGCACCCACAGGTATCAATGACTAGATCATGATATTAATCCCAACAAAGTACGGTGACTAAGATTCAGGATTTCCACCACACAGGCAGCCCGAAAGTACATTGCATTTGGGCAAAGGCCGTACGAGATCTTTCACATTATTTTGGGACTTTTAAAAAAAAAATTCTGGTGCAAACCGATTGAAAACTTTTTAGTTAATCGCACATTCCATTGGAGTTCCATTTACTTCAGCTCTGTACGAGTATCAACAATACTACAGAAAAAATAAATATGTACGTATGAAAAAAATAATTATGTAAATTGAAGAATTTCTGGTATCAAATATTTTTGCTGTAAACCGATTGACAAATTTCTGCCGTAAACCGATTCAAAAATTTATGATTTTGGGACGAAAACAGCCGATTGGAAACCCTAACCTAGGGTTTTTGACCCAATCGAAACAACCGAAATTGGAAAAATCGTTCGATTTTCTGGTGTATTTACCTCTAGATCTTCGAATCTTTGTTGAG
Organism: Rhododendron ovatum; assembly: GCA_019656835.1. Classification (NCBI taxonomy): domain Eukaryota; kingdom Viridiplantae; phylum Streptophyta; class Magnoliopsida; order Ericales; family Ericaceae; genus Rhododendron; species Rhododendron ovatum. The sequence goes on along the minus strand of CM033796.1, from coordinate 39,541,233 downwards.
CGGAGAAGCCATTTGCCACATCTCAAGGAGGAATTCGTCGGGTCTTCCGTGGTGGCTGGATTTGGTGTTGGTTTGGGCTCCCCTTGGAATGCAGTCCACCTCCTCATTTATACAACCAAACCCTTCACATTAGGTCTTCCAGCTGGTTTGAGAAGATGTTTGAGAAGATGGGTCTTCAATTTTACAGCTACAGATTCGCAACTTCGAGACCTGGGAAGCGTACGCGTGATATTCGTTCGCTACGCCTGATGCGTTCTCTGTAGACTTTACAAAATAGGCTTGTGGAGGTTGGGATGAATTAACGTTGGAGACAGATGGGTTGAGAAGACTTAATTGAAGAGAGAGAGAGAGAGAGAGTGAGTGAGAGAGAGAGAGAGATGGTTGGAACAGAGGAAATGCGTCTGATTCTTCTCTGTATCCCCAGCTACAAACGAGACACTATTCATGGAGGGATGACTTTTGCAGAGAAGATGAGTGGTTGGGAGTAATGGGAGGAAACTAACTTTGTCCAACTTGTCGTCTTTAACCTTTAATTTTTTCTTTTTTTCTTTTCTGCCTACAGTCTTAGTCAGGGCCCCACTCATTTTCAAAATAACTCATCCAATCACATATTTTTACATTTTCACTCAAAATTTTCAATCCAAAAACGTGAACCAAACACAGTGAGTAACTTTTGGCATAACTAACTATTAAAAGCATAACAAAAACCAGTATGTGCATACCTTTTTTAATTCATTTTTTTTGGCATCCCTCCATTATACCTTTTTTTAATAAGTAACCGCAAAATGGGATAGCATGAAGCCACACAAAGACATAACATGAAATCACACAAAGGCATAATAACATGGAAACGCAGGGGACACTATAGTTTTTTCCTAAAAATGTTACAGGAATGACTTCGGTGTTCCCAGTCATTTTGGGAACACCGTAACTTTTGGCATAACAAAACCACTATGAGCATAACGAAAATCTATTTTGAGTATAACCAAAACCATTATAAGCATAACAGAACCATAACAAGGCATAACTTGATTGTTATGCCTTGGTTGGGTTTGGTTATGCCTTGGTTGGGTTTGGTTATGCCTTGATTGGTTTTTGAATATTCCTTGGTTATGCCTTATTTGGATTCTGTTATGCTTGTAATAAGTTTTAGTTATGCTCATAATAGTGAAGTTATGACAAAAATTACGGTGTCCCCAAAATGACCGGGGACACCATAACATCATCCAAATGTTACTATTTGCTCTACGAGTTGAATTTTGTTTGCGGATTTAGATCCTCTATGATTGTTTGCAAGCATTGCCCACAAGAAACTAGAGAAAGGTGCGACGTGCGTGGCATGTCGTTCTATGCTCGGTTCGAGTTTTGCTATGGGTACTACAATTTTGTACCGAAAGTGTACAACACAATGACGTGGAAGGGCCCACCCAAAATTTTCAAAATGAACTCAAAACCAAATCTGGGAAATTTTAGAGAGAGAAAAAGAAACCCAGTCTTTTCCCAAAATCCCAGTAAAACCCACCCCGAACCCAAACTCCATTGACGCCGAAATCCCCCAATGCGCCATTAACGGCGACCGGCACATACAAGGTCGAGCAAAAAATTGGTGCATCTCTCTCTCTCTCGTGAGGTTTGGGATGCAAAAGGAAGGCTACCGGTTGGGGGCTGTTGAGGTAGATTCGTTGAGACTGTTAAATGGGCTTTTGGGGGAGTCGATGTGCTGTGTAAGGGGGAGAACGCGACGAGCCGGAGTGAAAAGTTGCGGCTGTGGAGGGGGAAGATATAGCGGTGGGTTTGATCTTAAAACAAAAACCCTAGATCTCCAAAAAAATTTGCCCTGTAAAATACGAACTCTCTCTCCACATGTTTCCAATTCTTTGTAGTTTTTTGTGATTTGTTTTCCAAGTTTTTTTTTTGGGTTGGCATTGCATACCCCAGTTCAATAAGCTAATCCAACCCACTGAGTGCTAGTATGAGTTCAAAAGGAAAGATTTCCAGAACTATGAAATTTCTATAGCTTTATTTGATGGATTTAGGCTTCATATCTTGTTGAATATTGGAGAAAGAGTCAGTGTATGGTAAATCCCAAAGAGAGGGTGTGAAAGACAGAAATGGGTTTTTGGGAGAGAGATTGGGAAGGTCCATGCTCAACGTCAATGGAGTTTGGCGTCAATGGAGTAAGCTGGGTTTCTGGTTGGAGGTTTGGATTTGGGAAAAAAGGTGGGTTCCCTTTTTTTCTCTCAGTTTTCCCGGCTTGTGTTTTGCTTCTATTTTGAAAATTTTGGGTGGGCCTCTTCCACCTCAGCTTGTTGTACAGGTTCGGTACAAAATTGTAGTACCCATAGCAAAATTGTAAATAAATTTTAACTTCGGGAAATAAACAGAAGAACCAGTCTACTTGCATAGAAGATCTGTGCACAGATTGTGCACAGATTTTTATGTGGGGTCCACTACGGGTCCCACACAAGTGATTCGACCCATTCATTGTGTTTAAAACATTTTTTTAAGGGCCTCCGCAAAAAATAAGCTCAATCTAATACTTATAAATACTTGATTTAATCATCTAACTTTTCATTCAAGTTTTTAGAGAATGAAAAGTTAGACAATTAGATCAAGTATTTATAGGTATCGGATTGAGCTTATTTTTCGCGGGGACCCTTGAAGAAATGTTTTAAACATAATGAACGGCTCGGATCACTTGTGTGGGACCCTTAATGGGCCCCACATAAAAATCTGTGCACAATCTGTGCACAGATTTGCTGTGCAGTTAGACTTTCTGTAAACAGAAAGAACGAAAACAAGTACTCCTGGAGTACTACTTACTATTTCCTGGTTCTGTTCAGTTCACTATGAAACGGTTTTTGACCTTTTGTAGACTCTTTTCAGGCATACAATAATGATTGGAATAATTTATTTTTTAAAATTTGTCCAGAACAGTAAGTATGCTAAAAATCATGTTGATCGGGTATTGTTTGATATGATTTCTAGATGTATTAAGTTTGTAAGAAAAAAATTATGAAATACTGGATTGCAACTCATTTGACATAATTATACGAAGATAAATGTATTTTTCATATAATATCGAATTATATCCAATCAACATGTTTTCTGATTGACGTGTCAATGAAATCGAAATCTGAAAATTGAACGTTTCCAATTATTTTTTGAGTCGGGGAAAAAAGCCCACAAATGTAACAAACTAATCCATAGTAAACTGGAGAGGACCTGCCCCCATTCCGAACAACTCCTCTTGGCTTGGCAGTGAAACCCAGATCATCTTCGTCAATTCGCGCCAGAGAGAGAGAGAGAGAAGATGGCAAAGATTGTTGGTGCTGCTTTAATCAGAGGCGTGAAATTTGAAAATCAAACAAAGACAGGTACTCTTCTTCTCTTTCCTACTGGGAGCATACGTCTGATTCACACTCACCCTAAATCTAGAAACCCTCCTCCTGAAACAACCCAAGAAAATCGCCAAATCGTGCCGAGAAAACACCGATATTCGGGGCCCAGTGATGTTTCAAACGCCGAGGAGTTCCTCAATCGGATGACCCACAAGCGACCATTTCCACCCATTTTTGCAAATTAATAAAGCCGTAGAGCATATCCAGCCTTCGCCCATATTTTTCCTCAAATTTGAATCAAATTTTGGGTAAAAACCCATTTTGGGTAGATACGTCTCCAACCATCAAATCCAAATTTTACACATCTCTCTTTCTCTCTCTAGCTAGCTGTTGAAGAAATAGGTTAAGGCAAAAGTTGTCTCAGATTTGGGAAAAAAATGGGTAAAATTCAAAATGGGGAAGGATTTAGGTCAAAGATTGGAGAGAGATTTTTGTGGTTTTTATCCCATTTTTAAATTTGAGTCTTAAAATGGGTAAGGCTGGAGATGCTCTTTGGGAGCATTGCGAAATTGGGTAATTACATCATGGCTCTTTCTTATTTCGAAGAGTTGCAGTTTCTAGGCGTTCAGGTAGATTTGTACACCCCTGACCATTGCAACTAACTGCTACTGCCACCTCAATCGATCTGATTATCGTTTCTCGCTTTTAGGCGGCCTCTTCAAACGCGGTTATACACCTGATGTTGTTACCTTCAACACTTTGTTGAATGGACTTATTATCGAAGATAGAACTGCTCAGGCGGTGGAGATATTTAAGAAGTCAATGTGGAATAGAGATATTGAGGTCAATGTGGTTTGCACGGAACAATTATTAATGGGCTTTGCAAAAGGGGCAATACTATTACAGCTGTTAGGTTGCTCAGGATGATGGAAAAGGGAAATTGTAAACCTAACACGATAACATATAACATGATCATTGACAATCTTTGCAAGGATGGAATGGTCGATGATGCTGCAAGGCTCTTTATAGAAATGAAGGAAAAAGGCATTCTTATAGACATCGTTACTTGTAACTCTTTGATTCATGGCCTTTGTAGTTTTGGCAAGTGGAAGGAGGCTAAAAGAATATTGAGAGAGATGTTGAATGTTTTTTTTTTGGTAAATGTACTCTTCCATATAAGCCCCAAACAAGAAAACAGCATGGTCCAAACAGGACACAAAAAACTATCTCAGCCAACTCCCTTAAAGGAGCCACCAAGAAGAAAAGAAAACTATACAACCAGGCACCTATCAATCAAAGGAAGAACTAATCGAAAATTAAACTTCTACCGTAGAACTCAACCGTGGAAAAGGAACTCCCCAAGCCCTGAACAAGACCTTGTTCTCTTGCGTGGAATTGATATATTTCGCCAAGCCATCATGGCATCTCTGATGTTGCTGCAAATCTTGGAGCCCAACGGATCAGCCTCCATCATCTTTTGCTGAAAGATCCTCATATTCCGCTCACACCAAACTTCATAAACAGTAGCAGGCAGTGATAATTTGAGAATAGATTTCCTATTTGTCTTCCCCTTAGAATGCAGCAAGAACCATTTCTTTTCATCTTCCCACATAAGTGGGCCTCTGTGAATGTGGTTCCTTCGCAATATATCTCCTTCTAGACAGCTCTAGAAAACGTGCAATCGAAAAATAAATGATTATGAGATTCAAGAGCCCCATTTCTACACAAAACACAAGTGGCATTATCCACCACACTCCATTTCAGCAGTCTTTCCTTTGAAGCAAGTTTACCTTGCATGGCCATCCATAAAATGAATGCCCATCAAGGAAGAGTTTTAGGAAACCACACAATGCTACACCAGTCTAGCTGACCATTTGACACTCTAATTGCTTCCCAAGCATATCTCAAAGAGTAAAAACCATTACGAGAAGGAAGCCATACCACTCCATCCTCATTTAGAATATTAGGAAAACTAGAAGGGGTGCTGGTATTGATTTCTTGAATATATCTATTCCTTGGTCTTGGCCAAGCCCAGTCCCCATCTTTAATAATTGTGAAAACCTTAGCTTGCAACGATCTTCCAATGTTAGAGCAGAGATTCTCCCCAAACCTTTTATACAAGGGCCCCAAAGGGTGCCAATTGTCAAGTCATAATAAAGTGGAAGCCCCATTCTCAATTTGATATCGAATTAAAGGTTAACAAACCTCCCCGAGCTGGAAGATCTTCCTGATAGTCCAGGAGACATCATAAGGCAGCCCCATAGTCCAGAGATTATGCTCTTTTATGACATACGTATGAACCCATTTCACCCAAAGAGAATCAACCTTTGTACTAAGAGCCCACAATAGCTTGAGCATAGCAGTAACATTACCTTCTCTTAATTTCCTAAAACCCAATCCTCCTTCATCTTTTGGAGAACAAACCTGACTCCACTTCACTCGAGCACATTTATGATTTAGATCACACCCAGACCACAAAAAAGCCATAAGCTTGCTTTCAATTCTCTTTAGTATTTTCTGGGGGATAACAAAAATTTGACTCCAGTAGCTTTGAATATTGCTAAGAACAGACAAAATAAGCTGAGCTCTTCCACCATATGTAAGAACTTTATTGGACCAGCTCTGAATACAACCAGTAGCTTTGAATATTGCTAAGAACAGACAAAATAAGCTAAGCTCTTCCACCATATGTAAGAACTTTATTGGACCAGCTCTGAATACAACCCAGAATCTTCTCCTCCAACACTAAGCAATCACTTGCCTTGAGCCTAGTAGTGATTAGAGGTACCCCTAAGTATTTCACTGGGAGAGTCCCCATACGAATAGGCAAATCTCCCTAAGCGATTGAATTTGCCCCTCATCAACCCCAGAGAAGAAGATAGAGCATTTGTTAAGGTTAGGCCTCAAACCAGAAAAGTGATAGAAATCATCAAGCATATCTCTAGTAGTCACCAAAGAGCCTCGAGCTGCCCCACATATGATGAAAAGATCATCAGCAAAAGCAAGTTGAGAAAGTTGTATAGTTTGACCCTTAGGATGATAACAAAAAACAGATGAAACCACTCTCTGATAAAAGAAGATAGCTGAGAAGGCTTCCATGACAATTGAGAAGAGATAAGGGGATATGGGATCCCCTTGCCTCAAACCCCTCTTACCAGGAAAGAAACCCTCCAAACTGGCATTAATAATCACTGAGTAACATGCTGTTAAGTTGTGGGTTTATATGTAATTAGTTGTAGTTTATATTTAATCTCTTATGTAAGTAGATTAGGAGATAAGGGTCTAATGTGTAAATTAATGTTTACATTTGTATAAGTATAACGTAATGAGAGAAAAACCCTAACCTTTTGGGTCTCAATTTCGGTGTCCACGTTTTCACATGGTATCAGAGCTACGATCTTGATCGAATGTCTCAAACAAACAAAACCCCTTACCTACCGACGATCTACGCTATGCCGACTGATCTTCGCTGACTTCGTTTTCACTTCAGAACTACCGTACGACATCCGACAGGTCTGGATCTTGCTCGCCGAATTGTTTCCGACCACGAACAGACTCGTCCAACGCCGTACAACCCTCGAACAGCTGGCTGTACAACTCGTTTCAACATTTCCGCCGCCGTACGCCACTTTCCGACGCCTACGATCTACTGGGTAACGACGTAGGTGGTTTTTTTATCAAGCCCAGTAGTTTTCCGTTCAGTTCCGACGCCGTATGACACTCGAACAAGCCTCCCAACGTTGTACTCTACTGGGTAACCACGAAAGTTTTTTTTTATTATCAAGCCAGTAGGTTCTGAATGGTCTGTGGCTGTTTTTCTGTCCACGTAGGTACCATATAAGTATAAGGGGCAGAGTTGGTGATATCCATTTGGACTTGATTTGAGGTACACTTTCTGTTTTTTCTGGACTTTTAACTTGCGGCATTTTTTCGTAGTCTGTTATTGTTCTGTCGATATGTCGGGGGATTCCAAAAATGCTTCCGCTAGTACAAAGGATGAGAGTCGTGTAGGGACTCTGGATAACACTCATCTAGATATTTGTCATATTAAATTGGATGGTACCAATTATTTAGTTTGGTCTCGCACTTTTACTTTAGCCATCGAGGCCAAAGGAATGTCAGAGTTCATTGAGGGCTCTATTACTCCACCTGTTGAGGCTGTTGAACTTAAGAAATTTAAATCTCAGAAATCGTTGGTCATGACCTGGTTATTTAACTCCATGAGAGCTGATATTCGCCACACTTTCCTGCTTCTTGATACTCCGCATCAGATTTGGACTACTGCAGCCCATACCTATTCGCAACAAGGTAATGATGCACAGTGTTTTGAGTTGAGGAAAAGACTCCGTACATTGGAACAAAATCATCGCTCCGTTGCTGTGTACTTTGCTGACCTGAGTGGAGCTTGGGGAGAATTTGATTATTATCAGGGTTTTCAGGCTGTTTGTGCTGTGGATGCTGCTAATTGGCTAAAAAGGATGGAGAAAGAGCGTGTTTATGACTTTCTTGCTGGCCTTGATTTGGAGCTTGATCTGATTAGAGTGCAGGTATTGGGTCGTGTTCCGTTTCCATCATTGGGAGAGGCCTATTCTATTGTGCAGCAGGAGGAGAGTAGGAGAGGTGCTATGTTGCACCCTCCTATTTCTGATCGTTCTGCCTTGGTTGCTACTCCTCAGGGTCATTTTGGTTCTGATAGTGGGCTTATTCTCCAGAGTAGCAAGTCTCAGTCTGGTACTAGTAGCGGGCCTCCCGATCGTGCATCACTCCAGTGTGATTATTGCCACAACACCGGTCATACCAGGGATTTTTGTTGGAAGCTCCATGGCAAGCCTTCTCGTGGGCGCGGTGGCCATGGTCGTGGTCAGGTGCGTTCTCGGGCCCAAGCCCATGTTTCGGAGTCGCTCAGGCCTGATTCTGGATTCAGTTCTGAGATTCAGGCGTCATCCGATCCTGTTGGTGGTTTCTCTCAAGGGGAGATACAAACTCTCAGGTGCCTTCTGGCTCAGGTGGATTCTCCATCTACTACAGCTTCCTCTTCCACAGCAGCTCCCACTTCATCCTATTTTGCTCACACAGGTATCCCGGCTAGTGCATTTACTGCCTCTTCTGCTATTCCTTGGATTATAGATTCTGGTGCCTCAGATCATATGACTGGGTGTTCCTCTGTGTTTGATTCTTACTCTACTTGTTCTGGTAAGGATAAGGTTCGAATAGCAGATGGATCATTCTCTGCTATCTCAGGGAAAGGTTCCGTTCGCTATTCTCCCTCTATTTCTCTTTCTTCAGTTCTACATATTCCCAACTTTGCCACTAATCTTATGTCTGTTAGTAGCCTTACTCGTTCTGTAAATTGTTCCGTGACCTTTTTTCCTACTCATTGTGTCTTTCAGGAACTGGATACGGGGAAGGTGATTGGCAGTGGTAAATCACATGGTGGCCTTTATTTCTTAGAGTCTGCACCTCGTCCACTCAAGTCATGTGGTCTTGCTCTGCAAGCAGATATGGGTCCAGCTCTTACTATGTTACATCAGTGGCACCGTAGATTGGGTCATCCCTCCTTTGGAATTTTAGAGAAACTTTTTCCTAATTTAATAAAGCATTGTCCTAGAAGTCAATTTTTTTGTGAAGCTTGTGAGCTTGGTAAGCATAAACATTCATCTTATGCACCTATTAATAAACGGAGTGCGTCTCCTTTTACAGTTATCCATTCTGATGTTTGGGGTCCTTCCCCTGTTACCTCTCTTAAAGGTTTTAGATGGTTTGTCATTTTTATTGATTGTTATTCTCGTGTTACTTGGGTGTATTTACTTATGTCAAAAAGTGATGTCTTTTCTTATTTTAAATCGTTTTATGCCATGATACGCACTCAATTTGATACGAATATTAAAATTCTCCGTAGTGACAATGGGACTGAGTATATCGATAGGAATTTTAGGGCATTTCTAGAAGAAAATGGCATTCTTTATCAGACGACTTGTGTTGACACTCCACAACAAAATGGAGTTGTTGAACGCAAGAATCGTCATCTTGCTGAGGTAGCTCGCTCTCTTTTATTCACCATGAATGTTCCCAAATTTTTTTGGGAAGAGGCAATTTTGACTGTTACTTATCTTATCAACTGTATGCCATCTAGTGTTCTCCAATTCAAAACTCCTATTGAGTGTCTTCCTCATAGTTCTCGTGTCACCACTCTCCCACCGCGGGTGTTTGGTTGTGTGTGTTTTGTTCATGCCCCTCATCCCTCTGGGGGTAAGTTAGGTCCTAAAGCCCATAAGTGTGTCTTTATTGGGTATTCTCCTACCCAGAAGGGTTATAAATGTTATGATCCTCACTCTAGAAAGTTTTATGTCTCTATGGATGTTACTTTTTGGGAAACAGTGTCCTTTTACTCTCCCTCCACTCCATCTCTTCAGGGGGAGCATCGACAGGAAGAGATGGGGGAGGAAGAGATGTTTACCTCTTTTTATAATCATGATGAGGGGCAGAGAAAACAGTTTAGAGAGGAACCAATATCTGCTGAAGGAGAAACTCATGACATTGGTGACAATATTGAGGAACTACCACAACGGCTGAGAGGGTCTAACTTAAAGACCTACATTAGACAGAAGAAAGGAAAGTCCTCATGTGTTATACCACCTTGTCAATTACAATCCCCTGCTCCAGTTCCGAATTCCTCAGCTGACTTATCTGGTAATGAATCTTCTCCTATTGAACCTCCCTTTATTGAGTCTGATAATCTTCCTATTGCCCTTCGGAAAGGTGTTAGGTCATGTACTCAACATCCTATCTCTCAATTTGTCTGTTATGATCGTTTATCTCCTTTGTACCATGCCTTTGTTTCGTCTCTTTCTTCTATATGTATTCCACAGAATTGGCAGGATGCATTCATAATACCTAAGTGGAAAGGAGCTATGGTAGAAGAAATGACAGCTTTAAAAAAGAATGACACTTGGGAGTTAGTATCACTTCCTGGAGGAAAGAAATCAGTAGGATGCAAGTGGGTTTTCACTGTTAAGCAGAATGCTGATGGTACAGTTGAGAGATACAAGGCGAGACTTGTTGCCAAGAGTTTTGCTCAAACCTATGGTATTGACTATGAGGAGACATTTGCACCAGTAGCAAAGATGAACACTGTGCGGGCTCTGCTTTCTTGTGCTGCCAACTTGAATTGGCCCCTTCATCAGTTTGATGTGAAAAATGCATTCCTCCATGGTGAGTTAGAAGAGGAGGTGTATATGGACGTACCACCAGGTTTCTCTTCCTTTGAGGCTGAAGGGAAGGTGTGTAGATTGAAGAAGGCCCTATATGGGCTGAAACAATCACCTAGAGCGTGGTTTGGCAGATTTTCCAAGGCTATGTTGAAGTTTGGGTACAAACAGAGCAATGCAGATCATACTATGTTTATCAAGGGAGGCGCTGGTAAGATTGCTGTCCTTGTTGTGTATGTTGATGATATAATAATGACAGGTAATGATGTGAATGAAATTCTTAATCTTAAATCTAGTCTGGCTCAAGAATTCGAGATTAAGGATTTGGGATCACTAAGATACTTTCTTGGCATAGAAGTGGCAAGGTCTAATAGAGGTATTTTTATCTCCCAACGGAAGTATATACTTGATCTTTTGGAAGAAACAGGTATGTTGGGATGTAAACCTGCAAATTCTCCTATTGAGGCGAATCATCATCTTAGTGGCAATGTGGGGGAGTGCACTGACAAGGAGAGATATCAGCGACTTGTGGGTCGATTGATATACTTAGCTCACACTCGACCAGATGTTACTTATGCAGTGAGCGTCGTTAGTCAGTTTATGCATGATCCTCGTGCTTCGCATTTGGATGCAGTTTATCGGATCTTGAGGTACCTCAAATCAGCTCCAGGAAAGGGAATTCTGTTCTCTAATCATGGTCACCTGCGATTGGAGACATTTACTGATGCTGACTGGGCTGGTTCTGTGGATGATAGACGCTCTACTTCTGGCTATTGTACTTTCATTGGGGGAAATTTGGTTACTTGGCGAAGTAAGAAGCAATCAGTGGTCGCCAGATCTAGTGCAAAAGCTGAGAATAGAGCTATGGCTCATGGCGTTTGTGAGCTCCTGTGGCTCCAAACCGTGTTACGTGATTTGGAAATTACTGATAATGGTCCTATGAAACTCTACTGTGACAATAAAGCTGCTATCAACATTGCTCATAATCCTGTTCAACATGACAGAACGAAACATATAGAAATTGACAGGCACTTCATCAAGGAAAAGCTGAGCGCGGGTTTGATATGTATGCCTTTTGTGAAATCTGAAGATCAACTGGCTGACATATTCACAAAAGGGCTTGGTAGCAAGAGTTTCCACCCCATCGTGTTCAAGTTGGGCTTGATTGATATCTTCGCACCAACTTGAGGGGGAGTGTTAAGTTGTGGGTTTATATGTAATTAGTTGTAGTTTATATTTAATCTCTTATGTAATTAGATTAGGAGATAAGGGTCTAATGTGTAAATTAATGTTTACATTTGTATAAGTATAACGTAATGAGAGAAAAACCCTAACCTTTTGGGTCTCAATTTCGGTGTCCACGTTTTCACACATGCAATAGATACGCACTGAGAAACCCAATGAATGAAAATGGAGGGGAAGCCCATGGCAGCCATTGTGTCAAACAAGAAGCCCCAATCAATTGAGTCGTAAGCCTTCATTAAATCAACCTTGATTGTACAACGAGGAGGACTAGACTCTCTATGATATCCTCTAACAACTTCTTGCATCAACAAGACATTGTCAATAATAGATCTTCCTTTTATAAAGGCCGACTGGTTCTTATCAATAAGATAGGTAAGCACCTCTTGAAGACGATTGGCAAGAACTTTAGTTATGCATTTATAGTGAACGTTGCAGCAAGAGATGTTGAATGTTGGCATTTATCCAAATGTTTATACATTCATTGTGTTGGTGGATGCACTTTCCAAGGAAGGGAAGGCAAAGGAAGCAGAGGATGTACTTGAAGTCATTATGGAAAGACGTTTGGATCCTGATGTAGTCACATACAATAGTTTAATGGAAGGATATTGTTTGCAAGGCTAAATGGATGAAGCAGTGAGAGTGTTCAATAAAATGGTGGAGAGGGGGGTTCAGCCTAACATTTTTTGCTATAATATTTTGACCAACGGATATTGCAAGAAGATGAAAATAGACGAGGCTATGCATCTCTTTAGAGAAATACCTCAAAGGGGGTTGAAGCCTACTGTTGATACTTTTAACACTATGTTATAAGGCTTGTTTCGGTTTGGTAGATGTGCAGCCGCTCGCAAACTTTTTGATGAAATGCAAGTTGCAGGCATAAATCCATGTACTCAAACCTTTGGTATCTTGCTGGAGGGCCTTTGCAAAAATGGTAATATTTCTGTGGCATTGTCCTTGTTTCAAACTATGGAAAGCAACGGGTTAAATATTGATGTTGTCAAGTACAATATCCTCATTGATGCCATTATGCAAGGATAAAAAGATGGACCATGCAAGGGATCTTTTCAATAAACTTTCTTCCAAGGGATTACATACAGATGTCAGGACGCACAATATCATGATACGGGGTTTTTGTTATAACGGACTATTGGACGAAGCTAAAGAGTTTTTTGTGGAAATGGAACAAAATGGTTGCTTTCCAGATGGTTGCACTTATAATGTTATTATTCAAGGATTTCTTGCTAGGCAGAAGTATTCTGAGGCCTTGGTATTCCTCAAGGAAATGGTTGCAAAGGGGTTTTCAACAGATGCATCTACAGTTTCCTGTATTGTGAATCTAATGTCAACTAAAGGACAAGATCCTGCTGTCCAGGAATTGATAAACAGGTTGATGCCACAGGATAGACATGGCATGCAAGAGATTGAATAAATAATTAGGATATGAAGGTAAATCTACTTCTATACTTGGTGATATTTTAGCTTAAACTGTCCAAGGAATCAAAAAAATTTATGTACACTGTCCATCCTACAATATTTCATTGTGTTACTCTCCTTTTTTGGCCTCTATATTAAGATTGTTTGTAAACATCAATTGTCTTCTCAACTCTCTCTCCTTGCTCTCCTTAGACTTGCAATACAAACTTGAGTTCTAAGATTTTTCTTCGGCTAACTACAAATTGGACCATTGCTTGAAACTCTTTTTTTTTTTTTTACCCCTATGGCAAATTGTTGAAGTGGAGAAAGGTTTATATGGATTTCTTCTCAATTCTCTTATTTCATTATATTTTTGGACACATTAATTTTGGAGTTTGAGGACTTTGCAGACACTATAGTTCTAATTTCTTACTGTTGTGGACTTAAGCCCATTTCATTCACATGGGCTTTTACTTCTCTTTCCTCTATTTAGGACTTGTTGCTACCTCTTTAGAAAATTGTTGGTCAGAATAGACTACTTAATATATTCTTGTAGACATTTTTCTCTGTCGCTTTGCTCTGTTGTAATTCACATGGTGCACATACTAGTATATTCTTTTGATGTTCTGTTTTGTGGTATGGGCATTTCGCTGTGATTTTGGTATAAATCTCAATTTATAATAGCTTTCTTTACTTTTGATGTTCTATCTTGTTTTCTTTACTCGTTACTTTTTGATAATCGTCATTTGTAGATATACGTGGTGCTTCCAAATTGTTTGACCTTATTATGTTTTCAGAAGGTTCAAGGGGGCAAGTTTTATTTGAGATATTTATGATGCTTTAGGCATTTAGTCTGCCATGTTTATTACTATTGAACTTGCGTCCAGTTTCACATGTTTCTTTTTCTGATTTTTTTGGAAGTGATCTTTTGCGGTTTACTGTATAGTATTATTCAAGGTGCTTCACAAAGTTAAAGATTGAAGAGAAGCTCTTCTGAGTAAGGTGCTGGACATTTGTTGAAGGGCCTGGCCAGATACTTACCATGGATTGGAGAGTCGAGTTCTGACCACAGGTTTGGTTCTGCGAACCCCAAAGGGGAGAGAGAGGCTTTGGAAAATAGCTAAATGGCGAACTCAAGTTTCTGAAAACAAGACCTGGCGTTTCTGAAGCTTCAAATAGGATTCTGATGAAAGATATCCCAATCGATCATTTCAATTGCTTCAATATTTGGACTCAGTTTGAGAAGTTGGTGTAGGGCTGATGACCAAACCATTGAGAGTGTCACAAAAGAAGAAGAAACCCTATTGTCCATCAATTTGAAGATGTGGAGCAGAAGAGGGAGCAGCATCCCTCTTCAGTGTTAGAAGTGGAAAAGGAATTGGGTGTTGATAAATTAGCAGTACCCACGAGTTTTAACGAGCCAAATCAAATGTGGAACAAGAGAGAGATTTTGGAGAGACTTGATTCCGATGCCTAGAAGTTGAACACCCTTCAGATCACAGTGGAAGAACTGAGAAGGAAATTGGTAACAAGCAAGCAAGAAGAAGAAAAAGTCGAAGAGTGTCGATTTTGAGACAGTTAAGGAACAGTTAGAAGAAGTTGAGGAAACGATTCTACGGCTGGCGGAGGTGAAGGGTCATTGGACGAGGAAAATCGAAGTGGGTCCATTGCAGATGGACGGTAAGGCTCTTCTGCCTGAGATGTAAGAGAGTGTCTGAAAAAATCGGACATTGCAGTTTGAGGTTCAGAAAATCCAGCTTGTGCTGTTGAAGTTAGGGAAGTCCTGATTATCCAGGAGCGGAACGAGCATTATACTGAAGAACTTCATTTATAATGCAGGAAAGCGTAGCCCAAGATGGAGAAAGGGTTCTCTTTGTGAGGGTGCAGACATTCAAGTCATGGTGATGGTAACAATATTAATGTGTTTCACTAACTACATGGAATTGGTAAAACTCTCCGAAATGTTCCTTGTACAAAGCTGTCTTAGTTTATCACGTCCTAATTTGTTGATGCAAATTTTTAGATAATTTACAGGCCATGTTGGCCAAGCAACACACAATCGGTCTCTACATCTTCATGTCAAATGAGTTCATAACTTCCTCGAATGCCTTGCAGAATGTGGCAATACCTAGAAGTTTTAGATTGCCTTTTCTCCTACTTTTGAAAGTCTGGCTTAGAGCATTGTGTTCTCACATTCCAGATACTATTTTGTTGGTTGAACTCATATCATCGATTCTTCAGGCACTGGAAATCTTTTGTTTCAAAAATTCATTATTGTTGGGTACTTCCAGTGAATCCACCTCAAAACAATGTACATCAATTATGGCGTCATGTCCCCCGCCAGCTTCTCTGATTACACGTATCGGTGGAACCTCATAAATTAAGCTCATTAGTTCGAAGAGGTGGATATGTTCGAGGTGTTTTCTTTTTCTTTTTCTTGATTAAGGACACATTCGAGTTAAGAACACCAAAAATGGATTGGATGTAGTTTGAATTAACCATTTTATCATTCAAGGCCACTTATTGCAGATTTCAATCTTCACACGGTCGGACACCCGGACCCCCAAACTGAGATGGGGTTATTTTCCTAGTTGCTTATGGGCTAATTTCCAAATCGAATTTTCGTGGTTGGAAATGTCATTTCCAAATTGGGATGGGGACATTATTGCAATACGCTAGAGGATGGTTGGATGCTAGTACCCGGCCCTCCTTCCGGGCTTCAATACCGGTGCTTACCAGAGAGTACCACCTATTCCAAAAAAATTTAGGCAAAATGGTGGTAATTCTGATTTCGTCTGGTATTTCACACAGTCTGGTCTGTCTGTATTTCCTTCCAAAACCAAGCCTCAACTCAACTTGTTTACTGTTATATCCCTTAATCGCGTATTACTATAATTTATTTTGCTCAACCATTGCCAAAATTCCACGGCAATTGCAAGGGTGCTGGTTATTTGTGCTTCAGAGGCCTACGGTTTTCATAGGAACTGAAAAGAGTATTTTGAGTGAAAATTCCTTTTGTGCATGGGTATGTAAGGACCGCATATGGGTATGTGAGGACTGTATTAAAATAGTAGAAGCTTGTGGAATAGTAAAAGGAATTGAATTCTCTCGAGTACATAAGGTCCCAGTTCAATTTGGGCCTTGTTTTAGCTGACATTGATGCTCGGAACCGTTCGGTTTTTAGTGTTCATCGAGAACATTATCTATGCCAAAAAATTTAGTTGATCAGATATCATATGAGTTTATTTCGAAACATATTTATCTTGAAAAATATGATTGCAACGTATAACCGGAACCCATTTGTCTCAAGATATACAAATTTTGACCTTGGAAAGCCATTTTTTTTTATTTTGACCAAAGGAAAGCCATCGTTTGGACACTGTTGTTATTTTATTTTGTTGATCTTCACTGATTATCCTTTTTAATAGTCATTTCTTCCCAATTCCAGTTCCCCTTTTTTTTTTCCTGTTGGATTGATATGGAAGATATCTTACAGCAAAATAACAACGAAACTGAAAAAAAAAATTACTTTCATTTTTTGGATTAAGAGTTCTGTCTCGACCACATGAATAAAAAATGTAGTATACGAATTGAAATTGAATAGACTGGTGAAAAGACAAAATGATAAAAAGACCCAACAAACTTGTCTTTTTTGAAATCGTTTTGTTTTTAGGGATTCTTTTTTAGCTTTTGGATTGGATACAATTTGGTTAGCTTTGGATTTTTATCATAAAAATTTTACACGAAAATTAAAAAAACTTTTAGAAACCAAATTACAAAACTGATAAGTCTTAGTTTATGACAAAATAGGCAAATAATCTTGCCTAAAAAAAAGAGGTGTGAGAATTCGCAGACATTCGTTGCATACTTGCATTTGAATAAAATTCTACTGAATTGCCAATGGAATTAAACACCATAAAAGGGGAAAAAAACAAGAAGATAGGCTTACCTGGAAAACATCGTCCCAAAATTACGATCATAAATGCATTATAAATCACTCAAACCAAACAAATAACATGCACCGATGGAAATAAACAGAACAAAAAGAAAGAAAGAATTTAAAGAAAATAATGAGTCTGTACGGAGTATTTCCTCTTTCTTTTCGAAGCATCATTTCCTCGTGTGGTTCCAAACAACTCTTCTTGGTTTGGCAGTGAAACCCACGTCATCCTCGTCAATTCGCACCAGAGAGAGAGAGAGAGAAGATGGCAAAGATTGGTGCTTTTATCAGAGGCCTGAAATCTGAAAACCTCACAAAGAAAGGTACTCTTCTTCTCTTTCCTACTGGGAGCTTTCGTTTCATTCACACTCACCCAACATCTCGAAACCCTTATTATCCTCCTCCTGAAACAACCCGACAAAATCCCCAAATAGTGCCGAGAAAACACCGAAATTCAGGGCCCAATGATGTTCAAGACGCTGAGGCGTTGCTCAATCGGATGACCCAAATGCGACCTTTCCCACCCATTTCCCAAATCAATAAAGCCTTGGGTTGCATTACGAGAATGGGCAATTACGTTACGGCTCTTTCTCATTTGGACAAGTTGCAGTTACTGGGCATTGAGGTAGATCTATACACCGTGAGTATTGCAATTAACTGCTACTGCCACCTAAATCGAGTCTATTTTGGTTTCTCGCTTTTAGGGGGTCTCTTCAAACGCGGTTGTACACCTAGTGTTGTTACCTTCAGCACTCTCATAAATGGACTTATTATCGAAGATAGAACTGCTGAGGCCGCGGAGTTATTTAAGAAATTAATGAGGAGCAGAGATATTGAGCCCAACGTGGTTATGTACGGAACAATTATTAATGGGCTTTGCAAAACGGGCAACACTATCATGGCTATTAGATTGCTCAGGATAATGGAAAAGGCAAGTTGTAAACCTGACACTGTAGTGTATTCCACAATCATTGACAGTCTTTGCAAGGATGGAATGGTCAATGATGCTTTGAGGCTCCTTTTAGAAATGAAGGACAGGGGTATTCTTGCAGACATTTCTACGTATAACTCTTTGATTCATGGCCTTTGTAATTTTGGCAAGTGGATGGAGGCTAAAAGAATGTTGAGAGAGATGTTGAATGCTGGCATTTTTCCAAATGTCCATACATTTACTATGTTGGTGGATGCACATTCCAAGGAAGGGAAGGCGAAGGAAGCAGAGGAGGTACTTGAAGTGATGATTGAAAGAGGTGTGGACCCTGATGTTGTCACATACAGTAGTTTAATGGATGGATATTGTTTGCAAGGCCAAATGGATGAAGCAATGAGAGTGTTCCACAAAATGGTGGAGAGGGGGGTTCAGCCTAACAATTTTTCCTATACTATTTTGATTAACGGATATTGCAAGAAGATGAAAATGGACGAGGCTATGCAGCTCTTTAGAGAAATGCCTCAAAGGGGGTTGAAACCTACTGTTGAAACTTTTAACACAGTGTTACAGGGTTTATTTCGAGTTGGTAAATGTGCAACCGCTCAAAGACTTTTTAACAAAATGGAAGTTGCAGGCATAGTTCCAAGTACTCAAACCTTTGGTATCTTGCTGGATGGCCTTTGCAAAAATGGTAACATTGCTATGGCATTGTCCTTGTTTCACACTATGGAAAGCAATGGGTTAGATATTGATGTTGTTAAGTACAATATCCTCATTGATGCATTATGCAAGGATAAAAAGATGGACCATGCAAGGGATCTATTCAATAAACTTTCTTCCAAGGGATTACGTCCTAATGTCAAGACGTACACTATGATGATACACGGTTTATGTAGAGCAGGAATATTGGATGAAGCTAAAGAGTGTTTTGTGCTAATGGAACAAAATGGTTGCTTTCCAAATGGTGGCACTTACAATGTTATTATTCGAGGATTTCTTGCTAGGCAAAAGTATTCTGAGGCCTTGGTACTCCTCAAGGAAATGGTTGCAAAGGGTTTTTCAGCTGATGCATCTACAGTTTCCTGTATTGTGAATCTAATGTCAAATAAAGGACAATATCTTGCTCTCCAGGAATTGATAAAGTGGTTTATGTCACACGATAGACACGGCATGCAAGAGATTGAATAAGTAATTAGGCTACAAAGGTAAATCTATTTTTATACTAGTCAATTATTTTCTTCTCAATCTAATGGTCTACGTTGAATGGCATTCTAGGAAAATATGTAAAAGTGAAGCGCATATGTTATCATCCATAAAATTACCATCATTGTTAAATGCACATCCACTTGCCAAGTGAGTTCACCTACCAATAAAACATTTCCTTTATTGAGAGTGAGTTTCAAACAACAAAAAGCATGCATAGGTTGGTTTATACCGGAAAGTACAACCTATTATACTTGTTGAAAGTAAAATTAGTCTAGTAAATAATTTTACCTTATGGTCTTGTGTTTCTTGATTAATATAACATTTAATTCCAAAAGTATCTTTTTGTCTTTTTGGGAAAGCTCTGGTTAAGCAATATTTACCCTAGGCTCTACCCGGTAAGTCTAAATTTTTTAATTGCTGATATTTTAGCTTAAACTGTCCAATGAATCAAAAAATTATGTACACTGTCCGCCCTACAATATTTCATTGTGGTACTCTCCTTTTTGGGCCTCTATATGATGAATGTTTCATGTTTGTAAACATCAATTATCTTCTCAACTCTCTCTCCTTGCTCTTTTTAGACTTGCAATACAAACTTGAGTTTAAAGATTTTTCTTCGGCTAACTACAAATTGGACCATTGCTTGAAACTTTTATTTATTTTTTTTTAACCTCTTTTGGCCTCTATATGGATTTCTTTTCAATTCTCTTAGATCATTATATTTTTGGACACATTAATTTTGGAATTTGAGGAATTTGCAGACACTATATTTCTAATTTCTTACTGTGGTGGACTTAAGCCTATTTCATTTACATGGGCTTTTACTTCTCTTTCCTCTATTTAGGATTTGTTGCTACCTTTTTAGAAAATTGTTGGTCAGAGTAGACTACTAAATATATTCTTGTAGACATTTTTCTGTCGCTTTGCTCCGTTGTAATTCACATGTTGCACATACTAGTATATTCATTTGATGTTCTGTTTTGTGGTATGGGCATTTCATTGTGATTTTGGTATAAATCTCAATTTATAATCTCTTTCTTTACTTTTGATGTTCTATCTTGTTTTCTGGTTACTTTTTGATAATCGCCATTTGTAGATATACGTGGTGCTTGCAATTTTTTTTTTTTTGGGAAGTTAAAGTATTTTGGTTGGTGCTTCCAAATTGTTTGACCTTATTATGTTTCAGAAGGTTCAAGGGGGCTCAGATATTTATGATGCTTTATACTGTGTTTGGTTTGTGTTTTGAAAAGTTTTTTGAAAAATAGTAGGGGTAATAAGTGGAGAGAGATAGAGAGAAAAATGTGGGAAGAAGGAGGAATTTAGGGGGAATTTTTTGAAAAATTCTTTTCAAAAACCAAAGAGAACAAGGCACTATGATTATTGTGATTCAACTTGCATCTAGTTTCACATGTTTCTTTTCCTTTTATTGGGAAGTGATCTTTTGCAGTTTACTGTATAGGATTATTCAAGGTGCTGCACAAAGTAAAAGATTGAAGAGAGGCTCTTCTGAGTAAGGTGCAGGGCATTTGTTGAAGGGCCCAGATACTAACCATAGATTGGAGAGTTGAGTTCTGACCACAGGTTTGGTTCTGCGAACCACAAAGGGGAGAGATGGACTTTGGAAATGAGGTAAATGGCAAACTCACGTTTCTGAAAACAAGACCTGACGTTTCTGAAATTACAAATAGGATTCTGACGAAAGATATCCCAATTGATCATTCGTGCAGTTCGTTTCAATCCGTTGGGTTCGTTTCGAATGTCGCAGTGAGTAATCGTAACTTGATATTGGATTACCA
This sequence comes from Rhododendron ovatum, assembly GCA_019656835.1. Taxonomy (NCBI): domain Eukaryota; kingdom Viridiplantae; phylum Streptophyta; class Magnoliopsida; order Ericales; family Ericaceae; genus Rhododendron; species Rhododendron ovatum. Next base: position 39,520,153 of record CM033796.1, on the reverse strand, counting down.
GAAAGATGAAAAAAAAGAAGAAGCACGTTCTTTTGAAAGAAGCTCCCCAAGACAACAGAGCCATCATTGTGGGGAGGGTAAAGAGCATCCAACGCAAAGCGGCCTTTCATTCCCTTGTTTCGTTGTGGCACACCACACCACCCCACAACCCCCCCCCGGCTCAGGGGGGACCAGAAAGGCCTTTCGTTTTCCCCCCTTCGTTGGCCCTTGCCGCCTTCCTTAACAAGCCCTCGAGCCTCCTTTGCGCCGCCTTCCTCATAGCCATCCCGCCCATCCGCATAGCCATCCCGCCTTGCCGACGTTCTGCTCTGCGAGCCTAATGTCGATAGTGAACTAGCTGCTTCCACTGCATAACTAGAAGCCTTTGGAAGATCTCTTGGTGTATAACTCTCTATCGATCGATTCCACCTCCTATCCCCATTATTCTACTCAATTCATTCTTTTTTCGAACGAGTCATATGAAGGTCGAAGTATAAGCCCTGTGTAAAGGAGCACCAATCCCGAATAGCAGCAAGAAAATCCCCAATTGATCATTTCAACTGCTTCAATATTTGGACTGAGTAGGAGAAGTTGGCGTAGGGCTGAGGACCAGAACATTGAGAGTGTCACACAAGAAGAAGAAACCCTCCATCAATTTAAAGATGTGGAGCAGAAGAGGGAGCATCATCCCTCTTCAGAGATAGAAGTGGAAAAGGAATTGGGTGTTGATAAATTAGCAGTACCCACGAGTTTTAATGAGCCAAATCAAGCGTGGAACGAGAGAGAGATTTTGGAGGGACTTGATTCCGATGCCCAGAAGTTGAACACCCTTCAGATCACTGTGGAATAACTGAGAAGGAAATTGGTAACAAGCAAGCAAGAAGAAGAAAAGGTCGAAGAGTGTCAATTTTGAGACAGTTAAGGAACAGTTGGAAGAAGTTGAGGAAACGATTGAGACTGTTAAGGAACAGTTAGAAGAAGTTGAGGAAACGATTCTACAGCTGGCGGAGGTGAGGGGTCATCGGATGAGGAAAATCGAAGTGGGTCCATTGCAGATGGACGCCTGAGATGGAAAAGAGTGTCTGAAAAATCAAAGTGGGTCTGAAAAAATCGGACGTTGCAGTTTGAGGTTCAGAAAATCCAGCATGTGCTGTTGAAGTTAGGGAAGTCCTGTTTATCCAGGAGCGGAAAGAGCATTATACTGAAGAACTTCATCTACAATGCAGGAAAGCGTGGCCCAAGGTGGAGAAAGGGCTCTCTTTGCGAGGGTTCAGGCATTCAAGTCATGGTGATGGTAACAACATTAATGTGTTTCACTAGATTAGCTACATGTAATCGTGAAAACTCTCTGAAATGTTCCTGGTACAAAGCTGTTTTATTTTATCACGTCCTAATTTGTTGACGTGAAATTTTAGATAATTAACAGGCCATGTTTGGCCACGTGACGCGCAATTGGACTCGACATCTTCACGTAAAATGAGTTCATAACTTTCTCAAATGCCTTGCGGATTGTGGCAATACCTAATTGAGCTCATAATTTCTTTTATGCGAGTGTGGCAAATGGATGTCAATTTTCAGAAATTCATTCTAAGCGCTGAAGCTTTTGCTGTCTGAGATGGGGTTATTTTCCTAGTTATTTCCAAATTGGAATGGGGACATTATTGCAATACGCTGGAGGATGGTTGGATGCTAGTAGCAAGGTATTCAATCTCATACCGGCAATGGCCAGTGTATACGGTTTTTGTGAGTGTCTGGTACCCTGCCTCCCAAATTCCATCCCGGCTTCAATACCGATGCTTACCGGAGAGTACCGCCTGTTCCAAAAGATTTTAGGTGAGATGGTGGTAATTGTGATTTCATCCGGTATTTCAGTCTGGTACTCAACTTGTTTACTGCCCTAAATCGTGTATTACTGTTTTTTATTCTGCTCAACCGTTGTAAAAATTGCACTGCTTGCAAGGGTGCTGGTTATCTCATTTCTGTGGCCTACTGTTCTCATAGGAACTGAAAAGAGTATTTTGACTGGAAATTTTTTTTTGTGCAGGGGTAAGGACGGCATATGGGTATGTTAGGACGATAGTAAAACAGTATTCAAATCGAACTGAAACTGGTGTAATAGTAAAAGAAAGGAATTGAATCCTCCCGAGTAGATAAGGTTCCAGTTCAATTTGGGCCTTATTCGGGCCGATATTGATGTTCGGAGTCGTTCGGTTTTTAGCATTCATCGAGGACATTATCTATGCAAAAAATTAAGTTGATCAGATATTGTATGATTTTATTTCGAAACATATTTATCTTGAAAAATACGATTGCAACACATAATCGAAACCCATTTGTCTCAAGATATATAAGTTTCGATCATCTTGGAAAGCCATCTCTTTTTTTTTTTTGACCAAAGCAAATCCATCGTTTGGACGCTATTGGTGCATTCGTAGGATTGTTATTGGTTCGGTACCAAATAGGTTGTTAAACAGGGCTGCAAATTTATTTTATTTTGTTGATCTTGACTGATTATCCTTTTTAATATTCAATTTCTTCCGGTCCCTTTTTTTTTTTTTTTTTCCGTTTTGGTTTTCTTGCATTGGTTGGTTTATTTTTTTAAATATCTCACGGTTCGGTTTGATTAATCCATAGTTTTTGAAGGAAAATCCAATCCTAATCTGTAGCTTACAATTCTTTAATTTTCGAATCCGTGTCCGGACTATAAATCTATGGGCAAAATCCAAGAGACACGGATCAATTCGATCCAAACCGATTTCACGGTTCTTGAACTGCCCTACTTTCTTTTGGAAAATAAACAAAAAGAAAGAAAGAAAATGGAGTTTAGTATTAGATTTTGATTTTCGTGCAGCACATTTTATTGGCGCTGCACTTCCATCGAAAAAGTTGAGCGCAAAAATATGTCTCCTTTCCGATTTGCTTTTTCTTTTCGAAGCATCTTCATTTCCTCGTGTTCCAAACAACTGCTCTTGGCTTGGCAGGGAAACCCACATCATCTTCGTCAACTAGCACCACAGAGAGAGAGAGAGAGAGAGAGAGAGAGAGAGAGAGAAGATGGCAAAGATTGGTGCTTTAATCAGAGGCGTGAAATCTGAAAATCACACAAAGGAAGGTACTCTTCTTCTCTTTCCTACTGGGAGCTTTCGCTTCATTCACACTCACCCAACATCTAGAAACCCTTATTATCCTCCTCCTGAAACAACCCGACAAAATCCCCAAATAGTGCCGAGAAAACACCGAAATTCAGGGCCCAATGATGTTCAAGACGCCGAGGCGTTGCTCAATCGGATGACCCAAATGCGACCTTTCCCACCCATTTCCCAAATCAATAAAGCCTTGGGTTGCATTACGAGAATGGGTGATTACGTTACGGCTCTTTCTCATTTCCACAAGTTGCAGTTCCTAGGCATTCAGGCAGATTCTTGCACCCTGAACATTGCAACTAACTGCTACTGCCACCTGAATCAAGTCGATTTTGGTTTCTTGCTTTTAGGGGGTCTCTTCAAACGCGGTTGTACACCTAGTGTTGTTACCTTCAGCACTCTCATAAATGGACTTATTATCGAAGATAGAACTGCTGAGGCCGTGAAGTTATTCAAGAAATTAGTGAGGAATAGAGATATTGAGCCCAACGTGGTTATGTACGGAACAATTATTAATGGGCTTTGCAAAATGGGCAACACTATTACAGCTGTTAGGTTGCTGAGGATAATGGAAGAGGGAAATTGTAAACCTAACACCATAGAATATAACACGATCATTGACAGTCTCTGCAAGGATGGAATGGTTGACGATGCTGTGAGGCTCCTTTCAGAAATGATCGAAAAAGGTATTCATGTAAAGGTCATTACTTGTACCTCTTTGATTCATGGCCTTTTTAGTTTTGGCAAGTCTAAGGAGGCTACAAGAATGTTCAGAGAGATGCTAAATACTGGCATTTATCCAAATGTTTATACATTCAATGTGTTGGTGGATACACTTTCCAAGGAAGGGAAGGCCAAGGAAGCAGAGGAGGTACTTGAAGTGATGATAGAAAGAGGGGTGGGTCCTGATGTAGTCACATACAATAGTTTAATGGATGGATATTGTTTGCAAGGCCAAATGGATGAAGCAATGAGAGTGTTCAACAAAATGGTGGACTTGGGCATTCAGCCTAGCATTATTAGCCATAACATTTTGATCAACGGATATTGCAAGAAGATGAAAATAAATGAGGCTATGCAGCTCTTTAGAGAAATGCCGCAAAGGGGGTTGAAGCCTACTGTTGAAACTTTTAACACTGTGCTACATGGCTTGTTTCGGGCTGGTAGATGTGCTGCCGCTCACAGACTTTTTGATGAGATGCAAGCTTTTTGGTGTCTTGCTGGATGGCCTTTCCAAAAATGGTCATATTGCTCTGGCATTGTCCTTGTTTGAAACAATGGAAAGGAACGGGTTAGATATTGATGTTGTTAAGTACAATATCCTCATTGATGCATTATGCAAGGCTAAGAAGATGGACCATGCAAGAGATCTTTTCAATAAACTTTCTTCCAAGGGATTACATCCCGGTGTCAAGACGTACACCATCATGATACGAAGTTTTTGTGCACAAGGACTGTTGGATGAAGCTAAAGAGTTTTTTGTGGAAATGGAACAAAATGGTTGCTTTCCAGATGGTTGCACTTACAATGTTATTCTTCAAGGATTTCTTGCTAGGATGAAGTATTCCGAGGCCTTGGTATTCCACGAGGAAATGGTTGCAAATGGCTTTTCAGCAGATGCATCTACAGTTTCCTGTATTGTGAATCTAATGTCAACTGAAGGACATGATCCTGCTCTCCAGGAATTGATAAAGCGGTTCATGCCAAAGGATTTTTAGGGGTGCAAGAGATAGAATGAGTCATTAGGCTTATGTTTATACCAGAAAGTACAACCTATTATAATTGTTCAAAGTTAGTATAGCCTGGTAAACAATTTTACCGTATGATCTAGCAGCTCTTGACTATCAAATTTAATTCCATAAACACTTTTTGTCCTTTTGGGACCGCACTGATTGATCATATGTTCCCTAGACTCCACTCCTTGTATCACTTTCTAGATGCTTTCCCTTTTCTTATTTACGAGACACCTCTCTTGTGTAGATTACTGTTATAAGTCTAAGTTTTATATCTGCTGATATTTTTAGCCTACACTGTCCATTGGATCATGAAAATTGATGTATGCTTTACATCCCTGAATTCTTCTTTGATACTCTCCTCCTTTGCTTCGATAAGATGGAAGTTTGTAAATATCAACTAACATCTCTACTCTTTCTCCTTGCTTTCCTGAGACTTGGGATGCAAACTTGAGTTTCAAGACTCTTCTTTGACTAAATCTTCGGCTTGAACCATCGGTTGGAAAAGAATTGCATCGTATGGCTAATTGTGGAAGTGGGGAGAGGTTTATATAAATTTCTTCTCAATTCTGTTGATCACTATATTTAGTGGACACATTATCTTCGAAATTAGATGACATTGTCAGACACTATAATTTTGATTTCTAAATGTGGTGGACTTGAGCGCATTTCATACACACATGGGTTTTTACTCCTCTTTCATCTTTTTAGGACTTCTTGCTACCTTCTTAGAAAATTGTTGGTCCCAGTAGACTATTTCCTCCTTTTGATGTTCTGTCTAGTGGTATGGCCATATCTCTGGGGTATAAATTATTGCCTCAGTACTGCTTTGTTTTTTGTTAGTTTTTGACTATTGCTATTCGTTTTCAGGAGGTTCAAGGGAGCAAGTCTTATTTCAGGTATTTATGATGCTTTAGACATTAATTAAGTCTGCCACGTTTATAGCAATTAACCTAGCATGTAGTTTCACGTCTAACTTCGCAGTTTACTGTAACATTATTAGTCTAGACTAGATACTTCACACAGTTGAAGATTTCTTGTTAAAGGGCCCGGAACAAAATGGTTGCTTTCCAAATAGTGGCACTTACAATGTCATTAGCCATGGATTTCTTGCAAGACAAAAGTACTCTAAGGCCTTGGTACTCCTCAAGGAAATGGTTGCAAAGGGTTTTTCAGCAGATGCATCTACAGTTTCCTGTATTGTGAATCTTATGTGAAAGGAAAAAATCCTGCTCTCCAAGAAGTAGTAAAGCGGTTCATGCCAAAGGATTGATAGGGAATGCAAGAGATAGAATTAGTCATTCGGCTTCAAAGGTAAAGTTACGTTTATAACAGAAAGTACAACCTAATATACTTGTTGAAAGTAAGTACTCTTTCCGTCCCAAATTGTCGGTCCTTGTTTCCTTTTTTGGATGTCTCAAAATGTTAGTCCCTTTGAAAAGTCATACTAAAAAGCTTTTACTTTTCCAAAATTGTCCCTAAAAACTAGTTACCATTGTGTTAAAAAAAGATAGAATACAAGGGCATTGTAGTAAAGTCATGCCTCACCGACAAGGTAGTAATTCATTTGCATTTTTTCTGCTTTTGCTTCCACAGATTAGCTTCTATTTGATAGTTTTTGCGCGATGGCCGGTGACTCCTCAAATTTTTTTATTTTCCACGTATCTTTTCTCTCTGCACTATCTCGACCTTTGTTTCTTTGATGTTTCCCAATGGTCATGTGTAACAATTTCATAACAAAACCACAAACTCTTACAGTACTGTGCACCTTTGTAACAAAATTACAGTGTTGCGCGCGCGACATGATCACCACTTTTGATGTCGAACATTTACCAACACAAAATTTAGTACTCCCTCTATCTTCATTCTTTAGTCCCTTTTGGGAATCTGTGCCACTTTTCAATTAATTATATTTTACAAATATCATATAGATAAGCTATAATTATCTCATATGCTACATGTACTACGAGAAATATCAAATGAAAACAAAAGGTACCAATTAGATCAAGTACTAGTAAACATAGATCGTCAAAGAATAAAAACTGTAGCACCAAACTGATGGAAGGAGTAGACTTCTCATGCACAATAGTAAGCACATTTTTATTGATAAAACACACAAACAATCACAAAGTTCACTCACATCTCTCTTTCTTAATTTCTCTAACTCAACTCCCACACTTTTGCAATACAGATTATAACCCATATATATAGGCAAAACAATAACAAAAACAGAGATGAGATAATCTCATTTATTTTGCAAATCCCAAAATATATTACGGAAGCTCCATATTCTTCAAGCTTGATAAAGGAACAATGTTCCACGTTCTTCTTCTCCCGATCATCCACTTGCCCTTTGAAACTTATCTGGCTCGATCCTAATCAAGCTCACTTTTCAACACAACACAAACCAAATCAAGAGCCAAGAGATTTGACCTTGCTCATATCAGCAAAACAAAATGGCTCCTTGATCTCATCATCATAAGCAGCGGAGAGGGTCCAAGGAAGAGGGGCCACACCGCGAGGACAATACTCGCACTTGAAACCATCCCAATGGTGGCCGACTTGGTAGAGCTTTGTGCCCACCGAATGCGCAGACACGATTCCCGGAACGACGTTTCCGTACACGGTGGTACGCTGATATATCTCTTCGCCACGGACAGATCGGGTGCTCTTCTCGTCATGCTCGACGTCCTTGTACACGAGGTAGACTCCGACCTCCATTGCCTGCATGAACTCACCTCCATCCACCGAAACCGTAAGCTCATCGCCGCCTTCCAGCTGCTCAAACTTCCAGTAACTCAACCACATCATGTCATCGCCGGCTTCTGGAATTCCGAAGACACGCGGGCAGTAGCTCCACATCACGCCCTTGTTCGTGCTGCTGACTGTAGTATGCGGGTACTTTTGAATCCGAGAATACTTTTTGTCGTAGGAGATTCTATAAACAGCACACACACTCAGGGCCTGTAGTCTGGAATTGCGATGCGAAGGCGCGGTAAAACTTATCGAGGATCCTTGACACCTGAAATTGTACCAGAGCGGAACCTTGCTTCCCGGAAGGAAAGTGGTGAATATATGATCTTCGTGACATCCCTGTTCCACAGAGAGCAAAATTTAGGCATTATGCATGTATTCAGAGAGAGAGAGAGAGAGAGAGAGAGAGAGAGAGAGAGAGAGAGAGAGAGAGAGAGAGAGAGCACCTGGATGGGAAGCATCTCTGGTTTGTTGATATTGGTTGTAATCAGCTTTGCATTTGTGTTTTCCATGGATCCCAAGTTCGACAAGCCCAAATTGGTAAGAATCTCGGGGTCGACATCTCCTATGGGTTCTAACTTGAATGGGCCCTTGAAACCAACTAGATTGTCCAGACTGCTTGAGAAATAAGTGGTGGTCGGACGATGAGAAGCCGATGGAACGGTTATGTTCTCCAACAGCGGATTACGTCCGATCCACAGTTCTCGCAACTTGTGGATCAATATGAGTGTCCGGAGACTTGTGCACGATGATAAGTGAAGGATCTCGAGCCCGGTAAGACCTCTGATGCCTTCGGGGAGGTTACAAATCGGATTTTGGCTCAGATCTAACAACTTCAATGAGATTAGGTTGCTAAGATCTTTGGGGAAAGCATCGTCGGAAAGATTACAATTTGCAAGACGCAATTTTACCAAGGACCGTGGTAAACAAACTTGTAGGCTCTTTCTTGGCTTCAACAGCCCAGGCCGGATGAGAGATTGCATTGCTTTTGCTTCCCCAGTGGTAGAATGTACTCGATTTATGTCAATCCCGTCTGCATGGAGCACTGTTAGTGACCCCATATTCCCGATCTCTGTCGGCAATTCCTCGAGATTTGAGCATCTAGAGATTACAAGAGTTTCCAAAAATTTCAGCATACCGAGGCCTCTCGGAAGCTTCCTCAGATTTTCGCAGCCTTCCAAATCTAACAAAACAAGTCTCTCTAGGCATCCAATGGATTCATCAACCTCATACAAACTTGAACAATTTTTAAGCATCAGCCTCTCGAGATTGGGAAGTGCTGAGAAGTCGGGAGTTTTGGCGAGGTTATGAGAATCACTTAGATTGAGGATTTTTAATGACTTGAGAATCTGGAAAAGAAGAAGAATTGGGTATTAGGCCTCCAAATAACTATACAAAATGATTGGAAAGAAGAGAAAACATGAGTAACATACCTTGGTTCCATCCCATACATTTTTCAAATTGCTATAGTGCATGTCAAGAGCAACTAGGTCCTCCATAGGAAAATCACCAGGTATCGATTTAAGAGGAAATCCACGCCAACACAGCCATCTTAATCCTTTGGGAAGATTTCTATAGGGTCCGCTAATACGTACATGATTGAGCTGTAAAAGTTTCAGTTTGCGCATCCTTGCAAATGCATTAGCGTCCAAAGCCACTTGATTTGAATTTTCTGGAGCAGTGGCTGCCATGTGAGAGGGGAAGATGCTAGAACGACATCTTTTGACTGCATTGCCCAAGTTTGACAATAATGGCTCGAGGAATTCTTCGAAGCGACGCTTTCTATTGACATTCGAGATTGTCCTGGAAGAATTATCTCTGTTCACCAAATGCATATCGAGAACAAGGCCTTCGATTTTGCTCGTGCCCTGACAAAGAATAAAAAAGAGGGACAAAGGACGGGGTGAGAACATAGATTAGTAGATATATGGCATCCCTGTGCAAATTCAAAAGAGAAAAGTTGATTCTCACAGTATTTTCTCTCAAAACATTGAAGGAATCCATATGACTCCAGAGGATGCTACGTTCTCCTGGCTCATCGGGTGATTCTTGGCGGACAATTTCTCTTCCCATATCTTGAAGCAATTGATGGATCACCAGTGTGTTCCTTTCATCAATTGTACATAGACATCTATCAATGAGATTTTGAATTCCAACCACGGTGTAAAACTCGCATCCGTCAAGGATTGTAACAATCTGATCTTTATCCATCCCAACGAAGAAACAAGCAAGATAAAGGAATAATTTTTGGTCGTGGTCATCTTGTAAAGAGTCATAGCTTATTCTGAGTTTTTCAAGGATTTCTCTGTCAGGAATTGCTTTCAATTTTTCTAATTGACTTTTCCATACGTTTAAACTTTTCCCAGATAGAGAAGAACCCAAAACTTTAATAGCTAATGGAATCCCTCCACAGTATTGTACCACCCTTTCTGAGACCTCTACATAGTCACTAACGGGATAGCTTTTTCCAAAGGCATGCCAACTAAAGAGCTCCAAGGATTCCTTAAAATCCAGTTCTTCCACCCGATGTACCTTGCAAACTTCGTGAGCCCATAGCAACCGCTCACGCCTAGTGGTTATGATGATTTTGCTCCCTGGAAAAAGCCAATCTCGCATTCCAAGTACTGCTTCTACTTGTTGTTGTCGATCGACATCATCAAGAACCACAAGAACTCTTTTGCAACATAAGGCGTCTTTAATCCTAACAATTCCTTCATCACTATTGTATATCTTTTCCTTTCTTCCTTGCAAAATATCTGAAAGAAGCTGCTTTTGTAGACGAATGAAACCATCCTGTTGTTTCGCAATTTCCCTTACATTTGCAAGAAAGCTACTACCTTCAAATTTTGAGAAGTTCTGGTTGTATAGAAATTTGGCAATGGTTGTCTTGCCTATTCCACCCGTCCCACAAATTGCAACTATGCCAACATCAGTTGACCCATCTTCTAACCAAAGCTGAATGCTTTTGGCTCGAGTATGTATTCCAATTGGGTGGGGGGCAACGTACAAGACACTGCGACGTAATTTGTCTCCAACCACTTGTATAATTTTCTCGATAAACCTTGCCTCGTGTCTGTAAATTGCAATCAAGATGAAAACCAAAACAATGAGTATGTTACATGGCTGAATAGTACCAATCAACAAATTATGCTTTTCAAAGGAAAATCACTTAAGCTGAAAGTTTGCCCCCTCCATCCCAATTTACTTGTCCATTTTGAGAAATCCAAAACTTTTTAAAGGAACACAATTTTTCCACTAAAAATGCTATAAGTTTACCCCTGATATTTTGTTTTTTTTTTTTTGAATGTTGCTTCGTTACATGAGAGAAAGGGCAATTCTACAGAATTTTGTTGTTTGACTTTTATGAATGGACAAACATTTGGGACATCACAAATGAAAAAAAGTTGACAAACAAGTACTTGGGAAGGAATTTACCCATCAGCTTGACTTTGTAAATTCATCCCTGCTAAATCTGCCACTTCTCTGAGTGCCCCCCTCCATTCTTCCACCTTGCTCTTCCATTCTGTTTTACTTTCACCAGTTTCTGCTTCAATTCTGTCTTCATGCCTGTTAAACGCTTCTTCGAAAGTTCCCATTTGCTTCCTCACGTGGGATGGATCCACGTCATAGAAGACAGGTAAAACCACGGTTCCAGCTGAGGTCTTCTTGCGTCTGAGGATCATCACAAGCTCGTCAAGGCACCAGCTCGAAGATGCATACGTCTTTGACAAGACAACTATCGAAATCTTAGACTCCTGAATCGCTTTTTGCAACTCGGCCATCATATTTTCTCCTCTTCTTATCTCGTCATCGTCCCTGAAGGTGCGAAATCCAGCACGCACCAAAGCGGTGTAGAGGTGATCGGTGAAAGTCTTGCGAGTGTCTTCACCTCTAAAGCTCAAGAACACATGGTAATGGCAGTGAGGTGTGGAAGAGGAGGCGGCTCCTTGGGACTTCACAGTAGTCGTCATTGAAGAAAGCTCAAGAGGTGTCAACTCAAGTGCCATGCAAAGAGATCACTGCTATCTGCAAAGACTCAAGACACCATGGAAATTAATGGTTAGTTTGTTTACTCATTTCTTTTGCTTAATTTCTTTACTGATTGAATAGTTAATCTCTTTCCGTTACAAAATTAAAAGTGAATTATTGTGGTCTATTACATTTGACCATTACAATTACAATATTGAGACCTGGTTACTCTATATCTATATAGAGAAAATCTTATTTCCGGCTGTGCTGTAAACAAATGTTTACAGCACTCAATCGTGACTGTCCAAAAGTGATTTGAACGGTCAAGATGTTAATTAATGAAACTTTTCCGGAGAATAATTAATTGTGACCGATCATAATTGAAAACAAATCTCAGCTATTGATTGCGCGAATAGACAGCTGTGATTGATTGGTGCTGTAAATACGCTTTTTACAACACAACCGGAAATAAGACACTCTTATCTATATATACATGCATATTCTTCTCTACAAGAGAGTTAGAGATAGAGATCCATTATATTGGAAATTAATCATGAGATAGATGGAAAGAGCTTCTGTAAGAGATCGCTTTACATTGGTTTTTCAACTGTGGGGAACTCAGTTTATGAGTCGTTCAAATCCTTCTTGTGGGTCGTAAACATTGGATGAGGAAGGCTTGTGAGTTGTGAGCGCTTAATTGGGTTTTATCTTGGGACTATTGCAGTACTCCGTTTGAACTTTCACGAGGGGAGAAATATTAACCTTAGGATAGTCATGCCCTTAGCACGCCTCTCATTCTCACAGGCGAGATCTTACTTTCCTACTCGCGATATTTTCATAACATACTACCCGTTGTTGATTATGAATATTTCTGTGATTTTTTAAACAATAGTCCTAACACCCGTAGACATCGAGCACTAATTAAGTCGACATAGGAAAAAAATTACTACCATGGACGGATATTACTTCAGAATGACAAACACCCGTAGAATATCGTCGCCCCCGACAATGTACCGACCTTAACAACGACCGAGATGTGAAATCGTTAAGGAAGAAAGAAATTGTGTGGGAAAAGAGACGACGTGAGCGATTTACGACATTAAAAACGGGTCTAAAATCTAGGGAAATTTGCACTTATACCGCCTGTACTATCACCGATTTAAAGATATACCCATTGTACTTCAAATTTAAGCACTTACACCCCTTATACGTAAAAATACAGAGGGTGTAAGTGCAAATTCCTCTTCTTTCACTTCAAAGTACAGAGATGTAATAAGTGCTTAAATTTAATGTATAAGCGGTGTCTCTTCAAATCGGTGATAGTACATGGGATGGAAGTGCAAATTACCCTAAAAACTAAGAACGCGTACCTTCATCTATTTTTCGACATATTAAAAGCTAAATCGAAACTTGCTCATAAAAGGTCGATTTTCAAAAGGCCGATTTTCGTAATTACTACAAAGTGTAAATCTGATCTACATTCAGAAAAGAAAAAAAATTAAAAATTAAATTAAATCCGATTACAGGAGATTAATTATGTATTTCAATGTGATCATGGGACGTTAATTATTGGCCGCTAGGATCATTGAATAGTTTCTCCTGGTTTTTTTTTTCTTTTATTATGGTCAAGTTTTAATTCATTAATCGCATGAAGTCTATTAATTTTTGGGGCGCAATAGCAAAAATGCTCTCACCTGAGATGGCATGAGCAATTTACGAAACGAGGCCGGGAAGAGAAATAATATATAAATTAACAATCTCAGACAAAAACACACATTTACAAAAATTCTCCCACACGAGAGATAGATCTCATGTCGCGATTTGCGACATGAGGGAAGGAAAGGTAGATAACAATTAAATCTGTACTAACGGTTAATTGTCCTAGAGTTTTAGTTGAGGTGGGAGAATTTTATCCTTTTGATTAGGGTTTAGAATAATTATGGATTTTTTCACCGGTTTGTTCCTAGTCATGAGATTAGGTACTTTTTTCAAAAGTCTACATAACTGCAGATTGAACCTATTAGGGCTGCTTGCGGATCGGTTTGATGCGGATTGGTTTGGTTTTTAATCCGATCCGCTCGCGGCAGATTGTTGTTTCCTTAATCCATCAACCGTCCGTGGCATTGTTGGGTTGGTTCGGTTTGGATGTGGTTTGGGTGGTTTCAGCGGATTTGAGCATGCAATTTATTTTTTTAAATACACCAAAAAATTGAAAAATAAAGTCTGAAAATTTCAAGTTCAATCAAGTCCGCCACAAATTCAAACAAGTCGATCTAAACCAATATTACTTAGAATTAAGTTACATTCATCCACCCTAATATATAAAGATAAATTATTAGACGTCAATAACACTCAAACTTGGAGCTCGACTAAAACATGAACTTGATTCAAATTCTAATGTACCAAAAAAATAGAGAAGATTATTAACACTTTCAACATAAAACATAAAACCATTCTAGAATACATGTTTATTACTTTATTACTTGCGAAATTTTGTTCAAATTACTCAACATCATCTATAATCTTTGAAAGAGAAATAGGAATATTGCGGATTGGGCGAATCCGATCTGATCCGGATCCGTAAGAATTAGTACTTTTAGATCCACATCCGTTCATAGCATGTCTCAGTTTAGTTTGGTGCGGATCGGACAGATTGAGGGGTTCGATTCATCAGTTGAACAGCCCTAGAACCTAAAGATGTACGTATTGGACCATCCTTGTACCAAAAATCATATTAAAAAATAAGTTGGTTATTTCACATTTTTAAACTAAAAAATAATGTAAACGAACCCTTCTAAAATACGCCCAGTGCGGATGCCTTAAATTAAGAAAAAACCACGTGTTGCTCTTTCCTTGTTTTCTAAAGTCAGCTTTTGTATTCCTCTGTACTGTTGTCTGTCATCCTTCTCCGAAATGACAATCTTAACCTTCCTTTTCTTTTCTTTTTTCTTAAATAGGCAAAAATAACCTTATCTCTCTCTCTCTCCACAATAATGGCTGCAAAATCCCTCCCAATTCTGGGAAAACCCTTTAATTTTCTCCTCTCCCGCTTTTGATGAAAAATTGACCTCTTAGCTCTCTTTTCCCAGATTCTTTCAGATTTCAAAAATAACAATTAAATTCTAATTTTTCCCCCCAAATCCGTTCAGAACTGTGAGATAGTCGAATTATAGAGCTAAATTGCCCACAATCAGTTCATAATTGCGACTACCAAATCGGAAAACAATTAGAAAAAACATTATATTGCCTCGGATCTCCATTTTAACTGCTGGGGGGGGGGGGGGGGGGTGGTGTGTGGCTGGGTGTGTGTGTGATTGGGGGAAAATGGGTTTCTTCGCTGTTGTTTTTTTACTCGGAAAGGGGTAATTAAATTAAATACTAGTAGGTAATTCCGAAAGCAACTAGGAGCAAAAAAAAGCCGATCAACACTGCTTTGTCTTCAACCTCTGCCATGGACTCATAATTGAAGTTCAGAAACTGAAGAATACAAAATTTCAGAGAGGGGGAAGCCGGAGAGAGAGAGAGAGAGAGGGAGGGAGGGAGGGAGGGGGGTTTCCGGGTTTTTGTGAGTGAATTGTCTTAGCTCCGTTCCGGAACGCGAAATAAGTATTTATTTTTAAAGAAGACAATTTCAAGCTAAAAAATGATGTGCTTATTAAAATTAAAAAATATGCATTATGGATCTTGTTTGAAAGATCTCATTGAGATCTTTAATACGGTGAAAAAAAATTGAAAAATTATTTTTCATTTACATTATTTTTGAGTTTAAAAATGTGAAATAAGTACTTATTTTTTAAGAAGGTGTTCTGGAATAGGCTCTTAGAATCAGTACACGATAATATTTGCTATCACGGAGTTGCCGATTTTTTCAGCCGGCGATGGATTTGCAAGTCGGTTGCAATTTCGATCTAAAAAGGTTTTTGGTTCTGAAAATTGGTCTGCGTGGGAGAAGTGGGATGAGGGTTAACATTGTCATTTGGCCCAAAAATTTCAATCAGTTTCAATGGGTAACGTCATGCGTTGGTACTCACAGAAAACAGCTCTCAAATGGGCGCGTGGACTCGCGCGTACACCCACTATTGTAGCCTTAGGGCTGACGTTAGATTTTCCCTTTTAAAAATTGATAGAGGGGTTTCAAAATAACATTGTTTTGTGTATCAACACAATTTAATTTTACAATTCCTCCATCAATTTTTAGAGTATCAAAATCACAATCCTTGTCCAAAAGTATAGTGGATGGTTTAGATGTGCCGAACGGGTATCACGCGAGACATACCCACCACCGAAAAATTTCTCCTCCTATTGGGTTTGAGACCACTAGCGAAATGAAAAGTAGAAGATCCTACTTGAAAGCGATGGTTTCAAGATCATAAAATCAAACAAAGTGCTTAGTGGATCATGAGCATCTCCAGGCAAGTTCTAAAACTCTAAAATGGAGGATGGGTATGACATTAAAAGAAGATTTTGTAATTTATTTCTTATTTTATTCACTTTTTTATTTTTTATTTTTTGAGAGAATTTTGGAGGGATTCATCGCCCCATTTGAAGATTTGACCTCCAAAATAGAAGTGTGATCTTCATATTTAAAGACCCAAAAGTAAATTTAGAGACCAAATCCCTTAAAAGGATAATGGGTGCCTCCAAAATTTCTCCAAACCAAACCAAACCTTATATCCCAATCCAAAATTTCTCCAAAAAATGAAAAAAAGAGAGGATAAATTACCGGAATCTCTCTTCACTATATCATATATTCATTCTCCATTTTGAAGTTTAAGAGCTTGATTGGAGATGCTCTAACAAGACAACTGGGCACCATACGCTGTTCTAAGTGGTGGGCTATTGGTCACTAACTTGTGATTCCTAGTAGTAAGGTTGCTGCGTAGAATGCAAAAATGTTGGCTTGAGTAAATTCTTGTGGCAGACCCGTAATTAATGGATATAATAATATACCGATATTTCATGTTGCCTCGGTTTAAAGAGTTGGATCAAAAATTTAGATCCAAATTACAACTGCTTATGCTCAAGCAATTGCCCCAGACTAGTCCTGAGATTAGATCCATACTAAAAGAAACCTTACAAGTGGGGCTGGACTAGCGCAGAGGCTAGCTAGATCCTTTATCTGCTGAGGGAGATGAGCTTCAGCGCATAGGAATTCACCTAAGGAGATAACCCGTCTGCTTGTGACTGGAGATCCCACGAAGGAGGTTCAACGGGTAGAAAAAATTCATATTGTGTGACTTGATTCTAGCAATTTATTCAGAGAAACCACTACAGAGTTGCTCTCTTGCTCATCACTAAGACACAATGCTTAGGAAAAGTGAGTGTTTTGAGGAAGAGTGTAACCCTGAATGAATTCAAGGCGGGCTTTCTTTCGCGAGGTACATTCTGTTGCGATACCCTTGAGGATTCACCCGAGTGGGGGTCGTCGTGAGGCCGCGACTATGAGGCTTGGGCTGACCGCTACTATTGCTTGGCCATTAATGACACTAATCAGCTAACTAATGTCCAACACTAGTATTGTGTGTGTGATGGGGTTAAACTTTGGCTTAAAAGGTCTAGTTCAAGGTATAGGCCTCCTATGATCCTTCGCAGGAAAACTTAACACTAAGGGTGGTTCAAGTCCGAAAGATTCTCACACCTATCACATAGTATATAGTTGCCCAAATTTCTTCATATATTTGATATTTTTGAAAATCTTGTCATGTAAAACCAAATGAAGCCTATTTTATTTTTATTTAAAAGTGGGGGATTGTTGGAGATTTTTAATCAAAATAAAATACAGACTGAGGTTATTCTCTAATTATTTGTATGTTACAAAATGATTGAATAGTTAATCTCTTTTCGTTACAAAATTAAAAGTGTGCATGTATTATTATGGTCTCTTACATTTGGCCATTACAATTACAATGAGATCTACTTGGTTACTATACATATTACATATATGGGATTGGTTCCGCTCACAAAATATTTAACACAACATTTTCGTGGAATCTTCACGCTAATGATTGGAAGCCATTCAATTTTCTTTTCAACAAGAGAGTTAGAGATAGAGATACATTGGAAATTAATCATAAAATAGATGGAAAGAGCTTCTGGAATAGATTGCTTTACATTGGTTTTTCTAATGTTGGCAACTTGGTTCGTGCATGAGTCGTTCAAATCCTCCTGTGGTCGTGAACATTAGATGAGAAAGAATTGTGATCAAGTGCTTGGGATGTTGTATCTTGGGACTAGTGCACTCCGTTTGAACCTTCACGAGGAAGGAACATTAGTCTTATCTAGGATAGTGCTCTTAACATGCATGTACGCCTCTCATTCTCACAGGCGAGAGATCTTCTTACTCAATTTCCTAGCTACTTGCTATATATATATTTTCATAACATACTATCATCGATCCGTTGTTGATGATGAATATTTCTGTGATTTTCAATCAAAACAATATATAGTTGTAACAAAAACAGCTAGCAGATCAACCAAATTAACAAATAATCGAGCAAAGTACAGCTAGCAAAAAAGGATAAACGAGCAATTTAAAGTACCTCTAGCTAGGAAGCAAACTCACACCAAATCAGCAAAAATCAGAACTAGGTACGTACTAACCCTTCGAGGTGATGAGTAGTAGAATGTATGCCCCCTCCAACGGGTCTCTCTCTCTTTAATTTCTTTCTGTTACAAAATTAAGACAGATAAAAGACGTCTGCAATTAATAAAAGTTGGCACGAAAGTAAGACAAATATATACTCCATTGAACTCTTAATAATACACGTGAAAAATAAATATATATGTTCTTCCAGAATAGTTGGAATATATTCTCATTAATTACCTTCTTTTTTTCTTTCTTTCTTTCTTTCGTTACTCTCTTTCTTTCTTCTCTCTCTGTGTTTCTTACAATGATCTTAGGTGCAAATGAGGTGAGGTTTGCCAGTCCTTATATAGGCAAGCAAAGCCACAAGGGATCGGGAGTGTTCACTGCTTCATCACCTCCTAGCTTAGCTAGTACGTGTTCACAACAGTCCGCCAACAAATTACGTAGTACTCCGTATTTTTTTTTGACTTTTGCATGGATGCCTAAAAGAATCCTCGATCTGCTTCCACATAGCTTTTCTGGACAATATGAATGCTACGTATAATTCTCCTTCTTTTCAATCGTCTCACACGGCCTGCATATATATGGCATATACTTTAATTTGTCTGCATGCCAACAAAATTAGTAAATACATTAATTCTATATATTTATGCATGCTCTCATTTTCCTCTTCCTTTTGGCCTTAATTTTCTTTTCTAGCTAGCTTCTACCATATCCTCCGCGATAAACATAGACTACTGCATGTCTTGGCATTGAGACTTTGCTCTAGGTGTCACGCTCGGATTTCTCATAAATATATCATCGAAACTTGCAGATAATTTTTCTTTGTTTACCGGGAATAAACACGAATTGGGGGACAACATGCATATGGGCTCTATCTGGGCCATTCATGCCATGCAATCAACAGCCGAGATGCAAGATCTGAGTCGTCCATTACCGAACAGATGTGAGTTGTTGATCGAGCGTAACGTCACAAGTAACAACTGAAATTTTTGCAGCTTTTGGACAAATAACCTCCACAATCACAAATTACTGAATTATCCCAGAAATGTTTTTTCAAAATAATCCCTCCGTCCCGATTTGTTTGTCCACTTTTTAATTTTGTCTTGTCCCAATTTGTTTGTCCATTTGACTTTTAAATGGATAAAATTCTCTTTTTGCCCTTACTTTTTTGAAATAAAGTAACTTTTAAAAAAAGGTGAAGGGTAAATATTGAAAAGTAAACTACTTTTAAGTGTAATTATTATGCTCCCTAAGAGCATCCATAGTGGAATAATCAAAAGTTGCCACATTATCTTTTGGTTATTCATTTGAGGGGTTGTTAAGGTTAGCAATGTAGAGGTCTACATTGGTACAATTTAAGTTGAATAACCAAAACTTGCCATATCACATTTTTAACTTATAAAAACTAGAAATTGTGACATAGAAAATAATTTTTTTTAAATAGTTTTCAAACTAATAAAAATAGGTTAGTAGAAAAAGAGAGAATAGTTTTTTGAAAACTTTGATTAAAGAAAAACAGTTTTCGGGAAAAAGTTTAAAAAAATACAGTTTTTGAATAGAATTTTTTTTTTCAAAAGATCAGTTTTTGAGAAGAAAAAAAGTTTAATAAAAAAACTGTTTTCAAATAAAACTGTTTAAAAAAATTTGGGAAAAACAGTTTTAATAAAAAAACATGTAAAAAAACTGTTTTTGCAAAAAAATAAAAACTGTTTTTAAAAGTATTTTTGTTATAAACATGTTGAAAATGGAAGAAATAAATTTTTATGTAATGATGGTATACTTGATTGAGAAAATATGAAGACAATTAAATTTCATTATTGGCAAAAGGTTGGTAGTTTTGATTATCCAAATGCCAAAATTTGTTGAATTGCTAAGATGTTTCTAAATTTGGTTATTCCAATGTGAGCTCTTTTTGAGCAAATGTTGCTAATCTTATAAACCTTTTTTATTTTGATTATACCACTGTAGATGCTCTAAATAAGTTAGATTCTCAATACTGAACAAACAAATTGAGACAGAGGAAACATATACAAAGACAATGGCATACGAAAATAATTACACCGCGCACATATGTCTCTAAATAACTCAAGTTGCCACGGGCCCCACAGTTACTTATCTATCTATCTATTCTAATTTTAATATACAAAGGGAGAATCCCTTTTGATGTAATCTTTGTGAAGCCGTGTCACAAAAGTAATTTTCACTTGTGTCCCTCTCAAAAAATGTTATTACACCTATTTCAAATAGTAGAAGAATTACAACCACGTACACATTCCAAGCCACGTTCCCCATTCCTTCCCCACTCACTCTCTCTCTCTCTCTCTCTCTCTCTCTCTCTCTCTCACCATAACTAACCAACTCTTAACCGGTTCCAGATTTTTTTATCCAATTGCATGCATCAGAATATCCATTGTTCCCCTCATATCTCTCTTGCTTGAAAAAAAAAACACTCAACACAAACTCCTGGCAATTGGAGTCCCCAAATAAACACAGATATGGGTGGCCTAGTTAAGAATATTGAGATTGTGACCTAATTAAGGTATTTCAAATTGATCGATGTTTTCTTTTATATTTTTCATATTTATGTAATCAGAAAATATGCTTTCACAGTCTCGATCTACTTGCACACGCACAACACGCCTCACTTCCAGTCTTACTAATATCAAATACTCCTACATGAAAGTCAAATAAAATTTTCTCTTTCCATCATTGTTTTACGAATTTTGTTAGTCAAACAGAACGCGCGGTGAAAAATTTCCCTTTTTTCACATCTTAAACTTTGATTCTTTCGAACAATTGGGGTATATATTTGAATACTTGAGCACTATCTAGTATTGTTTGACTCCAGGTCAATGAGTCAAGGGTATAGTAACACCAAATGCCAATAGATTCAAAGTTTCAAACCGGCCAGTCAATTTGTCGATCTTTTCTTTTACAACAACCTTAATTTGTCCTTTTTTACAACCACCTTAAATTAATTGTGACAACCACCTTAATTTCTTAAAGGGTTGATTCACCAATGGCCCACACATCTCTAACGTGGACAGGGCAAAATTCAAAAAGCAAAAGGCCCGAAAGGAGAAGTTTTCAGTGCCGGGTGGGCACCGGCCACGGGTGCCGAGCACCATCTTGGCCGTCCAAACGTATTTTGGACGGTCCAGATCTGTTTGGGTAATTTTTAAGTGTAAAATTACCAAAATACCTCTTTAAGCCCAAACAAATCTAGGTCATCCAAAACACGTTTGGATGCCCAAGATGTGTGCTCGGCACTGAAAAATTTCTCGCCCGAAAGGGTTGGCCGAAAAGATGGACTGATTGCTTCCCGTCCACATAGCCCATAGGAAAGAAACAAACAGAAAAAGAAGATCACCGGGCTTGTTCGTTTGGGGTACTCAAAATTTATGTGCACAATTTTCAATAATTTTTATCTATCTCTCTCCACTCGTTACACTTTAAAACCTCCTTCGAAACCCAAACCAAGCAAGATCCAAAAGAGCTAGCCATTCTGTTTGCTAGAGCCTGGATTAATAGGTGCCCCGACTAGGTTATATTCCTAGAGCCTAGAGGTGGTTCCATATTACAATTGGAAACCAACTACAATACCAACCAACACCCAGAGACGGATTCAGGAATATAGTCTAGTGGGGGCACCTATTAATCATAATAGCGAATGTTCATTTTTTTAGTTAACCACAGTAAGATCGTACAAAATTAAGACATGCATTACTAACTACAAAAATTTATAACGCGGTACTATAAGTTAAATTAAGTAAAGATGAGCACAAAATCTCAGAAAACAATTTAAAGTATATTTTAAATGAACATCGACAAGTTTCAAAATGATCGAGCTAATATTGTTAATGACTTCATTTTAAAATGTTTCTCCCAGACAGTTAAAAATAAAGAGAATCAAGAAAGAATTAGCTCCAAATAGACAAACAGCTCGTAAAGCAACAAGTATAAATGCACCAAATGATGAAATTCAAGCATAAAACTAATTATATATGTATATTTTTGAGATAAATGCAAGTGTGTAAATTTATATAATAGCACACTTTCATAATTATGTTAATTTATACAAAAATATAACAAATTTATTTTAATTTCGAATGGAAGCATGCGTTCTAGTGGGGCCACGTGCCCCGTGTAAGTCTGTCCCTGCCAACAACAAAGTAGGAAACAGAGGAGGAGCAAGCAACATTAAAGAACCTCATCACTTTGAAATCAAATCCATTAAAAAAAATAAAAAGGACCTACCCATTTCGCAAGAGAGTGTGAAAAACAATAATGCTCCATTCACAAATTTAACGGCCAAGATAACCCTCCAAATACACACATTTAATTCTGATTTCCCTTAGTATTTGTCATGGGGCGGGCTTTGCACTAATTTTATTCTCTTTTTTGTTTTTTTTGTTTTTGTTTTTTGTATTCTAAGCCCTTAGACTTGGAGGTTTTAAAATAAAATTTACTTATTTTACACCTATTAAAATTTATTTTTTTGTTTTTTTTTCCTATTTTGTTAACCTGAATTTGCTAACAAATGAAGCAAAAATATGTTTTATTCCCTTTTTAAATTCTTGTAATGAATAATGATACTTTTATAAATATCCATTTATAAAGAGATTCACTTTGTTTGTTAATAATGTAAAATTTTCTAAAAAAAAAAATCAAATGTTTCAAACCACTTTCACACGTATCCATAATTTTTTCATGAATGTCATCACTTTTCTTGCCTACATATCAAGGATAACTACCCCTCGTTAGACAGATTTACTTTCTTTTTCCTAATCTTCCTATTACATCTATTGATCCTCTTTTCCATCTTTGATATAGAAGCCTCATGTGTGGATCTCACTCGCCTCACCTTGACTCTTTATTACAAAAGGCGTCGAAACCTTAACAGTAGGCTTCGGTGCGTCATGAGCTATAGGGCTTGTAAATGAGTGTCTCTCTTCCAGGGTCGACACGATCCTAAGCTCATCCTCCTTCAAAACCCCTTTGGAGCTAGGGACCCTCGATCGATTCCTTTCCCAGTATCTACTCCAACATGGTCAAACATTCAACCGTTTTTTTCAAAAGAATGAAGACTCGTTGAAAGTCTATCGCTTTCTCCTCATTTTCTGTTCTTGTTATATGTGAAAGCTATCCGTTTTCCAAACGTCCCAAACGTCTCACGTGGGTTGGTGTGAAACGGGAGATGAAACGGGAGAGCCAACCTTGAGCTAAAGCAAGTGTTGCGGCTGCTTAGTCCTCCAAAAAATACTGAATTTGTACGGGTCCCTCCTATTTTTTAATCCCTTATTATAGTCTAATAACACAAGTGACCTTATTTTTCATTTTCGCCTTTAAGCCTCCGAAAAGTCAAGACTGACAGAAACGATCCATATATAGTTAGTCATTCCCTTGTCTTTCTTTTCTTTTCCATCTACAGCTCCATTCCAAAATTCTTCATCCCAAGCCTTAATGCTGTGTTTGGATTGAGGAGATAGTAGAGAAAAATGTGAAGCAAAAGGAAAGAGAGAAGGACAATTGATTAACAAAAAAAAGGACTATTGATTAACCATTCCGCTAAGAACTTTTTGTCCTTCTTCAAAAAAAAAATCGTGACTGTTCGTTTTACGCCAAACTTTTATGGATTATTGATTTGACGAAATGAATCGGAAAACTAAAAAAAATTACTTTTACCCAAATATTTTGGGAAATAACTTCTTAGAATTTTTTTTAAAAAGTTTATTTTTTTTTCATTTTTTTTGTATCGTATAAAAGATCTCATCGAGATCTTCCAAACAAGATCCATAATGCATATTTTTATATTTCAATAAGCCTATAATTTTTGAGCTTGAAATTGCCTTCTTAAAAAATAAGGACTTTTTTTTGGTTCTGGAACGGAGCCTGATTGCTTCCCATTCACATCGCCCAAGGTTCTGAATACCGTTTTGGACAGAGTACCAGTTATTTTACAGGTATAGTACGTATCGGTACCGGCCAGGTACCGAGTAACGTTTCGAATTTACTACAATTATAATATATATAATAATTATGTATAATTCTAATTCAAAAAAATTCTCCATATCATGCAATTCATCATAAAATAAATATATTAAGACAACAAAATCCACATAATTGACTTAAATTCATTATTTTCCTTACAAATCCAAGAAAAAAAGAAAAGAAAAGAAAAGAAAAACACTCTATAAATAGATTACCCGTCGGGCAAAACCCACTTTCCCACTTAACCAGAATCTCAGCCATTTCCACTTTCCCATGTCAGCAGGGCCGGCCGGCAGGCCGAGGGGTAAGCCCCGCCAGCCCGCCGGCTCGGGCAACCCCCCGGTAAGGGGCAACAAAAAAAAAATGTATATGTATATTAAAAAAAATTGAAATCCAACAGAAAAAAATGTAGGGCATAATCCCTTTTTTTTTTTTTTACAAATTCAAAAAAAAATTGTAAAGATGTATAGTTTCCAATAAAATTATGATACTTGAAAAAATTAGGAGGGCAAACAAAGAGTTTTCTATGCCTGGGGTAAATAAGAGAGAAAAAGAAAATTAAGAAGACAAAAATTAAGAAGGCAAATTAAAAGGGCATTAGATACCAGACATAAGAAGAAGAAAAAAGAGAAGGGACGTGAAATGGGAATCAGAAGGGATGAGACTTCATTTGCCCCCAATCTTTCATACCTCATGCAAACCTAATTTTTAAGAAGAAAAAAATACCCAAGTCGCTGACGCCAATCAAAGAGCCAAGAGCAAGAGGCAAGAACAGATTCAACTTCAATTTGCCGACGCCGAGTTGCCTACTGATCAAAGTCTTCTCAGTTCTCATCTCGCCTTGGACCCTCTCCCCTCGGTAGTAACGACTAAAAAGTCTAAGACTCCAACAGTAAGTGAACTTCACTTCTTTCTTCTTGATTTGAATAATAATTGAATCGTTTATTTATTCTTTGATTTTTTTGTTCGGTTGAATTGGTTAGTGGAGGAGGAGTGGAGACTAAATTAATATAAAAATAGTAGTGGGGCATCAATGCATAATAAATTCATAGGGATTGTGACTGTTTTTTTTTCCATACCTATTTATGCATAATAAATTCATAACATAAGTATAAAATGTGACTGTCTTTTTTTCGTCTCATAGTTGGACTGATTTAGTGATTTGGTAATTAGTAGGATTAAAGATTACTTGTATTGGGTTTTTGATTGACGAGGTGTACTAATTTAGGTACCATGACGAACAACGAGAATGACAAGAATAGAGTGAGAGTGCGCAAACAAAAATCCGGGTCTCAAAATAGAAAAGTGAGGCAACGAAAAGATGAAATGGAAAAATCACTAGTGGGTTCAATATCTAGTCTATTTAATGCGAAAGAACAAAAATCTCTTCTTTCAAGTCAAGTTGAAGAAGCAAGTGATAAAGAATTTTGGGGAGGATGATGTGAATAATGATCTTAGAGATAAAGGTGTTAATGAAGAAGCTAGTGGCGCAAATACGGGTGACGTTCATGAGGAACCTATGAGTGAAGATGTTGATGTAGCAAATGAAGAATTTAGAGAGGGGCATAATGAAGGCCCTACTCCTATGAATGAAAATGTTGGGAATGAAGAACATGAGAGTATGCTTGACCTTGAGAAAGATGTTGATGTGAACTACGATCTGGGATTGTGGGGAAGCATTAATGATTCTAAGAGGATAATGTGAGTTCTACGAGGTCCAATTAAGATCGTAAGAGAGAATGATGCATTTCCAAAAGAAGGTACTCGTGGGAGATACTTTTCTTTCCATCTTTACATTTGTGATCTTCCAAATGGTGAGAAGCAAGAAAGGAAGTTGCTTGTGTATATAAATGAGTTGAACAAGGTCTTTTGTTTTTGTTGCAAGTTATTCAAGCATAAAATAATGACAACTAGTTTGGCCGGAGAGGGAACTAGTGATTGGCATAACCTTCCTACAAAGCTTAGAGACCATGAAAGGAATGTAGAACATATCACCAATGTCGTGAGGTAGGTGGACTTGCAAAAGGGACTTCAACAAAAAGCAACAATTGACAAGAAAATGGAAGATCTAATCGACAAAGAGAGAGTTTGTTGGAAGATGATACTAGTTCGAATAATTGGGGTTGTGAAGACTCTTTCTCGAAATAGTTTGCCATTCCGTGGAACTAATGAGAAGATTTATGAGAAGAATAATGGACTTTTTTTGTCAACTTATTGAATTTGTTGCGGAGTTTGATCCTATCATGCAAGAGCACCTTCGACGTGTGGTAGATAAAGAGATTCAAAATCATTATCTTAGCCACAAAATTCAAAATGAATTGATAAGCTTGTTGGCGAAAGAGATTAAAGATAAAATCTTGAAGAAGATTTTAAAAGCAAAGTACTTTTCGGTTATCCTTGATTGTACTCCTGATCTTAGTCATGATGAGCAAATGTCGATTGCTATAAGATGTGTGGATGTTGAGGATGAAAGTAAAGTCAAGGTGGAGGAATTCTTTCTTGGATTTATTAAGGTTCATGACACGTCGGGGCTTGGGCTTTTCAAGCGACTTGAAGGGGCTTTGGTTGATCTTAAACTCAACATTGATGATATAAGAGGACAAGGTTATGACAATGGCTCAAATATGAAAGGTAAAAATCAAGGTGTACAAAAAAGGCTACTTGATGTAAATCCCAAAGCATTCTATATTCCATGTGGTTGTCATATATAGTTTAAACCTTGCACTATGTGATGTGGCAAAATCTAGTGCGAAAGCAAGAGACTTTTTTGGATATGTGCAAAAAGTTTATACTTTGTTTTCGGGTTCAACACAACGGTGGGATATTCTTAGAGCATATGTGAAGGGTTTGACACCAAAGGCATTGTCAGTTACTCGTTGGGAAAGTCATGTTGAGAGTGTTAGAGCAATAAGAAATCAAGCACCGGAATTAAGAGATGCATTGATCGAAATTGCAAATGTTTCTAAAGAAGATATTGTGTTTTCAGAAGCTCAAGGCTTGTGCAAGAATGCTTTGGAGTACCTTCTTTTGGAAATGTATCATTCTCTCTTACGATCTTAATTGGACCTCGTAGAACTAACATTATCCTCTTAGAATCATTAATGCTTCCCCACAATCCAAGATCGTAGTTCACATCAATATCTCTCTCAAGGTCAAGCATACTCTCATGTTCTTCATTCCCAACATTTTCATTCATAGGAGTAGGGCCTTCATTATGCCCCTTTCTAAATTCTTCATTTGCTACATCAACATCTTCACTCATAGGTTCCTCATGAACGTCACCCGTATTTGCGCCACTAGCTTCTTCATTAACACTTTTATCTCTAAGATCATTATTCACATCATCCTCCCCAAAATTCTTTATCACTTGCTTCTTCAACTTGACTTGGAAGAAGAGATTTTTGTTCTTTCGCATTAAATAGACTAGATATTGAACCCACTAGTGATTTTTCCATTTCATCTTTTCGTTGCCTCACTTTTCTATTTTGAGACCTGGATTTTTTGTTTGCGCACTCTCACTTTATTCTTGTCATTCTCGTTGTTCGTCATGGTACCTAAATTAGTACACCTCGTCAATCAAAAACCCAATACAAGTAATCTTTAATCCTACTAATTACCAAATCACTAAATCAGTCCAACTATGAGACGAAAAAAAGACAGTCACATTTTATACTTATGTTATGAATTTATTATGCATAAATAGGTATGGAAAAAAAAAACAGTCACAATCCCTATGAATTTATTATGCATTGATGCCCCACTACTATTTTTATATTAATTTAGTCTCCACTCCTCCTCCACTAACCAATTCAACCGAACAAAAAAATCAAAGAATAAATAAACGATTCAATTATTATTCAAATCAAGAAGAAAGAAGTGAAGTTCACTTACTGTTGGAGTTTTAGACTCTGTAGTCGTTACTACCGAGGGGAGAGGGTCCAAGGCGAGATGAGAACTGAGAAGACTTTGATCAGCAGGCAACTCGGCGTCGGCAAATTGAACTTGAATCTGTTCTTGCCTCTTGCTCTTGGCTCTTTGATTGGCGTCAGCGACTTGGGTATTTTTTTCTTCTTGAATATTAGGTTTGAACGAGGTATGAAAGATTGGGGGCAAATGAAGTCTCATCCCTTCTGATTCCCATTTCACGTCCCCTCTCTTTTTTCTTCTTCTTATATCTGGTATATAATGCCCTTTTAATTTGCCTTCTTAATTTTTGTCTTCTTAATTTTCTTTTTCTCTCTTATTTACCCCAGGCATAGAAAACTCTTTGTTTGCCCTCCTAATTTTTTCAAGTATCATAATTTTATTGGAAACTATACATCTTTACAATTTTTTTTTTGAATTTGTAAAAAAAAAAATTGGATTATGCCCCTACATTTTTTTCTGTTGGATTTCAATTTTTTTTTAATATATATACAATTTTTTTTTTGTTGCCCCTTGCCAGGGGGTTGCCCAAGCTGGCGGGCTTGCGGGGCTTACCCCTCGGCCGGCCCTGGTTGTGGGTTTTTTTCAGTTGTGGGTTTTCCAATAGGGGGTCTTCCGATCGCTGGTGGTACGGACCAATCGCCGGTGTCTAGAGAAAGGAAATCTGGAAATGGATGAGAAGGGATGAGTGTGTGTGAGAGAGGTAGAGGTTTGGTGGGTTTGAGAGTATGTGTGTTTGAGAGAGAGAGAGGGAGGGAGAGGGGTGTGTAACAATGGCGGACAGGGATGGTGAGAGAGAAAAAAAATTGTTGTGTTTGTCTAAGGTTAGTGGAGGGACCCATCAAGATGATTTATTATTCTTTTTAAATGGCTAGAGTGTTTGAGGAGGCTGTTGGGAGCTCTATGGATTTAGTGGCTAGCCATAATGAAAATTTGCATTTTTTCTTGCTTAAATAGCTAGGAACTGCTGGAGATGCTCTTAGTCATTCCCTCGTCTTTCTTTTCTTTTCCATCTATAGCTCCATTCCAAAATTCTTCATCCGAAGCCTTAATGCTATGTTTGGATTGAGGAGCTAGTAGAGAAAAATGTGAAGAAAAAGGAAAGAGAGAAGGAGTTTGGTAGCGGTCAACAAAAAAAAGGAAGGGGAAAGTAATGAATCTCACCGTCCAGATTTAACCACTTCGCTAAGAACTTTTTGTCCTTATTTAAAATAAAATTTGCGACTGTTCGTTTTACGCCAAACTTTTATAGATTATTGATTCGATGAGACGAATCAGAAAACTTTAAAAAATTACTTTTACCCAAATATTATGGGAAATAACAACTTTTTAGCAAAAAATAAAAAATAAAAAGTCAACTTTTTTTTTTCTTTCTTAAAAGTGGTTATTTCCCAAAATATTTGGATAAAAGTAAAAAAATTTATTTTCCCGAATTAAAGATTCAAGAAAATTTGGTGCAAAACTAACAAAAGAGAAAAAATTCAAATAAGGACAAAAATTTAAAAAAAAAAGTTCTAAAAATACTTTTAGTGCTTAGTGGAATGGGGATTTAATCTTTTTTTTTCTCACTTTCTCCTTCCTTTTTCACATCTTAAACTTTGAGTCTTTTAACAGGGCCATAGACTAGGGAGGAAAGAAAGGAAAAAAAAAACTTAGAAAAAGAATTGCACACATTAGAAGAGCCAGACCCATAAGCAAGGATAAAGCTAGCTTAAGAACTAGGAATGAAAAGTTAACTATTTGATTGGTCTCCTTAGTCCCTCTTTTGAGCTTTGTTCCAATGACTACTGTTAAATTCCAAGAAGCCTCCTCTCCATCTTCCCCTTGTAGTTATCATGCATATGTTTTTGAGCTTTAGAGGTGAAGACACTCGAAAGACGTTCAATGACCACATTTTTTTCTGAACTAGGGACGAATTAAGTCATTGCTTTGTATCTGCATGTCAAAGCACCATGGATGTTTGTACAAGATTTTACTACATAAAAACCGTGAACTTATTTAGAGGACCGATCAATGATAGTGAGTTGAAATCGAGAGTGAAGGACATTGTAGTAGAGAAAATTCGTATATCACTTTCCTAATTTGTTGGCGATTAAAGGACGACATTGTTTTTTGAGGGCTACATATATTGACAAAAATGTCAATAATTGTGGTGCACTGATGCTTTGGTGACCATACCTCTAAGTATCATATTCTGAGTACCATGTGATGTGTCATAACTGTATTGGTAGAATGTGCCCCATTTGTCATGTAGTGAAGCACATTCTACCAATGCAATGGTAACACCTCACATGGTATCCAAAATGTGATATTTAGTCATGATCACTATATTATAGCTCATAATTTTGTTTAGAAAGAAATTATAAAGCTTGAGTGCAAATGGGCCAATACCCAATAATTAATAAGAGGGTCCTGCTTATATATATATAAAATTTAATTTATACCTCTCTCTTTTGCCCCCTTAGTAAACTTTTCCTCTTTTCACTTTGGCTAAATGACACTCTGAATGCTTCCCTCCATTTTCATTACACTTTTTTCTACCATCTACTTATCTTGAATTCCTCCACACTTCCCATTTCTCTTTTACAATATGAATGATTCCCTCCATTTTCATACTCTTCATTTTCTACCATCTACTTCTGTCAGCCCAAATTTGCTATGGGTACTACACCTTTTTTTGTACCGAAGGTGTACAACCCCAAGGTGGAAGGGGGCTCCACCCAAAATTTTCAAAATGGAGGCAAAACACAACCTGGGAGAAAAAAAACCCACCCCCAACCCAAACGCTATTGACACCGACAAACCCCCAAAATGCCATTAATGCTGATGGGGCCTCCAAACCTAGCTTTTCCCCAAATCTCACTTGTACGTTCATCCCTCTCTCTCTCTCTCTGATGAGGTTTGGTATGCGAAAAGGGGGCTAGTACCGGTCAAGGAGGGCATTTGGGGGCGTCGCTGTGCTGTGTAAGGGGGAGAACGCCACTAGCCGGAGTGGAAAGTTGCGGCTGCATGTGGAGGGGAGGAGATGGTGGTAGCCTAGTGGGTTTGATCTTAAAATGGAAACGCAAGATCTCAATTTTTTTGCTCCGTAAAATCCGAACTCACTCCCACAAATTCGAACTCTCTCCCCAAATCTTGGGTTAGATCTTAAAATGGAAACCCAAGATCTCAATTTTTTTCTCCGTAAAATCCGAACTCTCTCCCCGATGCTCTGGATTATCAATGAAGGAAGTATGGTAATGTGCACATAAATTGATTTGGGTCTCTAGGCCTACATTCTCTGATATCATTTAGCTTTAATTTGGGGGCATGGTTCTACAACAAAAATGTCTCTATAGCTCCTTAATTCTTGGAGGTTTAGGGGGCTACTATTTCACTAGTATTCCGAGAGCAGTCACTTTGTGTATATATTGTCAAAAGTTAGGTCTGTCTCAAATCATGCCCGCCCATACCTCCAATGATTGGAAACTAGATGAGTTTTGTTATGTTGTAATTTTTAGATGATTTACAAGCCATGTTGGCCAAGCGACGCGCAATTGGTCTCTACATCTTCATGTCAAATAAGTTCAGAGCTTCCTCAACTGCCTTGTGGAATGTGGCAATAGCTGTTAAAAGTTTTTTTTATTGCTTTCTCTCCTACTTTTGAAAGTCTAGCTTAGAGCCTTGTATACCCACTTCTCACATTCCAGATACTATTTTGTTGGCGTTGAAAACTCACATCATCGAAAATTCTGGCACTGGAAATCTATTTCCTCGAAAATTCATTATTGTCGGGTCCTTCCAGTGAAATCCACCTCGAAACAATGTACATCAGTTATGACATCGTGTCCCCCGCCAGTTCCTCTGATCACTCGTACCCGTGAAACCTCAGAAATTAAGCTCATTAGTACTTAAAAGAGATGGATACGTTCGAGGTGTTTCTTTTTTCCCTGACTAGGGATACATTCGAGTTAAGAACACCAGAAATGGATTGGATGTAGTTTGAAGCTTATATCTACTTCTACAGGGCTACAGAAACCGTTTGATCATTCAAGGTCACTTATAACCTTGTTATTCAAGCTGCAGCTTTCAATCTTCCCACGGTCGGACACCCGGACCTCCAAACTGCTCAGTTGAGATACACAATTTTTTGGGAGGAAGGGTGTAGTGTATTTTTTTTTGTTCTAATTTTAATGCCGAAACTGTAATTTATTTTATGTGATTGCGGCACCACTGGGGGTTTGCAAGGGCAGTGCAAATGGTTGTCAATTCTCAGAAATGCATTCATAGCTCAAATGTTGCTGAAGCTTTTGCTCTCTGAGATGGTGTTATTTTCCTAGTTGCTTATGGGGCTATTTTTCCTAATCGAATTTTCCCAGTTGCAAATGTAATTTCGAAATTGGGATGGGGACGTTATTGCAATACAGTAGAGGATGGTTGGATGCTAGTAGCAAGGTTTTCAATCCCATACGGGTTTTGTGAGTATCCAGTAACGTGCCCCTAAAATTCTGTCCCGGCTTCAATACTTGTGCTTATTGGAGAGTACCGGTGGTTCCGGAAGATCTTAGGCCAGATGGCAGTAACTCTGATTTCGTCCGGTATTTCGCACAGTCTTGTCTTTCTGTATTTACTTCCAAAACCAAGCCTCAACTCAACTTGTTTACTGTTATAGCCCTAAATCGCATGTTACTCTATTTTATTTTGCTTAGCCTTTGCCGAAATTCCATGGCAATTGCAAGTGTGTTGGTTATGTGTGCTTCAGAGGCCTACAGTTCTCGTAGGAACTGAATTGTCAGTATCCCGACTGGAAATTCCTTTTTGTGCATGGGTATGTGAGAACAGTATTAAAACAATATCCAAATTGAACAGGAGCTGGTGTAATAGTGCTAGGAATTGAATCCTCTCGAGTAGATAAGGTCACAGTTCAATTTGAGCCTTGTTCAGGCCAACATTGATACTCGGAACCGTTTGATTTTTAGAGTTCATCAACGACATCAGATGTGTCAAAAATCAAGTTGATCAGATAATTTTATTTCGAAACATATTTATCTTGAAAAATACAATTGCAACCCATAACCGAAACTCATTTGTCTCAAAATATGTAAGTTTCGACCTTGGAAAGCCATCTTTTTTTTTATTTTGACCAAAGCAAAGCCATCGTTTGGAAACTGTTGGTGCATAGTTAGGATTGTTGTTGGTTCAGTATTTTTTTTTTTGTTGATCTTGACTTAAAATTATCCTTTTTAATTTTTTTTGAATGGCAAAAAGAAATTTCTTTAACCTCTGAAGTTGTTACAAAGATTAATAGGACAAAGAAAACGGCATCAAATTACTTTTTTTTTAAAATATCTAAGAACATTATGTTTTGACCTCTCTCAAATCTTTCAACAACTGTCTCCATCTGGGGGCGACGGTGCCTCCCCCCACCCCCCCTCTCTCTAATTATCCAGTTTGGGCTAGTTTCTTTTAGGTGTTATGTAGTGATATGTGAGGTACTACCATTGTGCATGATGCTCCCTGATTTGTCACTATAAGGTTTCTTTTTTGTATCATTTTTAATCATATGAAAACCTTTCTTTGCTTATCAAAATAAATCAAATTCTTTTTTTTTTTTGGTTCTAATTTTCTGGTATTGGTTGGCTTGGATGGATGCGACCTCTATTAGATTGACGTGGAAGATGTCTTACAGCATATAAAAAGAAAACTGAAATAAATTAGAAATGTAAAATATCGATTGAAATTGAAAGAAATCAAAAAATACAAAAAATGAAAAAAAAAACACTCCAATGCAAAAAATGAAAAAAGACGCAAGAAACTTATCTTTTTTAAATTGTTTATAGTGAATTTTTTTTAACTTTCGGTTAGAATTTGTTTAGATTTTAGACTTTTATCTGAAAAAATTGATGTGAAAACTAACAAAAGTTTTAGAAACCAAAATACAATACTGAAAATCATAATCATAATCTTATTAAAACATAGAAGATTGAGGATTCACCGTCATTCATTGCATAAGATTCTATTAATTTGTCAATGTGATTAAACAACCAAAAGTTCAAAAAAAAAGTGTGAAAATCAATTCGAAAAAAAAAATTTTATTTCCTTTTTTCTTTTCCTTCCATCAGTTACTTCCTCATGTTCCAAATAACTACTCTTGGCTTGGCAGTGAAACCCAGAGAGAGAGAGAGAGAGAGAGATGGCAAAGATTGATGCATTAATCAGAGGCGTGAAATCTGAAAATCACACAAAGAAAGTTACTACTCTTCTTCTCTTTCCTACTCGGAGCTTTCGTTTGGTTCATACTCACTCAAAATCTAGAAACCAAATTCTCCTCCTCCTGAAACAACCCAAGAAAATCACCAAATGGTGCCAAGAAAACACCAAAATTTGGGGCCCAGTGATGTTCAAGACGCTGAGAAGTTTCTCAATCGGATGACCCAAATGCGACCATTTCCACCCATTTTCCAAATCAATAAAGCCTTGGGGAGCATTGCGAAATTGGGTAATTACATCACGGCTCTTTCTCATTTCGACAAGTTGCAGTTACTGGGCATTGAAGTCGATCTGTACACCCTGAACATTGCAGCTAACTGCTACTGCCACCTCAATCGATCTGATTTTGGTTTCTCGATTTTAGGGGGTCTCTTCAAACGCGGTTGTACACCTAGTGTTGTTACCTTCGGCACTCTCATAAATGGACTTATTATCGAAGATAGAACTGCTGAAGCTGTCGAGTTATTTAAGAAATTAGAGAGGAATAGAGACATTGAGCCGGACGTGGCTATGTATGGAACGATTATCAATGGGATTTGCAAAACAGGCAACACTATCACGGCTATTAGGTTGCTCAGGATAATGGAAAAGGGAAGTTGTAAACCTGACACTGTAGCGTATTCCATGATCATTGACAGTCTTTGCAAGGATAGGATGGTCGACGATGCTGTGAGGCTCCTTTTAGAAATGAATGAAAAATGTATTCTTTAACAATAAGTCTAGGTACACTACACTAAACCACTACACCATCCACTACATTTTTTTATACCTCTCTGATTCATGGCCTTCGTAATTTTGGCAAGTGGAAGGAGGCTAAAAGAATGTTGAGAGAAATGTTGAATGGTAGCATTCATCCAGATGTTTGTACATTCAATGTGTTGGTGGATGCACATTCCAAGGAAGGGAAGGCGAAGGAAGCAGAGGAGGTGCTTGAAGTGATGATTGAAAGAGGTGTGGATCCTAATGTTGTCACATACAGTAGTGTAATGGATGGATATTGTTTGCAAGGCCAAATGGATGAAGCAGTGAGAGTGTTCAATAAAATGGCGGACAAGGGCGTTCAGCCTAACATTTTTTGCTATAATATATTGATCAACGGATATTGCAAGAAGAGGAAAATAGACGAGGCTATGCAGCTCGTTAGAGAAATGCCTCAAAGGGGTTTGAAACCTAATGTTCACACTTTTAGCACTATCTTACAGGGTTTGTTTCGAATTGGTAGATGTGCACAAGTTCACAGTCTTTTTAATGAGATGCAAGCTGCAGGCATAATTCCAAGCACTCTAACCTTTGGTATCTTGCTGGATGGCCTTTGCAAAAATGGTAATATTGCTCTGGCATTGTCCTTATTTAAAACAATGGAAAGGAACGGGTATGATATTGATGTTGTTAAGGACAGTATCCTCATTGATGCATTATGCAAGGCTAAAAAGATGGACCATGCAAGGGATCTTTTCAGGAAACTTTCTTCCAAGGGATTACATCCTAATGTCAAGACGTACACCATCATGATAGGAGGTTTTTGTGCACAAGGACAGTTGGATGAAGCTAAAGAATTTTTCTTGGAAATGGAACAAAACGGTTGCTTTCCAAATGGTGGCACTTACAATGTTTTCATCCGAGGATTTCTTGCAAGGCAGAAGTACTCTGAGGCCTTCGTACTCCACGAGAAATGGTTGCGAAGGGGTTTTCAGCAGATGTATCTACAGTTTCCTGGATTGTGAATCTAATGTCAACTAATGAACAAGATCCTTCTCTCCAAGAAGTAATAAAGTGGTTCATGCCAAATGCTTGATAGGGAATGCAAGAGATGGAATTAGTCATTTGGCTTTGAAGGTAAAGTTAGTGTTTATACCAGAAAGTAGAACCTCTTGTAGCGAGTAAAAATAGCCTTGTACGTAATTTTACTGTATGATCTTATGTTTCTTGACTGTAAAATTTACATCCATAAATATCTTTCTGTTCTTTTGGGGAAGCTCTGGATAAGCAATATTTACCCTCGACACCCCTTGTATTGACTTTCTAGATGCTCCTTCTCTGCTTATTTATTAGTTGCATCTCTTGCTTCATCTAAATTTTTTACTTGCTGATATTTTAGCTTAAACCGTCCAATGAACCAAAAAATTGATGTACGCTGTCCATCTTACAATCTGTCACTGTGTTACTCTCCTTAGACTTTTTTTTTTTTTGATAGGCAACAAAATTTTATTAAAACTCGACAATTGGTAGATTGAGGATAAGACCAAATTACAGGCCACAAGGAAGAGGCACAGTAAAAGGTCAAAAGGAGAGAAAAGCAAAAGAAAAGAAAAAAAACATCCAATGAAAGATTGAATGAGCCTAAAGCCACGAGAAAAGAAACACCGAATCCAGGTGAAGCAAAGAGTGGGAATCCCAGCACAGAATCCAGCAGAATAGATCAGGGAATCACAGCAACAAAATCTAGCAGAACATCAGGGGATTGTAATAGCAAAATCCAGCATTGCATCGAACTGAGTAATCACAGAAATCCTCCATAAGCAGCAGAACATTAAAGGGAGCCTCCAAAATTCATAACCTTAGGCACAGACTAGCAGCATCAACAGAGTTGGAGCAGTAAATCAATCATAGTTGGAGTTGGAGCACCATATGATGAAAGTCTGTAAACATTAATTATCCTCTCTTCTCTCTCCCTTTGCTCTCCTCAGACCTGCAATGCAAACTTGATTTTTCAGACTCTTCTTTGGCTAAAACTTCGAATTGGACCATTGCTTGAAACTTTTTTGACCCCTATGGCCTATTGTTGAAGTGTTGAAAGGTTTATATGAATTTCGTCTCAATTCTCTTGATCATTATATATTTATGGACACATTAATCTTTGAATTTGATGACTTTGCAGACACTATTGTTCTAGTTTCCAAATGTGTTGGACTGTCTTTTTCAGACCTGTTGCTACCTTTTTAGAAAATTTCTGGTCCGAGTAGACTACTATATATATTATTGTGGACTTTTTTCTATGGAACTTTGCCCTATTGTAATTCACATGTTGCACATACTAGCATAATTTTTTGATGTTCTGTCCCATTTCACTGTGATTGTGGTATAAATGTCAATGTATAATTGCTTTCTTTATGCACTTCGAGAATATCATACTCAATTATTGCCCGAGTACTCCCCTGGTTTTTTTGTTGCTTTCTGATATTTTCCATTTGTAAAGTAAGGTGCAGGACATTTTGTTGAAGGGCCCAGATACTTACCATTGTGGATCCTGATGTAGTCACATAAAATTCTCTAATGGATGGATATTGCTAGCAAGGCTAAATGGATGAAGCAATGAAACTGTTCAACACCATGTTGGACTGGGCCCTCATCCTGATCTGTATATGTTAGTTAGTTGGACTTTTCCGGCTCAAAACATACTATTGGTGTCTGTATCTATCTTCGTTTCATTTGGGTTTGGCGGGAGGTCGTTTTAATCTTTAGATGCTCTGCCCACTGATTGAAGATTCCTTATTGTTTGTGATGCTATACAATTTATTCGTTGGAGAAAAGGGTATAATCATCTCTTGAGCATTTTTGCACTAGTCTTTCATGCTTGATCTTTAGTAAGGCTATTTCGTTGTCCAAGGCATTGGTTGGGTAGAGCAGTTTTTTTGTCTAAGATATTTTTCGAAGAGATGGTCCAGTCCGCTTGGCACGCCAGAGGCGCCTGGGCACTGCTCTGTGCTCTATTCGTGTGTGAGCCCAAAAATATCCTCTCGTGTTGCGCGCCCAGGGCCCATTGATGGCGCCAGGGTGCTGCTTCGCTTAGCCCCTAGGTGGATTTGTCCAGTGTACTTTCGGGGAGTACATAAGCATACTTTTTGTGGGGTCGTTGATCAAGATCTGGTCACCTCTCTAAGCCTCTGGTTCGGTTACTGGGTTCACCTAGCTCTTCGCTGACCTACACAAGGAAGGCTCGCCTAAAGGTCAATCTGGTTGTCTGGCGGAATGACCCTCCGACGAGCAAGTCAGAAAGTACAGGAGGAGAAGGAAAGTCAAGAGGAGAAGGAATAATAAATCTAGAAGATTTCTGGTTGATTTCCCTTTGGGAGGTGTTGGATCAAGCTGTTAAGGTAGACTAAAAGTCAAGACTAGGTTTGCATCTGGTACAATCGGAGAACATTCCACTGTACTCTCCAGTTTTTCTTGGCATCCTCTTTCCTGCCTCTGTTACTGCATGTTGGTAAAAAAAAAAAATTATTTGAAATCGTTGTTAGTTTCCGCATGGACACTTCTTTGTCAAAAAATGAAAAAGTGGAGGCGTGCCTCATCTTTTGAGTCAAGCTTCATGAACCTATCATTTCTTGTAACATGGATCAACAAGAAAAATAAGGTGAATCCGTTATTTGAATTCAAGCTAACTGTGTTTCCGGATTATAGTAAATGTAATCTCAAATCTCCTTAATCCTGCAATTTTCTGCATTCCCATTTTTTGAATGGGTTTCAATTTGGACCTTGAATTATGCTTCTAGCTATAGGTTACAGGAGACCGATTGTTATTGCCAAAGTAATCTAGAACTGGAAGAAGCCCTTCCGATGTTATTTGAATGTCCAGTCAATATGTGTCCTATTGTGAGAGTTTCCTTAGAGTTATAATTGTGGTTTTCTGGTGTGCAATGTTGGTAATGGCTTAGCGCTGATCTTCATTAACCAATTATGACTCAGGCCTAGTTGACTTCATGGCAGTCGCGCGTACGTTTTACTTTCAACTGTACCGTTTTAGGCACTTTCATAAGGTTTAAGGTTTTAGGCATTTTCATAGGGTACCCTAGGGTTTAGGTTTAGATACTTTCATGGGGTACCCCAGGATTTAGGTTTAGACACTTTCATAGAGTTTTAGGGTGTACTTTCTTATTATAAGATTTTAGTGGTTTAGACACTTTTATAGATGTAATTTTGAAAAAATATTTCAGAAATCCTTAATGATGCATTTATATTTTTTTCTAGAGTGTGCGGGAAGAGGGGTCCAAAACAGGAGCTACACATAACTTTCTCTTTCTCTGAATATAGTTGAAAGAAGTTTCTCTTTCTTAAGTTGACTTATACGGAGTATGAAATTAGTGATGTTAGGAATTTGAGGTCGAAGGTTTTGCATATGGGAAATATTTCCACCCAAGAATTAATGGCATTGTGGAGTTCTCAAATAACAATTGTGTTCTGAAGCAACAATTGAGTTGCGCGATGAGATTAGTTGACGAGCAAGTGTTATTCGCCTGGGTAAGTGTTTACACCCATTTTTGGCCAAAATTCAGAAAATCAATTTATTGGTTAAAAGAAGGCCTTGGATGATGGTTTCAGGCCTTGAGAAGCCTTATAAATCGGTCACCTGCAGAATTGGGCCTTTGGAAGAATTTCAAGTGGCCACAATTAGGCCAAATTAAGTTTGGAAAGGTAGGAGAGAGTTTGAAAATTGATTAGGCCACATTAATATTTGGAGCATGGCCTAATTAGTCAAGACCCAAATTGATTTTTAGATCTAGGCCCATTTTCAAGCCTTGGCCCAACTAATCAAAGCCCGGACTAGTTTTTCAGGCCTATCTAGCCCAATAAGGCCAAGATTCGTTTTTCAGGTCTAGGCCCAGTTTTTCGGATTTATTTAGGCCTAAAACTGACCAAGTCAAGAAGGCTATAAGCTGCTTAGTCATGCTTGGTAAGCAAGCTGCTCACAAGCAGCTCAAAGGTCTAGAAGCTTCTCCCTAGCAAGCTGCTCAAGCAGCTCAACCAAGCCTGCGTTTTTGGCCTTGGTGGGCCCTAATATCCCTTTTTTACAAGCATCTATGCAGGCAAGCAACTCAACCAGACCAAGGACACGTAGCAGCCATGCATGGAGACATCCCAAGCAGCTCATAAACAGCTCAAAGGCCTAGAATGTTCCTGTTGGGCAGACCTGGGTAAGCTGCTTACAAGCAGCTCAAAGTCTGAGTGGACCCCATCCTTCAGCATAAAGCAAGACCAAGGACAGGTGGAGTACATGCAGCCCATTGGAGCTGTTGGTAACTGATTCATGCAGACCTAAGCAAGCTGCTCACAAGCAGCTCACCCAGATCTGGCTAAGCCTTTGTTTATTGATTCTTCTTCCATAAGGGGTCAAGATTAGAGGATTTTAAGGGCCCACAAGGGATGCAAGGACCAATAAAATGGTGGGAAGTCCTGAAGAAGCCTTGGTGGGCCCAAAAGACGTCCAGTCAAGCAGTAGCTGCTCACAAGCAGCTCAAAGGCCTGGATACTGAAGTTCCTTTTACTCTTTTACAAAGTTTTATGCAGAAAAGAAGGGCTTTTTAGGCCTTTACCATTTCCTTGGAGTAAAGGGCACGTTTTTATCAAAGAATAGCCTCTCATTGGAGCATTTTGAAGCAGCTCAAAAGGGACACTTGGCAGCCATGCATGAAGGCCTGTGGAAGCAGCTTGAACAGCTCAAGACCTGGAACATCTGCCTATAAATACCAGAGTTGAAGGCCTTGGCAAAGGTCCCCGACCATCAAGCCCTCGGCTTATTCAAATTTATGTTTTAATTATCTTTTATCTTTAGGTCCACGACCATCAAAGCCCATGGCTTATCCAAATTACATTTCAATTATCTTTTAACTATTTTTATCTTTCGGTCCCCGACCAAACAAGCCCATGGCTTATGCATATTTATCTTCCCTTTATCTTTAGTTTCCCGTTCAATCTAGCCAAGCCTAGATTTTATTTCATTTCCTTGTAATCAGACTTTGTTAAACCGTTAATAAAGTCTACTTATTTCTGTTTTAGACCTTGCTCTACATTTCTTTGCATTTTTCACACGATTAGGAAATTTTAAGTCCTTAGCCCGCAAAGGCAAACCACGAACCTCCTCACGGTCTCCACCCTTAGGCCGTGCACTTTCGTCCAGTTAGAAGTCAGATTGAGGCTTTCAGGCCTTGATACGAATTTGGGCAGCAATCCTGCCCTGGCACGCCCGCATCAGGCCTAGAACTGCACTGCTCGCTGTTCCTAGGCCAAATTGTCACATTTTTGGAAACAATCATTGGCACGCCCGGTGGGACCCTAATCGTTTTAAGGGGTATGATCACGCCGATTCATGTCGATTCAATATATTGAATTGGATGTTGAGATTCGGCATCTTGAAGAAGAAATTAGTTGGCGCTATGATAAGGTCGATGAACTTGAAGATGAGATCAACCGTCTCAACATGGAGAAGTATCGACTCAATCCTACGGAGGGTTGGTTTCTCGACGCACAACACTACTACAACGATGTAGTTAGAAGGCTTGAAGACGAAATTGGCAGACTTGAAGATGAGGAATGCCAATTACGCAATGAGGTAGCCTATCTCCTTAATGCTAAGTCACGTGGCTATTCAAGTATCATGCATTCAGGCCTGCCCGAACAGCCTGAATTCCAAAATGGTGGCTTTGGTGATCCTCATACTCAGACCTTTGGAGGCCAAGTTGAAGAAAATATGGCCATTCAGACCTGTACCGTTGCATCCAACGAAGAACTCTCACAGGAGTATATTGATCCCTTGGATGCATGTTTGCAAAGGCTAGAAGAATCCAACAAGGCCATTATCAGCTCTAACCAGGCCATTATCAACTCTACCTAAGTCATTATCAACTCCACCAAGGCCATTGATAAAGCGATGGCTAAACTTAAAGGTAAGTTATCAACTCCTACTCCATCACCGGTATCACGGTTTGACACTTTAGGCTCAACTTCAGGCCTGAATGTGTCTAAACAAGCCTCTAACAAGTACACCAGGCCTCCAGGCTTCTCTCAGGCCTTAGCTTCCGAAAGCCCTGCACTCGGGGGGCAAGGAGGCCAAGAAATTGCACTCGGGGGGCAAGATTCTCAGTTTAAGCCTTTGAGGATTCCCGACCAGCGGCAAGGCCTGGGTTACAACAGCTTCATGCCTGAATGCAGCAGCGAACATTCAGGAGTTTCTCAAAAACTTCTAGATGAAAAGCCAGTTCCAAGCCTAGAGGAGCCAAACGACAGGCCTGTTTCGACGCAAATGGAGCAAGATCTCAGGCCTGGAATAAGCCAGAACATGGGAACTCCAATTATGAGGCAAGATCAGCCCATTTTCTCCTCTCAAGAGCTTTCTGAAGTCTCTGAAGGGCTACCACATCCAGATTCAGTCCTAGGTGATGAGCAGATCATTGATGTAGGCCTAGAACGATCCAGGCTTGCCATCAGCCCTATAGGTAGGTTTGAATTGCATGTTGCAGCTGTTCTAGAAGAGGAGGAACGACATGAAGAGGAGGAAAACGATGACACTCCAGGGTTTGATCACGATTCATTTGTGATTGGAGATCCCCCTCCTCCCCCGGTTAACGGAGGCGTTTTTGGCATTGTCCGACCTGCCAAAAGGCATTTCAAGCGTAGGCCAGCTATAGGCCTTAAAGCTGTAGAATCGTGCCCACATTGGATTTGTGGGGCACATCAAAAGCGAGGGTTATTCACTTGGCTTACGCAAAAATGTCGTGGTTGTAAAAAGGGCTAAGTAGAGGAAAGCCCTTCAAGGGCCGAACATGCATCTTTAAGATGTTCGGCCAAGGCCTACCAGTCATTGAGTAGGCCTTATTTTTAAGTTCATACCAGGCCTTTTATTTCATTTAAATAGGCCTTTTTGCAAGAAATGAGGCCCTTTAAGCTCTTTCTTTCGGCCTGAGCCACCTTTTTAGGCCTTTCAACGTATTTCTAGGCCTTGTTGCCAACCTTTCGTAGGTGTGGAGCTGCTCTGCAACCGGGACTGAAAAGAGGCCTCGTATCGGTGTATGAAGGCCTTTTCCACAAAGATGAAGGCCCTTTGAGCTCTTTAAGTAGGCCTGAATCTTCATTATAAACACTCTAAGTGGAAGTTTAGGCCTTCCAAACATGGTTTCAGGCCTGAACGCATAACCTCTATTGGCGTAAACATGGCTAATAAGAGGCAATGAGCCTTTAGATTCAACTCTAGTATAGGCATGATCATCATCCAATTGCTCTAAACAGCCCTAAAGGATGCAAATTGAGGCCTTTTATCTTTAAGAGAGGCCTTTCACCGGCCTGTCCAACAAAAAGATGGTTGGCTGACTCATTCCAAGGTCTAAATTTAAAGCATGTTGTCAAAGGCCTGAATGAAGCATGGAAAGTGCCTAATGCCTACTAACTCCATAGGCAAGGCAAACAAAAGAACACATGCTAAAATAGGAATCGAGGCCTGTTTGGATGCCAAAAATGGTTTTACTTTTTATACACGCCTTGATCCTAAAAGTAAAGGACCAAGGCATGGGGGGGCATTGTTTACACCCATTTTTGGCCAAAATTCAGAAAATCAATTTATTGGTTAAAAGAAGGCCTTGGATGATGGTTTCAGGCCTTGAGAAGCCTTATAAATCGGTCACCTGCAGAATTGGGCCTTTGGAAGAATTTCAAGTGGCCACAATTAGGCCAAATTAAGTTTGGAAAGGTAGGAGAGAGTTTGAAAATTGATTAGGCCACATTAATATTTGGAGCATGGCCTAATTAGTCAAGACCCAAATTGATTTTTAGATCTAGGCCCATTTTCAAGCCTTGGCCCAACTAATCAAAGCCCGGACTAGTTTTTCAGGCCTATCTAGCCCAATAAGGCCAAGATTCGTTTTTCAGGTCTAGGCCCAGTTTTTCGGATTTATTTAGGCCTAAAACTGACCAAGTCAAGAAGGCTATAAGCTGCTTAGTCATGCTTGGTAAGCAAGCTGCTCACAAGCAGCTCAAAGGTCTAGAAGCTTCTCCCTAGCAAGCTGCTCAAGCAGCTCAACCAAGCCTGCGTTTTTGGCCTTGGTGGGCCCTAATATCCCTTTTTTACAAGCATCTATGCAGGCAAGCAACTCAACCAGACCAAGGACACGTAGCAGCCATGCATGGAGACATCCCAAGCAGCTCATAAACAGCTCAAAGGCCTAGAATGTTCCTGTTGGGCAGACCTGGGTAAGCTGCTTACAAGCAGCTCAAAGTCTGAGTGGACCCCATCCTTCAGCATAAAGCAAGACCAAGGACAGGTGGAGTACATG
Organism: Rhododendron ovatum; assembly: GCA_019656835.1. Lineage (NCBI taxonomy): Eukaryota > Viridiplantae > Streptophyta > Magnoliopsida > Ericales > Ericaceae > Rhododendron > Rhododendron ovatum. Next base: position 39,475,782 of record CM033796.1, on the reverse strand, counting down.
CAGCCCATTGGAGCTGTTGGTAACTGATTCATGCAGACCTAAGCAAGCTGCTCACAAGCAGCTCACCCAGATCTGGCTAAGCCTTTGTTTATTGATTCTTCTTCCATAAGGGGTCAAGATTAGAGGATTTTAAGGGCCCACAAGGGATGCAAGGACCAATAAAATGGTGGGAAGTCCTGAAGAAGCCTTGGTGGGCCCAAAAGACGTCCAGTCAAGCAGTAGCTGCTCACAAGCAGCTCAAAGGCCTGGATACTGAAGTTCCTTTTACTCTTTTACAAAGTTTTATGCAGAAAAGAAGGGCTTTTTAGGCCTTTACCATTTCCTTGGAGTAAAGGGCACGTTTTTATCAAAGAATAGCCTCTCATTGGAGCATTTTGAAGCAGCTCAAAAGGGACACTTGGCAGCCATGCATGAAGGCCTGTGGAAGCAGCTTGAACAGCTCAAGTCCTGGAACATCTGCCTATAAATACCAGAGTTGAAGGCCTTGGCAAAGGTCCCCGACCATCAAGCCCTCGGCTTATTCAAATTTATGTTTTAATTATCTTTTATCTTTAGGTCCACGACCATCAAAGCCCATGGCTTATCCAAATTACATTTCAATTATCTTTTAACTATTTTTATCTTTCGGTCCCCGACCAAACAAGCCCATGGCTTATGCATATTTATCTTCCCTTTATCTTTAGTTTCCCGTTCAATCTAGCCAAGCCTAGATTTTATTTCATTTCCTTGTAATCAGACTTTGTTAAACCGTTAATAAAGTCTACTTATTTCTGTTTTAGACCTTGCTCTACATTTCTTTGCATTTTTCACACGATTAGGAAATTTTAAGTCCTTAGCCCGCAAAGGCAAACCACGAACCTCCTCACGGTCTCCACCCTTAGGCCGTGCACTTTCGTCCAGTTAGAAGTCAGATTGAGGCTTTCAGGCCTTGATACGAATTTGGGCAGCAATCCTGCCCTGGCACGCCCGCATCAGGCCTAGAACTGCACTGCTCGCTGTTCCTAGGCCAAATTGTCACATTTTTGGAAACAATCAGTAAGCCATATGTTCAAAGTTTTGGTTATTTTTAAGCTGTATTTGAAGTTGTGGAGGGAACTTTTGTTTTGTTTATTTTTTTTATCATATGTTGGCAAGAGCAAAGAAACTATATGCTTTTCCATGTTATAATGTACTCTTTTGTTTTTTTGGCAAGAAAATTTCGAAGTTGAACTATTGAAGCATGGAAAAAGGATATAAAGTATAATAAACATTTGATTTATCTTTTTGCCTAAGATTTTAAGGGATAAGGCACGGAGGATGTAAGAAATAGAAAAGGACAATTTCAGAAGAAAAATGAAAGAAAGACTGAAAGTTGAACAGGGAAATCAAAATGGTCTCTTTCGGGAGTAGATACGCGTAGAAAGAAAGCAGTGTAGAGAGAGAGTCGGGCTCCCACCCTCTTCCTTCCTCCTCTTCTCTTAATCCTCCACTTTCGGCCTCCCTCCTCTCCTTCTCTCTTCTTGCCGGGCTCAATGTTATGAGATGGTTGAGACCCTCTCCTTTAATTAGGAGTTGAGATTTCTCGCTCTCCCATTAATTTTTAGACTAAGGAGTCTGGTTTGGGGTTCTAGATCTTGCTTTTTGGAATCAATTCACCGGTGACAAAGATGGCGTCTGCGGCGACTTCTACATCCAGTTTGCGGCGGGACGAGATCGAGTTGGGGTGGTGGGTCATCCAGGAGGGTTTGCTCTGTGTTCATACATGACTTCTCAACTTCGAGCTCTCCAACCCCTCTTCATGAGTGTGTTCGACGGGTCCGGCTCCGGCGTCATGGTTTCAGGCAGCTTTACTTTTTTTGGTTCTGTTGTATTTTATTTTATTTTGTTAGTTTCTGTATATTGGGACCGGTAGTGTTTCCTCTTATTGTATTGTGTTTGCTTTGGTTGGGTTCGTTAATAATATTGAGATGATCTGATTCAATTGAAAAAAATGGTCTCTTTCATTGTTCCCGAGTAAATTAAGCCTTGTTTATTTTGGGATCTCAAAATCTATGGATGCAGTATGGTATGTCTTCCTTCAACTACCAATTGAAGGCTATTATATGTAGGGTAGGGGCTTATGTCTTCCTTCAACTACCAATTGAAGGCTTTTATATGTAGGGTAGAGGCCGGTTTCACTGACACAATATTTGACACAAGTTTTTTGTGGAATTTATTTTGGAGTCCCACGCAAATGATCGGAATCACTCAATTTGTTTAAAACCTATTTTTAAGACTACTCATAAAAAATCAACTCATTCGAATATCGGTAAATGCTTGATCGGTTCATTCAGTTGTTTCTTGTCAAATTTGACAGCATAATTTTGAATGAGCTAATCAAGTCCTTAACGATATCCGAATGAGTTGATTTCTTATGAGACCCTTAAAAACATGTTTTAAACAAATTAAACAGTACGTTCCGATTATTCGCGAGGAGCTCCGATTAGTGTTGTATCAAATGTTTTGTGAGCGAAACCAACCCCATATATGTATGTGTATGTATATCCCCTTCTTCCTCGTCTGTATCTCACAGTTCACAGTTCCAAAATGGTACTGGGTTGCTCAGCCAAACCCAAAGACATGGTCTCCGGCAGAGACCCATTTGGCCTTCCCCGTCAATTTCACTGCACCAGAAGAATCTCTCTCTCTCTCTCTCTCTCTCTCTCTCTCTCTCTCTCTCTCTCTCTCTCTCTCCATGCACGTGTATTTAATATTTACATGTAGGACAAATAAACGAATCAAGCTATTTGAATTTGAGCTCATTTTCGTTCGTTAAAAGTTGCTTCAAGATCAATTTGTTAAAAAAACAGGCTAAGCTTGAATATATAATTTTTTTTTTTAGCTCGTTAAACTTTCAAACTAAGCCCGGATCGACAATCTGTTACGCGGCTTGTTTGGCATATGATGCAGTATGAAAAATTCGAGCTACTCATAATCGACTCGTGTTTAGCTCAATTAAAACTTGTATGAGATCTGCTTGTCTCGTAATCATGCTAAGTTTGAATATGTTTTCGAGCTTGTTAAGTTTGCAAACTAAGCTACAACAACCAACTGCTCAGTTTCTCTGTAGTGCTACTTATTTGGATGCCTTCAATTACCCTTTTATGCATCAGGTTTACTGATTAAACGGCGGTTCTTTTTTTTCAGTTGCTAAGGTATTGAGCTAGTCGGTAGAAGAGAGAGGAGAGATGCAAGGGACCATTTGAACAATTTGATCTTTGAGAAGTTTACATGGTATTATTGGTGCACATAGCAATGAGTGAATAGAAGGAAAATATACATACATATACACAGGCTGTTTCAGGTAAGGACCCCCGCAACTTAAGCAAAAATGCGAACATGGCTGCTGGCCATTAGATCGTGTTTTGAATGGTCCAAATTCGCAGATGGTTTATGACCGGTCATAAATGAGGATGATTATTTGACCAGTCATAAATTATTCGCAAATCCGAACCATTCAAAACACGATCCAACGGCCAATAGACAGGTCCGTATTTTAAGATAATATGCGGGGTTCTTAGAGGAAACACTCTAATACATATACAAATATTGGTAGGTTAAAGACATAAATAACAATGGTCAAAAACTTAAATAGAAAGAAAATATACGTACGTATTGGTAGGTTAAAAATATATAGCCTTCAATTGGTAGTTCAAAGATGAGGGGTTGAGTTTTTCATTTGTGAATTGGACAGAAGTAAGGGATTGGATGGATGGAGTAATGGTTTGGTAGTCGGAGGGAAAAATGTGTTCAATTGATAATTAAAGGATGAAGTAAATAAAAATTGAATAGTTTAAGGGGTAAGTAGATGTTTAACCCATTACTTCATGCTTTGGTTACTGGTTACTGATGGGGCTCCCGTTACGTTTTCTTATCCCTTTTTGTTGAAGGGCCCAGATACTTGCCATTGATTGAAGAGTTGAGTTCTGAGCACAGCTTTGGTTTTTCGAAACACAAAGGGAAGAGATGGAGTTTGGAGATGTGCTAAATGGTAAACTCAAGTTGCTGAAAACAAGACCGGAGGTTTCTGAAGTTACGAATGGGATTCTGTTGAAAGATATCCCACTAGATCACGGTTCAAAATTTCAAATGCTTCAATATTTGTACTAAGTAGGAGACGTCGGCATAGGGCTAATAATGCTCGAGTTGTGGGGAACTGCGGTGACCAAAACATTGAGAGCGTTGCACAAGAAGAAGAAATCTGTTGGCCATCAATTTGAAGATGTGAAGCAGAAGAGTGAGCATCTTCCTTCTTCAGAGTCAGAAGTGGAAAAGGAGTTGGGTGTGGATGTACCCACGAGTTTTGACGAGCCAAATCAGGCCCGGAACAAGAGAGAGCTTTTGGAGAGAATTGATTCCATGCCCAGAAGTTGAACACCCTTCAGATAAAGTGTTCATGCCGAAGGATGGATAGGGAATTCAAGAGATAAAATTAGTCACTAGGCTTAGAAGGTTACTTAAGGTATGTTTATACCAGCAAGTACAACCTATTATAAATTTATACCTGTTCAAAGTAAGTGTAGCCTGGTAAGTAATTTCACCATATGATCTTGCAACTCTTGACTGATGTCACTGTATGATCTGGTAAGTCTAACTTTTGTACAGCTGATGTTTTTAGCTTAAAGCATCCAATGGATCACAAAATTTGATGTACACTGTCCATCCTATAGTATTTTTACTCTCCTCATTCACCTTGATATGATGGAGGTTCGTGAACATCAGTTAGCTTACTCATTGCTCTCCACTTGCAATGCAAACTTGAGTTTCAAGGCTTGAACCATTGTTTGTAACAAAATTGGCCCCTATGGCTAATTGTTGAACTGGAGAAAGGCTTATATGGGCTTTTACTTCTCTTTATCTATTTAGGACTTGTTGCTACCATTTTAGAAATTGTTCGCCACAGTAGACTCATTGCTGTAGACTTTTCTCGAAAAAGTCACTTTGCTCTGTTGTAATTCAAATCTTGCAGATCTAGTATATCCTTTTGACGTTCTGTTCTGTCTAGTCGTATGGCCATTTCCCTTGCATTTTGGTATAAATCCCTATCTAGGATTTGTTTCTTTACGCAGGTTGAGAGAATCATATAAAATTATTGCCTCGGTACTCCTTTATCTTTTTTTATATTTCCCATTCATAGACGTGCATGGTGCCTCCACATTGTTTTTACCTTATTAATGTTTTCAGAAGGTTCACGGAGGCAAGTCTAAGTTCAGGTATTTAAGTAGCAATTATCATGCTTTTGATATTTAGTCTGCCACATTTGTAGCAATTTGACTGGCATGTAAGTTCACGTGTATCTTTTGCTAGTTACTGTAGCAACTGTACAGTATTATGCAACATGCTTCAGAAAGTTGAGGATTCAAGAGAGGCCCTTCTGAGAATGGTGCAGGGCGGTTTTAAAGGGCCACAGATACTTACCGTGAAGATTAGTCCGTCAGATTCTGGATATAGTTTGAAGGTTTTATAACAACTTTGAAAGGTCTACGTGCAATATTTGATGATTCAAGGTCTACGCGCCCGGAGTTTCAGAGTGCCAGCAGGAACTCGCACTGGAGATTCCCTCTGCAGCTGTGAGGGATTCATCCCTTACGCCGTGAATGCCAACATTAGCCATTTAAAGGACCTTCTTAATGGTTTGAGCTCTGGATTGCTCATCTACCATTTCTACAATGGACCATACTCCTCATCGTGTCGGTCTGTTTTTGCAGTAATGCATCTTTGAGCTTGTATGCCCATTTGTGGTTTTTTGCTCGTTTTCTAGTTTTTGGTAGATGTAGCTCTTACCAACTGTTATGATTATTTCATGTAAGTGTCGTTAGACTTTTTGGAATGAAATTTGCTGTCGATAAAAAAAAAAAAAAAAAAGTTATTTTAGAATGGCCTACTGGAAACCGGTAAAGTTTCTTTTCTTTCTTTTTTCTTTTTTCTTTTTTTTTTGGAGTTGTGAAAATGGAATTAAATGGTGTTGCTTATAACCTTGTTATTCAAGCTGTAGCTTTCATGCTTGACACGTTTGAACATCCCAACCTCCGAACTCCTCAGCTTTGACAGTCGCCGACTAAATAGATCTAGATACACATATTTTTGGAGGTGGACTAGGTGCAGTTTTTTTTGTTGTATTCTTTCTATAATTTACCTCAACTCATCCATCCAACCATAAGCCAAAGCTCTATATGCAGCCTCCCCTTCTCTCAAGTTGAAGCTCTGGTTTTCTCTTGGAAAAACGAAGTTGCAGCTCTGATGATGGAATGTCCAAAAGGACATAAAAAAAAAAAATACTCCTAAGGGATTTTAAGGGGCATTTTTGTGAAGCAATTAATGTAGTGGAGAGTAATTAAGGGCCTGTTTGATAAAACTGAAAACTGCAACTGAATGCTAAAAAATTAAGTACTGAAAGCTGAATGCTGAATTTTTTAAGCTGAAAAGCTATTTGGTAAATATATTAAGTACTGAATTAAAAAAAGGTAAATTAATTGTTGTTCAAATTCTCTTTTAATTTACTAATGGTCACAATGTACTTATAATAATGGTGAAATGGTGATTGTCGTGGTGGTGGTGATGGAGTGGTGGCAGCGGCGGCAGCGGTGGTGGTGGTGGTGTTGAGTGCTAGCGATAATGGTGTAATGGTGGTGGTGGTGGAGTGATGGTGATGTAACGGTGGCAATGAGGGGTGGTGGTGTAATGGTGGAGTGATGGTGTCGGTGGAGTGAAGTTGTGCAATGGTGGCATTGTGGTGGTGACGACGGTGACGATGTGGTAGTGGTAGTGGTGGTGGTGGTGGTGGTGGTGGAGGAGTGATGGTGATGGAGTGGTGGTGATGGTGATGGTGGCGAAGTGGTGGTAGTGGTGGTGGAGTGGTTATAGGAGTGATGGTGGTGGTGGGAGTGGTTGTGGCGGTGGCGGGAGTGGTTGTGGTGGTGGTATGATGATTAAATGCAAGTATATAAGAATTTAGCCAGAATTAAATAGCTCAAAGCTACATTTTAAAATTTAGATTATCAAACAAGCCTTAAATCATGCAATAAAAGGTAAATAATGAGTTTTGACTTTATCGGCTCCCTTATGCTATTAATGCTGAAACCGTACTATATTATCTGGGTAAAGCACGAAGGGATAAGGAAATGTGTAGAATTCTCTCCAAATGGTGTCGATTTTCTTAAATGCATTCAAAGCTCAAGTATAGCTTCTTCTATTTTTATCCGAAAACATATTCCATTAAAAAGCTAAACGGCACTTACAAAGATTCCATCCGAACACAGTGAAAAGGAAACTACAACCAACCTATCACAGAAAAATACACATGAATTACAGGGACAAAAAGACAAACTAATGTCTAGATCTTAAGCCGAGCCAAAGGCTCATAATGAATCAGCTTTGTCGTCAATTTTGACCTGATCCTGCAAAACAACGTAAAAGTTTGAGTCGCCGGTGTGGTGGCTTGCCAACCACCCTCCGATGCCTAAGTCAATAGGGTGCCTAAGTCAATAGACCCTCCGATCGATGCCTAAGTCAATAGAGTACTTGCTATATAGTGAGAGTATATAGTAAGAGTATTGAGATTCTCTGTTATGCCTAAGTCAATAGAGTACTTGCTATATAGTGAGAGTATTGAGATTCTCTGTTATGAGTTGCGTATCTTTCATTAGAGTTCTACTGTTGTATTTTTAGCATCTTAATAGGAGGTTGAATCCTTGTAGGACTACATCTCGTGGATTCCGGATTACCTATTTAAGGTTTGGGAGTCCTGCCTTAGCTAGGAATCTCAATCCGTACCTGATTATGTATATCGTATATCAGGGGCTTTTAATGCTTATCTTATTGATAGGAATAAGTATATTCCAAGGATAAGATCTATCGAATATTATCCCCTTTCGGCTAAGGACCAGAGCTGGTCCCACTACCTTGTGATAGTTTCGTCTGCGGAGCGGAGCTTGCATATCTTGACTTTGTCCGATGTAAGATTTCCTAGAGAGGACCAGGTGGGACTGATTTCTACTGCCCAGGTCTATGACAAATATCCTTGGTTGCACATGTGCTGGAGTAAGCTAATTTCCAAATGTCGAATCTCTGCGCTTAATTTGCTTCTCAATTCTCATTTTCAAAGCGGAATTCGGACATCGTTGGCAACTGGAATATAGACAGGACTACTGGATGCTAGTAAAAAGATTACTCTGCTTTGACACTGATTATCCTTTTTTTATTTTATTTTGTTGATCTTGACACTGATTATCCTTTTTAATAGAGTCATTTTATTTCCAATTCCAGTTCCTTTTTATTTATTTTTTTCGTTTTGGTTTTCTTGCATTGGTTGGTTTGGATGGAGGAGGACCTCTAATGGATTGATATGGAAGATATCTTACGGCAAATATATAGAAAATTTAAAAAGAATACTTTCATTTTTTGGATTAAGCATTTTGTCTCAACCGCATAAATTAGAAATGTAAAATATGGATGGAAATTGAAAGAAGTCAAAAAAAAAAACAAAAACAAAAACAAACCAGTTTTTAGTGATCGATTCTTTTTAGCTTTTGGTTACAATTTGTTTTGCTTTCAGATTTTTATCCTAAAAAACTGACGCAAAAACTAACAAAAGTTTTAGCAACCAAAACACAATACTGAAAATTTTAACTCATGACAAAATAGATTGTTAATCTTCTTGTCTTAAAAAAAGGAGGAGTGAGAATTTGCAGGCACTCATTTCATATGAATAAGATTGTATTGATTTTTCAATGAGATTAAATACCCCAAAAAAAAAAGAAAAAAGATTTGCCCGGAATTTATCTTTCCAAGATTACGATCATGAATGCATTTGAAGTCATTTAAAACCAAACTAGTCATTTTAAACCAAACCAAACAATTACTCCATCCGTTCTATAAAATTTGTTCAGCTCGCAAAACAAGGACTAAAAAATAGTTGTAACAATTCCGATTTTTCATTCAATAAAAATCTCGTTGTTATTCGAAATTTCTTAATTTCTCTTAATTGCTCGATGGTTTTCTTATTAATTTTTAGCGGTTTGTCTTCGAGCAATTGAACGCCTTATCATCATATTCCTCGACTGGAAACCCTAATTTTCATGCCTAGTTGATTTTCAACCAACTAATTGGTATAACCAAACTAGTTAACCATTTAGTTACCTTTCAACCATTAACCTTTGGACAATAATTGTTAGGGTAATCTTTACCCATTGGAAAATAGCTTTTTCCATTATTATATCTTGATAAGTACATGTATATATGCATATGTGTATTTGTCACATGCAAAAGGACATGTAGTCTTTTTATAAGGCTTAATTTATTATTTAAAGTACTTGTCCTTTATTACCCATTGGTTAATAGGTTAGTCTTGCCAACTAAGTACTAGACCTATTAAACTAATCTTTTATTAAGATTCCCTAGAGTACAAAGTACACTATTATATAAATTAAGTACTAGTACCTTTTGTATTAATATAATAGGAGAATCTTGACTTTCAAACCCCTTAGATCTTAGTACCATATACTTATATATATAATATATTTAGTCTTTCTTAGATATGTATATATATATATATATAGGGGTGTACTAGCAAGAGAGAGAGGAAGAGAGAGAGGAGAGAGAGACCGAGAGAGAGAGGAGAGAGGCTACGAGAGAGAGGGAGGAAGAGGGAGAGAGAGAGAGGGAAGGAGGAAGGAAGAAGACAGAGGATGGGACTTGTACCTTGTTATTCTTTCATCCTTTCAACTTTTGGGATGAATATCTTCCAAATCCATCACATTTTGTCATTCAATTATTCTTTAAACACCAAATCTGGTACAACTCTACCTTCATATCTTCCATAGTCCCATCCAAAGTACTAAACTAGCCATGCAACCCTAAAACTAGGTGGTTTGTGTACAAGCAAACCTTAACTTCACCCATCAACCTATCAATCTACCAAGACAAGTGAAAGAAAAGTGAGAGAGAGAGAGAGAGAGAATCGGCTAGAGAGAGAGGGAGAGGAGTCTTGACCTATAAATAGAAGCCATTTCAAGTTTCAAACTCACACCTTCAAGCTTTGCTCTTCCTTCTCTCTAGAAATTCCAAGTGTTCTTAATTCTAAAGTTCTTGTTTTCTTGTATTTCTTGAGAGTTCTTGAGAAAAACCACCAAACCACTTCCAAAACCACCACTAGATCTCTAAAAGTAGCTTAGTTTAGTTAGCAAATTATTTCTAGAAAGAGAAAAGTCCATCTCTCTTCCTTTCGAAGTAATCCGGAGCCGTTACGCCGCCGAATCGCAAAATCGACGACCAAAACCTACCTAATCTACCGCCAAGAAGTAAGGTAGGATTTCTCGACCCTTAACCCGTTATACCTATATATCCTACCTTTTGTTTAAAAGCCTATACTTGCTAGTTTATAGGATAATGCTTTAAAGATGAGTTTACTTCTCGTTAATAAGTTTGGATCGCAAGATAAGTTTGAATTTTGATAACATGAATTTTATGTATGAATTGTTTGCACTACTTGTTTTCTAGTAGCATGAGCATGTTAGAGGATATAGAATTGGATGATCTTGCTTGTTGGTTTCAAGATTTCGTTAAAATGATTTATGTTTACGTATGCGATAAGTTCTACCGTGGAGTCAATGCATGAGAACGAGGCATAAGAACCGAGAAAGTAGAAACATGGCACCTAAGGTGTGGTTAATGAAAGGAAATGTATTCCGAGGAAGGAAATATTTTGAAACTACATAATGACCGGTTTTTGGCGGCATTATGTGAGTTGTGTGTGTGTGTATGCCATGGGAACCCGGCGCGGTGGAACCATTGTGAGGATACTCGGAAGATCGGCGCGGCAGAACCAAGGTTGGGTGTGTGGCTTGGTTATCCGCGGTACGAAGCCAATGCAATTGTGTGCCAATGGAAACCCGGTGCGGCAGAACCATTGTGAGGATACTCGGGAACCCAGAACGGCGGAACCGAGGTTGGGTGAGTTAAACAAATGATTTTTGAAATATTGATTAAAGTGGGAAATGATGACACAGTCTATGATGAGTCGCGTAGGAGAAACACTGAAATATTGGACACAACGATGATAAGGAGTTATTGTTCTACGAATTGTTAAGTTTAAAGGGTTAGTGGGATGAGATGTTCTATTGAGCTTGTGGCTCACGGTGTTGCTTTTTTGGTGACCTTGGCATATTATATCGGTGACAACGTTGGTATAATATGTCAGATTTCATGGATGAGCAGGGTGAGCTTTACACCTTGGAAGCCTTCGGAGCCGAGGAGCTAGCTGTGATGGAAGAACAAGCGGAGCAGTAGTTAGGAACTTTAGTTCCCTTCCGTTTGTAACAAAAGTACTTCTTTTAAGCTTTGTTGTAATAAAAAGTCCGATTCAATCTATTTTTCAATAAAATTTCTTATTTAACGTACTCAAAATTTGAGGCGTTACAATAGTACAATTTTTGCATGAATATTTCAAATTAAATTCAATATTTTATTAAATATCACTGAGATCTTTTAGTTTATAAAAAAATTTAATTTTTTTTTGAAAATATTGCATTATTTTTAGTTATTATTTTGCAGACCGAACAAACTTTATGAGGTGGAAGAGGTATCTAATTTTTAAAATTTTGTAAAGAAGTAAATTTAAACTTCGGGAAGTAAACGGAAAGAAAGAAAGAAAGTATTTCCTTTTTCTTTTCATCATTTCTTCTCGTTCCAACCCAGATCATCTTGGCTTGGCAGTGAAAACCAGATCATCTTCGTCAATTCGCACCAGAGAGAGAGAGAGAGAGAGAGAGAGAGAAGATGGGAAAGATTGGTGCTTTAATCAGAGGCGTGAAATCTGAAAATCACACAAAGAAAGGTACTCTTCTTCTCTTTCCTACTGGGAGCTTTCGTTTTATTTACACTCTCCCTGACTTTAGAAACCCTAATTCTCCTCCTGCAACAACCCGAGAAAATCCCCAAATAGTGCCGAGAAAACACCGAAATTTGGGGCCCAATGATGTTCAAGAGGCTGAGGCGTTGCTCAATCGGATGACCCAAATGCGACCTTTCCCACCCATTTCTCAAATCAGTAAAGCCTTGGGTTGCATTACGAGAATGGGTAATTACGTTATGGCTCTTTCTCATTTCGTCAAGTTGCAGTTATTGGGTATTGAGGTAGATCTATACCCCTTGAACATTGCAATTAACTGCTACTGCCACCTGAATCGAGTCGATTTTGGTTTCTCGCTTTTAGGGGGTCTCTTCAAACGCGGTTATACACCTAATGTTGTTACCTTCAGTATTCTCGTAAATGGGCTTATTATCGAAGATAGAACTGCTGAAGCCATGGAGTTATTTAAGAAATTAGTGAGGAATAGAGACATTGAGCCGGACGTGGCTATGTATGGAACGATTATCAATGGGCTTTGCAAAACTGGCAACACTATCACGGCTATTAGATTGCTCAGGATAATGGAAAAGGCAAGTTGTAAACCTGACACTGTAATGTATTCCACGATCATTGATAGTCTTTGCAAGGATGGAATGGTCGACGATGCTGTGAGGCTACTTTTAGAAATGAAGGACAGAGGTATTCTTGCAGACGTTATTACGTATACCTCTTTGATTCATGGCCTTTGTAATTTTGGCAAGTGGAAGGAGGCTAAAAGAATGTTGAGAGAGATGTTGAATGGTAGCATTCATCCAGATGTTTGTACATTCAATGTGTTGGTGGATGCACATTCCAAGGAAGGGAAGGCGAAGGAAGCAGAGGAGGTGCTTGAAGTGATGATTGAAAGAGGTGTGGATCCTAATGTTGTCACATACAGTAGTGTAATGGATGGATATTGTTTGCAAGGCCAAATGGATGAAGCAGTGAGAGTGTTCAATAAAATGGCGGACAAGGGCATTCAACCTAACATTTTTTGCTATAATATATTGATCAATGGATATTGCAAGAAGAGGAAAATAGACGAGGCTATGCAGCTCTTTAGAGAAATGCCTCAAAGGGGGTTGAAACCTAATGTTCACACTTTTAGCACTATGTTACAGGGTTTGTTTCGAATTGGTAGATGTGCACAAGCTCACAGTCTTTTTAATGAGATGCAAGCTGCAGGCATAATTCCAAGTACTCTAACCTTTGGTATCTTGCTGGATGGCCTTTGCAAAAATGGTAATATTGCTCTGGCATTGTCCTTATTTAAAACAATGGAAAGGAACGGGTTTGATATTGATGTTGTTGAGTACAGTATCCTCATTGATGCATTATGCAAGGCTAAAAAGATGGACCATGCAAGGGATCTTTTCAAGAAACTTTCTTCCAAGGGATTACATCCTAATGTCAAGACGTACACCATCATGATAGGAGGTTTTTGTGCACAAGGACAGTTGGATGAAGCTAAAGAATTTTTCGTGGAAATGGAACAAAATGGTTGCTTTCCAAATGGTGCAACTTACAATGTTTTCATCCGAGGATTTCTTGCAAGGCAGAAGTACTCTGAGGCCTTGGTACTCCACGAGGAAATGGTTGCGAAGGGGTTTTCAGCAGATGTATCTACAGTTTCCTGGATTGTGAATCTAATGTCAACTAATGGACAAGATCCTTCTCTCCAAGAAGTAATAAAGCGGTTCATGCCAAATGCTTGATAGGGAATGCAAGAGATGGAATTAGTCATTCGGCTTTGAAGGTAAAGTTAGCGTTCATACCAGAAAGTAGAACCTCTTGTAGCGAGTAAAAATAGCCTTGTACGTAATTTTACTGTACGATCTTATGTTTCTTGACTGTAAAATTTACATCCATAAATATCTTTCTGTTCTTTTGGGGAAGCTCTGGATAAGCAATATTTACCCTCTGACACCCCTTGTATTTACTTTCTAGATGCTCCTTCTCTGCTTATTTATTAGTTGCATCTCTTGCTTCATCTAAATTTTTTACTTGCTGATATTTTTAGCTTAAACCGTCCAATGAACCAAAAAATTGATGTACACTGTCCATCTTTACAATATGTCACTGTGTTACTCTCCTTTGACTTTTTTTTTTTTTTTTTGATAGGCAACAAAATTTTATTAAAACTCAACAGTTGCGAGATCGAGGATAAGACCAAATTACAGGCCACAAGGAAGAGGCACAGTAAAAGGTCAAAAGGAGAGAAGCAAAAGAAAAGAAAAAAAACATCCAAGAAATTGAATGAGCCTAAAGCCACGAGAAAAGAAACACCGAATCCAGGTGAAGCAAAGAGTGGGAATCCCAGCACAGAATCCAGCAGAATAGATCAGGGAATCACAGCAACAAAATCTAGCAGAAAATCAGGGGATTATAATAGCAAAATCCAGCGTTGCATCGAACGAGTAATCACAGAAATCCTCCATAAGCAGCAGAACATTAAAGGGAGCCTCCAAAATTCATAACCTTAGGCACAGACTAGCAGCATCAACCGAGTTGGAGCAGTAAATCAATCATAGTTGGAGTTGGAGCACCATATGATGAAAGTCTGTAAACATCAATTATCCTCTCTTCTCTCTCCCTTTGCTCTCCTCAGACTTGCAATGCAAACTTGATTTTTCAGACTCTTCTTTGGCTAAAACTTCAAATTGGACCATTGCTTGAAACTTTTTTGACCCCTATGGCCTATTGTTGAAGTGTTGAAAGGTTTATATGAATTTCGTCTCAATTCTCTTGATCATTATATATTTATGGACACATTAATCTTTGAATTTGATGACTTTGCAGACACTATTGTTCTAGTTTTCAAATGTGTTGGACTGTCTTTTTCAGACTTGTTGCTACCTTTTTAGAAAATTTCTGGTCCGAGTAGACTACTATATATATTATTGTGGACTTTTTTCTGTGGAACTTTGCTCTATTGTAATTCACATGTTGCACATACTAGCATAATTTTTTGATGTTCTGTCCCATTTCACTGTGATTGTGGTATAAATGTCAATGTATAATTGCTTTCTTTATGCACTTCGAGAATATCATATTCAATTATTGCCCGAGTACTCCCCTGGTTTTTTTGTTGCTTTCTGATATTTTCCATTTGTAGAGTAAGGTGCAGGACATTTTGTTCAAGGGCCCAGATACTTACCATTGTGGATCCTGATGTAGTCACATAAAATTCTCTAATGGATGGATATTGCTAGCAAGGCTAAATGGATGAAGCAATGAAACTGTTCAACACCATGTTGGATTGGGCCCTCATCCTGATCTGTATATGTTAGTTAGTTGGACTTTTCCGGCTCAAAACATACTATTGGTGTCTGTATCTATCTTCGTTTCATTTGGGTTTGGCGGGAGGTCGTTTTAATCTTTAGATGCTCTGCCCACTGATTGAAGATTCCTTATTGTTTGTGATGCTATGCAATTTATTCGTTGGAGAAAAGGGTATAATCATCTCTTGAGCATTTTTGCACTAGTCTTTCATGCTTGATCTTTAGTAAGGCTATTTCGTTGTCCAAGGCATTGGTTGGGTAGAGCAGTTTTTTTGTCTAAGATATTTTTCGAACAGATTGTCCAGTCCGCTTGGCATGCCAGAGGTGCCTGGGCACTGCTCCGTTCTCTATTCGTGTGTGAGCCCAAAAATATCCTCTCGTGTCGCGCGCCCAGGGCCCATTGATGGCGCCAGGGTGCTGCTTCGCTTAGCCCCTAGGTGGATTTGTCCAGTGTACTTTCGGGGAGTATATAAGCGTACTTTTTGTGGGGTCGTTGATCAAAATCTGGTCACCTCTCTGAGCCTCTGGTTCGGTTACTGGGTTCACCTAGCTCTTCGTTGACCTACACAGGGAAGGCTCACCTAAAGGTCAATCTGGTTGTCTAAGGGAATGACCCTCCGACGAGCAAGTCAGAAAGTACAGGAGGAGAAGGAAAGACAAGAGGAGAAGGAATAATAAATCTGGAAGATTTCTGCTTGATTACCCTTTGGGAGGTGTTGGATCAAACTGTTAAGGTAGACTAAAAGTCAAGACTAGGTTTGCATCTGGTACAATCGGAGAACATTTCACTGTACTCTCCAGTTTTTCTTGGCATCCTCTTTCCTGCCTCTGTTACTGCATGTTGGTAAAAAAAAAATTATTTGAAATTGTTAGTTTCCGCATGGACACTTCTTTGTCAAAAAATGAAAAAGCGGAGGCGTGCCTCATCTTTTGAGTCAAGCTTCATGAACCTATCATTTCTTGTAACATGGATCAACAAGAAAAATAAGGTGAATCCATTATTTGAATTCAAGCTAGTTGTGTTTCCGGATTATAGTAAATGTAATCTCAAATCTCCTTAATCCTGCAATTTTCTGCATTCCCATTTTTTGAATGGGTTTCAATTTGGACCTTGAATTATGCTTCTAGCTATAGGTTACAGGAGACCGATTTTTATTGCCAAAGTAATCTAGAACTGGAAGAAGCCCTTCCGATGTTATTTGAATGTCTAGTCAATATGTGTCCTATTGTGAGAGTTTCCTTAGGGTTATAATTGTGGTTTTCTGGTGTGCAATGTTGGTAATGGCTTGGCGCTGATCTTCATTAACCAATTATGACTCAGACCTAGTTGACTTCATGGCAGTCTCACGTACGTTTTACTTTCAATCGTACCTACTATAATTGGAAACAGTTAAGTGTAAGGATAGTCTTCTGCTATCTAATTACTGCTAAGGATATGGCGAGGAATTAATTACGTGTAAGGATGCCACCTCTCTTTCTCTGAATATAGTTGAAGAAGTTTCTCTTTCTTAAGTTAACTTATACGGAGTATGAAATTAGTGATTTTAGGAATTTGAGGTCGAAGGTCTTGCATATGGGAAATAGTTCCACCAAGAATTAATGGCATTCCGGAGTTCTCAATAACAATTGTGTTCTGAAGCAACAATTGAGTTGCGCGATGAGATTGGTTGACAAGTCAAGTGTTATTCGCCTGGATAAGCCATATGTTCAAAGTTTTGGTTATTTTTATGCTGTACCTGAAGTTGTGGAGGGAACTTTTGTTTTGTTTATTTTTTTTATCATATGTTGGCAAGAGCAAAGAAACTATATGCTTTTCCATGTTATAATGTACTCTTTTGTTTTTTTGGCAAGAAAATTTCGAAGTTGAACTATTGAAGCATGGAAAAAGGATATAAAGGAGTATTATAAACATTTGATTTATCTCTTTGCCCAAGATTGTAAAAGGGTTAAGGCAGGGAGGATGGAAGAAATAGAAAAGGACAATTTCAGAAGAAAAATGAAAGAAAGACTGAAAGTTGAACAGGGAAATCAAAATGGTCTCTTTCGGGAGTAGATACGCGTAGAAAGAAAGCAGTGTAGAGAGAGAGTCCCCCCCGCCCTCCTCTCCTTCGGCCCTCTCTCCCACCCTCTTCCTTCCTCCTCTTCTCTTAATCCTCCACTTTCGGCCTCCCTCCTCTCCTTCTCTCCTCGCCGGGCCCAATGTTGTGAGATGGTTGAGACTCTTTTTTTTAGGAGTTGAGATTTTTCACACTTCCATTCATTTTTGGACTCAGGAGTCTAGTTTGGGATTCTAGACCTTGCTTTTTGGAATCAGTTCACCGGTGATAAAGATGGCGTCTGTAGCGGCTTCTACATCCAGTCTGCGGCGGGACGAGATCGAGTTGGGGTGACGGGTCATCCAGGAGGGTTTGCTCTGTGTTCATACATGGTCTCTCAACTTCAGCCTCTCCAACCCCTCTTCGTGAGTGTGTTCGACTGGTTCGGCTCCGGCGTCATGGTTTCAGGCGGCTTTACTTTTTTTTGGTTTTGTTGTATTTTATTTTATTTTGAAGGCTATTATATGGACGCAGTATGTTGTCTTCCTTCAACGACCAATTGAAGGCTATTATATGTAGGGTAGGGGCTTATGTCTTCCATCAACTGCCAATTGAAGGCTATTATATGTAGGGCAGGGGCGGTTCCACTGGCACAATATTTGATACAAGTATTTTGTGGGATTTATTTTGGAGTTCCACGTAAATGATCGGAATCACTCAATTTGTTTAAAACCTATTTTTAAGAGTTCTCTAAAAAATCAACTCATTCGGATATCGGTAAGTGCTTGATCGGTTCATTCAGTTGGTTCTTGTCAAATTTGACAGCATAATTTTGAATGAGCTGATCAAGTCCTTAATGATATCCGAATGAGTTGATTTCTTACGAGACCCTTAAAAACATGTTTTAAACAAATTAAACGGTATGTTCCGATTATTCGCGTGGAGCTCCGATTAGTGTTGTGTCAAATGTTTTGTGAGCGAAACCAACCCCATATATGTATGTGTATGTATATCCCCTTCTTCCTCGTCTGTATCTCACAGTTCACAGTTCCAAAATGGTACTGGGTTGCTCAGCCAAACCCAAAGACATGGTCTCCGGCAGAGACCCATTTGGCCTTCCCCGTCAATTTCACAGCACCAGAAGAATCTCTCTCTCTCTCCATGCACGTGTATTTAATATTTACATGTAGGGTTGATAAACGAACCAAGCTATTTGAATTTTAGCTCATGTTCGTTCATTAAAAGCTGCTTCAAGATCAATTTGTTAAAAAAACAGGCTAAGCTTGAATAATTTTTTTTTTCTAGCTCGTTAAACTTTCAAACTAAGCCCGGACAATTTGTTACGCAGCTTGTTTGGCATATGATGCAATATGAAAAATTCGAGCTACTCATAATCGACTTGTGTTCAGCTCAATTAAAACTTGTACGAGATCCGCTTGTCTTGTAACCATGCTAAGCTTGAATATGTTTTCGAGCTTGTTAAGTTTGCAAACCAAGCTAGAACAACCAACTGCTCAGTCTTTCTGTATTGTTATTTGGATGCCTTCAATTACCCTTTTATGCATCAGGTTTACTGATTAAACGGCGTTTTTTTTTTTTTCAGTTGCTGAGGTATTGAGCTAGTCGGTAGAAGAGAGAGGAGAGATGCAAGAGACCATTTGAACAATTTGATCTTTGACAAGTTTACATGGTATTATTGGTGCACATAGCAATGAGTAAATAGAAGGAAAATATACACACATATACACAGGCTGTTTCAGGTAAGGACCTCGACAACTTAAGCAAAAATGCGAACATGGCTGCTGGCCATTGGATCGTGTTTTGAATGGTTCAAATTCGCAGATGGTTTATGACCAGTCATAAATGAGAATGATCATTTATGACCGGTCATAAACTATTCGCAAATCCAGACCATTCAAAACACGATCCAACGGCCAACAACCAGGTCCGTATTTTAAGATAATATGCGAGGTTCTTAGGGGAAACACTCTAATACATATACATATATTGGTAGGTTAAAGACATAAATAACAATGGTTAAAAACTTAAATAGAAAGAAAATATACATACATATTGGTAGGTTAAAAATATATAGCCTTCAATTGGTAGTTCAAAGATGAGGGGTTGAGTTTTTCATTTGTGAATTGGACAGAAGTAAGGGATTGGATGGATGGAGTAATGGTTTGGTAGTTGGAGGGAGAAATGTGTTCAATTGATAATTAAAGGATGAAGTAAATAAAAATTGAATAGTTTAAGGGGTAAGTAGATGTTTAACCCATTACTTCATGCTTTGGTTACTGGTTACTGATGGGGCTCCCGTTACGTTTTCTTACCCCTTTTTGTTTCAAATACAAGTTGTTGATTAATTAGTTTAAGGCCTTATATTTGAGAAACTTTTGCTGTTCAAAATAGTTTGTTTACAATTCTTGTACAAAATCAGCTTAATCGGATATACGTTATAAAACATTCAACTTTGTTTTAAAATTCAGGTCTAGATTCTCTAGCAAATGTGGATGTTTCGTAAACATCTTTACTGATATCGAATTAAGTTAATTTTTTACATGGGCTGTAAACAAACTATTTTGAACAAAATGAGTGGCTCGGACTAATTTTGTAGGACCTAAGATAGGTCCAAAGTATGTATGTACATAAATGTATATATACTCATAGACTTATTGTTACCAAAATTATCTGTTCGTTGAGAAATTTTTCGGGGCCAAGTGGTATATTCCACGTGGTACCCGCTCAGTACATTCAAGTAGTCTAATATATTTTTGGATAGTTCAGATTGAAATCCTCTCTCAACACTTTCTCTCTCTTTTTTCTCTCCAAATCCGAACCGTCCAAAAACGCAATAGAAGGCTCAGATGCACCTAATAGATACCACGTGGTACCCACCCAGCATTGAAATTTTTTACAAATTTCGGGATATTGCAATTACATTTTGTCCTTCTCCCTGAGATGATATTTTCCCAAATTTATTGATTGGGCACCCAATTCCTCCAAATAGTTTGTTTACAATCTCCGTAAAAAAATTAATTCAATCCATTGTAAATTTCTTTACTGATATTAGATTAAGTTACCATGTCAAATATTATATTAAGTTGATTTTTTACATGGACTGTAATTAAATTCGTTGGACAGAATGAACGGTTTAGATCAATTTTGTAGGAGCTGAAATGGATCCGAAGCATGTATGCACGGGGTGTATGTGTGTACTCAGAGACTTGTTTCCGAAATTATCCGTTCGTGATATTGCAATTACATTTTTGTCCTTTTCCCGGAGAGGATAATTTCCCAAACAACCGTTGGGCACCCAACTCCTCCAAATCCTGATCCTCTGAATTCACTCGCGGAGAGAGAGAGAGAGCGGGGGAGAGAGGGAGGGAGGGGACGAAGAAGATATGGCTCAGATTAGTGCTTCTTCTCTAATCAGTACCATGGATTTTTCTTCTTCTAATTACCGAAAATATAATCTTCTCTTTCCACCCCACTATTCATCTTTTGCCCTTCGTTCTCATTCCAACACTATAAACCCTAGAAGTTCTGCTCCTTCTGCGACCATCATCAGCCCCCAATCCAGTTTTGGAAGAGAAAGGTTGTCCAAAAAAAACCCAGGTTCCAACCATTTTCAAAATCAATAAAGCGTTATCGAAGATTACGAAATCGGGTAAGTACAGCACGGCTCTTTCTCATTTCAACGAGTTGCAGTTAAAGGACATTGAGCTAGATTTGTATACCTTCAACATTGCAATTAACTGCTACTGTTGCGCGAATCGAGTTGGCTTTGGGTTCTCTCTTTTAGGCAGCATCTTCAAACGCTGTTACACGCCTAATGTAGTTACCTTCACCACTCTGTTAAATAGGCTTATTGCACAAGATAAAGCTGGTGAGGCTCTCTCTCTTTTCAACAAGTTGCAGTTACAAGACATTGAGATAAATTTGTATTCCTTCAACATTGCAATTAACTGCTACTGTTGCGTGAATCAAGTTGGCTTTGGGTTCTCTCTTTTAGGCAGCATCTTCAAACGCGGTTATACGCCTTGTGTAGTTACCTTCACCTCTCTGTTAAATGGACTTATTGTACATGATAAAACTGTCGAGGCCGTGGAGTTTTTCGAAATAATTGTCAAAAAAGGGGAATTCAAACCCAATGCGTCAAGGTATGGATCGTTTATAAACAGGCTATGCAAAATGGGAAACAAGGGAGCGGCTATTAGTTTTCTGAGGATAGCGGAAGATGGAGGTTTAAAACCTAACACAACGACATATAGCATGATCATTGACCGTCTTTGCAAGGATGGTATGGTGGATGACGGTGTCAACTTCTTAGTAGAAATGAAAAGCAAAGGTATTCGTGCAAATGTTGTCACTTATAACTCTTTGATTGATGGCCTATGCAAACATGGAAAGTGGAAGGAGGCTACAGGAATGCTAAGAGAAATGGTGGATAGTGGCATTTCTCCGGATGTTTGTACATCAACTGTGTTGGTCAGTGCACTTTGCAAGCAAGGGATGATAAAGAAAGCGGAGGAGCTACTTGAAGACATGATAGCAAGAGGAGTTGATCCTGATATAGTCACATATTCTACTCTCATGAACGGATATTGTTTGCAAGGCTTGGTGGATGTCTTGAGCTTTCTTCAATGACGACTACTGTGAAGTCCCAAGAAGCCGCCTCCTCTTTCACACCTCACTGCCATTACCATGTGTTCTTGAGCTTTAGAAGCGAAGACACTCGCAAGACTTTCACCGATCACCTCTACACAGCTTTGGTGCGTGCTGGATTTCGCACCTTCAGGGACGATGACGAGATAAGAAGAGGAGAAAATATGATGGCCGAGTCGCAAAAAGCGATTCAGGAGTCTAAGATTTCGATAGTTGTCTTGTCAAAGACGTATGCATCTTCGAGCCGGTGCCTTGACGAGCTTGTGATGATCCTCAGACGCAGGAAGACCTCAGCTGGAACCGTGGTTTTACCTGTCTTCTATGACGTGGATCCATCCCACGTGAGGAAGCAAATGGGAACTTTCGAAGAAGCATTTAACATGCATGAAGACAGAATTGAAGCGGAAACTGATGAAAGTAAAACAGAATGGAAGAGCAAGGTGGAAGAATGGAGGGGGGCACTCAGAGAAGTGGCAGATTTAGCAGGGATGAATTTACAAAGTCAAGCTGATGGGTAAATTCCTTCCCAAGTACTAGTTTGTCAACTTTTTTTCATTTGTGATGTCCCAAATGTTTGTCCATTCTTAAAAGTCAAAAGAACAAAATTTTGTAGAATTGCCCTTTCTCTTATGTAACGAAGTAACATTAAAAAAAATAAAAAATATCAGGGGTAAACTTATAGAATTTCTAAAAATGGACAAGTAAATTGGGATGGAGGGGGCAAACTTTCTACTTAATTGCTTTTCCTTTGAAATGCATAATTTGTTGATTGGTACTATTCAGTCATGTAATATACTCATTGTTTTGGTTTTCATCTTGATTGCAATTTACAGACACGAGGCAAGGTTTATCGAGAAAATTATACAAGTGGTTGGAGACAAATTACGTCGCAGTGTCTTGTACGTTGCCCCCCACCCAATTGGAATACATACTCGAGCCAAAAGCATTCAGCTTTGGTTAGAAGATGGGTCCACTGATGTTGGCATAGTTGCAATTTGCGGGACGGGCGGAATAGGCAAGACAACCATTGCCAAATTTCTATACAACCAGAACTTCTCAAAATTTGAAGGTAGTAGCTTTCTTGCAAATGTAAAGGAAATTGCGAAACAACAGGATGGTTTCCTTCGTCTACAGAAGCAGCTTCTTTCAGATGTTTTGCAAGGCAGAAAGGAAAAGATATACAATAGGGATGAAGGAATTGTTAGGATTAAAGACACCTTATGTTGCAAGAGAGTTCTTGTGGTTCTTGATGATGTCGATCGACAAGAACAAGTAGAAGCAGTACTTGGAATGCGAGATTGGCTTTTTCCAGGGAGCAAAATCATCATAACCACTAGGCATGAGCGGTTGCTATGGGCTCACGAAGTTTGCAAGGTACATCGGGTGGAAGAACTGGATTTTAACGAATCATTGGAGCTCTTTAGTTGGCATGCCTTTGGAAAAAGCTATCCCTTGAGTGACTATGTAGAGGTCTCAGAAAGGGTGGTACAATACTGCGGAGGGATTCCATTAGCTATTAAAGTTTTGGGTTCTTCTCTATCTGGGAAAAGTTTAAACGTATGGAAAAGTCAATTAGAAAAATTGAAAGCAATTCCTGACAGAGAAATCCTTGAAAAACTCAGAATAAGCTATGACTCTTTACAAGATGACCACAACCAAAAATTATTCCTTCATCTTGCTTGTTTCTTCGTTGGGATGGATAAAGATCAGATTGTTACAATCCTTGACGGATGTGAGTTTTACACCGTGGTTGGAATTCAAAATCTCATTGATAGATGTCTATGTACAATTGATGAACGTAACACACTGGTGATCCACCAATTGCTTCAAGATATGGGAAGAGAAATTGTCCGCCAAGAATCACCCGATGAGCCAGGAGAACGTAGCATCCTCTGGAGTCATATGGATTCCTTCAATGTTTTGAGAGAAAATACTGTAAGAATCAACTTTTCTCTTTTGAATTTGCACAGGGATGCCATATATCTACTAATCTATGTTCTCACCCCCTCCTTTGTCCCTCTTTTTCATTCTTTGTCAGGGCACGAGCAAAATCGAAGGCCTTGTTCTCGATATGCATTTGGTGAACAGAGATAATTCTTCCAGGACAATCTCGAATGCCAATAGAAAGCGTCGCTTCGAAGAATTCCTCGAGCCATTATTGTCAAACTTGGGCAATGCAGTCAAAAGATGTCGTTCTAGCATCTTCCCCTCTCACATGGCAGCCACTGCTCCAGAAAATTCAAATCAAGTGGCTTTGGACGCTAATGCATTTGCAAGGATGCGAAAACTGAAACTTTTACAGCTCAATCATGTACGTATTAGCGGACCCTATAGAAATCTTCCCAAAGGATTAAGATGGCTGTATTGGCGTGGATTTCCTCTTAAATCGATACCTGGTGATTTTCCTATGGAGGACCTAGTTGCTCTTGACATGCACTATAGCAATTTGAAAAATGTATGGGATGGAACCAAGGTATGTCACTCATGTTTTCTATTCTTTCCAATCGCTTTGTATAGTTATTTGAAGGCCTAATACCCAATTCTTCTTCTTTTCCAGGTTCTCAAGTCATTAAAAATCCTCAATCTAAGTGATTCTCATAACCTCACCAAAACTCCCGATTTCTCAGCACTCCCCAATCTCGAGAGGCTGATCCTTAAAAATTGTTCAAGTTTGTATGAGGTTGATGAATCCATTGGATGCCTAGAGAGACTTGTTTTGTTAGATTTGGAAGGCTGCGAAAATCTGAGGAAGCTTCCGAGAGGCCTCGGTATGCTGAAATTTTTGGAAACTCTTGTAATCTCTAGATGCTCAAATCTCGAGGAATTGCCGACAGAGATCGGGAATATGGGGTCGCTAACAGTGCTCCATGCAGACGGGATTGACATAAATCGAGTACATTCTACCACTGGGGAAGCGAAAGCACCGCAATCTCTCATCCGGCATGGGCTGTTGAAGCCAAGAAAGAGCCTACAAGTTTGTTTACCACGGTCCTTGGTAAAATTGCGTCTTGCAAATTGTAATCTTTCCGACGATGCTTTCCCCAAAGATCTTAGCAACCTAATCTCGTTGAAGTTGTTAGATCTGAGCCAAAATCCGATTTGTAACCTCCCCGAAGGCATCAGAGGACTTACCGGGCTCGAGATCCTTCACTTATCATCGTGCACAAGTCTCCGGACACTCATATTGATCCACAAGTTGCGAGAACTGTGGATTGGACGTAATCCGCTGTTGGAGAACATAACTGTTCCATCGGCTTCTCACCGTCCGACCACCACTTATTTCTCAAGCAGTCTGGACAATCTAGTTGGTTTCAAGGGCCCATTCAAGTTAGAACCCATAGGAGATGTCGACACCGAGATTCTTACCAATTTGGGCTT
This sequence comes from Rhododendron ovatum, assembly GCA_019656835.1. NCBI lineage: Eukaryota > Viridiplantae > Streptophyta > Magnoliopsida > Ericales > Ericaceae > Rhododendron > Rhododendron ovatum. The sequence continues at coordinate 39,450,514 of CM033796.1, read as the reverse complement.
GTCGAATTTGGGATCCATGGAAAACACAAATGCAAAGCTGATTACAACCAATATCAACAAACCAGAGATGCTTCCCATCCAGGTGCTCTCTCTCTCTCTCTCTCTCTCTCTCTCTCTGAATACATGCATAATGCCTAAATTTTGCTCTCTGTGGAACAGGGATGTCACGAAGATCATATATTCACCACTTTCCTTCCGGGAAGCAAGGTTCCGCTCTGGTACAATTTCAGGTGTCAAGGATCCTCGATAAGTTTTACCGCGCCTTCTCATCGCAATTCCAGACTACAAGCCCTGAGTGTGTGTGCTGTTTGTAGAATCTCCTACGACAAAAAGTATTCTCGGATTCAAAAGTACCCGCATACTACAGTCAGCAGCACGAACAAGGGCGTGATGTGGAGCTACTGCCCGCGTGTCTTTGGAATTCCAGAAGCCGGCGATGACATGATGTGGTTGAGTTACTGGAAGTTTGAGCAGCTGGAAGGCGGCGATGAGCTTACGGTTTCGGTGGATGGAGGTGAGTTCATGCAGGCAATGGAGGTCGGAGTCTACCTCGTGTACAAGGACGTCGAGCATGAAGAGAAGAGCACCCGATCGGTCCGTGGCGAAGAGATATATCAGCGTACCACCGTGTACGGAAACGTCGTTCCGGGAATCGTGTCTGCGCATTCGGTGGGCACAAAGCTCTACCAAGTCGGCCACCATTGGGATGGTTTCAAGTGCGAGTATTGTCCTCACGGTGTGGCCCCTCTTCCTTGGACCCTCTCCGCTGCTTATGATGATGAGATCAAGGAGCCATTTTGTTTTGCTGATATGAGCAAGGTCAAATCTCTTGGCTGTTGATTTCGTTTGTGTTGTGTTGAAAAGTGAGCTTGATTAGGATCGAGCCAGATAAGTTTCAAAGGGCAAGTGGATGATCGGGAGAAGAGCCAGATAAGTTTCAAAGGGCAAGTGGATGATCAGGAGAAGAAGAACGTGGAACACTGTTCCTTTATCAAGCTTGAAGAATATGGAGCTTCCGTAATATATTTTGGAATTTGCAAAATAAATGAGACTATCTCATCTTTGTTTTTGTTATTGTTTTGCCTATATATATGGGTTATAATTTGTATTGCAAAAGTGTGGGAGTTGAGTAAGATAAATTAAGAAAGAGAGACGTGAGTGAGCTTTGTAATTGTTTGTGTGCTTTATCAATAAAAATGTGCTTACTATTGTGTGTGAGAAGTCTACTCCTTCCATCAGTTTGGTGCTACAGTTTTTATTCTTTGACGATCTATGTTTACTAGTACTTGATCTAGTTAGTACCTTTTGTTTTCATTTGATATTTCTCGTAGTACCCGTAGCATATGAGATAATTATATGAGATAATTATAGTTTATCTATACGATATATGCAAAATATAATCAATTGAAAAGTTGCACGGATTTCCAAAAGGGACTAAAGAATGAAGATAGAGGGAGTACTAAATTTTGTGTTGGTAAATGTTCGACATCAAAAGTGGTGATCATGTCGCAACACTGTAATTTTGTTATAAAGGTGCACAGTACTGTAATAGTTTGTGGTTTTGTTATGAAATGTTACACAAGATCATTGGGAAACATCAAAGGAGCCTCACAGCATCGTCGACCATTCCGTCCTTGCAAAGACTGTCAATGATCGTGGAATACACTACAGTGCCAGGTTTACAACTTCCCTCTTCTATTATCCTGAGCAATCTAATAGCCGTGATAGTGTTGCCTGTTTTGCAAATCCCATTGATAATCGTTCCATACATAGCCACGTCCAGCTCAATGTCTCTAGCAATGAGATTGTTAAATGCCACGTGGGACAGGGGCATTCATCCTGACGGTTACTGCTATAACCCTTTGATTAAGGGATATTGCAAGAACATGAAATTAGACGAGGCCATGCATCTCTTCCGAGAAATGCCTTTTACGGGGTTTGAAACGTGACATTGTTACTTTCAATATTATATAGTGCAGGGTCTGGTTCAGATAGGTAGATATATTGCTGCTCAAGAAATTCTTAATGAGATACAAGCTGCTCGCCAAATTCCTGATCCTAAAACTTGTGGTCTCCTGTTGGACGGCCTTTGCCAGAGTGGGCATATTGATGAAGCAATGTTCTTATTTCACATGATGGAAAAAAGGTGTTTAAGGCTCAATATTGTTAAGTACAATGTCCTTGTTGCTGCGTATTGCAAGAATAAAACACTTGATGATGCAAGGGATCTTTTCACCGTACCGCCTTCAAAAGGTTCATGTCCTGCTGATAGGACCTCATTGACATGATTCAATGTCATTTGAGGGAGGCCTCCTTGATGAAGTTGCCTGCGGAATGATGTCTCTTACACGTTAGCACTCAGTGATTTCTTAGGTGTATTAAGTCCTTTGAGGCCTTTTTACTCCCTGAGGAAATGATTGAGGCCTTTGAAGTCCCAAACACCGAATGCCCAAGTGTAGCCCGTTTAGCCCAATTGGCATTCTAAGTCTGATTTGAGTGCTGGACATATGTCTGGAAAGTGATGATGTCACCTAAGTGTCTGGTGATATAAAAAGAAGAAGAAGAAGCCAAGTGTCCTCGCGATTCTGTATTTCTGTGTATACTCCATGTATGGAAGACCCCTTTTTGAGATATAAAAAAAAGAAGAAGACGCCAAGTATCCTCACGATTTTGTGTATACTCCATGTATGGAAGACCCCCTTTTGAGATGAATAAGTGGTGATAGCTTTTTTGACACTTAATTTGTTCCTCTATCAACCATGCATACCGTGGTTGCAGTTGTTTGTTTGTTTTTTTAATGTTCAAATAGCACTTCCTTAACTAGAAGGTCATCGACTAAAAGGAATTGCACGAATATAATGGAGCGATGCTGGAGCAAGAGAACCCATTGGCATTGGAACTTGACAGGAACAGAAAGTTCGTGGTAACTTATCAATACACTTGTAATAAAAGAACCAAGGATGGTAACCCAAGGTATGCATTGAAATTACATTATTGCCCTCTGAAGTTTTTCCTTCCGTTTGGTCCTTGCATGTGTTGGCCTTGGGGTAGTTTTGATATTTTGCGTTATACCTGCAAATGCTAGAGAGCGAGAGAGACAATGGTCGGTCCTCCGGCTATCACTCTCTAAATTTGTACTCCGTTTCTGGATTTCAATGAAAATTTGTACTTTGAAGTTCTTCTTTAGCGATAGATAGAGAACTGTTTTTACAGCAATTTTCGCTGTTTTCCCTGGATGTGTACCCTGATTTCAGCTGTGTTTTGCATTGCTTGGTCGACAAGCTGGAAGTACAGATCTATTGTTGTAGCGGCGGTTGCCATCCTTCATAGGAGAAGCCCCATTACTTATTGCTTCAATTCTGTGTTCGTTAGGGCTCCAAGCTAGAAATCGCATGCTTTGCTCTGATTTGGGGTTTCGATTTTGCAGAGGTAAATCTGCATTTAGATGCTTTTGGATGTTCATAGTAGATGAAGTTGTCCAATTTCGTAAGCCACTCCTCTCCTCTACAGTCCTCTCCTATATGTTTTACTTTTAGGACTTGGGTTTTGTAAGATCTTGCCCGTTGCAGTGTGTGATCTGATAGGTGACCAATACAAAAACAAATTGCTGTTGTTGCTCTGTGACCACTTCATAGCAGATTAAGCCCCCGGCTATTGTTTCTAATTTGTTTAGCTCTTTCAGGTCTTAAGCATAGTTTCTATGTAACCCGGGGAGAGGGATTCATATGTGAGGTAAGGAAAATTATGGGTTAGGTTTTTCGTTTCGGATTCTACTCATGTGGTAGAGTAAAAGGAAGTTATTTACTTGTAGATTGGAATTTTGAGATTGTTTTTTTGATAAATCAGGTGTCTAGACCAGCTTATGCGCACCTCGACAACTTCTAGGAGTTTGAATTGTTTTCTTATTTCAAATGAAATTTGCCTCTAAAAAAAATAGTGTTTGATTCTAGCGTGGCTCGTTTGGTAAGACGTCATCATTGAGTGGATTCAATACTGTTGCCAAATTATAGTTGTAAAACTCTTTCTTTTTTTCACCTGCAATTTCAATTTAATACCTCATGAACATATGCCTTAATAAGGAACTGTGTACATCCTCTTTCGATTGATTCTTAATTGCTCAACATGTTTGAAGCATAAGTGGACTTGCTTGTGGAAACTTCGGTATATGTTATCAAGCCTTGTTTCTCTCTTGGTTGTATTATACTGAATAAGATTGTCTTGTCAAATATTGCCTTGTAAGGACAAAAGACACATATAATTCCATGAGTTGATGTATTGTCTATAGACTCATGGTTGTCACTCTTCGCAGGCATATCTACCAGCAGATCCTAATAGTACAAGATCATGTCTCTTTAGCATTTTTCTAACAGCTTCTTTATTGTGTCTACTTTTCTTAATAGGAAGTGCTTTCTTAGCCCAAGATGACAAAGAGGTATCGATACTTCCTTGAATCCCTTCACTTGGCATGTTTTGGTAATTGCTGATATGAGTTTGTATAATCATGCTTAAAAAGTTCCCTTCTAACTTTGTAATTGTTATTCACGCGCCATTTTCTGTTACTTTGGTACTTTATTAGATTCCGCTGGAAATATATTTACACTTATTTTGGTTCATGCTTTTTCACCTTCATTTGCTGTACCATATTGGGTTTCATGTCTTCTATATTCATCAAATAACTTGAGTCCTATTACACAGAAATTATTCATGTGGGTGTTGTGGGAAAAGAATGTGCAAGAGATGCAATACAACAACAAAAAAATGTGCAAGAGTTGCAATACAACAAAAAAAAGAAAGTGCAAGAGATGCAATACAACAAATGAAAGGTATGTTTTCATCAAAGGCTTTTTCTCGGATTGCTTTTTCTATCTGCTTGTGTTTCTTATTGTTCGCTGGCTTGAGTTTTGAAGTTTATTCGAGTTAGTTGCCCATACTTCCAACTTGTATTTCGCCCATGTTAATTGAAATTCCCTCTCCTGCTAACAACTACCGTTCTAGGACTTCGGTGTAAAATAGTGAGGAGATATTGTTGCCTTCGATCTGATAGCTAATTGCTTCGTAATCTCACCACATGATGGATTTGTTTATATAATTGAGCTGTCCTCAAGTAATTTCGATTAAGATTGATTCTGGTTCTGATCTGTTTAGAGTCAGTGCAGGCTTCCTGGAAGTGAGTCATTACCTAAAGATAGTCTCTAACGCTTCTAACTTGCAAATGCGACCATTATGGGGCTTGCCAAAAGGTAATGTTTTTTGGAATCACTTTTAAAGAATTTAGTAACTGCTCACTAGATCATTTTGATTTGTGCACAATTGTTTTTACCATTTGTGCACCCTTTTTTGTCCTTATTCATTTGAATTTACACCACTATCCTTTCATTGATCACTTTTTAAACATGAAGGGCTAATGTAGTAAATTTACATGAATGAGAACAAAAAGGAGTGCGGATGATAGAAAGGGGAGTGCAAAAATCACTTCCCTAGAGTTAATAAATGCATCCATATATTTTGTGAAACCCAACACAAACCATGTCACATTGTGGGTGCTAGATCATAGCTTAATGCTGTCAAGACTTGGTGCTAATTCATAGCTTAATTAATGCTGTCATGACTTGGAATTTTCTGCTGCTGTGCGGTTGGTGTGCATCAATCTGTTGTTGCTGTTGATGTTGTCAAGACTTGGTTCTGATTATTTCTATGTGGTTTGGATTGGGATGCTGTCTGCTTTGCTGTCTACTTTGAAGTCAACTTTGGAAAGGTCATTCTTACCCTTACTTTAGTACGGTGACTTGTCTTCTGCAAGGGGCGTTGATGCTGATGATGGTGAGAGGCTGCTGAATTTTTGTTTGATGCTGTTGATGCTGGGAGGTTGCTGCTTATAGCTGTGATTGCTTTGAATGAATCAATCTTATTTGACATGGAATATCTGAAGCTGATTGGTTATGCTGACCTTATGGTTGTAATCTATTTTTGTTCTTCTCAACTTCTTGTAGGAAGTTTCTTCTTCTCTATCCTTCACTCTTCTTTTTGCAGTGTGGTGGCTCCATGGCATGTCATGTGACCTCCATTCTTGCTATTCTCTTTCTCCACTTCTTCTTTCTCCATTGATGTACCCATTATTGGGTTTATTAATAATAATACAGTATTTTGTTGTTTCAAAAAAAAATTGAATAAAACTTAGAATTTCACAGCAGCAGTAGATATGTCCGTTTTCGTCTTGTTTTTTTTTACTACTTATCATCACTACAAGAACAAACAACATATGTATATTAACTTCCTGACTACCAATACACCAATGAGCACACGGAACGTGTGAAGCAGGAGGCATTACACTAGTACTAAGAAACAAAGGATATAGAGGATGAGAAGGTTCTATTTCGCGCAGTTGACTCAGGTCAGAAGTCAAGCCTAGGGTCAAAAACAACGAGCTTCAGATCAAGAACAGACTTTGGCCTAGAAATGTGTAATCCTTCCACCGAGGAACGATACTGCTATCTTAGGGACTTCGGAAGGTATGAATCTTTAGTAGGGAAAGCGATCCAAAACTTCTATCCTGGGGGGCAGGCTACAACGTTACTAAGTTTTACCCGACTGGATATGATAGTTTTTGTTGGGGAATTTCCTTTTTTAGAGCTCTTAAGGAACCAAGTAAGAGAAGTGGAGCTAGGTTATGAAATAATGCCGTCAAAGATGGAGCAAAGCAGTTGACATGAAAGACATTTTTGCTGTATTTGTTTAAAGAGTATGTAACATTTAACAGTTACTTTTGTTGTGTTCCAGACGATGCAGTTCCTCCAAATGGAGTACCCCTATATAGCAATTGGGGTCATACATTCCAACAATCCAAGACTACTTGCGTAGCTTGAACATGTACCTCCGACTACATACTAAGTATGGGGACAAATCGATATCTACAGGTAAATCATACTTACCTGTTAATGTTGGATATGGAAAATTTGGGAAGAGCAAAAGGAAGTCAAAACAACTGGTGTGTTTCGATCATGAATTTGTCAGTCTTTATGAACGAGAAGGAAGGCCGCGAAAAATTTTCTTTGGCGTCCTTGCCACGCTTCTTAGACTAGTAACTCCATCCTTACATCTATGGCCTGAACACAGTCTATGTGCTCAATGTAGACATTAGAGAGGCTCAAACCACTGGAGATCTTGAGAATTGACAATTTTTTATTGTGTAGGTATAGTGTCGGAGTTTTCAAACATTGACGAATGTGCTGTATGCCTATACATACAACGGTGCCCATAATCAAACACAAACGCGTCTTCTTCCTATGTTTCAAACTTGGCTCATGTAGTGAAAAGCTTCTAGCACAAATTATGTGCTTTACGTGCTATGCTACTCGTGGTCATTTTTTTTTCTATCCCATTTTGGTTTGTTGCTTTTAAGTAGAGTTAGAATGAAATAAAATGCTTCAACCTTATAATTTGTTGAAACAGATTTGTTCACCCAATATGATTATTCATATATGTGGGTTATGTTATAGGTATATTTGTAAGCTTTTTCTTTTTTTTTTGATTGTCATATTTGTAAGCTTATTTATCCTGTGACTGCAAGCAATATCGGAGATATAGAGGAGTAAAAGGCAGCTGAATCTTGAAAGTAACTTAGTAGCTCAGTAATATGGACACCATTGATTACTTGGTCGATATATGTCTTAGTATGTATCTTTTGATGCTTGATGCATTTTCTAAGCCTCTTTGTTTGATTTGAAACAGGCTTCTCATGAAATGAGGGCATAAGCGAACGTTGGACCATGCCATGTAAATGCAAAAGATCCATTCTTTTAGAGGTTCAACCAAGGTTCTGTAATATTCTGTGATGTGCTGGCTGTATAGCATGAATATCCTTGGTTTGCTCGTACTTGGTATACTTTGATGCTTCCTTTTTCAGTGATTATAAGGCCTTGCCACAGCAGCAACTAGTTATTCTCCTTAGTTTTCCCCCCCTTGCAACTAGTATGGCTTTTCTTTAGACTCTAGAAGAACGGTATTGGGGTTCTGCTATTTTTTAGAGAGAGGCTCAATTGATTATATGCTATTGATCATATTATGCTTAGTTGGATGTTCAACCCACTCATTGGTCTATCCCTTCTTATCTCCAGTATATTTTTTAGGAACTTTCTCCAGTATATCGGATTATTTGGTACTTAGCATGTTGGCCTATACTCTATAACCTTAATTTCGAGATAAGTTGATCCTTGGTGGTAAATGAGCATCCTTGTCCAGTTATCAGTGCGCAAGTGAATGGGGGATGACTGATCCTGTGCATGTTCATATCGTTTGCTACTTTGTTATTCCTTTTGTTCTTTCCAATCTTCTTGGTATCTTGTACTGGTTTAGGGAAAAAAGATTATCATATTTAGCGATGTTGAGGTTTATGTATCAATATCAACTATTTTTCCTTCCATGTGACCGTGTTACTGAGTAAAAAAATACCCTTGTCTCCATATCATTTTCTTGTTTTAAGCTTCATCAGTACCATGTATAGATAAGCTAAGTACTGTGATGGGAAAGGCTGGCAGGGATTGCAACGCCCGTGATGAACTTTGTGAACCGTGTGACTGTTTTGATACATGACATTCATGAGTTGTTTTGTACATTGCGCGGTTGTCAATTGTCATTTTGTTCTGTACAAGGGGTCGTAATGGCGCACAAACCAAACCAAGGGATCGCTCGGGGTAATTGGGTTGATTCCTCTCGGAGGAAGTGTTTTCCTATTTTCTGGTGTATTTTTGTTTCCTGTTCTATTGTCCTGAATGAAAACCATCGTTTTTTGGAATTAAAAAAAAAAAAATCTATTCAAGGAATATAGCAATATATTGATACTCTGGCAAGAAAATCTTCTCAGAACACTTAAGCTGAAGAATTCCATGTGCAAAGGAGGGGCACTTTTAATACTCTTTCCATTTCATAATGTTTGTTCGGTCTGCAAAACGAGAACTCAAAAATAATTCATTTCTTTCAAGAAAAAATTCAAACTTTTTTCATAACTTAAAAAGAACTTATTGATAACTAGTCAATTATTGAAATTTTTTTTTTGAACTTTTCTTGCAAAAAATGTGTATTATTTTTACGTCACCGTTTTACGGACTGAATAAACATTATGGGGCGGAGAGAGTATTAAAATTCTAAGATTGTGAAACTCCATATGCCAATGATAATAAATTACGGAATAAACATGTACTAATACTTGAGTGGGAACTCGTCATGTACACTTCTAGGGTATACCTGGTCATGGTTGTTTGCAAGGGAACTTCCAACTGTTGTAACACCAGATTGACGAGTTGTTAGGCTTGGTTGTCTCTTGAACTCTCATGATTGATATAGTGTCTTGTGTTTGTATTATGTATTTCGTATATTCGATGTAAAATGATATCTTCTATTGATTGACAAAAAAACACACACACCAAATTTACGAGTGTTAAAACTTCTGGTTAGAAATAAAGGGAAAAGGTATTCGTCCGAATGTCTTCACTTATACTTCTTTGATTCATGGGCTCTACAATCGTGGAAAGCGGAAGGGTTGAAACCCCCATCCCCGCACACACACTCACTAAATTCGTATATTTATATATCTGTAAAATGCGTTATTTAATAAAAATTCATAAAAAGCGAACAAATATATAACATGAACTTGAGCTCTTTTGGATTGTGAGAAAATGAAAGAAAAGAAAGGAGTAGTCTTTCTCACCGAAACTCACCAACCGTGAGAAATGGTGAGTTTTTATTCTAAATAGACCAATAAAAAAAACTCACAACTCATCCTTCTTTTTCATCATTTCTTACAATTTCTCACATGTTTTGTCCATTTCATCAAGGGAGCGCCTTTTTTTCTTTCCTTTTCTCATCATTTTTTCCCATCCGAACTCCGAAGGGGCCAGACGGCCGGTAGAATTTGAATAAAAACTCCTTAAAACCAACTCCACTCTCGACTCATTCTTATTACCAAATTGAGTTTTCCTTCGATTTTCTCTTGAGACTCAAAATTTTACTAATGCTTTGTTTGGAATTTGGGGATGGGAGTGGGGAAATGATAAAAAATAATTAAGAAAAAATGAGAGGAAAAGTAAAGGAAAACTTGAGTCTATGTTTGAAATTTTCTCCTCTCTTTCCTTAACAACCTAATACTACTTTTTAACAAGGGAAGAGAAATTTTTTAAAATTTTCCATCCTTTTCCCTTCCATCCCCAATTCCAAACAAACAAAGCCAAGTTTGTGTCGTTTTTGTCAGCCAAATCCTCATCCTGGATTCCCCCTAGAGAGAGAGAGAGAGAGAGAGAGAGAGAGAGATGGCTCAGATTAGTGCTTCTTCTCTAATCAGTCCGATGGATTCTTCTTCTAATTACCGAAAATGTAATCTTCTCTCTCCACCCCACCATTCATCTTTTGCCCTTCTTCAGTCTCATTCCCTTCATACTGCAACTGCAAATCTATTTCCTTCTCATTCTCACACTAGAAACCCTAGTTTTCCTCTTTCTGCAACCATCATCAGTCCACCAAAACACCAACCCAAGTCGAGAAAACAGCTTTACGTGCGGCGGCTGGGGCTCATTGATAATCTCCGAGCAGCTGAATTGTTCCTCGATCGGATGCCCCAAATGCGACATCTGCCACCCATTGATGAAATAAATAAAGCGTTAACCACTATTACGAAAGCGGGTAAGTACAGCACGGCTCTTTATCATTTTAACAAGTTGCAGTTATTAGGCATTCAGCTAGATTTGTATACCTTCAACATTGCAATTAACTGTTACTGTCGCATGAATCGAGTTGGCTTTGGGTTCTCGCTTCTAGGCGGTATCGTCAAACGCCGCTATACGCCTAATGTAGTTACCTTCACCTCTCTGTTAAATGGACTTTGTATAGTGTGTAAAACTGTTGAGGCCGTGGAGTTATTCGAGAAATTAATCAGAAAAGGAGAAATCGAACCCAATATGACTATGTGTGGGACGATTTTAAATGGCCTTTGCAAAAAGGGAAACACGGGAGTGGCTATCAGGTTTCTTGGGATGTTGGAAAAGAGAGGTTTAAAACCTGACACCATGGAATATAACATGATCGTTGACCGTCTTTGCAAGGATGGCTTGGTCGATGACGCTCTCAACTTCTTAGTAGTAATGAATAGCAAAGGTATCCGTGCAAATGTTGTCACTTATACATCTCTGATTGATGGCCTATGCAAACATGACAAGAGGAAGGAAGCTATAGGAGTGCTACGAGAAATGTTGGATAGTGCTATTTCACCAAATGTTTTTACATTTAATGTTTTGGTCTCTGCTCTTTGCAAGCAAGGGATGACAAAGGAAGCAGAGGAGTTACTTGAAGTCATGGAAAAAAGAGGTGTGGATCCTGATGTTTTCACATACACTAGTCTCATGGAGGGATATTGTTTGCAAGGCCGGATAGACGAAGCAAAGAGATTGTTAAATGCCATGGCGGTTAGGGGCCTTCATCTTAACATTTATAGTTATGGCGTTTTGATTAGTGGATACTGCAAGAACATGAAATTAGATGAGGCGATGCATATCTTTCGAGAAATGCGTAGACGTGGTTGGAAACCAAACATTGTTATTTTCACTACTATATCGCGGGGTATGGTTCGGACTGGTACATATAAAGCTGCTCGAGAAATTCTTAATGAAATGCAAGCTGCTGGCCTAATTCCTGGTATTAGAACTTGTGGTCTCTTGTTGGACGGCCTTTGCCAATCCGGGAAAAATTGATGAAGCGTTGTTCTTATTTGACATGATGGAAAAAAAGGGTTTAGGTCTTGATATTGGTAAGTATAATATCCTTGCTGATGCATATTGCAAGAATAAAAAACTTGATAATGCAAGGGATCTTCTCACTACGCTTCCTTCCAAAGGGTCATGTCCTGATGATAGGACTTCATTGGTTTGAGTCAGGGTCGTTTGAGGAATGCCTTCTTGAAGAAGTTGTCATGTGGAATGATGTCTCTTATAAGTCATCATTCAGTGATTTCTTAGCCGTTTGAAGTCCTTTGAGGCATTTTTACTCCTTGAAGAAATGATTGGAAGCCAAATGTATCTACTGGTTCCTTGACTGTGGATTTAATTAACTAAAGGACTGGACCGCGCTCTCAAAGAAGTGATAAAGAAGTTTGCGTTGCGCCAAAGAATAGACAGTTAGCAAGACTTTGAGTTAAGAAGATTAAGCCATGAAGGTACACTTTCATTTAACTTAGCAGAAAAGATTGACAATGTTATGGGTGAGTTTAATATAAATTTTTCTTTGTGGTCTCTTACAGGGGTATGTGTGTGTAAACGTAATAGTATAAGATAGGACTTTTTGATGGTACAGAACTACAGATTGCTTTTCACACATCCATCAAGGGTTTTGATTGAGATTCATTTCAACCAAGGACAAAGATTACACAACTCAAGTTTTTTCACCCAACAGGACGTTGTAAAATCCCCATGGTTGCTTTTGATACAACAACTCCATCTACGTTACCACCCATCATTGGCGTTCGATTTAAGATTTGACTGAAAATTTGAGGTAGTTTCGAATGTATTTTCTTCTGTTCTCATTAGCGCTCTCTTTACCCATTTCCAAATTAAAGTCCAAATTATTGATTGGGTTGTTTCCTATTGGTTCAAGATTTCAAGTTGCATTATTAGTTTGTGCTTTTTAAAGTTGTTGTGAGGGTTGTCGTGGTTATGTTTCAGATCCGGGCCTATGTCCCAATTGAAGGATTATTGATTTGGTAGTAATTAATCTAAGTGCAAACGCAAGTAAAATTTTAGAAAACCTGCGGTTTTGCAATTTACAGTACTATTGACATGAAGAGACAACACAAAGGCTTTGCATTCTGTGTGTGGAAAAAATTGTACTTGATTATCGGGAATTTGATATGAAAATGGGAAATTCGATGGTCATAGTCGAGCAGGACCTCAACAATGATCACAAAGACAGTTGTGTGTGCCACTGAAGACGTCACGGAGTCAGTGTTAGTCTACTTATTGGTATTTATATGCCCGTTTATCCATCGATGTCAGATTCATCGCTCTGTTTAGGTATAGGGTGAGTAATTTTGGTCTATCAACCTTTTTATTTTGAAGGTTTTGTGGTAGGTTTCTTTTTTTTGTTTATTAACTTTTCTGCATTTTACTCTACTTTATTATGTTCATGTTTTCAAAATTCCAGGCTGACTTTAATGCCATGTTTATGGTCTCTTGTGACAATAATTTAAGTATACCATTATTGTTGGCACTATGAAGCACGGATACTCTATTTTGGCCTACGTATCACCTATCGTATCCGTAGAGGATACCGTTACTCTCGGATACGCTCCGGATACGTATACGATACGCTTTTTTAAAGTATCATGCTTTTAGAATTATTTTTTGGTATCCCAATACGTTTCGGATACACGCGGATACGTGTTGGATACGCTCGGATATTTTTTGGATACGCGTGAGAGTAAATAGGTTATTACTTAAAATATATGGGTTAAAATTGCAATTAGAACTATATTTTTCTTTTTCCCCCACCAATCGACACCAGAAACACACCGACGACATCCTCCCTCTCGACAACGTTGTAAGTCTCTTGTCTGTCTCTCTCTCTCTCTTTCGTCTCTCATCTCTCTCTTGTTGTGTATATCTCTCTCTCTCTCTCTGTCTCTCTCTCTGTCTCTCTCTCTCTCTCTCTCTATATATATATATATATATAACTATATGAAAATATCTCTCTCGCCATGTGAAAATGGTGAACTTGTGTAATGGAAAACTTTAATCATTAATAGATTTTAGGAATTAAAAATTAGTGTGTATATACACACACACACACACACACAGAGTCCGGATCTAATGAGGGATCCCGCACGGTGCTACCGTGCGGAACTCCTCTTTCCCGAGCGATATGCGACCATCCGAGTCGCTCAAAGTGATCAGAACGTGATTTTAAAGGTATTCGCGAAAAATCAGCAAAAAAATGATCGGGAAGGACTTGATCTGAACACTTTTTTGTTGAATGGTTCAGTAAAAAACTGTTTGGATCAAGCCCTTCCCGATCATTTTTTTTGCTGATTTCTCGCGGGTACCGTTAAAATCACGTTCTGAACACATTGAGCGGCTCGGATCGTCACAATTTGCTCGGGAAAGGGGAGTCCCGCACGGTAAGGTCGTGCGGGATCCCTCATTGGATCCCAAGTGTATATCAATCCGGTCTAATGAGGGATCCTATGCGGAACTCCCCTTTCCCGAGCGAATTGTGACGATCCGAGACGCTCAATGTGTTCAGAACGTGATTTTAAGGGTACCCGCGAGAAATTAGCGAAAAAAATGATCGGGAAGGGCTTGATCTGAGCAGTTTTTTACTGATCCGAGCCGCTCAAAGTGATCAAAACGTGATTTTAAAGGTACTCGCAAAAAATCAACAAAAAAAAATGATTGGGAAGGGCTTGATCCGAAAACTTTTTTTATTCAATGTATCCGCAACGTATCGTATCCTTCTTTTTTAAAAAACCACGTATCCGCATATTCGTATCGTATCCGTATCCGTGCTTTTCAACTTGGCAGCAATGGTAATATAGTTTAAGCATATTGCTGTCTTTTGGACATTGGCACTATCACAATGGTCTTGGGCCTCCTCTTGGCATAACGCAAACCAAAGTCATTTAGGATTCTTTCTTCCATTACTTTGATTAATATGATCTTTTAGGATTTTTCTTCTATAACTTTGATCTATGTCTAACTTGAAGGGGTTGATCCTGTGGTCAAGGCCTGAGACTTAGCGATTCGCTCCCTCCTAAGTTCTCAGACACTCAATGGCATGCATTCGTACATGTGACATAACAACTCTAAATTAAGTGGGACACACACATGGTGGAAGAACAGGACAAAAATTACAAAAATGTAAATTTTTTGGAATATGCATTCAAGGCAAGGGACTTAGAGGTTTGCTCCCTCCTAAAGTTTTAGGTTTGGAACCTTCTAGGTTCTATCAACTCCTTGGGGACCGGTCCATCCGGGGAATTTGCTCGATGTTAATTGGGTCCTGCACAACTTAACGGTCAGATTTGTACCATAAGATTAGTCGAGGTGTGCATAAGTTGGCCCAAACACATGAGTTATTAGAAATACAAAAATCGGGCTCAATTTATTCTTTTAGATCAATGCCAATTTTGGATGCAATGGATATCCTATGGGTTTATATGGTTGTTCCTTGAAGACATTTGATTGGAGACATTAGGTGGGGTATGAGGTTCGTGTTTGGTTTTGTTGAATGCTTAAAAAATTTAGGTAGCAAGCATTTTAGAACATTTGCCATTTGTTGATGATATATGTGAAGGGTTTTGCTATATGCGGCCCAATAGTTGTTCGGAGAGAGAAAACCATTTGACAGCTGTTTTAATGGAAATAGTCCACGTGTAAAGTCAAGTGTTATCGACTATTGATCATATTATGCTTAGTTGGATGTTCAACCCACTCATTGGTCTATCCCTTCTTATCTCCAGTATAATTTTTAGGAACTTTCTCCAGTATATTGGATTATTTGGTACGTAGCATGTTGAGTGTTGGCCTATACTCTATAACCTTAAATTCGAGATAAGTTGATCCTTGGTGGTAAATGAGCATCCTTGTCCACTTATCTGTGCACAAGTGAATGGGGATAACTGATCATGTGCATGTTTATATCTTTTGCTACTTTGTTACTTCCTTTTGTTCTTTCCTATCTTCTTGGTTCTTGTACTGGTTTAGGGAAAAAAGATTATCATATTTATCAATGTTGAGGTTTATGTATCAATATCAACTATTTTCGCTTCCATGTGACCGTGTTACTGAGTAAAAAAATACCCTTGTCTCCTTATCTTTTTCTTGTTTAAAGCATCATCAGTAGCTACGTACACTATTGGGAAAGGGTGGCAGGGGTTGAAACGCCTGCGATGAACTATGTGAACCACATGACTGTTTTGACACATGATATTCATGAGTTGTTTTGTACATTGCGGGGTTGTCATTTTGTTCTATTCAAGGGGCCGTAATGGCGCACAAACGAAACCAGGGGGCGGCTAGGGGTAATTATCTTTTTCTTGTTTAAAGCATCATCAGTACCACGTATAGATAAGCTAAGTATAGTGATGGGAAAGGGTGGCAGGAATTGAAACGCCTACAATGAATTATGTGAACCGTGTGACTGCTATGATACATGATATTCGTGAGTTGTTTTGTACATTGTGGGGTTGTCATTTGGTTCTGTACAAGGGGTCGTAATGCTGCACAAACCAAACCAGGGGATCACTTGGGGTAGTCGGGTTGATGCCTCTCATAGGAAGTGTTTTCCTATTTTCTGGTGTATCTTTGTTTCCTGCTCTATTGTCATGAATGAAAACCATCGTTTTTTGGAATAAAAAAAAATGTATTCAAGGAATATAGCAATATATTGATACTCTGGCAAGAAAATCTTCTCATTACAAAGCTGAAGAATTCCACGTGCAAAGGACAAGCACTTTTACTGGCTGTCATTAAAATTCCAAGATTGTGAAACGCCATATGCCAATGATATTGTGCAAAGGACATGCACTTTTAATGGCTGTCATTAAAATTCCAAGATTGTGATACTCCATATGCCAATGATATTGAATCGTGGAATAAACTTGTACATTTGGCTTTAAAAGTCAAATAGTATCTTATTGTCTTTATTAAAAAAAAAAATCGCATTTGTTAGTTTTGCATCAAAATTTTGTGACTTATTGATTCGTCTCGGTAAGAGGAATCAGAAAAGTATAAAATTTTGATCGAAATTCATAATTTTTTGAAAAAGACAAAAAAGTAAGAAAAGTTATCTTTTTGATCTCTTTTTGTCTTTATTTAAAAAATTATGAGTTTCGATCTTACTTTTTTACTTTTTCGATTTCTCTCGACGAGACACATTAATAAGTCACAAAAGTTTTCAAACAAAATAAACAAATGCAAAAGAATTGAATAAAAAAAAAGTCACCTGACTTTTTAATCCAAACTCATAATACTCGAGTGGGAAGGTTGAATTGGTCATGTACACTACTAGTTGGGTAAACATAGTCATGGTTGTGGTTGTTTGCCATGGGAACCCTCCAACTAAACTTCTACAATCCTCCCCAGTGGTATGGAGCATGATGCTCCCATAAAATATGGACCCTTAGATTAAAAATTAGATAAATTATCAAAATCATTCACAAAAAGAATAGTTGATTTGCCTAAAAATGAGATGGTTTTAAAAACTTTTTACCAAAAAAACGTGATATTACTTATCACATAAACGAGATGGTTTTTTAAGACATAGTAAGTTACATGGCTACATTTCCTTAAGAAAAATTTACTATATTTGTTGACAACACTTACCAATGACTGACAATACATACCATAGAATAAGGAAAGGATACTCTAGCCTTCAATCATTGACTTCCTTTTTTGTCAGGAAACAAAATCGTTACAATCACCCTGTCACCATGTGATTTGGATGTGGCATTTGAGGCTTTGTTGAAGCTTTAAGGCCTTATTTGATTTGCGGATTAATTGTTTGGTATAAGAATAATTGTACCTAATTCTAAGCAATTTCACATTTGGTTTCCGAAATGACTATTGAAACTATCAATCCCAGTATTAATTAAAGTAGGCTTTGTTGAAGCTTCAAGACCTCGTTTGATTCGTGGATTAATTATGTGGTATAGGACTAACTCTACCTAATCCCAAGTAATCTCACATTTAGGGCCTGTTCGGCCAAAAAAATAAGCTGGCTTTCCCGCCGGAAAAAAGCCAAAAAAGCCATCAAATCTCTGACTAAAAAAAGCCAACCTAAAAAAGCTGGATAACAGTGGTGTGAAATTACCAAATTGCCTTGGATATTTGTCTTGTTCTGGCTTCCCAACAAGGGGTATTTTTGGAACACTGGGGTGGGGTCGGGTCTGGTGTGTGTGTTAGACGGGGAGTCAGGGAAATGGCTTTTTTGGGAATTGCCAATAAGCCAATAAGCCAAATGGGATTTTTTGTCCGAACAAAGCCTTAGTTCCCGAAATGACTGTCGGGATTATTAATCCCAGTATTAATTGAAGTATTTTGAAAATTATATTGCGTAAAAACTTATATCGAAAAAAAAGTTTTCCAAAAATAATTTTTAATAAAAAAACTATTTTCATAATCTTTTTTTGGAAAATATTTTTCAAAACTTTTTTTCCAATACAAAAAATTCAAGTTTTTTTTTCAAAAAATATGTTTCCAAATCCTTTTTTTTTTATAAACAAACTGAATTCAAACACTTTGTTAAATACTTAAAAAATACTTATACAAACCCACTCACTTTCACATTAGGGCTCACATACACTACACTTTCAGTGTGTGACACCCACCAAAATATACGAGTATGTGTATAAAATGTTTGTGTGTGTCCCATGTATCTATTGTTGTTAATAATTGTTGGGACAATTGGTTAGAAATGACATGAGAGAGACGAATGACTCAAGTAGGGAAAACTCAATTAAAATAATTCGATTACGGGGACCAACAATCGTGCACATATCAGTATTGGGGTCAAATCTTGAGTCCCATAAAAATAATCCAAGTCGTTCATTAATTTTAAAATAACTTTTCGAGTGGGACATCTAGAAAATTAACTTAATTGAATATTTGCAAGCGCTTAATCTAATGCTCTCATTTTTCATTTAGAATTCAAAATCTTGCCTTCTAAACAAAAATGAGAACACTAAATCAAGCACTTACATCCGATTGAGCTGATTTTGACATCGATCGAATAAAATTGTTTGAAAATTAATGAACGACTTAAATCATCCACATGAAATTCGGTTCTCCCAGAATTCGATAATGCAATTAAAAAGACAAAATTATCTGTTCACGACACTGCAATTACATTCTGTTTGTGAACCTTTCCTCTGTTATGATATTACTAGGGTTTGCCCGTGCCTAAAGGCACGATGCAACGCATTTTAAACACAAATAAAATGAATTACGAAACTATTGACCACCCCCGCCAACGAAACTGATTTAAATTAGGTTCAATCTTAAAACCAATGAAATCAAACATATAGTTCAGCAAGTGCGTAACTAAATTAATCATAAACGAAATAGACAACACAAAATACTAAAGCTGTTCAAATAGATATCTTTCATAATTTTCTCCAATCACTCAAACAAAATTCCCTTTCAGCCACCATTTCTCTCACTTTTGCTAACTTCGTAACAGCCTAAAAAATAAGATAAATAAATTAGAGACATTTCTCAATTTTCAACCTCTTCAATTGAAAAACAAACACAATAGTAGGAATGAAATTATATGAGGGTTTAAGCAATACATAGAAATGATGTGAGTATAGTCCCTTGATCGCAAAAGTAGGACTCTCCATTTTTCGGGAGCACACTTGGGGACAATGAGATTTGTCTCTCAAAGTATAGGCGAGTAAGTTGGCTGAAGTAGGTACTAAAAACTTCACAACTATTGACTGGCATCGTAGAAGTTAATAATTGAAACAAAATTATCAAGTCAACACTGACATGAGAGGGATGGTGAAAATTGGGAATAAAAACCTTAATAAAACAGAAAGGCCCAAAAAAAAGAAGACAATAGAGAGAGAGATTACCGAAGCAAACCTGAAAGAAATTCACAGCCCTACCATGACATGAAAAGATCTAGTAGGTTGCCACAATGTTGCTGTGTTGATCATTTTAAGCTCCATAAATTCTCCATCCAAAGTCCTATAAATGCAAAACAGTTTATATGGTGAGTATAATTTTTCGAGTCCTAACAATCAAAAGAAACTTTTAAAAAGTGTCAACCTTTAAAAATTCATTACAACAGAACTTCAGGATAAACAATATTAGTTGTGGTATCCTTTTCATCTTTAGGGAGGAGGACACTTATACGATCAAACGATGTGCATCTGGATAACGCCACATAAAGTTGCCCATGACTAAACACAGGTATTCGCAAATCGACCCCAACAAATTTCAGAGATTGTCCTTGTGATTTGTTAATAGTCATAGCATATGCCAAACGGACTGGAAATTGACGCCTTGTCATTTGAAAAGGGAATTCAGAAGATGATGGGCTTAAGGAAATTCTTGGAATGAAAGCCAAAGTGCCAAATTTTTCGCCAGTCAAGATTTTAACCTCAATAATGCGAGACGCACACCGAACAACCATCATTCTTGTGCCATTACAAAGTCCATCCTTCGGGGCAATGTTTCTCAACAATATTATAGGAGAACCCACTTTCAATTCTAGCTTAAACGGAGGTATACCAGGAGGATCTAATGAGTTTAGGTACTCGTTGGGATATCGGTTAGTAATGCTGCGATCGCTTTCATTGTCCTCACACATCTTATCAGCAGCCAAATAAGTGCACACAGTTCCTGGATAAACATTAAGTGCTGAACCATTTATTGTATTCACATCATCGTTTCGAGCAGAGAGTATTGTCCGTTCAGTAAGGAACGTCGGGGTCGATGTACCAGCTACATGAAGTTGGGGATAAACCGCTGACAACAATTCATTTAAATCTTGGCATTTACGGATTGTAGAAGGAAGCTGTACCACTTCTTGGGGTTTGGTTCCGACCTAATATAAGATAAATTGAAGTTAAAAAAAATTCAAGTTATTAATGGACTTTGTAGACTTAAAATATGAGCAGTTAATAGGGTACTACCTCAGTCAAGAAATATGCGAAAGTAGCATTTCTAGGATCTGCAGTATTCAAACGCATATTCAAATCCAACGTCAAAACACGCATAACATTCCATAGTGCAGAGCATCTCAATGATGCGTTGACAATTTCCTCACGTACTCCTTTGCATACAACTGGTAAAATATGCCGAAAATCACCACCAAGGACAGCAGTGATACCCCCAAAGGGATTTTCATTGTCGCAAATATCTTGTAGTGTGCGATCAACCGCTTCAACACAATGTTTATGCTGCATAGGAACTTCATCCCATATTATTAGTTTTGTTTCTCTAAATAGCTCAGCCTGCAACGATTGTTTGGTAAACCCACAAACAGAACTATCATGCAAATCTAATGGGATGCAAAAGGTTGAATGTGCAGTACGACCACCGTCTAATAATAATGATGCAATGCCAGACGATGCAACAGTCACGACTGTATGCCCAAGACTGCGACATTTTTGGGCAATCGTATTGTACACATACGTTTTTCCCGTACCAGCACCCCCATTCAAAAAGAAAGTAGTCCCTATCTTTTTAAGGACAGAAGTAAGAATTGCATCATAAGCAGTGCGTTGTCCACTGTTAAGGCGTTCAATATTAGGTTGTGCATCCCTGCATTGCGCTTGAAATTGAAGTTGCCGATGTTCTATAATCAATCTGTTACCAGCTACTTCGCTCCAGTTTGCGGTTGGTTGTTGCATTGGTGGGAAGTCAAGTAAACTCTTACCTGATTCTTGAAGCAATTGATCAAGGAGAAAAAGACCATAATCTTCAATTTGAGCTTCGGTTGGGTTCGATACAGAAAACAACGTGCGAATTTTGTGCGCAAGGTCATCACATATATGCATCGAAAACTGCTTCCATAACTCCATCGGTCGCTGAGGAGAGCATTGTGTAAGGAGGACACTAAATAATCTTCTCAATTGATACCCTGTCTTCATTACTGCAGCCTCTTCAAGACACTGTACCCACTCATCATCATTTTCCAAGAGCCCTCTAGCCACGCATGCTGACTTGAAAGTATCATGCACAACATTATTTATCGTGCGTAGGTGTTCATAAGATTTTGGTCCTTTGACAACAGTTAATAGCAAACGCAGATAAAACCTCTCACCACTATTGGGGCTAGCAAAGTACATTCTACCGATTGCGTAACCTCTTTCTCTTGGTTTCCACCTCTTAGTTTTCTCGATCCAACAAAGTGTTGTGGAAATTCTTGGTACGTGTAGGGTATAGCGTCCTCATTTTTGGCATACCATTCGAAAAATCCTGTTAGAGTTGACCTTTCTTGTTTAGCTCTAGAACGAATGGTGTCCAATGAATCTGCGGGGTTGAAAATACAACGATGCATTCCAGGTAGATGTAGTGCCAAACGTATAACTGTTGGTACCTCTTCATGTAAATGGTGGCCAAATATACGCCAGGCAGCTTCGGACGGTCCAATATACCTTGCATCAAAATATTGCTGAATTTCATTTGCTGCTCCCAACACAATTGTTGTGCGATCGTAACCCTTGTAAATGTATTTGTGAATATACTTGACGCATCTCATTCCGGCACAAACTTCTACATTGATGTGACAATTGAATAGTCTGGACAAATGAGGATTGTACGGTACGACATCCCTGTTATCAACTTCTTGCCTCCTCACAACATATACTTTGTTATCGTGTCGACGACGATAGATGGGATAGCCGTCTTCATCCATGGTGGTGGATTCTGCAAAGTCTCGAGGGTATCTTTTAGTACACTTTCCATTTTCCATACACACTGCTTGTGGATTTCGAGCACCGCATGGTCCATGTACCATACAACACTTGACAGTTTCAAATAGTGCAGGATCATCTGTTGGATTTGGAAACTCAGCACACACTAAGTTGTCTACTTCTGCACATGTTCTGATTTTATCCGAGCTTTTAAGGAAGAAAAGTGCATGCATATGTGGTAGACCACGTTTTTGAAATTCTATGGTATACACGTGAGCAACTTTGTTACCAAACACTTTATTTGTTTCTATCTCCTTCATTAAAGCCTTTCTTTTTAATTCAAAAATGCGGGCAACTAAATCAGGACGATCAACAGCTCTTTGATGTGGCAATAAAGCATAAGTAATCTCTGGCCACTTCGGATTTGCTGTCATGGTGAGGAAAATATCAGGATGATGATTGTATCTTGTAATAGCCATTGAATCTTGAAATATCTCAAACATATGTCTCGGACCTCCCAGAAACGAAGATGGCAAAATAAACCTCTGGCCAATTTGATTAGGGTTCAATTCATCTGGACCAATATCAGTCAAGTCTTGGTATAGGCTCGCACGAAGTTTTCCTTGATTAAGCTTGTAGTATGTCAATCGATTTTGCTCTGTTGCAGCCCAAGCATCTACTAAAAACTCTTGAAATAATTTTCCCGATCTCAAAATTGTTGAATACTCTATGGGACGCTCAAACAAACGATAGTTGTAGTACTCCATTTGAGTAAGTCGTTCATTCGCCGGTCGGTCATTATGAACGTCCCACTGTCTCAAATCTGGTTCCCATCCAAGTTCACCACGTGGGAAAAGTAAAACATAATGTAATGGTAAATACGCTGGATGACATTCACTAATTTGCATCAACCCATTACCTCCTCTCAAGTGTAAAATGATATCTCTCATTCCACTGGCCTTGGTTCCATCTCCTGGTATTACTACCGCAATCTCATCTGATGTGGGTAAATTATATCTTCTTCTATCTGTTGACGAACTGTAATGAAGATGAGCAGCCAAATTTTGTCCCGCCTCAGCTGTATGATTAAGAAGTGCATGAGCCTGAAGGAATTTTTCTACAAATGGATTTACTTGCAACAAACACTCTTGAATAGTTTGGAGCACATCTCTTTGTAGTTGGGGATTTCTTCGAGTGCGGGTTTTTAAAGCAGAATTAGGATCATAAATGTACAATTGAGCATATGATGCATCTTGACCTTGCTCTGGCAATAGAGAACTTGTTCGATGCCGCAACTCCCCATGGATAATGAATGATGTAGGGCCCCTTCCATTATGTACGTTTGGATTAAATTTAGCCCCAAGACTCGTGAAAGCATTAGCTGCATTGTACTCTCGACTATGAGATCTAAACGACTTTGATCGGTCATCAATCCCATCGTACAATGCTTGAAGTGACGGAGGGGGTGTGATAAGCTTATGCAACTGCACTTTTCCTTGCAAACAGCAAGTTCCAAATAAGGGATGGCTTATAGATGATTTTGTCAATCTTTCCTCCATCCAATGGAAGGCCTTACAATGAGGACATATAATATCCATCTTTCCGAGATAGTGCCTTCTCACATCTATTTGCATTGGAGCGAGAACCCCTAACCCCGTAGGCATATTTAGATCATCATCACTGCATAGATCCTCATGATGAATTTGGTTTGTGAGAGTAGGCCTGCAAATTTTTAAGAAAAATAAGGGTGGGTAACATCGTGAAAGTTTTGAACAACGTAGAATAAAATATAGGTTTACCTTATACTTCGAGGAGGAGACAATGAGTTTGGCCTAGATAATGATCTCGTAATCGACTGGGTGACCATTTGTCGTTTTTGTGCTGATAGAGTCACAGTTGTTGCATTTGGGTTTTGGTCCAAGCTATCGAAACGACGGCGTCTAGGAGTCAATGAAGGTAAATCTTTATGCTGTCTCGTTTGATGACATTCGCTTGCACAGCTTTGCTTTAATATTCTTTCTCGTTCTCGGCGTGCACGTTGCGCCAATGCTACTTTTGATATCACATTACCAGCTTGCGAACGTCGCTCACAATCTCCTGGCAAGCGTTGGCCCAATGTACCAATGCCTTGCTTTAAAATTCTTTCTCGTTCTCGTCGTGCACGTTGCGCTAATGCCACTTTTGATATCACTTTACCAGCTTGTGCCTAAAGTATGAATATTACTTTATGAAGATAGGAGTATTTGTGCCTAAAGGTGCAGTTTGGAGATGCTCCACATTTTGCTAGTCGAGTTCCATTAATCTTTTGCCACTTATACAAAGCTACCAAAAGAAAGCTGGAAGATACCTGTGAATTTTCCTTTCCATTGCCTACATGTGTTGCCTTCCCTTTCCTAGCCATTGTTTCTTTCCTTTGTATTTCCTGTTAAGAGATACGTAAAATGTATTAAGGAGACTAAACAGGGTTTTAAAGGAACTTTTTTATTGGTATATGGACTCATACCTCATGCATATGGATGACATTATGGTCTAGCTCATCACGGATTACAATTCCGATATTTCTGTCTCGGAGAGGTTGAACCTACACGCACATAATTAGTTGAGAAATGTCAGAAGAAAGAAATGGTTCGAAGATTATTAACTTTTATTTTTAAAAAAAAGGTAAGGGTCATACCTGTGGATTCTCATTTCTTATGGGATAGGTTGCCTTTTCTTTCCCTTTACGTGACATTAGTTTATTATTGAAGAGGTCGAACCTGCAAACGGTAAACAGGCAAAAAAATGAATGTGATATAAATTTTTTTATTCCAATAGCCATGCCGGTGTAATTATTGGACCGTAAGGGGACAAAAGTAACAACTACGTAGGGTCGATGTTCACCAAAAAAAATACGTAGGGGCCAATAAAGTGCAACCAATTTATTATTATTATTTTTTTAGTGCAGCCACGAATGCAATTAAAATTTTCTATAGTTCAAAACCTTGAATGTAAGAATCTAGGAATCCAATCAAGAATTCTCCACATCGGCATTTAATCAATCACCTAGAATGCATTCCAAAAAATGAACGGGGAGGAGGGAGAGAGAGGAGTTTACCCGGATTGACGTGAATCGGCAAGTAACAACTACGTAGGGTCAATGTTCACCAAAAGAAAAATACATAGGGGCCAATAAACTGCAGCCAATTTTTTTTTTTTTTTTAGTGCAGTAACAACTACGTAGGGTCGATGTTCACCAAAAGAAAAATACATAGGGGCCAATAAAGTGCAGCCAATTTATTATTATTTTTTTTTAGTGCAGCCACACTTGGTATTGAATCTATTGTGCAATTAAAACCTTGACTGTAGGAATCTGGGAATCCAATCAAGAATTATCCACATCGGCATTTAATCAAACACCTAGAATGCGTTCCAAAAATGAACGGGGAGGAGGGAGAGAGAGGAGTTTACCCGGATTGACGTGAATCGGTAATAGTTCTAGAGCACAAAATTCTTTGCAGTAGCTACTGGGTCTGCTGGGTTTCCTAGCAAGGGGAATTGCCGGCAGCAGATAGAATGAGGGAGTTAAAGCAGAGAGAGACGTGAGGGGGCGGGGGGGGGGGATGGGGGGATTTATTTTTCACGGTACATTTAGTTTTTGAGAGCAGGGTTTTTTTATCTAATGAGGGAGTCCCAACCGTTAGATTAGTTTAGAGAGATAACAGCCGTTGGATTTATGTAGACATAAGATTCAAAAACCCTCCTCCCTTATTATGTAGATTATCCCAACTTCGTATTGATAGGGCATCTACCTGAATCCGTGAATTCACTTCCAGAGAGAGAGAGAGAGAGAGAGAGAGAGAGACGAAGAAGAGATGGCTCAGATTGGGGTTTTTTCTGTAACCAGTCCCATGGAATCCGCTAATTACCGAAAAGGTGATCTTCTCTCTCCTCCCCACCTTTCATATTTTGCCCTACATTCTCATTCCAGTTTTGGAAGAAAAAGGTTGTCTAAACAAAAACCCAGGTCGGGGAATCTGCGCTTGGTGCAAGATGACGTTCCAACCATTAACAAAATCAGTAAGGCGTTGGCGAATATTACGGAGTCGGGAGCACGGCACTGACTCTTTATCATTTCAACCAAAACTTCTGTGATGCTCCCAAGTGGTATGGGAGCATCATACTCCCAATGAATTACAGCCCTTGGATTGAATAGAGATAAATCACAACCCTTGGATTGAAACCAAAAACTATAACTAGGGTGGTTTTGTTGAAAAATAGGTAGTTTTGACCAAAAAAAACGGAGGATTACTTACCACAAAACAGACAACTCATACCATTTACTAATGCAACTCTTACCATTGTATAAGGTAACACTTACCATACAAACAGGCAACACTTACTATAACCGGTTGGTCAGGTAACAAGTTGTCATTAAGTAAAACAAAAGAAAATAAAAAAAAGAGTACCTGATTTTTTGGTGGAAAAATTATCAGATTTTAGAGATTTATATATTAGAAGAATTATTAAAAAATAGTGTTCATTTATAAATCTAGTTTAAAATTTTAATTGGTTATGAAAACATAAAAATTTGAAAAATATTTTCCACAATTTTCAAATGACATTATAAATGTATTTAATTGTTTAATTTTTAAATAATAATTTATTATAGATATATTTAAGTAACTTAGTTTTAAATATTATGAAAAAAAATAAGATATTTATTAATATTTTGATAGCTTACAAATTTAGTTTATATATATATATATATATATATATATATATATATATATATATTATAACATGACGCTATAAGTTGATTGTTACAACATTGTAAGATAAATATATTTTTGTTTAATAGCGATTGAATAATTTTGTAGAATTCTCTAGTATTTAATGAAATTAGGCTATTCAAATTCATTAATAGAGTTTATAGTGATCAATATGATATATTTTACAAATCTAACAACTAATAGTGTTAATACTAATATATTTGGCAACGATCAATCAACGAGAATTGATTCATTTATAATAGATTGATCTGGTTATATGTTCAGCCAATTGATTAAACAATTTGAATCGATTAAGATCATATTTGGCAAATGTGATAGTTAACAATAATGTTGAATGACAGTGATTAGTGAAAATTAATATAATTGGCTAAAGTAGGTTGACTAATTTGTTTAATTGCTTAACCATGGACTTATCTATTTCAATCCTTCAAGTTACACAATTAGCAAATTTCAAAAATGGTTATTTGATGGTTAACATTGATCATTTAACAAATGAAGGAGTATGAGGTTAACATTGATCACTTTGCTAATGTAAGAATAACTACTAGTGAACCAGTTAATTGAAATATCTCATTTATTTGATCCTTTTTTAAAAGTAATTTTATTAATATGACTGCTTTTATTTAATTTATCATAAAAGTAATACAATATATCTAAATAAAATTTAATGTGGTAGGTAATAAGATATTAATGGTGATATAAAATAATGGTGATATACATTAATGTATATCTACTCGTCATTAATGTCATACTTACTATAGAACAAAGTTTATTTACCAAAGAATATGGCTAGAGATACCACAAAAACTAAATTTTTACGACGGACTAATATTCGTTGATAAACTTACCATGTGATTGACAATACTTATCATGAAATAAGGGAACAACGACTATATACTTACCATGAAATAAGAGACCAGTTTTACCGCACAAACTTATTAACGTTTTGTCGAAAATGACCCCTTGTTCTATTACAAATATGGTGTGGATGAGCAAAATCGGCTAAATAATCTGTTTTGGAGAGATATAACATGTAGGACAGATTATATGTGCTTTGGAGATGTGCTAATATTTGATTCGACGTATCGGACGAATGCGTATTGGAGGCTATTGGTGATACTAGCTGGAGTTAATAGTCACTTTCAAACAGCAATTTTTGGTTGTACATTGTTGACTGCTGAGACTGTTGAGACTTATACATGGATGTTGGAAAGATTTCTTGATTCCATGGACCACAAGAAGCCTGTGTCGGTAATGACCGATGGGGATAAGGCTATGCGGAGAGCAATAAAAACTGTGTTACCTAATGTTAATCATCATTTATGCAAATGACATCTTAAAAAAAAATGCTGTCAGTAATGTCCATGCTCTCGGATTCTTAGCTGACTTTGAGAAATGCATGTCAATGTCAACTGAAGAAGAGTTTGAAGTTGCATGGAAGAATCTTTTGGATGACTATAGCCTTCACCAAAATCAATGGACGGTAGATGTTTATAAAAAGAAGACCTTATGGGCAGAGGCATACCGGGAAAGTATTTTTTTTGCGGGGGCAAAAAGCACACAATGTGTTGAGGGAATGAATGCATATATGAATCGATTCTTAAAACTACGTCTCAAGCTTTTTGAATTTGTACAAGCATTTGATTGGGCTCTTGCAAAACTTCGTCATAACGAGGCTAAGGTACAAGTTGAAAGTGTGAATAGTACTCTGGTTCTTTCTATACGCATGAAACGAATTGAAAATGATCATGCGGCTAATGCATATACTCGGGACATATTTAACAAGTTTTTCAAAGAAATTAAGAAAGAGCAATCATTGTTTAAGGTGGATAAAGTTGAGCTTGAAGATTTTCGGGTTTACTTCTTATCTCGATACCAACAGTTGGACGCCATGTGGAGTGTCAACTATCAGCCGAATGATGGCATCATGAAATGCTCTTGCTTGAAATTTGAGTCAATTGGGTTTCCAAGTCAGCATAGGATCTCAGTCATGAAAATGGAGCATATGAGAGAAATTCCCTCTTGTTTGATCTTACAAAGGTGGACAAAAATGGCGAAATCCTTCCCCCTACATGGCAACACACCAATGCCAGAATGGGTCACGCAAACGACAAGGTTTGGGACATTGTCAAACGCATGTGTCGAAATGTGTTATTATGCTTCACACATAACGAAGGGATATAATGAGACTAAAGAAGAAATCACCAAGTTAACATCCAGAATGAGGGAGCTCTATGTGTTACATGGTGAGGAGGAGCAAAGAAATATGAGACAAAACGACAATGTTGAGGGGACATCTATGCATTTTGGTGTTGGCGACCCAGTCATTATCAAAGGTAAAAGGACCCATAATTTGGTCAAAGACTTCATCCCAAAAATAAGAAAATGTGGCAATTGTAGAGAACCTGGTTACATAAGAACCAAATGCCTCATATTAGTGCATGGAGATAATGTGGGAAACATGAATGAGGATGAAGACACATATGAATCAGATGTGAGCGTTATTTACCAACAATCATTTACTGGACGAGACTCATTGATATATCACCCATCGTTTATGCACACTGATTACACAACCAATAGTTGTGAATCCAATGTCAACCCTAATTTGGTAAGCCTCTTACTATCTAGTTAGTTGATAGACTATTATTTATTTGTCCATTCACTAATTTTCAAACTTGAACTTTGTAAACTGCTAACTGGTCAAGAAATTTCGAGAGTGTGCAAGCCCAGTGATGAGCCCATTTAGTAGTCGTTGAAATTTACTAAACGGCCGTCAAATTCAATTATTTATTAGCCGGACTATAACTAAAGATTTGCATAGTATAGCGAGGAAGTCGGAGTCGATCCACAGGGAGCTCGAATATAGCTTGTTCGGATTGTAGGTGTAAGGGTTTGTGGCGTTTAGACGGCCAACTTTTGGTTTTCCTTTGAAAGGTGGAGAAACACTCTTATGGAAAAGACTAGAAATGAGTTTTAACTAAGAATTAAAGGCGGCAAGGCAATGAAGTTACTAACGCCCATAACTTAAGTCATCTAACAATTCTCAACAAAAACGCGGTTGAAACGCACGGCTTAGGCTATCAACCGGAAGATTTAGCTATGAAAATAATTGGACTTGATATAGAGTTTAAACAACAAGCTTAACACAAGGCGTGACATCGCTCCCAGAACCATGTGAGCGAGCACATGATCACCGGAGATTAACAACGCCAAGACTTGCATTCAAACTAAATATCAAGGTCAAGAACTAGAAGCATGGTTTGGAAAGCGAGCAAGTTCTTTGGTTCTTTTGACAAACACGAGGTGAGACATAGCTCATGGAACCATATGAGCAAGCATATGATCACCAGAGGTTAACATCGACAAGTTTTGTTACATAAAAGGTGAACCACACACATTTACAAACCAAACTTCAATTCTTAAGTTGAGAAGAACAAAATTAACCTAAATCACAAGATGTTATTCCCCCATGGCCAAACCTTATCAACTACTCACACATAGCTAAAAGACTAGAAAGCATGCTAAAATTGGAAAACATATTTAACCGATAGAAATGAAAATAAACTTGGTATTAAGGAGAATCTAGTCCGTAGCTACAACATTAATAAACGAGAAAATATCAAACTAGAAATTAAACTTACAAGTTTGAAGCTTGAAACTAAGAACAATAATGGCAAAAAGACTAGAAAGAAAACTAACCTAGAGCATAAAGTAGATTTTTAACTAAAGTGAGAGAGAAGGGTATTTATACAACTCAACTTCTCTCCCAACAAATATCCTATAAACATACCAAAAGTAGCAACTATTCCATAAATGGAAGGTCCAAAAAGCAGCAAATATCTGGCCGAAAGCTCGTGGTATCGATACGGATTAAACAAAGTATCGATACCACGCTGCTAAGTTGAAAAGGGCATTTCCCCGTAGTGATCCCGTATCGATACGGGTTAAGGCCATATCGATACAACAAAACCTGTCTTCCCACGAAGCTAACGTGTATCGATACAGAATAAGGCTGTATCGATATGGGGAGGTTATCTCCAGTCTTCAGGCCAGCCTTCAAAACTTGGCACCCGATGGCTTCCAGCAGCTTCCACAGCTTCACAGCACCTTATTTTCATTCTCTAAGTAAGTAAATACTACATTTTAAACCTTTCTTTTACCTTTTCTTTACTTTAATTTATTTAATGAAAATAAGAAAGTACCCCCCATTTGAAAACAATGACATTACAAGATTTTCAAGATTCCAATTAAATCAAAATGTCAACCCCCACTTTTAGTGTAAAATGAAAAATTGCACATTTTTCTCAAGAGAAAATGGATCAAAACATGACCTTACTCTTCAAATAAACCTTGTAACTTTGTAGTTACTTTTAAAAAAATTCAAGAATCAATTACCGCCATTTTTAATCTCGAAAATCGATACTTTTCCAGAAAGTCATTTTTCCATACTTAGACAGATTTTAAGGGGCCGACAGGGTCTTCGGATACTTGGAAGCACTTGGGCCATCCATGGTGTTGAAATGCGCCTTATTTGCACGTTTTACCTGAAAACACTAAAAACACATCTTACGTGCAGTATCAAATAAAAGCTAGATAAATGCAAGTTAAAAACAACATAAAATGGGACTAGTCGCACTAAATATCTACAATATTGGGTGCTCATCACCCAGTTCCATGGCAGCAACGTTGGAGGATGGGAAGATGATTTCGGACAAGGATTGTGAAGGATAAATGTAACATTTATTTTGTATTAAGGCATTGAGTAAGGACAAGAACTTTATTGTAATCTTTTAATTCAGTAAAATTAAGGCAATGATCTGGACAAGAACTTATTTGTAGTCATGGTAAGGCAGTGAGTACGATTACTGAAATGGTAACAATGCCCAGATTTTAGCAAGCATACCCTATTTATATGGTAAGTATTACTTTGGCAATGAGAAGTATGCCAAGATTTCTGTAAGTTATTGAGATGGTAAGAATCTCCAGATTTTAGTAAAGACACCCTGTATAAATTGTAAGTAATGCTATGGAAATGAGAAGTACGTCCAGATTTTTGTAAGTATGATTATTGAAATAGTAAGAATTTCCAAATTTTAGTAAGCACACCCGCTATAAATAGTAAGTAATGCTATGAAAATAAGAAGTACGCCCAGATTTTAGTAAGCACACCCTATATAAATGGTAAGTAATGCTATGAAAATGAGAAGTACGTCCAGATTTTTGTAAGTACGGTTATTGAAATGGTAAGAATTTTCAAATTTTAGTAAGTGCACCCTGTATAAATGGTAAGTGATGCTATAGAAATGAGAAGTACGCCTAAATTTTTGTAAGTACGATTATTGAGAGAATAACAATCAGTTCATGGCACACCAAACAATCTGGTACAAAAGTGACATGGGTAGTAAACATAACCGAATACATAACTTAAACCAAAGCTTATACATAGCTTGTACCAAAACTTAAACCAGTTGGTGGACTAAATACAAAACACCTGAACACCATTGTTGTACATCAGATTGCCGCTGTGGTTACCATCTTGGCTACCATCAAATAGAAACAATCCTAAATGCAGCAGCTATAGGAGCATAGTAGCCAACAGCAGTTCAATAGCATACAGTAGTCATAACAAAACAGAAGGCAGCCGTAGGAGCATAGTAGCTAGTAGCACAACACCTAGACAGCAGCAACAATTCAATAGTAAAACAGTCATCCAATAAATTACCCAAAGGATTAGCAAAAGAAATAGCAGCAGAAACAGAAAACTGTCTAGAATAGTCCCATAACAGAACAGATCACCATAACAGCTGGCCATTTGATCAGACAATAACAGCAAACAAGGAGCATAACAGTCAGCTGCTACCATTAGAGCGAGCTGTTACCATTACAATATCAACAAAATAATAGAATGATCTAAACTGAAAGCACCAACCGCTGCCATGAGATAATAGTCAACTGCAGCAACAGCAAGGCAATATCACAGCCATAACTAACAGCAGAAAATTGAGAAGCAGTAAAATAAAAGAAGTCAAAGAAGGCAGTATTTGCCATATCACGTTTACAACAAAAGCCACAAAGGCACATCACATTCATCAAGTTTACAACATGATTGAATTTTGCCATATCATCAAGTTTACAAAAAGGCAGCATTTGCCATATCATTGTTAGTCTCCATAACTGAATTTTAACTACATTGTCATAAAAAAGAACTACACTTGGTATCAAATTATCCTTCTAGTGTTGCGGTATTTTTCTTAAGCCTTTCGGATGACTTCTTTCCTGATTACATTCTCGCCACAAAGGATCAAGTCCAAAAGCAAGTTGTTCCTACCTTCTACAGAACTGAATCTCAACTACATTTAATAAAATAACCAAAGATTAGAAATAATTGTAACTGTATGATGAATAAAAGACTAACTTTATACCTTAGCTGCTTCTTCCTTCATTAAATTGCTCCAAATCAAAGTACTTGGCAGTGTGCACACCACAATTATCGCTACCTGGTTCTTGAACTGGAAGCCATTTCAGTCTTTTAATTGGTAGCTTATGGGCTTTCATGACACATCCATTATTCCCCAAGTGTTGAATTACTCATCCAAATATTCAAGCACACGCAGGACCTTCTCGTTCTGTACTTTGGGTTTGCTCAGAGAAGGTAATGAATCAAGTACATACATTTGCATGTTTGAAGTACAATGCACATAAACCAATGAATGTTATCATTGATTGGGATGTACACACGTTCCATGAATTCGAGTATCCCTGTGTATCGACTAGATCCACCATAATACTTTACCCAAATGTTGAAATTAATACCACCATTGAGAGCACAACTCTACAAACAAATATAAAGGAGCACTTACACATTGCTATAGCTACATACTATCGTTCAAACTTCTAATGCATTACGAATACAGATCCTTAAATAAGTGGGCAAGTATGTAGACATAAATTTTGAACCGTAGAATTTATCCACGCTTCGAAATCCATATCTCAAATATCCACTGTTCAAGCGAACAGTGTTGATTTTTTTATATGCAGGCTCTTATTTTCGATTTGGATTTCAAATCGTTAATTACATACTTAAAAATAAAACCTCTGATTAATAAAGAATAAAGAACAGGAAATAGACTGGAATAATTTAACTTTATTGATGATTGGGGTTTAAAACCCTTATTTACATCAAAACAGAGAAATACTGGGTACATTTAGAGGGATTGGAACCCTTTACCTATCGCTTGATATGCTTACTCTTACTGGTCTTCGAAATTTGTTGAAGATTGCAGGTGGTAGTGAACGAGTAGGTTGCTTTGATGGTTGTAGATCGTAGTGGTTTTGCGTAAATGGGGTATATCTTCTCTCTCTCCGTATATTTTCTACGTTGAGGGAAAAGAGGTGTAATGGTGAAGAGTTGAGAGATGAAGTATGAGATCTGAGGTTTGAGATCTTGGGGTCGATGAGAGATAGATGAGAGATGTTAGGTCTGATCTGAGATTGAGGTCCCCTTCCTTTGATGACGGACCTCATATTTATAGGAGCTTCATTCATCATCAGATGCTTGGCCGCCAAATAATTCATTTGAATTTGAATAGTTGTTGCCAGAGAATAGATGATATCATATCTTCTCAACCTCTTCAAATTTTGAATATTGGTTGTGTCAGATGACATCTATCTTATAATATTCTTCTGCTTGCATAGAAGTATTTTCTTGGACTCTACATTTTATTTGATTTGAGACGTTAACCTATATTTGCTTTGTAGACCCTGCGAAATGCGGGCCTATATGGTTTAAACCAATATTTGGTTTGTAGGCCCTGCGAAATGCAGGCCTACATAGTTTAACTAATTTATAGTCCTGCCACTTCTTCCGTAGGCTCATACATTCGTTAGGCTTGTCGGGCCAACACGTGTTTGTTGATTCGTGGGCTCGATGGGTCAATCATGATTTGTAGCCCTGCTACTTCTTCCGCAGGTTCATATATTTGTTAAGCTTGTCGGGCCAACATATGTTTGTTGATTCGCGGGCTTGCTGGGTCAACATGCTTTTTTAGGCTCTTTATATGCCTTTTAGTCTGCAAGCCCAACATATGATACATTGATGATATTCATCAATCTTTGGTTGAAATTTATGTGCCAACAAATGTCCCTCGTGAGTCGTGCAAGCAAGTTTTGATTGTATGAGTCACGATCTCTTGGCACTTCTTGTAGTAAAATGGTCTCCATATTTTGAATGTGCTTCATTTTTTGTGAGTTCTTGTTTATTTGAACTCGAGCTTTTGGTGGCCTTGTCTTTTGACTTTGCAAGGCCTGTACCTCTCCCTTTTTTGTTTACCCTAATTTTTGCCTAGGTCGGTTTTTTTTTTTTTTGACCTAGCGGGATTCTTAATTTTTTATACCCTAATTTTGCCTTGGCTGCCCTTACGGGTTTTCAACCTAGCGGGCTTTTCTTTTTTCTTTTTTTTTTTTAACAACCATTTTCATGAGCACTTTATTTTTTGTGCTGACCTCCTTTTTTTTATCATTGGCTTTTATATGGCCTCGCCTTTATGGGTTTTGAATGGGCGACCCTTTCCCATGTAGTATTTCCATATATCATGGATATTGTGTGTAGATTTTGTGTAAGCCTCGTACGCCTTTTCTTTTTGTATAACTTCTTTGAGGGTTTTGCATCTGCAGGCTACCCTTTTTTTTTTGATATTTTGGTGTGGACCAAGCCCAGTATTTCACTGCAGCTAACAGCTTTTTTTGTGTGTGTGTGTGTGTGCTCGCGCGCGTATCTTTGCTAAGAATCCAAGTCTGAGTAGGACTTCTTCTCAGGTTCCCTTCTTTGCAGTAGAACTTCATAAATTATCCAGCAACTTTTTTTTTTTTACTGGTTCTTTTTTGTATAAATCCATATCATAATAGGATTCCAAAATCTGCATATTCTTGTTTCCAATAGAGTTTGAAAAGGACACTTGTTTTTCTTGTCTTGTCCCATTCTTGGACTCTTGCCTTGGCCTATCAGATTGATGCCAAGATTTTTTTTAATAAGAAAGCTCCAACAATTCCAATAAAAGCTGCGAATTTTCCCCTTATAGGAGTCTTTGACCAGAAGGTTTGGAAAGAACTCTTTCATTAAGGCTTCTTGATAGACCTGACTCATGTAGAAGTCAAAAGATATGCACTGGCTTCCCAAATTTTATCCCATGTAGAGTTGTTTTGACGATAACTTCTCTTTACCCAATAAGTCGTATTGGCTTCTTATATATAGAGCTGCCTCTGTAAAAAAAACTTCTGCACATCTACAGATTTCGTCTTTTGCAGTAAGGAATTTTCTTCTTTCCTCAAACTTCAATTTCTTTTCTTTTCACAGCACTTTCTTCTTTGCTGATGCTTTTCTTTTTTTTTTTCTCTCTTTTTTTTTCATCAAGCAAATACTAGGTCTTTCCCCTTCTAGCTTCAACAGATTCCTTGCTCAGGTAAGTTGGTTTTTTTTTTCTTTTCTTCTTCATTTTTTTTTTGCCATAGTAATATCGTTTTTTTTTTTTGCTACAGTAATTCGGTTTTTTTTTTTTGTGTGTGCAGTAGTTTCCATTCATTTGCGGCAATTTTCTCTTTTCGACAAATATTTTTCTTTGACTTTGTAGCTGTTTAAAGCTTTTCAGTAAGATGTCAAACATCTTCTTTTTTTTTTACTTGGTTAAAATCCAAACACCATTCTTTTTTCTAACCTCCAGCAAGTCACCTTAACTTTTCCTTGTTTGAATAAATAATGTCCCAGAGCCTTCATGGTATATTGTACTGAAACATATTTTCTCCACAAAAAGCTAGGCCCAAAACTCAAGCTAAAAGGCTGAGTCTGACTTTTTTTATTATTGCCATAAGACTTTTTTTTAACGCCCTTATTTTTGCTCCTCTTCTTGATTTTCAGGGCCTATTTGTGCAATTCTATTTACCGTTGCTTGCAAGGTAACAAATTTGTTGTTACTCT
Source organism: Rhododendron ovatum (assembly GCA_019656835.1). Lineage (NCBI taxonomy): Eukaryota > Viridiplantae > Streptophyta > Magnoliopsida > Ericales > Ericaceae > Rhododendron > Rhododendron ovatum. The sequence goes on along the minus strand of CM033796.1, from coordinate 39,413,376 downwards.
GTTCAATTCATGTATTTATGTTCCTTATCTGGCTCTAATTCCTTTCGGAGAATTTTTTGTCACTTTTGGCTTTAGTCTCTTATAAGAGGCTTTTGTCAGGCTCATCTCCAAACCCATTTGGACTCTTCTCTGATACCCTTGTTGTTTGAGGATTTTGTCAATGGGTCTTCCGATTTTCTAACAGATTCTCCTCTCATTTTCGTCTTTTTTAAGGCCTTTGAGAGGTTTAATCATGTTATTGAATTTGAGGATTCTCCTGGCTTGTTCTCCTTCAGAGGTTTTGCAGAAGATTCCTGTAAAAGGGTTCAACATCTGTCTTGAAGAACGCTTTGCTGAAAAGGAATTTTTCTTTATTTGTCTCTAAGACTTTTGAGATTTCTCTTAATGGCTTTATCTTTGCATTGCCAAGATTCTGTCGAAGAGAATATTCTTCATTTGTCTTTAGAGGCTCTCAAAGGAGCTTCGTTTTGGCTTTGGCTCCCAAAGGCTTGTGTTAATCCCCTCTCTAAAGGTTTGAAGCTGTACCTGACATCTACTTCCTCACGGGGGGCTTTTGTTGAGATCCAATTACGTTTAGGGCTTTCGAGGGTTTTCATCCTCTTTTGTCCTCCTTGTTGAAGTCTTTTGAAGATATCCATCTTTATTTGTCTTTTGCTGCAGATTGAATTGATTCCCATTTCTCTTCTTCTTCTTCTTCTTTTCAGTATCATGGATTTTACTTCGAAAACAATCGAATACTTTCGTCGTGATCAGGAAGATGTTCTAGACAAATCTGGCCCCAAAGTTGCCAGACACCGGTCTATTTATGACAGTTTGACCTCAACACAAAGATCCCCATATATTCCTCCTGACAACATTGACGACTTTGTCTATAATGGGGTGCGAAAATGCTCCGAGTTACATGGAAGAGGATTTTCCAAAGATCTAGGCTCATCTCCTATTTCTTTCTTCCGTCCATTTTCTAAGACCGAAGTAGATGATTCAGTTCCCGGCTTTAATTTTAATCTTCTTCTCAAGAAGATGAAGAACGAAGGCGTTGAGTGGGATTCTTCGTTTAACATTCGTGGCACCTCCTCGCATCTTCAAGAGCCCATATGGATTTTCTGGTTAAGAGATGTACTTTCTTCTTTTGCTCCTATCTTAGAAAAGGCTGGCATTTATTCTGCTATTTATATTTCCCAATTTTCATATACAAGAAATATAAATGTGTTCAAGGCTTTTCTAGAACGTTGGTCGCCGGATACCAACACTTTTCATGCAACATATGGAGAGGTTGGCTTTTCTTTGTGGGATCTTCATCGCATCAGTGGCCTACCTATTTTAGGAGGACTTTATGAAGAGTATACTCCAACGAATGATGTCCTTTATTCTGATCAGACTCGTTCCACATGCCGTACTTTATTTGATATATATGCCAACAAGGAAAAATCCAAAAACCTAAGTCTTTGGTCCTCCTACTTCGTAGAGCCTTACGGGGATTCCTTTCAGCGAAGACAAAATATTTCCAACGAAGTGTATCTTGCCGGTTTTCTTGCAAGTTGGCTTAGCGGTTTTGTGCTCCCGCATTCTTCCAATGAAGTGCGATCTTCCACTTTCATAATGGCAAGCAAAATGGCAAGGGGTTTGTTTTTTTAGCTTGGCTATACCTGTCCTTGCATACCTCTATCATTGTTTTAATAGAGTGGCTAACTCTTCTATTCCAGGAAAGAAAGCTGTTTATGGCCCCTTTCAATATTTCTTTGGATGGATGTCCATTTATTTTCCAAAGACATACTCTCATGGCAATCCTTCAAATGGTAGACTCATTGACAAGCTCATTCCATATCTTGGGTTTATAGGCACCCAGGCTGCTGGTGATTTCTATCTTACTAAAGAGCCCTACGCGCAACAATTTTTAGTTTCCCAATATAACTATTTTTCCAGGGCACTTACTCATGATGACGAGCCTAAGGGAAGGATTCATGATGATACAAACATTTCTCCTTTAATCCTTAGCCATCTAATATGTCTTCGTCCAGGAATCCTAACATTCAAGGTGGGCTCTTCTTTTCTTAGTGAGCCTTATGCCCCAAGTCGGTATGCCCGTCAGTTCGGATTTTATCAAGCTTGCCCGAGAAATTTAGATACATCTTGCCGCGGACAATCCAATCCTGCCACATTTTTCTATTATTGGTGCGAAATGTTGCGTAAAGGTACAAACGTTATTATTGAGATTCCGTCAACTCGACATCCCACATTTGTGACAGAGCCTTATGCGCGTTGGTGGATAGCTTCTTCCTTTGTTGTTCTTCAGTTTTCCCCAGAATTGAAACGAAAACAAAGCAACCAGCCTAAGACTTTAAAGAAGAGAATGAAGAAGACGGCGAAGACAGCTGCTCCGATCATTCTTGATACTCCTTTCTCTTCTCGACCAGGTGTTTCAACTTCGCGACAATCTTCTTCTGGTAGATCCTCGAAGTCCTCTGGTATGTTACTTGGACCTAATGAAGTAGCGAGATCTTCTCCAAGAAGATACCCTCAAGGATATCTTCTTAAGATCTTGGAGTCCAAGTGTCGCCATTTATGTGGTACACCCGTTCATTTTAAGTTTGAGAATCCTGAGGCTGTGCTTTGCCCATTGGAGACGATGTTTCTTGAGAATTTTGATCATTCCTCACGAGAGTTTGTTTCCTCTTTGGACCAATTTAGAGCTTACATTGATTCTCTCTTTGAGGGCAAAGATTCCATTCTCGAAGGAAAAGATGTACAAGCTATCTTAAACATATTTGAGAAGGGACGTGAATTGCTTGTCTTGGGTAGAGTTAAAGCAAGCATAGAGGCCCCTAGCCTTTCTTTATCTTCAGAATATTTAGCTTCGGCATCTAATCGTTCGCAAGGGGAATCAAAGCATGACTCGCAAGGAGAAACGAAGGATGAGGATGAAACTGACGAGTTATATAATTATACCCCATTATCAGATTGTTCTCCTAAGAGTGCTTTTAAGGGTATTACATCTTGCTTGCATACAGAATCATTTTTTTTATTGATACTGTTTGCTCATCTTTGTTTTACTCTCTTTCCAGGTCATCCTCCTAGCCATTCCATAATATCAACAGCTCCTAGCGGATCTCCCAAACCTACTAGTATAACACCCTCTCTTTTTTTGTCACTTATTTTATTGTCCCCATTTTTTCTAGACTTTATTTGTGTCCTTCATTTTCAGGATATTTACCCTTGAAGTCTGCCACATCTTCTGCTGCCATGGCTACCTTCAAAGGTATACAATTCTTGTGTTGAAGCAAAGAAAATTTTTAATGCCTCTTTCTTGTATAAAGGTCGTCTTCTTTTTTTTTTTTTTTGTCTATCTTAGATCATGCCTCTTCAAAGAACTCGTGGCAAGCTACCTCTTCAAATTTGTTGCCTTCATCAACCCCACAAGTCCAAAGCACTGGTAAATTTTTTACTAATTTATTTACCTTGCAAATGTTTGACCTTTCCTTTTTTTTTTGACATGACACTTCTTTTTATAGGAGAAGCTTCTTTCGGTGACTTGATGGATCCTATTGACCTTGAAGGGTTAATTGCTAGGATCGTGAAACCTCCTATTCAGTCCATCCCTCTTTCCTCTAGCGAGGCTGTTGTCCACATCTAGAAAGGCCTTTTTATCTCACTCCAGTCATCCACAATAAGCATTGAAGACATTATTACTCAATCCAATGGAGTTATTTCCCTTTTGAAGAGTTTTAAAGTGGACCTTAGTTCTCTTTATGAGAAGGTGAAAGCTTTGGTTAAATATTCTGTTTTATGGACCAAAGTATTAGGTACTCCTAATAAGGATGTTTCTCTCGGAGAACTTGAGGCCCAATATAAGGTCAAAAAGACTAATTTTGAAGAAATGGCCAATTCTTATGAGGAGATGGCTTCTTCCGTCTCCCAACTTTCAGAGCATGTCACCAGTCTTGAAGGGGAGATTGCTCGTACGAAGGAGTTACTCAAAAAACTTGAGTCCGAATTGTCTTCATGCAAGGCCAAGCATTTTTCTTCCCAAAGTGATTTATCCAAGTATTCCAAGACTATTTCTAAATCTGAGAAGGATCTTCATGTCGCCTTGGATGTTGTTGAGCAATGCAAGAAGAAAAGTGCGCATCATGATGCTGTGAAAGAAGCACTTGATGCTGCGAGAGCTTCTTTGATGAATTGAGCTTCTTTCAGTAATATAGTTTTGCCCCCTCGAATAATGTCGCTTTGAACTCTGGATTTTTTTGTCTATTTGAATTCTAGATTTTTTAGACTTTGTTTAGCTGTACACAGTTTAAGCTCTTGCGGACCAGGATCATGGTTTATTTATTGAGATTGTTTGTTGAGATTATTTTGCCGTTCACAGTTTAAACTCTTGCGGGCCAGGAGTATGGTTTATTTGGTTTGGTTGGGTTGTTTTGCCATTCACAGTTTAAACTCTTGCGGGCCAGGAGTATCCTTAGATTTATCACCTTGGATTTTGGTGAGGTGTTTTAGCAGTTTAGCCACATACTGCACCATTGGTGGTTTGTTTATTTTTTTCTGAAGATCTAGGATTAATTGCATCATTACTAAAGATGTATATCCCAACTAGGTTGGCACATACACCCCAGTCAATCACGTGCATTCCTAGAACCACCCATTTTATTTTGTTTGCCCTAATTTTTGCCTAGGTCGGGTTTTTGACCTAGCGGGACTTTTTATTTTTACACCCTAACTTTTGCCTAGGCCGCCCTTTGCGGGTTTTCAACCTAGCGGGCTCTTTTTTTATTTTATTTTTATGCCCTAACTTTTGCCTAGGCCGCCCTTGCGGGTTTTCAACCTAGCGGGCTCTTTTTTTTTTTTTATGCCCTAACTTTTGCCTAGGCCGCCCTTGCAGGTTTTCAACCTAGCGGGCCTTTATTCAAGGAAAATACCTTTTCAAGAACCTTGCATTGGTGGGAGGGATGATCCGCTCGCCATCCATTGTGATTAGCAATTAAGCCCCATTAGAATAAACCTTCTCAATGACATAGGGCCCATCCCACTTAGGCTCAAGCTTTCCTTTAGTCCTTCGAGATATGACTATTGGTCTTCAAACCATCAACACCAAATCCCCTTTCTTAAATGAACGAAGCCGGACTCACTTATTGAAAGCGTTGGCCATTCTTTGCTGGTATATCTCCAAGTTTTGTTAAGCATATTGTCTTCTTTCATCCAAGGCTTCAAGCTCTACCATCCTTATTTTTGCACTTTCTTCTTCCGTTAGGGATTCCTGTATTGCTACTCTTAAAGAAGGTATTTGTACTTCGAGTGGCAATACGGCTTCCCCCCAAACACCAAGGAATGGGGTGTTGCTTGAGTTGGAGTTCTATGCGAAGTTTGATAGGCCCATAATGCTTCTTGTAACTTATCATGCCAAGTTCTTTTATTTCGCTCAACCATCTTTTTGATAATTTTGCATAGAGTCTTATTGAAAGCCTCCGCTAAGCCATTAGCAGGCCCATGGTATCGCGAAGAATGGTTGATCTTTATGTTGTACTTGGAATATAACTTGTATAATGGACCACTTCTGAAGGGTTGCCCATTATCAGTTATGATACTATCTGGGACCCCAAACCTATAGATGATATGGGTTCGGATGAAATCTGAGACATTCCCACTCTTTATTTCTTTCAAAGCAATTGCTTCTGCCCATTTTGAGAAATAATCTGTAGCAGCTATGATGTATTTATCACCCATAGAGGATGATGGCTTGATAGGCCCAATAACATCGATGCCCCATGGTGCAAATGGCCAAGAGCATGTTGTCACATGTAAAGGCTCTGGAGGCTGATGGATAAAATTTCCATGATATTGGCAAACTTGGCAACTTTTTGCATAATTAATGTAATCAGAAATCATGGTTGGCCAATAGTATCCAAGGCGTTTTAATTGCATATGTAACTTTGGACCACTTTGGTGTGCTCCACATACACCATTATGAACTTCCGACATAACTTCATGAGCCTGTTCATTGGCTATGCAACGCATATACATTCCATCTAAGGATCTTTTGTATAATGCGTCCTTCCACATGATGAATTTTGTGGCTCGATGCCTTACCTCTGCCCTTTTTGCTTTATCCTCTGGAAGCCTACCATGTTGGAGGTAATTTATAAAGGGCTCACGCCAATCTTCATCATCTTCTTTTGTTGTGGCTGCAAAAACTGGCAATACTTCTGAGATTTCAGTTAAGGGCCGTAGAACTCTTCTTTCTCCAACTGTAATAGTTATTGTCTCCCTATCAGGCAGGGAAAGTGAGGCAGCCAAACTTGCCAAGGAGTCTGCTTGAGCATTTATTCTTCTTTTAACATGGAAAATGTTAACTTTCTTGAATTGTGAAAGCAACTGGCTAGCCCTTTCGTGGTATGGGGCCAAGCTTGGTTTTTTAACAATATATTCTCCACGCAACTGTTTTATCACCAACTCAGAATCTCCATAGACTAAGAGCTCTTCGATCGGTATTTGCAATGCCAATTCCAATCCAGCAATTACAGCTTCATATTCTGCCTCATTGTTTGAACATCCTTCCGTCAAGGCAAAGGAATGAGGGATTATGGCATTATTTGGTGTGACGAACACAACACCGATTCCAGATTCGTTATTTTTTAGATCTTCTTGCTTTTGGCCATTCGGACTCCTTGTTGCCCCATCGAAGTACATCTCCCATGCTTTTTGAACTTCAACTTGCATGACCTCTTCATTTGGTAGATCAGTGCCTAGAGGTGAATCATCAGGGATTGGGTGCGCTGCTAAAAAGTCTGCTAAGGCTTGACCTTTTACTGCTTTTTGGGAAACATATTCAATTGCAAATTGTTGGAGGATTACAACCCATTTTGCAATTTTCCCAGAGAGTGTTGGCCTTGACATTATATACTTCAAAGGGTCAGCCTTTGATATCAATTTGACTTCATGCTCCAAGACGTAATGTCTTAACTTTTGCAAGGCGAACACCAAAGCGAGACATGTTTTCTCAATCGGAGAGTAGTCGAGTTCTGCACCAACCAAAGTACGACTTAGATAATACAAAGCCTGTTCTTTCCCTTGTTCGTTATGTTGGGCCAAAAGGGCTCCCAATGAGCAGTCAAGAGCAGCAATGTATAGCAACAATGGTTTTCCTTTGGTTGCGCTCATAAGTACCGGGGGTTTCATGAGATATGCCTTGATACTATCAAACGCGTTTTGGCATGATTGATCCCATTCGAAAGGTATACCCTTTTTCATTAACCTGGAGAACGGCAAGCATCGCCCTGCTAAGTTAGAGATGAACCTTCTTATATAGGCTAATCTTCCTTGTAACCCTTTCAATTCCTTCAAATTTTTGGGGGGAGGCATTTCGAGGATAGCCTTGATTTTTGCAGGATCAATTTCGATTCCTTTGCTTCGAACTACAAACCCAAGGAATTTACCTGAACAAACCCCAAAAGCGCACTTTAACGGGTTCATCTTGAGCTTATACCACCTTAAGCGTTCAAAAATTTGCTTCAAGTCATCCAAATGATCTTCTTTATTTCTGGTTTTGGCGACAAGATCATCAACATAGCACTCAATGATGTTATGCAACATAGCACCAAATATCACTGTCATTGCTCTTTGGTATGTTGCCCCTGCATTTTTTAGACCAAAAGGCATCACCGTATAGCAAAAGATCCCTTTTGGAGATCTAAAAGCCGTCAACTCTTCATCTTCGGGGGCCATTTGGATTTGATTATAATCCGAATATCCGTCCATGAATGACAAGGTTTCGTAACCTGTGGTTGCATCAACCAGAAGCTCGGTGATGGGTAAAGAAAAATCGTCTTTAGGATAAGCTTCATTGAGATCGCAGAAGTCAATGCAAATCCGTATTTTCCCATTCTTTTTTGGGACTGGGACTATGTTTGCCAACCAAGTCGGGTATTTAACCTCTCTGATGAATCCGGCTGTAAGGAGTTTATCGACTTCAGCCTCGATTTGGGACGTCAATTCTGGCCGTGTCCTTCTTGGCGCTTGTTTAACAGGCCGTTTCTCAGGATGGATTGCGAGTCTATGAACTGCAACTCCAGGATCAAGTCCAGGCATCTCATTGTAGGTCCATGCAAATATATCGCGATGCTTTTTTAGAAAAGAGATATACCTCTGAGCCTCTCCTTCTGCCAAGTTTGCACTGATGAAAGTTGGCTTATTCTCTCCTTCATCACCAAGATTGACTTCGCGAAGCTCGTTAATTGTAGCCTGACCTCCTTCTTCAGATTGTGTTGGTATGGGATATGTCTCATCTTCAATCCCATCATCTGAGGCCCCTTCCACTGTAATCATATTTACAGAGAGCTTTTCTTCCGCAGCTTGGTAGCCCAATCCTTCCCTTGTGGCCACAATAGGACTTCCTTGTTGAAGGGATTTGGCTTGTGCATGAGTTAGCACAGAGTCAAAAGGTGCTACTGTTTGTGTGGATACTTTTTCAGGATCAAGACCAGCTTTCACTAACATTTTTGTAATGTTTGCAGCATAACTTGGTCTTATTGGACTCGATATCTCCACAGTTTTGAGATTATCATCCTGAACTTTCTTTTCCATGTCACCAAGTGCATGGAACACTGTAGGCTTCATGCCTTTTGCTTTCGCAGGGACTACAAATTTACGATAGTTCTCCACATATGTGCATTCTGCCTTCTGTAATGGCAAGACAAATGTATCTTTTAACTCCAAAGTTGGGTTTATCGGAGCTAAAGCACTTATCCCCGGCTTCCTTTGAGACTTTGGAATGTAGAGAAATGCCTTCTTTGTCGGAGATTTCACACTTTTAGTATTTGTTTCTGTTGAGCTCTTCACTCTATTTTGCGAAGCCTTTGTGTAAAAACGAGCATCCGCATATTAAGCTTCAACCCCATTAAAGGGATCATTATCTGCAACAATTATCCCTTCATTTATAGGTGGAGGTAATGGATATTTGATGCACTGATGGTAGGTAGAGGGCACCGCCATATGATTAAGTGACCATGGTCTCCCAAGCAAGGCATTGTAGGAAGTGTCTACATCAATCACCAGAAACTCGGTATCTTCCTCGATGCCACCAAATTTAGTTCGCAATTTGATTTTCCCCATGGGGCGTTGTTCATTTTGATTGAACCCTTGAATCACCAGATGACATGGCCGTAATTGGGATAATCGAACCCCTATTATGCCCAAAGCCCTTTTTGGCAGTAAATTTACTGCGGACCCACCATCAACCAAAACCCGAGAGATTTTGGTGTTAAGAACAAGACCAGTGATAAACAAGGGTCGATTGTGATCTGGTGTTTCTGCATACATATCCTCATCACCAAATGCTATTGTAGACAGGCATGTAGTTGTGCTCTTTTGCCCCTTTTCTTGGACCTCCTTGCGAAAATCATCCGAATTGGACAAGGCATAAACCAATGACTTTCTAAGTTCTGGTGACATCATCAAGGCATCATATATGCTTACCAGAGCTGGGATCTTCTTTAGATGGGCAAGAACATCATATTTCACTTGCTCCTCTTCTTTTGGGACTTCTTCTTGTGTAACTGGTACTTGCAAACTTTGGCTTGGCTGATTGCGGGGCTGTCTTTTATAAGTCAGATATGTCTTGCACACATGGACAACCTCCTTCCCGTCCCCTTCTTTAGGCTTGTCGCTTGTTTGCACCATGTTCACTGACCCAACAGATGAATTTTCGTCATCAATGATCATTTCTTCTCTTTGGGGATGCCTTTCCTTTGCATTTCTCAGATATCTTGAGTCCTATCTATAAAAGTATTGGGATTGTATGAAGGCATTTTTCATGACCTCCCAACTAGGTATAATAAACCTAGCAAGAGAACAATACCAATCAAATGCAACCCCATCTAGAGAAAGAGGAAATTGTCGTAGGCACAAGGCTTGATTTTGAGCAGTTTCCCCGCATTGTCTCAAAAAGAGCTTTATATGCTTTTCAGGATTACCGTACCCTTCATAGATAGAGAAATTTGGGAGCTCATATCCTACACGGAACGGTGTTTGCTGAACCCATAGAGGGAGCAAATCTCTAGATCTCATACTTCCCATGTCTCGTTGGTCCAACGCGGATTCGAGCTTTTGCTCCGCGGTTCCTTCTAGCAACTCATATGTTTGAAGTGAAACACTTTCATCTTGTAATGGCTCCCACATTTCAAGCTCCATTGGCCATGGTGTGTAGAACCTCCTATAAAACCGTTCTACCATTGTGTCCCAATCAAGGATTGAATTGGGAGGAAGGCTAAAATACCAATCAGCTGCCCATCCTCCTAACGAGAGTACAAATTGCCGCAGAAGTAGTGCTTGACTTCGTACCGTGTTTCTACATAGTGCTAGGAAATGCACTAAATGGCGCCTTGGACATCCAACTCCATTATACAATGGAAAATGTGGTATGGAATATCCTCTTGGGAATAAGACCATTTCAACTCATTCAGGATACGGGTGATTTAAAATCTGTTCTCCACCAATCGCATAGTTTTGGAGAATTCTAGACTTTTTCTCTTTCAAAGCTACAATTACCTTCGCTTGATTTGCTCCCTCCCTTCGAGCAAAAACTCTTGCTTTTTCATCATCCTCTGGACAACTTTTGATTTGTATATCCGCATCTTGAAAATTCACATCCACCGAAATTACGTTGCATGAAAAATCAAAATGGTCACTGGACACACTTTCTCCATCGTATGTTCTTGCTGGCGAAGGGTGCCTGGGAGAGAAACTTGAGTTTACGGATGACTCGAGGATATGTGAGGATTGAGTAGAATGTTTTCGCATTTCGTCATCCGATAGACTCAACTTCTTATCTTCAAAACGAAGCCGCTTTCGAGAAGTTCTCACAAGTTCCATATCCGATCTGTATGCCATGTTTCTTTGAGACGGACTTACTACATACTCTGGAGTATTTATGTAGAGCATTGGAGGTACAGGGGAGTACTTTGGTGAAGCCATTGTCCTTTCAGGAGTCACACGAACCTTAGGGGTTACCATGAACTCTCCCACCGCGAGATTTGGTGAAGTAGGAAAATCAGATATATGAATCGAACATGAAACATTGCTTCCTTCTTCTTCATCGTCACTTATCACAATAGGGGAATCTGGTATGTGAATTGGCCTTGAAGCACTGCTTTTTTCTTCTTCTTCTTCATCACTTATCACAATGATGTTAAGGCATGGGACCTGGGTTATTGCCTCGTCTCTCTTCTTCTCAAAATAAGCTTTTAGCTCTGGAGATTGAAGTTCTTCAGGCAAAAATTCTTCAAGAGTGATGGCAATGTGAGGAGATTGTTTCAAAGGCTCATCGGGGACAAGCTTCACTTTCTTTGCTTTCTTTTGGCTTTTCTTCTTATTCCTCGCGTTTTTACTCACTTTGGTCTTTTTTACCTTTTTGGACATTTTTGGCTTTCGCGCTCTTTTCGGAACAAAGGGCGCCTTGGCTCTGGATAAAGAACTTCATCTTTTTCTTCATTCCTTTTGATTGATAAAGAACTTCGTCTTTTCTTCATTCCTATTGATATACAACCCATTCACCCTCCTCATCGTCATCGGCTGTAATTGGGTTTGCTGTCACTTTCTCAGGAGAGGGGAGCTCAATAACCCTCGAGTCAAAGAGTTCTTGAATCTTGTCTTTCAAGACAAAGTAATCCCTTAATGGATGGCTGATAAGGCGATGATATGGGCAATACTTTAGATCACTTTTCTTGCCTTCTTCATGCGGCCTTTTCACATCGGGAGCGTAATCAACTTCTGCTCCAAGAGATCTTCGAACATATCCTCTACCAAGTCATCTGTAAAGGAATACTTCTTTTCCAATCTTTCCTTCATGGTGACCTTTTTAGTTTCCTTTGGTCTTTGCGCTCCAACCACAACAGGAACTCTTTTCTTGGTTTCAACTATTGCAGCCGCTGAGGTTTCAAGCCTATCTACAACCCTCGGCCTTCTTCGTTTGCCCAAGTGTAGTTCCATGTCATGTGCTTTGGTACATAAGTCGTTGAACCCTTCAAAGGTCTGAGCCATGAGCACTGTAGAAAGCTCATGTCGAAAATTATTAAGACACATGCGAATGAGTTCCAACTGCGTGAACTTTTGTGGGCATGAAAACGTTAAAGCTCGCCATCTTGCAATGAAGTCCGTTACTGGTTAGTTATCTCGTTGTTTGGTCTCAATGAGCTCTGGTACCCCAACACGTCTTTGGGTATTGCAGAACTGTTTGAGGAATTCTTTAACCATGAAATCCCAACTTTGGATTGATCTTTCAGGGAGATTCGAATACCAAGAAAATGCAAAACGTTCAAGAGATTGCACAAAGAGTTGTAAGCACAAGGCTTCATTTTGTGCTATTGGCCCGCATCGCGAGAGGAAATGGGCAATATGTTGTCTCGGATCTCCCGTTCCTCCAAACATTTTGAAATCAAGCTGGGAGAAGCCATGTGGGAATGGAACGGTATCCACCCATGCCGGATAGGGCTTTGTGATCATCCGAAAGCCCTCGTCATCCTTTTCTTTGGCCTTCTTTACTTGCTTCTTCACCATGTCATCGATCATGGCCATGAGCATCGGGTTTGCATTACTGCTCATTGGGTCAATGAAGAACTGTCCGTTGCCCCCAGTAAACTTTGTTTTCGGGACTTCAAATGATTCATCCTCAAAGGCAGATTTTTTCTGTTTGTCCCCTGTTACTTGGGCTTGCAAATTTTGGATCTGTTCTATCAGGTGAGACATTTCTTGGTCCCTTCTCGCTAGCTGTTCCTGTAGCGAAGCTACCTTTTCTTCCAACAACTGAGGGTTTGAACTTTCTTCATCACCCACTTCCGTAACCATCACGGAAACACTTCTTGGCTTCTTACTTGTGGAGGATGATGATTTACTGCTTGCGGGGGATGACGAATACACTGAGATAGAGTCATTCCCTTCGCTTATAGTTAATCCCTTTGGTTGTTCTTGCTTTGCCATAGACCTTGTTACTGTCCCTGACATAAGCATTGAAGTAGCAGTTCTTTTTGCTTGTTCAACCAACTTGGCAAATTGTTCCTCCGTAGTGGTGGTGGAAACAGAATCCCTCTCACCATCAAAAGAGTTCAACTCTGACTCACTTGATTCTGTGGAATACTCAAGGTCATCATTATAATTACCAAGAGCCTTTTCAATTGCTCCCATAACGTTGGCAGCTACAGACTTCTGTTCTCCCTTTATGAGGGTTTTGTTCCTCCTTTGCCTCTGTCTTTTTGGGTTTGAGGCTTTAGTGGGGGTTTTTGGTCGAACCCCTATAGGCATGGAAGAGAAAACTTGTGTCTCCTGGATTTTTATGATTGATGTAGCGTTTCTCACAATTGGACTTACGAGTCGATGATTCGTCATGGATGAATTATGTAAAGCCGTCAAATTGTTGGTCTTTCGTTGAGCCAACGAATCCACCACTTTCGGTTGGGCTAACGAATTAATGTGATTTCGGGTTTGGCTAATCATCTCCTTGCCAATGTTCTTGATGATGGAACAGTTTTCCACAGATGCCTTCTTTTGAGCTTTTTCCGCAATCATAATTGAATGTTCCGCCTGTGTAATCAAAAGACTGAGTGTACTTTGAGTTGTGCGGGCCTTGGCGAGGGTAACAGCGACTGCTATTGCTTCCTTAGCATCCTTTGCTTTTCCAAGGAAGTCCCACGAGCACCTTGTTGCTCTTACTGCCATATATTGTTTGGCAGCCTTTAACAGATCTTCGTCTACTCCTTTGAGGCTTTCAGCCTTTTGCAGTAGCGAAGTGCTATTGTTTGTTTGAGCTCGCGGTAAGACAGCCAAGAGCTTTCGCTCTGGAGCCTCCCCATGAGCAGGCACTTCTGGTAAGACAGCCAAGAGCTTACGCTCTGGAGCCTTCCAGTAAGCAGGAACTTCTGGTGAGACAGCCAAGAGCTTGCGCTCTGGAGCCTTCCAGTAAGCAGGTGCTGGAGAGACTAACACGTCCCTCCAGGATTTTTGAATCCCCGTCGTAGGATTCATCGGTGTCTTCACAATGAGTCCGTTGTTGGCCTTCATGATTGCAGCTTCCATATTTGAATCTGTTGAAGCAAGGGACACTGTTAAAATAATGAGTTTTATAATTTGTTTTATTCTTCAAAAGATGGGAGGAGAAATAGGTCCCACTGGGCGTGTCAGAAATTTGTAGACATAAATTTTGAACCGTAGAATTTATCCACGCTTCGAAATCCATATCTCAAATATCCACTGTTCAAGCGAACAGTGTTGATTTTTTTATATACAGGCTCCTATTTTCGATTTGGATTTCAAATCGTTAATTACATACTTAAAAATAAAACCTCCGATTAATAAAGAATAAAGAACAGGAAATAGACTGGAATAATTTAACTTTATTGATGATTGGGGTTTAAAACCCTTGTTTACATCAAAACAGAGAATACTGGGTACATTTAGAGGGATTGGAACCCTTTACCTATCGCTTGATATGCTTACTCTTACTGGTCTTTGAAATTTGTTGAAGATTGCAGGTGGTAGTGAGCGAGTAGGTTGCTTTGATGGTTGTAGATCATAGTGGTTTTGCGTGAATGGGGTATATCTTCTCTCTCTCCGTATATTTTCTACATTGAGGGAAAAGAGGTGTGATGGTGAAGAGTTGAGAGATGAAGTATGAGATCTGAGGTTTGAGATCTTGGGGTCGATGAGAGATAGATGAGAGATGTTAGGTTTGATCTGAGATTGAGGTCCCCTTCCTTTGATGACGGACCTCATATTTATAGGAGCTTCATTCATCATCAGATGCTTGGCCGCCAAATAATTCATTTGAATTTGAATAGTTGTTGCCAGAGAATAGATAATATCATATCTTCTCAGCCTCTTCAAATTTTGAATATTGGTTGCGTCAGATGACATCTATCTTATAATATTCTTCTGCTTGCACAGAAGTATTTTCTTGGACTCTACGTTTTATTTGATTTGAGACGTTAACCCATATTTGGTTTGTAGACCCTGCGAAATGCGGGCCTATATGGTTTAAACCAATATTTGGTTTGTAGGCCCTGCAAAATGCTGGCCTACATAGTTTAACTAATTTGTAGTCCTGCCACTTCTTCCGCAGGCTCATACATTCGTTAGGCTTGTCGGGCCAACACGTGTTTGTTGATTCGTGGGCTCGATGGGTCAATCATGATTTGTAGCCCTGCTACTTCTTCCGCAGGTTCATATATTTGTTAGGCTTGTCGGGCCAACATATGTTTGTTGATTTGCGGGCTTGCTGGGTCAACATACTTTTTTAGGCTCTTTATATGCCTTTTAGTCTGCAAGCCCAACATATGATACATTGATGATATTCATCAATCTTTGGTTGAAATTTATGTGCCAACAAAGTACCATGATGGCCATAGTTAGTTCATGAAAAGCAAGATTGAATACATATGTACAATGCTTTCAATATTACCCTATGATCCCCATCCCAATGGAGGGGCAATTAACGAACCATGATGGCAAATTTACCATGATCATAAAAGCAAATTGATAGCAGAGACGATAACTTGCAGATCTTTAAAAGGAACCCTTCTAATAGGAAGGAAATTATGGAGCATCTTGCGTCCACTTCATTATCGATAATCAATCAATCAACTTCAAAAGAGTTCCACAACATGATAACAGCCTATCAAAATAGAAACCACACACTTTGTTTTGTTTCCTAACACCGCAGATCTAGTTCTTTTTATTTCGGCTCAATTGGAATTCAATTGCTTCAACTTCAAAGAGTAACATACATATTTTACTATAGTAGACAGATTTTACGCATGGATGACGAAAGAAAGGGTGATTTTACAGTAGCAGACAGATTATGACAGGATACAGTCGAATACACTACAAAGAGTAACATGAGTCGATGAACAATGCTCATTCTTTCTCCATGCTGGCTCCAAAAATTAGAGGCACAACAAACAAATCATTAGTGCCGCACATGGCTAACATTGAGCTCAAAGCACAATAGCTTTAATTCAAAATGAGCATCAAATTGTCCACACTACTGAAATATTTTCCAAAAGAAATAAATGCAAGTACATAACTTGACCATTGACTTCCAACATCTATAGCCAATTCTGTTTTGCAGAAACAGAACACATATATGTACATACTTGACAATATCAGTAAAGTGTGATTTCAAAGCAGCATTTTGTTCTATCATTGGCCATGTCGATCATTAAACATACTCCGTATCAATTATCGAGAAATTAACTTGAAACTACCCAATATCTTCAACATTTTATCCCATGGCCTTTGGTAGAGGAAATTTCCCAATCTAAATGATCTATGGTTTGCTCCATTAGTCATTGGTCTTCATAAAAGTTCCACAGCACGCAAAAAACCTTAAAAAAAAAAAAAACCTCATTCTCTACTCTTTATCCCCCCCCCCATATAAAAACGGCCATTTTCTTTGACGTGTGTAAAAATGGGCTTTGATTAGTATGTCACACAGAGAGAAAAAAACATTTTTGTAATTCAAAATTGGCGTAACTATGCATTGACCATTTTTGTTATTCATGAATGATTTAATTAAAAATTTAGTCGATAATATCTACAACGTTTGGTCTTATTTTAAGGGCCGGCACATAGCTTTAAAATCCTAGGTGAGTTTTCAATGTGAGGTGGTTTAGTCCATAATATATACAACTGATGGGGCCATCGATTCTCAAACTTGTGCATTGACTAATTAACTATGATAAGATGCACAATCAAGATGACCTACAATCATATATTCTTATGATGATGATCGTGATTGGTGCATATTAGAATTTGGGCATTGCAGAAAGGAAAACACTCCTGTTGGCCAAATTAAAATACCAAAACATGTGATCAAACTTGGGGGACCCTCATATCTGCCATTATCCCCACATTGTTCTCTTTACATTATTCAATCACTATCTAAAGAGCAAACCAAAAAACACTCCTGAGGTATAATGATTAAATAAAGCAAAATCCACAACCCCAGGTCAAACAAACTAAACAATTGAAATTTTCAATTACAGACAATAATGAAACGTGTCGAAACTTGAGCCAATCATGTACAGATCTAGTTTTTCAACTAAAATAATACAAATCAGTTCGTAGAAGAACCCACAAATCCACGTTAAAACAAAACAAGCCAACAAACCCACGTCAAAGCTTAGCAACAAAAAAAAAATATTGTCAAAAAAAGAAGGAGGCAGAGGTGTGGTTTTCTGTTCCATACTCCCGGATGTTCCAGAGAACCCACAAAACCCTATGTGCAGGGGTGTTTGTGTATTGTAGTGGTAGCTGTGTGTTTGAGAGAGTGAGAGAGAGAAATACCTCGCACAATGGAAAGGGCTTTTCATTGTGACCGACTGTTGAGGACGAAAGAGGGATCGTCGTTGTTTGTTTGTTTAGGGGCTATGGAGGTATAGAGGTGGAAGAGTGGTGAGGGTTGTCGTCGACTGTGCAGAGGGGAGAGAGATAGACGCATTTAGAGCTGTGGACGTGGAGGCGTCCGGCTATGGAGGCATCGGAGAGGCAGATGATGATTGACGAGAGGAGGAGGCGAGGAAAGAGCGGCGACAGTGAATTAGGGCTCAAACTTTTTACCTGTAATGCAACTTTTTTATTTTATTTTACTCGGACATGATGCAACCGGAATAGGAGGTAGTGAGAGAAAGAGAGGAGAGAGATGAATTACATTCAGGGGATTTGATGAATGGCCAGGATTAAAAGAATCACATCCTACGGTTCAGGTTTGATGGAAGTATCATGCTCCCAAAACCAGCGGTTTTTAATGGGAGCATCATAGCTGGACGCCATTTCAATGAGTTGCAATTAAAAGACATTGAGCTAGATTTGTACACATTCAACATCGCAATTAACTGCTACTGTTGCGTGAATCAAGTTGGCTTTGGGTTCTCTCTTTTAGGCAGCATCTTCAAACGCGGTTATACACCTAATGAAGTTATCTTCGACAATCTGTTAAATGGACTTATTATACATGATAAAACTATTGAGGCCATGGAGTTTTTTTGAAAAAATAGTCAAAAAAGGCGAAATCAAACCCGATGTGTGGAGGTATGGATCGTTTATATACAGGCTTTGCAAAATGGGAAAGAAGGGAGCGGCTATTAGTTTTCTGAGGATAGTAGAAGATGGAGGTTTAAAACCTAACACAATGATATATAGCATGATCATTGACCGTCTTTGCAAGGATGGGATGGTGGATGATGGTGTCAACTTCTTAGTAGAAATGAATAGCGAAGGCATTCGTGCAAATGTTGTCACTTATAACTCTTTGATTGATGGCCTATGCAAACATGTAAAGTGGAAGGAGGCTATAGGAATGCTAAGAGAAATGAAGGATAGTGGCATTTCACCAGATGTTGTACGTTTAATGTTTTGGTCAGTGCACTTAGCGAGCAAGGGATGACCAAGGAAGTGGAGGAGCTACTTGAAGGCATGATAGCAAAGAGGTGTTCATCCTGATGTAGTCACATACAATATTCTCATGGCGGGATATGGTTTGCAAGGCTGGATGCACGAAGCAATGAGATTGTTAAGTGCCATGGTGGATAGGGCATTCATCCTATTACTCATTTCTATAACATTTTGATTAAGGGATATTGCAAGAACATGAAATTAGACGAGGCCGTGCATCTCTTCCAAGAAATTCCTTGACGGGGTTTGAAACGTGACATTGTTACTCTCACTACTATATTGCAGGGTCTGGTTCAGATAGGTAGATATACTGCTGCTCAAGAAATTATTAATGAGATGCAAGCTGCTCGTCAAATTCCTGATCCTAGAACTTGTGGTCTCCTGTTGGACAGCCTTTGCCAAAGTGGGCATATTGATGAAGCAATGTTCTTATTTCACATGATGGAAAAAGGGGTTTAGGGCTTGACATTTTTAAGTACAATGCCCTTGTTGATCCGTATTGCGAGAATAAAACACTTGATAATGCAAGGGATCTTTTCACTATACTTCCTTCCAAAGGGTCCTGTCCTGATGATAGGACCTCATTGATATAATTCAATGTCTTTTGAGTTTTGAGGAAGCAAAACCACTCCTA
This sequence comes from Rhododendron ovatum, assembly GCA_019656835.1. Classification (NCBI taxonomy): domain Eukaryota; kingdom Viridiplantae; phylum Streptophyta; class Magnoliopsida; order Ericales; family Ericaceae; genus Rhododendron; species Rhododendron ovatum. Next base: position 39,394,313 of record CM033796.1, on the reverse strand, counting down.
CCCAGTAACGCAAGAGAAGCCATTGAAAAGCTAATGAACATCATGAATATTTTTGGCATTGGGATGCTAACAAGCAGGATATAAAGAAGTGGAAACTAAACCACCCAGCTCTCAGTCCCGGCTACTCCCACACCGTCACAGCTTCCTTGATGAAGTTGCCTGCGGAATGATGTCTCTTCCACGTTAGCACTCAGGGATTTCTTAGACGTGTGAAGTCCTTTGAGGCCTTTTTACTCCCTGAGGAAATGATTGGAAGGTGGGGTTCTGCCAAAATGTAACTACTGTTTCCTTGACTGTGGATTTAATCAACTAAAGGACTAGATGGCCCTCAATAAGTGATGATGAAGTTTGTGCCAATGCTTAATTCCATACAGTGGACAAAGGTCTTGAGTCTTGACCCATCACTGATGGGCATAATTTGGTGGCAAAAGTAATTCTCTGCGTAAGATTTTGTGTTTTCAGGCTAGTCTATTGCTCTTCAACGGCGCACTAGGGATATATTGGCTTCTGCTGTTATGATGATTTAGATTTTGGAAGTTTAGGTATCACGTTGCTCCATTTGAAAGGCCTAAGCTAAGAAGCACGAACACAAACACGGACACGGACACATCATTTTATAAAAGAACTAGGACTCGGACATGTTGGCAACACATCTAATATGATGTACACTAATGTTGTAGTATGTATTGAATGAATTCATTCAAAAGTTGGAAAATATTATCTCTATCTAATTAAGATTAATACTACGAGGATACAAATTAACAATCCGTACGTAGCTTTACATGAACTATACATCTACGGAACTTTGCACTTGGGCAGAGGTAGAAAAATTACATTGTAACCTCCTAATGTGTCCTTAGCATGCCCGAAGAGTATCCTCAACGTGTCCTAGAGAATCCACAATGTGTCCGAGTAAAAGAAATAGAATTAAAACATTAGACACATAGACAGGTGTTTCTAGAGTGTCGCGTCGTGTCCATGATTGACACGCGCCGGACAGAGATACGTGAAGCTGGTACATGAGTTCGTGCTTCTCAGTGAAATGCAGATAGCAGTAGCTGACTTGATCAACAATAGGAAGCACTAGGCATAACACTCGGAAAACATGTCATTTGCTTAGCTGTGAATCGACAAGCTGGATGTGACATGCCTCCTTTTTTTGGTTGATAGATAGATACACATTGTTGGCCCATTTCTTATGTTTGCATTACTGTTAGCTTAAGCTTTTAAGATAACAAGAAATTTTACATGTATATCTGATGTGTTTATTCTTGTGTTGCGAGTGTCAGAGCACCAAAATGTTATTCTTTGATGCGCGGATCATTTTGCCAACTTGCAACAAAATGTTATACACGTGGAACATAAAATTGTCTAAAGTCATATGCAGTAATAATGTAGACAACAAACTTAAGATTAAAATTTCACAGAAACTCTCAACAAGATCTTTTGTAATCCTTCAAAACATGTTGGGTAGGGTATGGAAACGTGGGCGGATTTCTAATTTCTTCGTTTTTTGAAGTTCTGTTGTGGAGTTGAAAAATCTCTTATATATTGCAGGGAGAATGATGGAGCATAAGAAGGCACTTCTTTTCCCAAAATGAAAAGAAGAAGAGAAAAATATCATGTCTGAATAGATCTCCATGATAAAATTCATTAGCTGCTGCATCAAAATTACCTGCATTTGGAGTTTGGCTACTAATTTAATTTCTATTGAAAGCAAGGATTTATATATTCACATTTCTCTTCCTGGGATGGATAATGTAATGTGAAAAACTGACAGCACTACAAACAAACCTGCATCATGTATTTCATTAAACTGAGTACAGTTCTACCAGAGACGGAACTACGAAGAGGCATATGGGGGCCACAGCCCCTGCGCAGTTTCGGGGTTTTTTTTTTTTTTTTTCGAATTTCAGTATTAATATGAGTTGTTTTTTGTTCATTAAGAGCATCTAAATGTTTTGTTTTGTATTGGGTGTTATTTAAATACTTTAAGAATGTGTTCGTTTTGGATCTCAAAACTCAACCCTTTTGCGCATGGTTTCCCAAAGGTTTTACCTTCAATTATTAATTTTATTTTTTTCCTATTTCTCTCCACTCATTATCCGAAAAACCTCCTTCAAAATCCAAACCAAACAAACCATAAAGATTCTAGAATCTTGAAATTTCAAAATATTCATAATTCGGCCCCTGCATTTACAAAAACTTGGTTCCGTCCCTGAGTTCTACAGTGGAACACATGCATAATGAAGTGATAATAGAAGAAGGAGGAAAGGGAGAAACCTGAAGTCTACTAGGGGCCCTTGTAACCGTGGGGAGAAGAGGCAGGAAGGGAGGTGAGAACCCTTGAACTACTAGGGGTATTGAACCCACAAGGAGGATAGGACAAGGGCGGTTAGAGTGAGGGCAGCAGTACATGGCGGTATCCTCCAAGCAACTTTGGGTTTCACCTTTTTTTTGGCCAAAACAATTAGAGTCAAACTTATCTCTATTCGAAACCCTAAGTGACAAAATTACGAGAAATGACCCTATTACCAACCATATCAATAAAGCAGCGACCGCTTATTTTTCAGACCATATTGCACCAGTGGAGCACTTAATAGTTGATACTCCAAGAGATCTTTCTAATGTTTTTCCTCCGAGGGTGACGTCCTGAGGTTATGTTTGCAGGTAAGTGACATGCAAAATTGAGGTTTCTGGGAGCATGTTGGTGAAAGCTTTGTGTCGGCTCTCGCTTACAAGCAAACTTTGCTCGGTTTCTAAACCAAAAGGCGAGCATGGTTGGCCTGGAAGTATTCGTTTCAATTGAAGAGAAAGCAGGCCAAGTCAAAATGCTGAGATTGAAGGCTCATATGTCAGAATAGCCTGAGAAGTTTATTTAATACTTTACATGTTCTTATACAAATATGGTGCTTGTATAGACGTTTGGAATCTGAGGTAGAAGGTTTTCATATACTCCTGCCCAAGCATGTATCATGTATGGGATTGTGGTTGTGGAGTTCTCAAACAGCGATCATCTTCTGTAACTACGATTGAATCAAACGATGAGTCGAGTCGAAGTGATTTTGGCCCAAACCGTACATTTAAAATTGAACTTACTTTTAAGCTGTATTTAGAGTTGTGGAGGGAGCTTTTGCTGGAATAATGGCAAGAGCAATGAAACTATATCATTTTCCATGTTATTGTGAAGGTGAACTATTGAAGCACGGGAAAATGATGTATACAAATCTAATTTATCTTTCTGCCTTTGGATGGGAGGTTCCTCTACCAGTTCGAGTGGGAGGCGCGGAGCTACGAGTCAAGCCGGAAGCGACTCAGTTTTATTCTCAATGGAATTGGATATGGATGCAGAATCTATATATCCCAGTCTCTTATCATTGGGATTTTTTAACAATTAGATGTTCGGGAAAACTTAAGCGTATTTTGACTAATTTAGGACCTTGAAGTTAATATCCGGACAAATTTTCTAGTGGCCAAATTGATATCCAAGTTGCAACTATACAACGTTTTACCTTGGGAACTGATTTTCGCGTTCTAAGATTTACTGCAGGCGCTCCACCTTTTGTGATGTTGCTGGCAACATCACAGTGTAAAAACAAAAAGGTAGAGCGCCTGCAGTAAATCTTGGAGCGCGAATATCAATTCCCTTTACCTTTTCAATTACTTTTAAAATCCTTTTTAAGTATTGTTTTCAATGGATCGATGATCGGAAAAACAAATTATTGCATGTAAATAGAGCCAATATTTGGAATGTTGGAATTATGGATAGTCCTATGGTACACACCTCTTATTAAGGGGTGTACCGTACGCATCATAATTTTAAACCATTGGATTTCAAAGTAAATAATCCGGACCACCCATTTATTAAACCAATTAATAAAATAAAAAATGGCGTAGCAGGTAACAGGTTGTTCTCACTTCCTTGACTTTCTCTCCCTCTCCCTCATGTGTAAAATACTACAAATTATATAACATAACCACAATTGTTATAACAACATAAAAAATTGACACTTTCTTATCACAATGTGTCGTACCAAAAGAAATCGATCAAAAGATACTAGATACAAGACCAAAATATATCGTTGCACAATCAATAATTATTATACCCAAACAAAATACATGTCTAAAATATCACAAATTAAATATTATATAACTTAACATCCTAACAGTCCTGATCGATCATTTTAAAAATACACTCACTAACGACATTTAGATTGTACAGTCAATTTATATTTGGTATGAAACCTAGTCCTCTATTATAGTTGAATGTAATGTAGTCATGCGACTGTGACACAATAATGACGATCAAATCCGTTGAATTTTTTATGTTTATTGATTAAGTCACCTACATAATTTTTTGTCTCAATCAAGTCTGGGAAGCTCCATTATCGGCAGACAAATTGAATTATAGAATGATATTTTCCATCCAATTAAGTGTCTAGCTATAAGCCATCAACTTCATTCTTGATACGAATGACCTAATTAATATTATGTAAAAGATAGATGATTTTGATAAAATAAAAATAAAATAAAATAAACACCTTACGTGGGGCTCAGATGGTGCATTATTATATTTTAATGTTGTATTGAAATTGAACGATGAGATTTGTTGAAGTATGAAACTTCAAGAACTAACTATGTGATTTATTCTAAAAAATAACAACATTCTTTTAAAAAAAAAATAGGAACGAAGGGTTTAAGACTTGAACCCCAGATCTTTTAGATAAATGTCCAAATTCCAATGCCTTATCACTATGGTACACAATTGAGAATTTGTAATTCTAAAGGCTATTAATTATATAATATTTTCTTGTATGCAAAGGCTTTATTTTCAGGCTGAAAATTTGAGAAGACAGAGGCCTCAAATGCCTCCGTCCTAGTGATGGGTCTGCACTTGTAGATTATAGCTATGTCATTGGTGTAAATCAAAATGTCGACTATAATAATTTTTTTTTGAAAGAAAGTACAATGACAATAAATTTACAAAATTATTTAGATTTTACTTCCACAACCTAGTTCCAAGGACCACCATTAAATTTGGATTGGTACGCATAGGGTAAAGTTTGACACCGATCCATGTGTTAAATATATAGTGCCAATTGTTAAGTGCACCGCCCTAAATATTGATAAGATTGGGTATTAATATAATTAATTTCACCAATTACAAAAAGGAGAGTAATTTTCACACTCTATTTTTTGATATTCACACATATTATTTTGTACTCCATTTTAGTGTTGAAAGTGTATGCATTTGAAACAGTTAGATAATTATTTTTTTCGTGACCTCTCATTTTTCCACAAAGGAATTTTGATTTTTTGAATTAAATTTTGTAGAAAAAGAATTTGATTTAGATTAATATTTTGAGAGGAAATTGTAGTTGTATTCGAAAATTTGGGTATAGTACTTACTTTTTGGTGAATTTCTTGAATGAAAATTTTGTGCGAAAACTTCATTTTTAGTTTAAATTATTGAAGTATTGTGTAGGGACAAATAAGAATTTGAAAAATTAGTGTAGAGGGAATAGAAAATTAAGACAATATGGTGGAAATTTTAAAATTTGAAAAAATAATGTGGCGGGAATTAAAAATAATTAGTGGTATTGTATTTTGTCAATTATAACTATCGTTTACTGAACATTCCGATTGAATTTTTTTTATACGACACGTTGTGGGTATGAAAATGCCAATTTATGGTGTTGTCATAATAAATTTGGTTATATTACTGAATTTGCGGTTTGGTATTTTGCTAATAATAACTATTGTTAACTGAGCATTTCAATTGAATTTTTTTATACGATACGTTGTGGGTATGAAAACGTTAATTTATGGTGTTGTCATAACAAATTTGGTTATATTACTGAATTTGAGGTATGATATTTTGTTGATTATAACTACCGTTAATTGAATATTCTGATTGAATTTTTTTATACGACACGTTGTGGATATGAAAACGTCAATTTATGGTGTTGTCATAACAAATTTGGTTATATTACTAAATTTGTGGTATTTTAGACATGTATTATTACGGAATATTTTAATTAATTTCCTTTGGTACGATACATTGTGGTAAGAAAACTTCAATTTATAGTATTGTCATAACAATTATGGTTTGTTATAAAATTTGTGGTATTTAAATATGTTTTCTTTTGATATGACACGTTGTGTTAAGAAAATGACAATTTTAGGTATTGTCATAATAATTGTGGTTATTTTCTAAAATTTGTGACATTTTACAAATATTTTTGGCTTCGGTATAATAATTGTTGATTTTGATACGACATATTTTGATTTTGTTACAGAATATCATACGAGTCAAAAAAATTTGGTACGATTCATTGTGGTAAGATAATGCCAATTTATGGTGTTGTTATAACATTTGTGGGTAACATTATTTAATTTTTGATATTGTACGCATATATTTGGTTAGAGTACAAGTATTATGAATTTCGGTACGAATAATTATGGTTACATAATAACAATATTTTTTAATTATGGGTAACCTGCTAATGACCTGTTCAACAGGTAAATTTTAATGTACAAGTCGTAACTAGAATCATAAATATGCATTAGAAAATCAAAAATTGACATAATGAAAATCATAAATTGTCATAATTTAGGCATACGGTATACCCTGTGTACCATAGCTTCCTCCTGGAATTATATGTAATTTTTTTAAAACGGGTGTGGAGTTATAATGTAGACCAGAAAGAAAAAAGAGAGAGAGAGAGAGAGAGAGGGGAAGAAATATTACTAGTAAAATAAACGATATTTCAAACCATTAAAGAGGGGATTAGTTTGAGTGCAAGCCTGGGTCACATAATGCACAGGGTACAGGAGCGAGAGTACGAGCCCGAAAACGTGTTTCGAATATCTTCCAAATCCTTAAAAATTGAGAGTGCGGAAACTGAGATCACGAGGCCAAAGATATTTCAATTACTTGACAACCCCGTAATTTAATTGGATCAAGTAAGCGGGAAAAATCAATAAATCCCACACAAATTATCCTCAATTCTCTCCTTAAATTCGCGTACGAGAGAGAGAGAGAGAGAGAGAGAGAGAGAGAAGAAGAAGAAGAAGAAGAAGCAGAAGAAGAAGAAGCAGAAGAAGAAGATGGCTCAGATTGATTCTTTTTCTTTTAGCAGTCTCATGGAATCTGCTAAAAAACGAAAAGGCAATCTTCTTCCTCCATCGTGTTCCCTTCATAATCAATCCAACTCGAGAAACCCTAGTTCTATCAGTCAAAAACACCAGCCACGGTCAAGGAAACAGAGCCATGAGGGACCCGATAGCCTCCGAGAAGCTGAATTTTTCCTCGATGGGATAACCCAAATGCGACCTCTGCCATCCATTCATGAAATTGGTGGAGCGTTAGCGACCATTACGGCGGCAGGCAAGTACAGCACCACTATTTCGCATTTTAACAAGTTGTAGTCGCTAGGAATTCACCTAAAATTTCGCACCTTGAACGGTGCGATGTACTGTTACTGTATTTACTTATTTATTAGGGTGCAGTTTTCAAATTAACCTTTTGCAGCATAAGAGTTTATTTGCATACAATCCGAATCGATACCCAACTGGTAGAACTTTACTATGATGAAACTGTAAGGCATTTGGTTTTTACCTGAACCGTACAGTAGCCCCAACATTTAGTTCCATGATTGAACAGAGGAAGAAGACGACGAAAAACTGTTGAAACTCAAAAAAAATCAACCTGGCGTAAGGTGTTCCCATAAAACAGCATTACCGGCATCATCGTGCCGAAGCCAACATCACCACCACCTTTGGTTCTCTAGAAACTAGAAAAGGTAATAACAATGTGCCGTGCGTATCCAGGTATAAGTTTGTTTTATATTGGGTAATTAAGTATCCCTAGGCTATTATGATGGATTAGTTTCGGGTTTGGTTATAGTTTAGCGTGGATACTGGCAAACCCAAAGCGAAACCAAATGGGTATTTTGATTTCAAAGCTAAAATCGCCCAACAGTTGGGGAAAGTTTGAAACTCTGTAGGGGCTGATCATTTCGGGTACCCGTCAGATTTGGGTGAAATTACGATCACAAGAATGTTAAGGGAAAGTTTGAATAGTGGTACTTCTTCGAAAGTTGTGTACACGACTAGAGATGATCTTATCCTCATCCAAATTCTCTCCTCTGGTTTTTTTTTTTTTTTTTGGACGATGAATTGTCTCATGTGGTGACTAGTGATGCTCTTAAGTCTTATCGTCATTCAAATTCTCTCGTCTGGGTTTTTTTTGGAAGATGAATTGTCTCATGTGGTGACTAGTGATGCTCTTAAGTCTATCGTCATCCAAATTCTCTCGTCTGGATTTTTTTGGAAGATAAATTGTCTCATGTGGTTCGAAAGAGGAAAACATGAGAGAGAGAGAGAGAGAGAGAGAGAGAGAGAGAGAGAGAGAGAGAGAGAGAGAGAGAGAGAGAGATTGTTACTTTTCCTCTGGAAGCTGCTAATTTACTGAAAAGGTAATCTTGTGTCTCCACCCCATCTTTTGCCCTTCATTCTCTTTCTGATTCTATAAACCCTAGTTCTACTCCTTGTGCAACCATCATCAGTCAACAAAGCACCAGCCCAAGTCGAGAAGATAATCTTAGTTGCTGAATGTTCCTCAATCTGATGCGCCAAATGCTACCTCTGCCACCCATTTTTCATGTCAATAAGGTTAGCAAATGTTAGATAGCGGGTAAGTACAACACGATTCTTTCTCATTTTAACAAGTTGCAGTTTCTAGGAATTCAGGTAGATTTTACCTTCTTTATCTGTTGATGTCAGATTCATCCCTCTTTTATGCATAGGGCGAGTAATTTCGTCTATCACCCTTTTTTTTGAAGATTCTTGTAGGTTTCTCCTTTTTCTTTTTTGTTTACACTTCTTTTTTTTTTTTTTTTTGCATTTTACTCTACTTTTTTACATTTGTGCTTTTGAAATTCCAGGATAGCTTTAACGCTATGTTTATGGTCTGTGATGACAATTATTTAAGCATAACATTACTGTTGGCGGCTCTGGTAATATAGCTGAAGCATAACATTGCTGTCTTTTGGACTTTGCCCTCATGGTCCAGTCATAATGCAAACTGAAGTCATTTAGGATTCTTCCTTCCATAAATCTGATTAGTCTGAAGCTTTAGGATTGTTCTTCTATACCTTTGATCGGTTTCAACTTTGCCAAGTTATCAATGTGTATCGTTTCTCGTAGTGGACCAGTGGTTAGTTTGAGTGGATCGGTTTCCCCTAGTTATCCTATAGGTTCATACGGTTTTTCCTTGAAGACATTCCATGACGCGGGGTTTTGGGTTAGTGTTTGGTTTTATGCTTCAAAAATTTACGTAGCGAGCAGTCTTGGACCATTTGCTGATGATATATGTGAATGTGTATTCCTGTAAAATTCAATTGCTTCTTAATCGTTGGATAAAGTATGTGAACTACCATAGCCTTATGGTTTCATCCATATTTTCTATTTATTTTTAAGCATCTTCAGAAGAATCTTTCCCATACTTGAAGCTGCTTTCTCCACAATCTTGGAAATTTGAGGTGAATCCATTCTTTGACTTGCCTGTGCGGCTGTGCCTTAATTGACTACCACATTAATTCCTTTTTATTTATGATCAGCACTCGTGCTTGCTTTTAATCTTTAAGTTCCGTGTTTGATGCTGTGAATTCTGGGCGTTCACTGTTTGATCAGCACTCGTGCTTTCTCCACAATATTGGTTCTATCTCGGAATTACTTTGAGTTTTAATGTGTATTTTTGCCTGGTAAATAAATTGCGTTGCCATTCAAAGTGTTTGTCTGTATCAGCACATTTTCACCAACTTATTGAATTTCCCATTTTGTCAATCTTTGCAGTTGTGTTCCCCGTTTCCGCTGCCAGAGTTTCACCCCAATTTCTCTTGTGCGCCGTGGGTGAGCCTCACGTCCTGATTTCGGCTTGTCATACTGGAGGATAAAATCCAGCGCTTCACAGTTCGGTCACAATTCGGCTCGGTCACAATTCGATTCATCCTTTCACAACAGAGAGAATAATGATCGTCGTTTATGATGGCCTGTTTTCCGCCGATAGACACCCTCTTTTCGCTTACGCAGAGATCTGATTTCTTGTTCTGAGGATTGAAGCTGGCCCTTCATCAGATTGTGTTGATGAACGGTGAAGTCGTCGTCGCCACGAAACTTTTGAAACATGCTTTTAGGCACGGGCATGTGCTAGTACGTAAAGCCCTAATTTAGTCACGGGCTCTGTTTGAACTTTATTTGAGTTGCATAAAGTGAGAAGTATGGCAATCCGGTTACTGCTCTCCGTTTGGTTCTTGGTATGCTTTGAACTTGAGAGCTTTTGATTAGATTTGTTATTTTTAAATTGAAAGCCCCGAAAATAATTACTTATCAGATACGACAAAGATGCCATGGACATGAGGGCATCTCTAGTGGTGTATGTGTTTTAGTGTTTGTTGTAGGACAAAAAGTGTACAAAATGGTTGCCAATGTAATATCTTCGGAGTGTAAATTTAGGAAGTGAATGTGTGTTGTAGTAGTATTGTTAAGCTGTGCCGTAGTGTGAGTTAAAATACGATAAAAATATATATATGTGCGTGCATGTTGTGACCCACCCCCCTCTCTCTCTCCTGCCTATTACGTAGAGGTTGTGGCGCAAATCTTCTGACCCGCCTGTAGCAACACTTTAGGTGAAGCACTAGAGCTCCAAAACACAAAAAATATTTGCCAATTATTTTTGTTCAGTAACTTCTGACCCTAATGATTTGCAAAAATCATCTAGAGATGCCTTAAGGTTTGATATTTTTTGTCAATACTTCTTCGGTTACCTCACCCTATGCACAAGTGTGTGAAAACTAGCGTGGCACATCTTGCGTTATGGAAAAAAATGCCATGGACGCTTGCAACTGAACAGAGTGGATCTGACTGATCTATACGTTATTCGAATTCAAAGGAGGCTGGTGTATTTAGTTGAAAGGTTAGGGCCCAGTGTATTTGTAAGAAACCTCGAGGGAGGTTGGTGTAAATTTCCCAAAGAAAAACAGTCTTCTCACTTGTTTGAATAAAATGATGAAAAGTGTGTGTAAATTCAACGTTCATTTTAAATGTCATTATTTCCCACAAAAATAATGAGATTTGGTAAAAAAATGATACTCCAACTCTTTCATCCTTATGAAATCACTAAGACAGTTTGGACTAAATTAATTTTTGTTAAACAAAGAAGGTATTGTTTAGCTTTTAGTTACTCTCTTTTTTGTTATAATTTTATATCACTTCGTTAGTCTCGACGAGAAAAATAAAAAATATATATTCTAAATTTGAAAAAAAAGTTTATACAAGAGACACTAACACAAGAATGGTTCTTAAGAAATTTAATTTTGTTTGCCCTCCACAGGGGGTTCCTAATTCCTATCCTCACTTCTTTGGCCATCCAAACAGGCAAACATGGAAGAGAATGCTCTTTTCCTTGATTTTTTTTTTTTTTTTTTTGTTTTGATAGAAAATCATCAAAGGGGCTGTTAGTCCAAACCTTACTCACCAAAAAAATGCTATGTGCTTTCGCTCTTAATTTTTGTATTGCATTTAGGCTCTTAACTCTCGTTCTCGCAAATTTTAATGGTGCAGTATATTTGTAAGATACTTTCATGTTCGCGCTCTTATTTTTGCACGTGCACGCGATTTTGTGACTTAGGTCCAAACCCATAAGTAATGCAAATGTCAGTAGTCATTACCGTGGGAAAATTGGTAGTACTAAAATCCTTATCCGAATTCTATCCTGTGAGAGAGAGAGAGAGAGAGAGAGAGAGAGAGAGATGGCTCAGATTGGTGCCTTTTCTTTTAGCAGTCCCATGGATTCTGCTGACTACCGAAAAGGTAATCTACTCTCTCCATCTTGTTCCCTTCATTATCGATCTAACTCTGCAAAACCTAGTTCTATCAGTCAAGAAAAACGCCAGCCACAGTCAAGGAAACAGCTCCATTTGGGACCCGATAGTGTTCGAGCAGCTGAATTGTTCCTCGATGGTGTGTACCAAATGCGGCCTTTGCCACCCTTTGATGAAATTGGTGGAGCTTTGGCGACTCTTACGGTGGCGGGCAAGTACAGCACGATTATTTCCCATATCAACAGGTTGCAGTCACTAGGCATTCGCCTAAATTTTCGCACCTTGAACGGTGCGATAAACTGTTACTGTCGCATGAATCGAGTTGGCTTTGGGTTCTCTCTTTTGGGCAGAATCTTTAAACACGGTTACACGCCTAACATAGTTACCTTCACCAATCTGTTACATGGACTTATCTTACAAGATAAAACTGGTGAGGCCGTGGAGTTATTTAAGAAGTTGGAAAAGGGAGGTGTAAAGCCTGACACCATGGCATATAGCGTGATCATTGACTGTCTTTGCAAGGATGGGATGGTGGACGACGCCTTCCACTTCTTAGTAGAAATGAAGAGCAAAGGTATTCGTGCAGATGTTGTCACTTATACATCTTTGATTCGTGGCCTCTGCAATTGTGGCAAGTGGAATGAGGCTACAGGAATGATAACAGAAATGTTGGGTAGTGGTATTCTGCCAAATGTTCATACGTTTACTGTGTTGGTCAGTGCACTTTGCAAGCAAGGGATGACAAAGGAAGCAGAGGAGCTACTTGAAGACATGATAGCAAGAGGTATTGATCCTGATGTAGTCGCATACTCTGCTCTAATGGATGGGTATAGTTTGCAAGGCCAGATGGATGAAGCAATGAGATTGTTAAATGCCATGGTGGATAGGGACCTTCAGCCTGACACTTATTGCTATAACATTTTGATCAAGAGATACTGCGAGAACATGAAATTAGACGAGGCCATGCATCTGTTCGAAGAAATGCCTCTACGGGGTTTGAAACGTAACATCTTTACTTTCAGAACTATATTGCAGGGTCTGGTTCAAATAGGTAGACATACCGCTGCCCGAGAAATTCTTAATAAGATGCAAGCTGCCGGCCTAGTTCCCGATGCTAAATCTTGTGGACTCTTGTTGAAAGGCTTTTGCAAAATGGGGAACACTAGCATGGTTGTTAGGTTGTTTAGGATATTGGAAGAAGAAGGGTTTAAATCTAACACCATCATGTATAACATGATCATTGACAGTCTTTGCAAGGATGGGAAGGTGGATGACGCTATGGACTTCTTATTAGAAATGAATGGAAAAGGTATTCCTCCAGATGTCGTCACTTATAGTTCTTTGATTCATGGCCTCTCCAATTGTGGCAAGTGGAAGGAGGCTCAAGGAATGCTAAGAAAAATGTTGGATAGTGTTATTTCACCAAATGTTCTTACAATTAATGTGTTGGTCAGTGGACTTAGCAAGCATGGGATGACAAAGGAAGCGGAGGAGCTACTTGAAGACATGATAGCAAGAGGTGTGGATCCTGATGTAGTCACATACACTAGTCTCATGAATGGATATTGTTTGCAAGGTCGGATGGATGAATCAATGAGAGTGTTAAATGCCATGGTGGAAAGGGGCCTTCATCCTGACACTTTTTGCTATAACACTTTGATTGAGGGATTTTGCAAAAACATGAAATCAGACGAGGCCATGCATCTCTTCCGAGAAATTTCTCTACAGGGTTTGAAACGTGACATCATTACTTTCACAAGTATATTGCAGGGTCTGATTCAGATAGATAGATATACTGCTGCCCAAGAAATTCTTAATGAGATGCAAGCTGCCGACCTAATTCCCGACATTAAAACTTGTACTCTCTTGTTGAAAGGGCTTTGCCAAAGTGGGCACTTTGATGAAGCATTGTTCTTATTTCACATGATGGAAAACAAAGGGTTATATCTCGATATTGTTGAGTACAATTTCTTTATTGATGCATTTCGCAAGAACAAAAAAACTTGCTAATTCAATGGATCTTGTCACTACGCTTCCTTCCAAAGGGTCATGTCCTGACGTTAAGATCTCATTGCTATGATGCAAGATCCCATGAGGACGGCCTGCTCGATAAAATGGTTGCCAGTGGAATGATGTCACTTACACCATTACATGTTACTGATGGGGAACTCTTTGACATTTGACGTCCTTTCTACTGCTTAAGGAAATCATTGAAATGGGTTTTTTTTTGCCAAATGCATTGTTTCCTGATTTTTGTTTTAATTTCAACTAGAGGGCTAGACACCTTGCCCACTTTTGCCCAAGAAGTGATAAAGAAGTTTGTGCTGAAGAATAGACAATTAGTGAGAACCTTGGAATTAAAGAAGGTGAAGCTGTTAAGGTACACTTACATTTATACTTGGGTAAAAAAAGAATTGCCTGTTTATGTTAAACTCTCGTATCTTTTCCTTAGTGGTCTCTTATTTGTATATGTGTGTGTCGGGTTATATGTATGAATGTTGTGATATGATCTTTTGGCATGATCCTGTTAAATTGGAAGCCATAGCAACATCTTCCTATTTGAAGCCTGTTATTACATAAAACTCTTATATATGTGGCCTTTTTTTTGAACTGTCGTTGAACTGTCGTGTAGTTGGGTTTCATTGCTGAAAAATATTATTCTTCACGACGTTGCACATGGCTTTTTCTGATGAAATAATTGTATATATCAAAAGAATGGTTTAATGTGTTTGTGCATTTGACGGGTCCAGTTAACTCATTAAGCGCAGTCTTATATATGCACCAATAGAGGAACTTAGTTTTCGGCGTAGATGTCTGTATGCGTACAACTATCTGTTTGTACATAAAAAATGTCGTCTCGCACTACTTAGACTGTAATATGTATTGTTGTTTATCAGAATATTCTTGCAAATAATATGGTACTGGATAGTGTATGAGCTGATTTCTATTGTTTGAATCGACAGCGATGACAGGTTTAAAGTATCTGGAAAACACTATCGTTTGAGTGGCTAAGAGTAAAGAAGCTGAGAGGTATAAGCCCAAAGTAAGAAATTCATTTATGAGAAGGCATTTTTTTATTCTGGAATGGATGCAAGGTTTGTTCTAAGTAGATATCACACTTTCCTCTTTTCCTATGTCTATGCAACTGGTTGAGAAACTTGAACTACAGCTTGTCCTTGGGAAGTTGAATACTTGTTATTAGGAACTTCGGTATTCTTTTTATTTTTTTCACCTGGGGAAAATGGTGGCCCAAACAAAATGTTGAAACTCATAAAAGTCAACCTATCATTGGTGTGCAAGTTTAGTGGTACCAATAGTGCGCACAAAGAAAGAGTGATGATCCAAGACCAGGAGATACCTAAAAGTGATCATTTTAGGTACTTAGGCTCAATTTTTAGTAGAGATGGAGAGATTGCCGATGATGTGACCCATAGAATCCAAGTGGGGTGGCTTAAGTGGAGGAGCGCTACTGGTGTACTGTGTGACAAGAGGGTACCCATAAAATTGAAGGAAAAATTCTATGGAACTGCCATCAGACCAGCAATGCTTTACGGGACAGAATGTTGGCCTATTAAGAAACAACAGGTGAACAAGATGAGTGTAGCGGAAATGAGAATGTTGAGGTGGATATGTGGTAAAACTAGACGAGACAGGATTAGAAATGAAACGGTTCGTGAGATGGTAGGTGTAGCACCCATAAAAGAGAAGTTGAGGGAAAATAGGCTAAGGTGGTTTGGACATGTCTACTGTAGACCAGGAGATGCAGTAGTTAAGAAAGCGGATATGATAGCTTTGGGTAGCAATGCTACGGGAAGGAGTAGACCTAAATTGACATTAGATGCTGTAGTGCGCAAAGATATGAGTACAGTAAGTTTCTGGGAACAAGTGGTCATTTACAGAGCTCAATAGAGAAAAAGAATTCATGTAGCCGACCTTAAGTGATTGGGACATAAGGCTCGGTTTGGTTTTTTGAAGAGCAACCATAAAATAGCATTACCAGCATCATCATGCCGAAACCAGCATGACCACTGTTGTTGGTTTGAACTCTAGAAACAAGAAAAACAAGATTACAGTGTGGCATATGCAACTACGCATATATGTATCAATTGGTTTTACGTTGGGTAATTGAGCATCCCTAGGCTATTATGATGGATTAGTTTTGGGTTTGGTTTAGTTTAGAACTTTAGTGTGGGTACTTTACACCAGGAAATTCTGTGTAACTAAATTGAATCTTGAAATCTCTAATGGTGAAGCCATTATTTGCTTAGATTGCATTAGGGGATTCATCCCTACTACTGTACCTTACAAACTTTGTGTTGAATATGAGATTCCTCGTGCTGGCAATGAACACATCGATAACCAAATCGAACTGTTGCAAATCTGACGAAGCCACAGTGCGTCTGTTTCCATGGTAGATTATCAATGAAGAATATTGTGGTGTTACTGTCAAAATCATAGTTGTTAGAACCGCACGATTCGTGATTCACGCAAAAACGATACGAATCTGGAGGTGAATCAAGGTTTACATAAAATTGGTGGTGGATAGTACAAATCACGATTCTGGTGAAAACAATATGAATCTATAGGTGAATCAAGGTTTATCATGATTGCTGTATTCGACTAATATGAATCCACTTTTGCTAATTTCAGAAATCTATCTTTTTAATTCTTGTATCCTTTTAATCATAGACAGGGGAAGGGCTTAGGCCTTAGAGCCTTGGACTAACCCACATATGTTGCCATAGAAACTAGTTTCGAACCTATTAGAGTACAAACTTGTATTTTGTTAAGGCTAAGCTTCATTTCTATAGTGAATCTTTAATATCTATGCAAGCACATTCATTTGACTGTAGTACTTATTTTCGTATCATGTACAAGTCTTTCCTATTAGACCACTTGATCAACAATTAATGATGGAAAACAAACTTCAATATTGATATAAGCATAAATTTCTCAATTTTACCATGTATCTTTATTACTCCCTCCATCCCTTTTTAAGTGTCCCGCTTCATAATTCCAACTTATTAAAAAGATATCGTCATTACACCTTTCACATCAACTTTTACCTCCACTTGCCCTCTTTACCCTTTATGGAGACATTATCATTATATTTTTACTCACTAACTTTTCAAAATTGAATCTACTTTTAGGGGCAAAAAGGAAAATTCACAAATTTTTACCCACTAACTTTACAAAATAGACACTTATTGAGGGACGGCCCCAAATGGAATACTGGACTATAAAAAAGGGGTGGAGGGAGTACTATATAGGTGCATAGATACATTTTCCAATATACTTTAGAAATTTGGACCGAATCATTACAATTCACGATTCGATTGGATTCTCGATTCGGAAAAGGCTTAATATGATACTTGATTCGATTCGCGATTTGACAACCTTGGTCAAAATTAATTTGACCCAACTTTGCATTGTATCTTTGTCTAGAGACCAATCTCTGTTGTCGATATTGACCGCAGCTCCGCAGGATCCTTCATTGTGGACAGCCATATGCCTGCACAGTATCTTGTTACTAACTAGCATCACTTACTACCTGGTTTGCTGTTTTGCGGGAATCATAGTTGGTAGAGGAATTTGGTCAAACAGTTAGAAGGCGCTATCTCAGGAATTCAAATGTCGAACAGATTTATGAGGGAAGTAGAGAAAAGTGATTGTCGACTTCTTGGTGGCTAAATTGTGAGGGGATAAAATTGGTGAATAGCTTTGGTGGAGGTCAAGAGATGTTATAGAAGGCTTTGGTGGGAGCTAAGGCAGAGAGGGGGGGAGTGGGTTTCAGCGGTGGCTATGCGGGCAGCGGGGTATTACCTATTAGCCTAGTAGCGAGCTCCTTCTCCGTGGTGGTAGCACTATAGTTAGGTAGATAAGGTCTTGAAATCGGAGTACATACCATTAGGCATTCTGTATATATACTACTGAATCAACCCGTGCCTACGGTGCTCCTAACATAAACCCTTAGGCCCAACTAATTCTATCAATGATCGTACATAACTAGCTCCGTTTGACACATGCTCTCAGCGTTATCTACTCGTCTGTAAGATTTTAGTACTATGTTGTCTAGTGGAACCATCATCTGGAAGATTTACATGGTATTTCAGCTTATCTTCGCAATATTCTTTATATGTAAGTTACTCGAGGCCATTGGACTCACACACTCACCACTTAGGGTTCCAATCCCGGCATGCCCCTTCCCTGTGTTCTTATCCTAAAATAGAAAAAGGAGAGAGCATGTTATGCAGTGGGAGGGTTTTGCACTTTGCAGTGCTTCCAAGAGGTAATAGCTACACTTGCTTACCTGTTGAACCCTTCTTAACGAGGCAAGACGAACCATTTCGATTTGATTAGCAGAGGGGATACTCTGTTGATTCTCAGCACTGGCCTGAAAGTATGAGAGAAATACTCACTTATTTTTTATCTGGATGGAGGATAAAAAACTGACCTAACAGGCTAACATATTGAAAACTGTCTCAGCGATGGCGGATCTTGTTCGGGCAGCCAAAGGGGAGGAGTTTTGCCATAGGAGAAATTGAAATCGTCGGAGTCAGGTTTGCGCTTGAGAATGTAGTTTCAGGAGTTCTTTTGGCCATTTATCACATCCATTTTTTTTCCCAAATCAGCAAATTAGGAGCCATCTCTCCATTTTCCCTAAGCAATTTGGCAGATGTTGACATGCCTAACTTATAAATGTTTGGCAACTTCACGTGTCTAATTGAAACACTATGAAGTTTAGGTGTTTATGAGACATTTGGATGATAGTTTAGGGGTAGTTTTGAAATCTTTCCTTTCTTCAAAATGGAGACAGATCTCTCAATTTTTAGAGTCTCCATTAGTAGTTTCGAGTCTCTAAAATAGGAAACTAATATAGAGCTAGTTTGAATTGAATTGGATCTTTATTTTAGCAATATAGAGCATGGTTGGAGATTCTCTAATAGCTTCTTCACTTGATTTTTGAATACCTTCTGAAAATACTTGAAAATAACATTTATGCATTTGCTCTGTTTCGTTACTTATTTCTTCTTCTGTAACATTACCTTCTTTTTCCTTGCAGAATTCTCTTTTTCTTGTGTTTCCTTGTGAAACATTGGGGATGACGTGGCCTCTGCCGATTCCAGTTTCTTGGTCCTGGATACAAAGAAAGTGAAAACTAGAGAGAGATTCGAGACCAGCCTTCAAATAAGGAAAATTCGGGAAAATATAGTTAAAGAAGAGGAGGAAGTCCATCTCCGATTAAACTAACTACGAGTTTCTATGGTGGAAGTGTCACTGGGGAAGAGTCCTTTTTTTGTCTCTTTTGTATGATCTTTCTATTGTGGTGTAGGATACTTACCATTTTTGTTTGTTGTTTTCAAATCTCAGGCTTGTACGCTATGTTTGCGCTTGGGTTCACTAGAATCAGTGAAGTTTTCCCTAATGAAACCTGATTTTAAAACTTCGGCTGCTGTATTATGGGGTTTGTTTGCGATGAAATGCAAGTTGCGGACATAATCCCAGATACTAAAACCTAGGCGTACAAAGAAGACCTGTTTTTATGATTGAATGAGTTAGGGAATTCGCTAGACTGTATATACCAAAAAGAGCAACATTGATAAGCTGTGATATACCCCCATAGGACAGGAGTTTGCTTGTCAATGACTGAACCCTTTTCCAAATCCTTTCAACCAAAATTCTGCAATCCTGTGCTTTGAGTCAGGCAGTAATTTAGAGTATAACTCCTAGTTACTTCCCATGTAAGGTGTCATTAGGGATTTTTTAAGTACTTTGAAGCACGATCTTACTTTGCAAGTAAGGTGTCCGGTAGTGATTAGTTTGTTGATTGACACCAACAAAGATAATATTCCCTCCGTCATTTTTTAAATGTCTAGCTTCGTAATTTCATTACACCTTTCACACTGATGAGTAAACCCCATGTGGCCAACTCTGTAATTGAACATAGCAATAAAAGCTTCCATTACTGGAAGAAACTTGTGCGGGACAATGGATCCCTTGCCTTAGGCCCCTCTTCCCAGGTATAAGGACAACCCTGTAATTGCACTTCTTTGGTTTTTGGCTCTGATATTGAAGTATGTTGGGGTTTATTTGGAACTTAGGAAAAAAAGAAGGAAAGGAAGGATTTTATTTTTTAAAAAAATTCCCTTCCCAGATTTGGTTAAAATTAAACAGAGTAAATTTTCTTGATATCAAATTCCTTCCGCCGGGTTCCACCACCATCATTATGCCTACCATGCATTAATTAGTGATCTAAATTGTTCATTTTGTAGGACCCAAGAAATAATATATTTATTCAACAAATTATCATGATCGGATAGATGTATCAAAATTTAAATTTTGGTTTAATAATTCATGGGCTTTAACGACCTTAATAAAAATGGATGATCATAGACAGTTTTAACTTTAAAATTATCGACAAAATCAGAATGTCCCTTTTATAATCTACATCCATGTTCAATCAAGCTAATTTGTTGCGTGAATATACTCACAATGTTCGTTTTAGGATTTTAGATAATGAGCAGAGAGATAGATAAACAAATGAGAATAATAATTGGAAGAAAATTTAACGGAGACCATCAGCAGAGAGAAAATTCAAAATTCCAAAACGAACATGGCCGAATATTCGTTTCGGGATTTTGGTTTTGGAATTTTAAGTAATGAATAGAGAAAGATAAATAGAGAAATGAGAATAATAATTATAAGAAAATTTATTGGAGACCTTCTATAGAAAATTTAAAATCTAAAAACAAACACGGCTACTATTTTGCATGTCTGAACGGTTGGAATTGTAACAATAAATTTAGGCTGAAGCCTACAAGGGCAGTGGTGGAAAACACACGGTTTCCATCCGCGTAAAAAAAAATTATTCTCAATTTTCCTCCCTCAAAGTTTCCTTCTTAATGGTTTTTTTCCCATTCAATTCCTTCCCTTCCATTTTCAGCCTTTATACAACTGTGATGTTGAAAAAGGTCGCGATTGTTTTCCTTGCTCAAGCATATGCAGCTCAGAAATGCAAATCCTTCCACTGTTTTATCCTCCAAATTTACAAACCCATCTCAGATTTCTATCTCAAAACCCAAATTTCCGACAAAAATCATCTCGTCTCATCAGAACAGGTTTGAATACTACGTTAAAGAGCAATGTAAAGCAAATAGAATTAAGGTCGCTGATGCCTTGAACTACTTTCATAAGTTGATTCAAATGCGACCCACGCCATCCATCGACACATTCAATCACTTATTCGGGTCCATGGCGAAACTTGATCGCTATTTGGATGTGCTTTCTTTAAACAGAAAGATGCATTTTGCGGGAATTGGACCTGATTTGTACACACTCAATATTTTGATCAACTGTTGTTTTCAGTTGGGTTATGTGGACTGTGGATTAGGTGTGTTTGGGCAGATTCTAAAGAATGGTTTTGTGCCGGATTCGGTGACAGTTCGTACTTTGATTCACGGGATGTGCAGGGCGGGCGACGTTATGAATGCTGTTAAGGTGTTCGATAAAATGTCTGAGGGGGGTCTTGGAGGGAATACGTACACGTGCGGGATACTTGCTAATGGATTGTGTAAGATTCGCGAGACGGGTCTTGCTGTTGAGCTACATAGGAAGATATTGATGAGGAATGGCAAGGCAAATGTGCTTACTTATAATGCGATCATTGATTCCCTATGCAAAGATGGGTTGATTACCGAAGCACTGGAAATGTTTTCGGAAATGAAGGAGGTAAACGTCACCCCTGATCTTATAGCCTATAGTTCTTTGATTAATGGGTTGTGTAAATTAGGTAGGCTAGCGGAAGCTATGAACTTTTTCAATGAATTGGTGAGTCGAGGATTCGCAGCAGACACAGTCACATATAATTCCTTAATTCATGGTTTTTGCCAGTTGGATTTCTGGAAAGAAGCTACAAGAATTTTCAACCATATGGTTGGACATGGTATTTCACCTGATGTTGTAACATTTACCATACTAATTGATTGTCTCTCCAAGAAGGGAAAGGTCGGAGAAGCTCACAAGTTATTTGAAATGATGATTCAGCTTGGCAAGGAGCCCAACATTTATACGTACAATTCTCTGATCTACGGGTTTTGTGTGGTAGGCCAGTTGGATGATGCAGCGAAAATTTTCAAATTGATAGCCGAAAAAGGTGTAGAGCACAACGTCACGACTTTCAATATGCTGATTAATGGGTATTGCAAACATCAGATGGTAGATAATGCTGTATGTCTCTTTCGGGAAATGCATGAAAAGAGCTTGAAACCTACAACTGTGACTTATAACACACTTGTTGGAGCACTATGCGATATGGGGAGAGTTAAAACCGCTAAACGACTATTTAAGGAGATGCAAGTTTGTGGCCTATCTCCAAATTTACGTGCATATTCTGTTATTTTAGCTGGGTTATGCAAGAATGGGTATCTTGGGGAAGCAATAGATCTGTTTGAGTCTGTTAGAAATAAAGAAATGGAATCCAGTATTGAAATTTTCAGCATTCTCATTGACGGGATGTGCAGAGCTGGTAAACTACAGGAGGCGAGGAAAAAGTTTGATGAGTTAGCACAGAGGGGCTTGGTCCCTGATATAGTGGCCTATAACATAATGATCAATGGCCTTTGCAAGAATGGGATGTTATCAGAGGCCTACGAATTGCTCTTGCAAATGGAAGATAAGGGTTGCTCTCCCGACTCCATTTCGTTTAATATCGTCATTCAGGGTTTTCTTGGAGAAAATGAAATTGATAGAGCAATGGAGGCTTTGGGAGAGATGCGTGGTAGAAACTTGTTGCCAAATGAACGGGTAACTTCAATGTTGCTACGCCTTGTCTTGGTGGATGAACGATGTCGTGCAAGTCTTGAGTCATTTCCTGAGGGTCCCCAAAAGGAATTGTTTCCTATTAAATCTGTATAGTGCGGACAAGTTTAAAAAAAAAGCCTACCAGTCAAGTATTTTGAATTGTAAACACTGTTTATTAGAGTTTGTTCCTTTCCTATTTACATCATTAACCTGCATTGAATGTACACTAAAATCTCCATGAAATCAGTTATCTGGGACGTAATTTTTTTTTTCTTAGTTGCGTATTTGAGACGCAATTCCAAGCTGTCATTGTGTTATTTTAGTCCGTATACTATTTACTAGGCCACTTTTTCTTGAATTTTTTTTTGCACATACACGCAAAAAAAAAAAAAAAAAAATCATCTTGTAAATTTGTTCTCTTTCTTGTTATGTTCATGAAATTGTAAAATTGATTTTGGCTGATTGATATCACTAGTTCTGGCGTTTGATGCTGAATCCCCAGCCAGTTCTGGCAAAAGTCCTAAAGCCTATTTCCTTCCCTGATAAAGGATTTCGTTAGATATTGTTAAGTTATGGGTTGATTTTGGAGGGAAAGCAAATAACACAAAATAGATTCCAAAGGCCTTGACGCTGCAGGAGTTCTAGACAAATAATTAGAGACGCGAGGGTCTGTAATCTGTATGGCAGCATGGAAACATATCCCAACGAGTGCAGAAAACATCGGTTATGAAGGACTTGGGTATGAATGGCAGATTGGAGGACAGTGGTTAGGTTGATTTCTGCATTATCGTTTTTGGGTGTCCGTTGCTGCTCTTTGATGGGTAGTCAGGTTGAGTGTATCCTCGTTAAGGGTTCGTTGGTTCAGTTTAGTACTTTAGTATAGTTTGGCTGGCTCTCTTTTATGCCCTTGGCCTATGTTTTTGGTGCTATCCAACCAGCTATTCTTTATGGGATGGAGTGTTGGCCCATCAAGAAACAAGTGAGTAAGATGAGTGTAGCTAAAATAAGGATGTTGAGATGAATGTGTGATAAGATTAGAAGTAATAAAATTAGAAACAAAATTAGTCATGAGACGGTAGGACTTTTAGTTGAGAGAAAATAGATTAAGCTGGTTTGGACATATTTACTGGAGACCAATAGATGCAATAGTCAAGAAGCTTGACATGATAGTAATAGATAGTCTGGTTGGGGGAAAAGGAAAACATAAACTGACTTTGGATACTGCGATATGAAAAGGACTTGGGCTTACTAAATCTAAGTGAAGAGGTAGCTCTAGATAGAGCTCAATGGAAAAACATAATTCATGTAGCCGACCTTAATTAATTGAGACACAAGGCTCGGTTTAGTTTGATTTTCTTCAATAAAAAAATCAACCCACCTGAAAAGTAACTTTCCGAATCAATCATTTAAATGCCAAATTAATTCCATATCAATAAACTGATACCCACCAAAAAAAATTGATAGGCATAAATAATACTAGAGGCCGGGGCACACGCGATGCGTATGCAAGTCGAATTTTCACAACGTTTTGTAAAAATGCTTCCCAATTATTGTTTAATTAAATTTTCACAAATATTGTGTAAATTCGACTTGCACACACATCACGTGTGCTCCGGTCTCTAGTTTTTTTTATTTATTTTTAATATCCTTCCCAATTCAATACTTGTTCATCTTTCCAAAAAAAAAAAAAAATGAAAATATGTAGAAAGTAAAATAAGGAGAATTAGGTACCCATAAACGGAATCCAATTTGCACAAACCCATATGAAGTTAACATGCATATAGCAAATTAACATGATAAGCATGTGCAAGTAGAAAATAAAACCTCTTAATCATCCGAGTAGTCAGGCTATCTTCACCAATTTTGACGACTACTATGAAAACTTCCGTCTTGGGTTCTTAGTCTCATCTTTTTTAAAAATCTGTAACAAACACAATAATCAATTTTTATCTCTCCGGAGTACATACGATGTTTACAATTCACTAACTTGTTAACTAATCTCTCTTCTTCTTTTTCCGCACTAATATATGGAAAGTACAAACAGAGCAATGAAAAGGGGGAAAGGGGGAATACACATGAATAAAAAACGACTAAATCACAAAGTGCACAGTGATATCCCACAAATCTGGAATTTTAGAAGTGCACGAAAGTACTAAAATTAATTACATAACAATTAGCTTAAATGACTCTCACAATTAACATGGCTGATGATGCCGTCGTCATTGAATGATTTGGAAATCGGTAATTCACGGCAAAGGAACGAAAGCCAATAGTACAAAATTTGTGAAGTAAAACAGGAAACAGGAAACCTCACAAAACATTTTTTCATTACCTGGCTATCTCAGTGATGATATTCCCTTCACAGATTGTAAGACTGCTGGAAACTTTTACATTTTTACACAATAATACAAGAGGCAATGCTATCTTAAACTTGAGCACAATAGACAAAATGGAACAGCATAGTACAGCATTTGCACTCATTTCCCTTCAGAGACATAAACCACCTTCTGCAATAATAATAAAAGAAGTTCTGACACATCTGTCGATAGCACCGAGGCTGGTGTCTCTGGCATCACTGTCCTGATTAGCATCTTCCTCTTCCCAGTCTTTGCTATGCTCTCTTGCGTCTTCTCCCAGTTGGAAACGTTAAATTCTGCTTCTCCAACTTGGCGAGCCATATCAGCTCATGCTTTGTGCAGTTAACGTGACGTAGGACAAGAATTTAGGAATCTGGTTCTTATGGCCATGGAAAAAATGCTTTACCTAAGATTAAGTTTAGGCTTACGTTGTGGACCGTTCAATTAGGATGATAAATGAAACGCTTAGATCTCTTTCAATCTCACAGGAATCACAGGAACAAATGCTCTGAACCATATCAAAATGAAACCAAAGTGGGAGCCCTTCCCGATCATATAATAGTTTTGGAGGTTATAATTAACCAATGTGGGACAAGCTCTACCAACAGATATTGTTATTTTATTCATTTTCCCCTTCCTTTTTCCTTATAATGTTCATTCCCCTTCAAAATGCGTAAAGAAATGACTCATTATTTTTAACTGATAAACGCTATGATAAATCTTTTCCATGCAATCACATCTTACAACATTTGTTGAGAGAGAAATGCAGATATGTTACAACCAAACATTGAAACAAATAATGGGATTACAGAAGCACCACAAGAGGATGTTAGAACTCATACTAGTAGATGGAGAAAAGATCAAATAATTTTGCAAAGGGAGGAAGATAAGAGTACATAAGAATCTACTTAAGAATCTACAACATGTGGTAATGCTAAGAAAAAAAGAATTGGTGCCACCAAAAATCGTAGTACACGAAGCAATTTAGAGGGCATTCAGAGAGTAATTGACGAGTTAAGGGGACATATGATGGAACAGGGTATTCCACCTTTCCAATGGTTCCAAAGGAAAAATGAGAGGCTATGACTGCAAATTACTATTCAGTATACCACTTATATAGGCACAAAGACAAGAGTTTCACTCAAGGATAGCCCACAAACTTTTGTGTAAAACTAGATTTACCTTCACAGCTCCACGTCTATCATTGGCATGAACTTCGTTATCACTTCTTGGAGAGCAAGATCGATTGTATCCCTGAGTTGAGATTAAATCAATCGTATCCCTGAGTTGAGATTAAATCCTTAATCATGAGAAAAGTAGATGCATTGGGTGAATTACCCCTTCCAACCATTTCCTCAAAAAGTACCTTAGCCTCATTGAACTTCTGTTGTTCAACAAAACCTTGGATGATAGCGTCATAAGGGCCACTATCAGGCAATACACCATTCTGGTCCATTTTCACTAACAACTCTTTAGCTTCATCCAAAAACCCTTCTTTACAAAGACCGCGTATCATGATATCATATGTAATGAAATCAGGTTGTAACCCCTTGGAAGAAAGTTTAATAAAAAGATCCCTTGCACTTTCAAGGTTATTATTCTTGCAAAATCCATCAATCATGATATTGTAAATGACAATATTGAGACCTAAACCTTTATTTTCAATCATGTGAAATAATGACAATGCTTCATCTATATGCCCAGTCTTGCAAAGCCCACTCAACAACATGCCATAAGTTTTAATGTTGGGAGTTAGGCCAGCGAGTTCCATCGCATTGAGAAGTTCTCGACCAACTGTAAATCTACCAACCCGAGAGATACCTGTGAAGATAGTGGTAAAAGTTGCAAGGTCAGGCTTCAAACCCCTTTGAGGGATTTCTCGAAAGAGATTGATAGCCCTGTCTATTTTCATATTCTTGCAATACCCCCTGATTAAAATGTTATAACTGATGATGTCAAATTCGAGGCCCCTATCCACCATGGTATCAAAAATCCTCATTGCTTCATCCATTTGGCCTTGCAAACAATACCTCTGCATTAGACTAGTGTATATGACGACATTAGGATCCATGCCTCTTTCTCTCATGACATCAAGTAGCCCCTCGGCTTCCTTTTCCATCCCTTGATTGGTAAGTGCACACACCAACACACCAAATGTACGAACATCTGGTGAAACACCACTATCAAACATTTCTCTTACCATTCCTTGAGCCTCCTTTAACTTTCCACAATTGTAGAGGCCACGAATCAAGGACATATAAGTGACAACATCCGGACGCATAGCTTTTCCATTCATTTCTAATAACAAGTTCATAGCGTCATCTACCATCCCATCCTTGCACAGACCGTCAATGATCATGGTATATGCTTTGGTGTCGGACTTAAACCCTTCCTCTTCCGCTCTCCTAAAAAACCTAACAGCTGCTCCGGTGTTTCCCTTTTTGCAAAGCCCATTAATAATCATTCCATGCATAACCTCATTGGGCTCAATATCTCCCTTTCTCATTAATCTCTCGAATAAATCAACCGCTTCAGTAGTTTTATTTTGCATAATAAGTCCCTTTATCAGGGTGGCAAAGGTAGCTACATCAGGTGTATAACCGCGTTTGAAGATGCCACCTAACAGAGAGAACCCAAAACCTACTTGATTCACGTGACAGTAACAGTTAATTGCAATATTTGAGGTGTACAAATCTACCCGAATGCCTAGTAACTGCAACTTTTCAAAACGAGAAAGAGCCTCGACGAAATGACCCGCTTTCGCAAGATTCCCTAACGCTGTATTGATATCAAAAATGGGTGGGGAAGGTCGGATTTGGGAAATCCGATTGAGAAACTCTCGAGCTTCTTGGAGCTCGTTGGGTTTAACAGAGCTCTTTTTCCTCGACAGCGGAGGGTGTTTTTTTGGACTAACAGTTGGAGAACTACTAGGGTTTCTAGAGTGAGAATGAATACGAAAGGAAACAATCTGAGAAGGGTGTGGGGGTAGAGAGAGAAGAATACCTTTTGGGAAAAAAGAAGAATCCACGGGACTGATTACACCAATCGTCTCCATCCTCTTTCTTATCTGTTGTTGCAGTACTGATCTCTCAACTATATCTCCATTTTTAGCATACTGGTTTCCACAAAATTCATTATAAAGGAATCTAAAACCAGGAGAGGGAGGCAGAAGTTTTAGGGAACCCCAATCTTATTGAACAGTGGAGTATATATACGGTGAACGACATTGGCTTTTCTCATAGAAGAAGCCGTGAATAAACTATTTGCGGGTTGAACGATCTCACCCGTCCGTTTATGAATTTTATTTTGAGATTTATTGTTGTAATTTAACCTCCCCATTTAACAGAGTGGTGACAAATTTGATTTCCAAAAGTTGAGGGAGTGGTTGATTAGTTTTTTAGTTTGTGATGATTAATTTAACCTCCATTTCGAATATATGGTCCCACTAATTATATGCAATTACGCAAAGAAAATTGATATTCGCGCTTTACTTTTTATTGATAGCGCTTCATTTTGTTCTAGTAATTTCATGTTAAAATTAGAGTGTCATCAGTAAAAAGTAGAGCGCGAAAATCAATTCCCTTATGCAAATACGAGAGAGTGTCAAGAGATCCTAAGTTCTTATCACTATTTTACTTCAGACACGAGTTTCTTAATATGGTTCATAGAAATTCTCCAAATTATGTACAAAAGTTATTCATTATTTGATCTTAAAATTAGACGACTTTTTTCGTGAGAGTCCCCGAATTTGGGACAAAGGGAGGATGTAAGTACTCTTCTCAGAGAGGAAGAAGGTTTACGACACCCCGCACCTAGCATCCCAAATCATAGGCTTTGGCTTGTTTAGTTGAATTTATGTTTCCTTAATCTTGTATTGTTTTTCTTAATATAAATAGAGCTTCTCCACTTCTCTCAAGGGAAAAAACCAATACATATGACGCATTAAGACCCTCAAAGAAGTAGTAAGTCATATAGGGCTAACAATTTATCAGCTCCAACAATGTCACAAAAAATAGCATGGCTACGCCGCTCACACTTTAGAATTGAATTAGTATCACCAGCTTGGTTCGGAAATTAGTGATCTGGTGAATAAGGATAACACCCTCGAGAATAGCAAACGCTTTGACAAATATTTTTTTACGAAAATATCGCATCCGCGATTATCTCAAAGGTGGCCTGAGGAGATGGATACCATTTTGTGTTTGGGTGAGCACCCAAAAAAAAAGGGTAAGTACCTTCATGTAAAAAGGTGTATACCATGTTTCTACCACCCTCCTTTGCTCTCTATTAGTGTTGGCATCTGGTGTCCTATTCATTGGGATAATGAAGTAATGGAAAACTTGTCTTGCTGCAGCTTCTAGCTAGGCTTTAACAAATGCCCTGCACCATTATAGAATGAGAGTGCAAATTAGAACTCGATGTATATATGAGTTAAAAGTTTAGGGTTCTCTAGCTTGAATATCTATTTATTGAGCAACATGTTGCACTAAGCAGCACAGACACGACACGTACACTCCAACAAACAAATTTAAAATGTGAAAGACACGACATGTCAGAGACACTATAAACTATTTGCAGGCACTATGGCAACACTTCTTGAACTTTCCAAATACACCACCTGAAAAATGTTTTTATAATAAGATGTTTTGCAATCTTTCTAGCACAATGCCTTCATAATAAGATGTTTCGCATTCTTTGGAAACACAACTGGTACAATTGGCTTTGAAGTTACAGATATGACAGTGAGCCGTGCTATCCACACAAATTTCTGTGCACAAATTTCAATGTGGGGCCTACTACGAGTCCCGCACAAATAATCCGAGCCATTCATTAAATGTGAAATATTTTTTCGAGTGTCCATGCAAAAAATCAACTCAATCCGATACATATAGAGACTCGATCTAATCATCTAACTTTTCATTCAAATTTTAGGATGATGAAAAGTTAAGTGATTGGATCAAGAGCCTATAAGTATCGGATTGAGCTGATTTTTGACGGGAGCCCTTGAAAAAATATTTTACATCTAATAAGCAGCTCAAATCATTCGAGTGGGACCCAGAATGGGCCCTACATAATGATCTGTGCTTGATATATATATATATGTATGAAAAGTCTGCATCAATGGACTTTCTGTATGACAGTTAAACCCATAGTTTGTGTTACCACCGGATATATTATTATTCCCTCCGTCTCTTTTTAAGTTTCTTACTTCATCATTCTAACTTATTAAAAAGACATCATCAATATACATTTTACATCAACTTTTCCTCTATTTTCTCTACTTATTCATCATCATTACACTTTTACTCACTAACTTTTCAAGGAAATTGATATTCGCGCTCCCAAAATTACTTCAGGCGCTCCAAGCTACAGTGTTTTTTCAAAACTACCCTTTTGCAATTTACTTTTTTCTTCGGGCGCTCCCTTAAAATTACTTCAAGCGCTCCTAAATTTACTTTACTCTTCTCCTCTGTCTCCTCATTAACAGAAGAAAAAAGAGGAAGACGGCACCCAACAAGCCCTAGCCGTTTGCTGCTCCGATGGTCACCGGTAGCTGCTTCGATCGTCGCCGGTAGCTGCTCCCTTCATTCTCTATTTCAGGTATTTTTGGTTGGCTTTATTCTCTATTGTTGCTTGGCTTTCCATGTCGACAAAGTGGGTACCAACCGGATCTCGAGTACCTCATCTCTTCTTGGACAGTCTAGCCCTAGTTCGTACACAAGGGATGCCCTTCTCCTTCTTAGTAAGCCTTCTTCTTTCATATTGATTTTCATGTGCGCACCTGGCAGAAGAGGAAAGCGAGAACGACATAAGCAGCCTACTCTTGCAAAGGCTTTAAAACTTCTACAATGACATTTGGTGCTTCAATGACTTTGACCAACTTCTTGTAGAAAGTCCTCTTTGAATTTTCTATACAAAATAATTCCAATGAAGGCAGTTAAAGCAAATATAGGAAAAAAGACCAACACAACAGTACCGATTCACCCCTTTTAATGAATCTGTGGGAACTCTGTCGTCACATGTGCCATGGGAGGAGATAATTTTGTTTAGGCCCACATATGTGATTTGTTCTGTAGTGCGATTCGACACTTTTAGTGGGCTCTTTCCCAATTCGAAAACCAATTCACATATGTGAAAAGAACAAAATCAGACTTGCTACGTGTGCGAGTTAGTGGATTTTGTCAATCACCCAAATAAAATACTAACGAATTTGGATTAAACAATGGATTAAACAACTATAACCTATTATCTCTTTCATGGATTAAACAAGTGGAACTTACTTTGAAATTGGGGTTAGCTGCCATTAAACAACTAGCTTCATTTTGGCAAGCTCTGATGGAGGGTGAGACTCAAGATGTTGGTGGCTTCGAACCAGACTTTACAGATGAAGATTTTGCAGAGATAAATGCCATAATAAATCTTGCAGCCACAAGTAACTTTGCAGAAATATCAGAGTTCTACGAATCAAGTGAGGGCATGAATTATGCTGATAATGCTAGAGATTCTGGTAAGCTTCCTTCCTCACATGCTTGGGATTGTAAATCTAGGTTCTTTTTTATTGTTTATTATTATTGGTAAAGTAAAACAATTAATATGCAGTAATCATTTTGTGGGTTGATACATAACAGGTAGTGTAGAGAAAAAAATGCTTAATGATGCTGAATGTGCATCATTGTTAGAGGAAAATTTTTCAACTCGAGACGAGCTCCTCGATAGGATTCGTAACATGGCATTGAAAGCAGGTTATGTCACCACAATTAAAAAATAAAAACCGGGTTGTTATGTGATTATTGGTTGCGATAGAGGTGGGAAATATCGAGGCACCAGTGTTCCTTTGAGTGAAGGGAAAAGGATGTCGGGATCTCGCCTTGTGAATTGTCCTTTTCAGATGTTGGGGAAAAAGAAAGTTGGTAAGCCTTGGAAAGTGGAAATAAAAGATGTCTCTCATAATCATGAACCATCAAGTGATATGTCCGGACATCCTTTTTGCCGTCGTTTTTCAAAAGAAGAGGTATTAAGTATTAAGCGAATGACCATGGCTGGTATACCACCTCGACAGATTTTTACTTCATTGCGGCAAAGTAATTCTAATTGCAAAGCAATAGCAAGGACAGTTTATAATGCAAAGGCTGCCATTAAAAAAAAAGTGTTAGCGGGTCGTTCAATGATTCAAGCATTATTTGATGAATTAGGTTAAGGGGACTTCACTTTTGATATAAAACGGGATGGAAATGGTCATTTGACTCATTTGTTCTTTGCACATCCT